>JAPYXD010000710.1:29197500-30447500 GCA_030998225.1 Diplolepis rosae | reverse complement strand
ATTTCATTTGTATTATTCAATAGCAGACTCATACTCATTTTTCCTGGATTCATTTTTGATATTCCATTATTTGAAAGGAAACATTCGAGATATTAGAGTACTCTCATTACAATATATATATATATATATAATACATATTTAAAAAAAACGATAGAATCGATTTTCAAAGTAACGTGAGACATAGAGCGGCAACGTTCTAGGTATCGATTTCGACCATTTCACCTGCGGCTTCCGGAAGGATCGAATTTTTACGTCGAATCAACTTCCGGCAGTGGCAACGCTTGTTCGTTTCAACCGCCACTTCCGGTGAGGAGCCTACTTAGTCAGAACGTAGTCGACCGAACCATATGGAAAAGAAATCATACTCTCTGCTCTTACTTTGTATCCATACTCCAAATAGCAGACCTTAAAGATAAAGTAAAAGGTCATGCAATGCAAAGTTGACTATTTCACGAAACGTGTAATTTGCATTGTTTAGGAGCTTAAGTTTATGCAAAAGTCACACAAGTTCAACCAAACCGTCAGATAAGAAATTTATGTTAGAATTATCTTCTTGTGAATACCTCGTAAACTTGAAGTTCACAAGAACTGATCATGTAATTATCATGAAATTGTATAAAAAATTGTAAAACAAACTGCATAATAAATTATGAATAAATGTTGCTGTAAATTAAAATTCCTTTCTTATTCATGTTACGGATTTCGCAATTTCCTTTAAAACTCGTTTAAGAAGAGTTTCTTTTACGTCATGCAGAATGCGTGAAAGTGTGTCATTCAAAATCGCATAAATGTTAATCGAAATCCAAGAAGTCGAATAAGAACTTTTATCTAACCGATTTCTCTGCTGTCAGAGGATTTAAGACGTTTCGAGAAGTAAGATGTGTAAGATTATTAATCAGTTGAGAAGCAATGAATTATGAATCATTAGAACGATGAACATAAAACTTGTAAAGAATATGTAGAATCTTGTTTAGGTACTAAAAATTTTAATATCAATTTTTACTGCGAGAAAATCTTATTCTCATTTGTTATCGTGACAGGAAGTGGATTCCATTTACCATGGGTGTGGTGGGGGTTGGGGCGGAGGGGGGGGGGGGGGGTGTTGATGGATAAAGCACCAGGTGCCCCGAAGCTACTGTAGGAATGAAAATAATTTCCGACTCGACCTATGTCTTACAACTGCGAAAAAAATAAAATTATACTATCAACGAGAATTGAAATTACAAAATTTAAGTACACTCTTATTTCATCGAACCTCTTTTATTAATTCCATAAATTGCTTCTCCCTGAAAGACTGAAAGATTTAACTGATGAAGAAATTTTTAAATCTGGACCAATCTACTGGCAATATTAATTTCATAAAAAATGAGGAAATCGTTCCTCAGTCATCCAAATCATTTTCCCTCTGTTTCCTGATATTTTAATTAGTTTATGAGTAATTATGAATGAATTTCTGAGTAGTACGAATACCTGATTTTTTTATGCTTCGTGATCCTACGTATTTTGAAAACTGTAAAAAACCTAATGAAAATTATGGTTTCTTACGTTTGTCTCAGTAAGTTTTAAAAACAGTTTTAAAAATTTTAGACAAAAGTTGTAGATCTTATTGAGATACATATGCTTTATATTTAATGTTTATTTTTTTAATGATATTTAATATTTATGTCCAAAATACATAAAATTTTGTTTTCAAAATTTGAGAAATGGTTTCATTTTTGAAATCAAATGTAGTCTATCTACGTCCGTTTTTAACTTTTCTACAATTTTCCAAATTTTGAAAATAAAATTTTGTGTATAATTAACATTTATGTAATGAGCACTCATTGACTGCTGTTGGCGGGCGAACTCAAATTGCGTATCAGTAATGTGCAGTTCAATTTGAGGAATACAGTCTCATCACGACAATCGCGCTCGATATTCACAATTGAAAAAAGGAACTGGAACTCGCGATTTTAAAAAGAAAAAATAGGACTTTTGATTTCCAATTGTATTTTCTTGAATTAAAACGAAAAATATACATCTTATTAAAAAATTCGTACATTAAATAGACCTCTTTTAAGTAAACCATTTTGTATTTCAACATTTTTTT
Source organism: Diplolepis rosae (assembly GCA_030998225.1). Classification (NCBI taxonomy): domain Eukaryota; kingdom Metazoa; phylum Arthropoda; class Insecta; order Hymenoptera; family Diplolepididae; genus Diplolepis; species Diplolepis rosae. Next base: position 30,445,411 of record JAPYXD010000710.1, on the reverse strand, counting down.
GTATCTTGCATACTTTGATTAAAAAATAAAATTGTTGATTTTCAATATAATTTTTTAAAATTAAAACGAAAAATATACATCTCATCAAAAAACATGTAAATGGAAATGTTTAGACTTTATTTAGGCAACCAAGTTTACATTATGACATTTTTTCGTATCTCGTATATTTTGATTAGAAAATTAAATTTTTTATTTTCAGATTGACTGGAAAATACAATTTAATTATAGATTTATTTCAAGTTTTAAAATACTGTAACTTCCCTAATTTGTTTTCGGTTACAAAATTACATTAGCACAATTTACTGAAAATTTTGAGTATTATCAGAATTTAATATTACAATTATGGATTTTTCCAAAGAGTGGTTTTTTAAAATACCAAAAATGCTCTAATTTTCGAAATTTTTATCAGATATGGCTGGGCTTATGGCCTATGGCTTATGGCTTGACTTTCTTTTTTGGTTCTGATAAAGTGTACCAAAGCACATTCAAATCTGATAATTATTTTGAGAGTTATCGACAGACAACGACGACGACGACAAACGGACAGACAAAATTTAAAAAACCCCTCTTCCGAATTCAGGGGATCGTGAAAGGTGGAAATTCGTTGAAAAAAGTGGATGTCTAAATTTACACAAATCTAATATTTTCTCATATGTGATGAGAATCTAAAAATATTTAAAACTCAAAGCGTTCAAAACAGTGTTCCGATTTTCTATGCTTTTTATTTTTTATTAAAGATCATTTGTCTTTATAATTAAAGAGCCTTACTCTTGAAAATAAAAGGTGGTTCTTTGTACTCGACTTAGTCAATTTAGATGGTTTATCTTTATCTAGACGCATGTATCCACTTGACAGGTCTGCGCTAATCTTCTCATCGAACATCGATTAGCGGCTCGTCATAGCTTGAAAAGTTTTCTCTCATTAACCATACATGCTCCCTTGAACTTCTACGACATAGATAATCGAAAAACGGCTAATACCAGAAAGAGATAGAAATTTAATAGGGCGGAACGGACCAGGTCGAAACTTGAGAGATAACATCCTCCCTCGCTTGTAACTGACGCGCGTGGCTGGGATCTTTTAAAAGGAAGAAAAAGAAAACATTATGAGATATCAAGTAGCGCTGATTAGAGGTTTCCTTTAATTGCCTAGGATACCAAATACGAGTATCTAAATCTTTGGCAAAAATTGCGATTAGCTTTTGCAAATGGCGCACTATTTATATAACGTACTGCATACTCAAAATATAATTAAGTACTAGAATTAAAGAGTTACAAGCATCGACAACAATCCCATGAAAATTAAAATTTTACAATTAAATTTCGAAATCATTTGTAAAATTAAATTTTGGTGACTTGAAAAACAAACTTGTTTTGCAAATATCAACGTTATTTCAAATTAGGTATTTTTTCAATATTATACAATATTTTATATTTAAAGAATTTGAAAATGTTTCTGTGGAAAAAAGATGCTTTGGACTACGCTGGGATTCGAGCCTAGGTCTTCCGATTGCCGGTCGACTGCTCTAACCACTGAGCTAAATTTTAGTTCAAACGGAGAAAACTTTCTGATTTTTTGTCCACGTGGAAAAAAATATTTGTCTAAAGTTACCAAATTATTTGGAAACGCATGATAAAATTCGAAAGCGACGTATAAATAATTGTTTCTAATAATTCACACTTATTAGGATTTTTATTATTGAATATACTAAATTACTGATAAAAATTCCCATCTAAATTGTGAAATAAATTGAATTATTAAATGAATTATTAAGTGTGAATTATTAGAAAAAGTTACGTCGCTTTAGAATTTTATCATACGTTTCCAAATTATTTGGTAACTTTAGACGAATCTTCTTTTCTGTGCAAACAACCAAAGTAGCTATAATTTTATATTCACCATAAAAAAAATTCTGAATTAGATTTATTTTTAAAAATCCCCAGAGACTGACTTCTTTTTCGTCAGACTAGAGAGATCCCTTAATAAAATAAGTTTTTCCTTTTTCTCATTTTTGCCCATTCTTTATCCCTCTTTGTCTTCATTTGTGACATTTGCGTGAACTTTCTTAAAGTTGAACCTCTACAATATTTTTGTGACATAAATATATATGTATTCTTGAAACGCACTCAACCTCTTTAACAAGAACCTTTCATCAAGAATGTAATATTTGAGTCACAGGTATTGAATAGTCCAGACATTTATATCATAATTCAGACAAAAACTGAACGGGGGTTGGAAAATTACTTCTACTTATTTTGAAAATCTAGAAAAAACTAACACATTTTTTCGTGCCGAGAAGTAAGTCCGGAATTTTTCGAATGCTTTCACCAATGAGTTACCCAGTCTGACAAAAGCCATAAAGTCAACCACTTATTGTTCGTCATTACTTTTACTCTCGCTAGCTGGTGAACACTTAAGATGAAAACTTGTTTGTTACGTATTCTCCATCACACTACCATCTCCGGATAATCGTTCGTCGAACCTTAATTTTTTCAAACTCAATCTGGTCCTTGAATCTTCCACGATCACTAAATATGTTAGTTCTAATGATGATTTTTACAATTTGTTACACAGCAATAACATTGGAATAACTTATTTACATTATAATAGTATAAATAATGATCGGTTAAGATTTGATATAAATGAAGAAATGCCATCAATCCGATCTACCTCTTTATTTAAAAAAGAAATAAAATTCCTCTAGCTTTCGACCCTCAATTTGAGTCCTTTTCAAGAGCTGTCACAAATTCATATAAAATCTAAAATTATTTAAATATTCATCACAATGAAAAGTAAATACGAAATATTTTTAACAATAAAAACAGAACTTACATAAAAAAGTCAGTAGATACATCATGTCCAAAACACTTATTTTTCATAAAATGTCAATAAATAAAATTGATAAAAATTAACTAAAATTAAAAGCTACGTATAACGACTAGCACATATCATGGTCGAAGTCAAGCGGACACTAACTTACAACTAAACAAATACAATCGAGAATGAGAAACAGAGAGGCCGAAGAACAATAAATAAGATGGTAATATCGAGAATAGAAGTTTAAAAATAAAAATAAATTAAATTAAATCAAATTATTTCAGTTTCACCAATTTTTTAAATAAGGAATCATATGACGGATTCAAACCTTCAGTGTCCTGTCTTTTATTTATATTGGAAGGGTTAGTTTTTATGTGGATCATTTCGGAAATTAACCTTTTTTTCCAATTAGGTTCAATATCCAGGATTTTCACATCATTCCACCTAAAATCATGGTTTTTCTCCAACCGATGCTCAGAAACTACACTAATTTGTTGAGAACGATGTGAAATGTTATTAAAATGTTCCCTAATTCTCGAAGAAATCTTGCGTTTAGTTTGACCCACATAAACAGCTGGACAATTGTCACATTCAATTTTATGGACCAGATTTATCCTTTCATCTTTTGGAAGATTATCTTTCCCTTTAATAATCAGTTTAGAATTCTTTTGATTTTTAACAGAATAGACAACATTAATGTTATGTTTAGAACAAATTTTATTCAGTCTTTCTGATAAATCTTCAATATAAGGTACACAAAGAATACTCTCAGAAGTAAAATTACGTTACGACTCTGTTGGATTATTATTTTTACTTCTAATGTTAAATAATCTTTTTTGATGTGACCAAGAACAAATTTTTTAGGAAAATTATTATTGTAAAGTATTTTTTAAACTATCTCCAAATTTTTATCATGAAATTCTTTATCCGAGAGTTTGACTGCTTTATCAACTAAATGACATATAAGTCCAACTTTATGACACTTAGGATGACTAGAATTAAAATCAATAAATCTTCCAGAAGACGTAGGCTTGATATACCAATCAAAAATGAGACCTTTACTCTTTCGTATAATTTTAATATCGAGAAAATTAATAGTTTTATCCAATTCCGTTTCAAAAGTGAATTGCAACCTAGGATGATAAGAATTAAAACAATGTAACATTATATCAACATCTGTAGATGGAATTCCAGTTATAATATCATCCACATAACGTTTGTAAAAAATAGGTTTAAAACTCAATTTGTTCAAACAGTTATCTTCTAAATCCGTCATAACAAAGTCTGCTACGATAGGAGAAATGGGAGAACCCATAGCTGTTCCATAGACCTGTTCAAAAAACTGACCATTAAAACCAAAACTAGTGGAATTCATGACAAATAATGTACTAGCAATGATCTCATTTAAGGATAACTTAGTTACGCTGCCTAAGCTAGGAAATCTTTTTTTAATTGACTCAACAACCAAATCTCGAGGAATGTTAGTAAAGAATGACTTAACATCGAAGGAAACTAAAATGTGATCCTCAGTGAGAACAATATCTTTTAACTCATTAACCAGATGTGAACTATCTTTTACATAGCTCAAAGTGTTAGGAACCTTTTTCAAAATATTTTGCAAAAAGCTAGCCATCTTATAAGTGCGACTATCAAGAGAAGATATTATAATTCTTATTGGATTATGAGGCTTATGTATTTTGGGTAACTCGTACGCTCTTGGTAAATTACAGTCTGTAATGTTAAGGGACCTGAAAGTTTGTTCCAAAATATATTCTTTCATTTTCCATCTTTTAACAATTTCCTTACACTTATCTTTAATTTTATTAATAGGGTTCTTATCCAATTTTTTGTAAGTTCCTATGTCATTTAATAAAAGATCTATTTTATTTTGGTAATCCAAAAATAAAAAAAATTTAAAAATATTTTGTATTTACTTTTCATTGTGATGAATGTTTAAATAATTTTAGATTTTATATGAATTTTTGACAGCTCTTGAAAAGAACTCAAATTGAGGGTCGAAAGCTAGAGGAATTTTATTTCTTTTTTAAATAAAGAGGTAGATCGGATTGATGGCATTTCTTCATTTATTTACATTATGTTACTCTTTATTCAATCAAATTTTCTCGCAAATTAATTAATTCCCGTAGGAAATTTGTTCATGGCCCTGAGCTGGTGATATAGCGCGGGCTTAAGTACGCATGAAATTCTATGAATAGTATTTAAAAGAATTTGTTTCAAATTCAATCTCATGCATTTATGGTTATTGAATTACAAACTAGAGCCAGGTTAGTGATCCTTGTTTGTCTGAACTCAGAAATAAGACGAAACTTTGCGTTTCATATCCGGGTTATTTTTACAATTTCCGTGCAAAAATTCCTTAACCTAGCCCTGGCCTGGAATAAAACGCTTAAGTGGACCCTTGACCTATAAAATAGATTAAAAACCGGGATAGGAGTATTACAATAAAGTGTCTTTTGCGCCGGGCCCTGGCTCAGCCTGGTTTAAGTCACAGGAAAATTTCTGTATGGTCGTCTTTTAAGGGGTTTCATCACCTTTGAGCCTCCAAAAATAATATCATTTTTATGATTTATTTTCAGGCAGATCAAAAAACGTAAAGCAATTAAAACTTATAGGGTTTATTAACTAATATATTAACTTTATAAACAAAATTTTTTTTGTCAAGAAATACAAAATGGCGGCTAAGTCTTGCCGTGTCCAAACAAAATTTTTTTTTGGAGGTCGTCCGCGACGAGAAATTCTAAAAATTGAGATTTGCACCTGAAACAAAAAATCAAATTTTTTTCCTGATGTTTATAAGATTGCCCAGTGAAGTACCCAAGAATATGAAAAAATATTCACTCTTGCAAAAATGGTGAGATTTTGAATGTAACACTCGATTTCGCCCAAACAAGCGATCTTAATCTGTTAAACGAATGAACAATTATTTAAAACAAGATTCGTGTCAATCGGTTGAAAATTGTTAAAATGGCGTCTCTTGCGGATATGAAAAAGTCAGTTCGAGAAAGACGCGTTTAAAGTTTAAATAACGTAAAAAACTGCTATAATTTTGATATACCTCGCATTTAATTGATATGCCCCGCATCTACGAAAAAGCTATTGGGCATCATTCTTAGGACCATAAGGGACTTTTTTATGAAATAAAAAAAATGATTATTTTCTGAAAATAGTTACAATTCCAGAAAACTTTTACGTATCAAAATACTCAATCCGATTGAAAATGCATGCATCTAGGTAGTACCTAACTTCCGTGCCTTCAGCCGAATTCCAACAGCGATAAATATTTCATATTCTGGACTTACATTGATCTTTAATCAATAATTGAAGATATATGTTGATGTTGATAGTTGGCTTCAGGGTCCAAGTCTAATAAAAACTTATTTTTACATAATCAGATGTTTCGGTTCTGATCGGAGCTCTCATCAGTGATTTATTTTGGATCTAAAAAATACATGAAACAATTTCGCTAACTTAGGGCTTCTTTCATGGAGAATTTAATTATTTACGTATATTTTTTTAATGTATCGATAAAAATTTGGAATTGCTTCCGATTAAAATACTTTAGATAGAAAATTTGACAATTTCTTTACAATTAATTAGAAACTTTAAAAAAATGCGTAGTATTATAAATATATAATAAATAAATAAATAAATAAATATAATAATAAATAAAAATATATAATAAATATATAATATATAATAAAGATTTTTTCAATTGTGGGTATGGACAATGAGATCGATTATTCAGAATGTACACGAAATGTACCCAAGTTTTCATATAATATTATATTATATTTGTAATGTTAGATAATTGGCTTTAGGGTCCATAAATGAAAAAAACAGTAGTTTTAATCAAACGTTTCGACTCTGATTGGAGTCCTCATCAGTGATCTTTATTTCTAGAATCTTTTCTATGCACCCGGAAATCAGTCACTAAACGATCCTCTTATAGTAAGTTTGTGAAAATGTGTCTTCAAAAACAGCGACGTAGGAAAAAGATTAAATTAAAATCAAGATTAAACCTATCAGAACCCGAGGGATTACAATGATTTAAGGTTAGAAAATTTAAATTCATAACAGATGAGATGATGAATTTGGATCCTATATTATAATGTTACTTAAAGAATTCGATTTTTAATGCAGACAATTTTTTCCATGTTTTCATCGAAGTTTTTGAAGCCTTTCATCGAAATTTTTATCGAAGTTTTTATAGGCGTTTCTGATCGAGTTTTTTTTTTTGCCCTTTTGAGTTATTTATTCACATTTTATGTCTAAGTTACATTTATACATTAACGTGTCTAGTTTTTTTTTTATCTCAGTTGTTTAAAAATGTATAATTTTATGTCAACTTTCTCATGTTTTTAGTTTTCACACAATCCCAAAGAAATTTCATGCTTATTTTATCGAAGTTTTTTAGAGGTTTCATTGAAATTTTATCGAAGTCTTTATGGAAGTGTTGTTCTCGTATTTTTAAGGTTTTTTAAGGTTTTTTTCATATTCATCAAAGTTTTACCGAAGTTTTTCGTAATTTTTTGAGTTATTTTTTCTCACATTTTATACCTGCATCTACAATTTAAGCTACATTTGTACATAAACGTGACTAGTTTTTTATCTCAGATGTTTTTTTAAAATGTATGTGTTACTTTTCAATATCAATTCTTAAGATTTCTCTCGTGTTTCACCAAAAAATGTTTATGTTTGATTTTATGTAGGTTTTCTCATATTTTTATACTGCAGACAATACCAAAGTTGTACTCAAATGCACAATATTCACTAATTGTTTTTTCATATTCTAGAAATAAAGATCACTGATGAGGACTCCAATCAGAGTCGAAACGTTTGATTAAAACTACTGTTTTTTTCATTTATGGACCCTAAAGCCAATTATCTAACATTACAAATATTGTTATTGAGGGTCGATATAATTCCTGTTCTAAATATTATATTATATATTATACTTAAAGTTTTCTTTGGCTTGAGTCTAAATATCAAATTCCTATTTAAATATTTCTTTGGTATAATGTAATTGAGAAGAACATTGCTTCCGCATAAAATACTTTGAGAAAGGAAATTTTTTGAAATAAACTGAGAATTTGACTTAAATATGTAAGTGTAAACATTTTCTAAAACTTTGTGCACAAAATAATAAATCGAAGTTTCTATAGTATAAAGCAGAGTTTGGAAAACATTAACATTTTTTGACATAGTTTGTTCACAAAAATTACTGTATATCACAACAAAATCAAATTGTCGATGAAAATGTTTACTGATTTCATCCAGTGACCCATTTCCAGCTATTGGAATCGATGAGGTTTCACTGATTGTCAGTAATACGTCAATGTTCGACGGTAAAAAATCTTTACTACTTAATTCAGTGACCCATTGCCTATTGATTCGCATTTGGAGAGTATCTTATACTTAGCCTGCTATCAAAAAAGTCTTTGTGTGTAAAATTATATGTAAATTTGGACACATTTCATGTACACTTGCAACATCCGACTTATTTTTTTCCAAAATTGACAATTTGTATAATCTTCACCGTGATGCTGCACAATTTTTCCTGGTTTTTCAACTTAGTTTGTTGCAAAAATTACTGTAAACCACAAAAAAATAACTGAGCTGAAAAACCTGGAAAAATTGCGTAGCATCATGCTGAAGATTGTATAAATTGTAAATTTTGGAAAAAATTAAGTTGGATGTTGCAAGTGTACATGAAATGTGTCCAAATTTACATATAGTTTTACACATAAAGTCTTTTTTGATAGCAGGCTGAGTATAAAATACTCTCCAAACCTGAATCAGTAGGCAATTGGTCACTGAATGAAATAGTCAAGATTTTTTACCGTCAAACTGAGAAATATTACTGACAATCAGTGAAATCTCACCGATGAATAAAATCAATAAGGATTTTCACCCACAATCAGCAAAACAAAAACTCACTGATTCAAATCTACAGAGTACCCTAACAAATATTTCCTTGCTCCCAGAAAACAGTTTCTTTGAATCAAAAAAACATTTCTTTGATATAAGATCAAAGAAAAAATGTCTTTGAATTGAAGAAAGTTTTGTTGATTCAAAAAAATTTTCTTTTATGTAAACAAATCTATTTCTTTTGATCAAAGAAATTTTTTTTGAATTAACAAAACTTTCTTTAATTCAAGGAAATTTTTTCTTTGACCGTATATCAAAGAAATGTTTTTTTGATTCAAATAAAGTGCTTTCTCAGTGTGGCATGAAACAAATTTTAAAGATAACATTGCTTTTGAATAAATCACTTTGAGAAAAAGTTCACTCTTGCATCAAATATCCAAGAGCTCTATCTAAGAACCTTATTTATCAAGAAATTTGAATTGGACCCTGAAAATTACACCGTTTTAAGTAAAATATTCCAAAATTATGTTAAAATACATCCGATGACGCAAAATTAAATTAAATTTTCAAGTTTTAATTGGCACGAATGGACCGTGAAGTGTTACCGGGGCAAATATATTCAAATGAGCCATAGAAAGTCGCAGCAGAGGTCGCCCGATCAAGCGTTAAATCGTCATGGCAATTTAACCACGATAAAGTATCCTTGAACACCAAGAAGGAATTGAGTTTCCACGTGAGTGAACCCTCAGTTTCAACTGAAGAAGGTACACTTTACCCTCTCACAATAAGCCATAAGAATATATTTTTTCATGAGAAAATTATTTTTGTATCCAGAATAAGGAGTTTTAATCGTTTCTGAAAGAAACTTTTGAATCTTTGATGATGTGCTTTTAGCCACATATGTTACTGCATATGTAATTCCCATGAGTCTCAGATTATTTTAAGCGTTTCGAGAAAGAAGCCCTTGAAACACAAAGAATCTAGTGATGCTCAGCAGAGTTTTTTCATCCGCCATTTTCTGAGACATTTATACTTTGCTAAATTTTCCATGCGCATGTATTGTATGATTTCTCAACTACGCAAATTTGATATTTATTAAAATATAATGACAGTAGCAATAAAGTAACAGACTTAACTTTATTTAGCCATTTATTCCATAATTGTTATATTTATTTGCTTTCATGATTCGACAAATTACGATCCAATATAAAATAAATATATATGGAAACTTATTTTGATGCTTGAAGAGAAATTATTGAAATTGAATTTCTCTAGTGATTCAATTAAATTAAAGCACCGTCAAAACCACAGAGGGGAAAAAACTTGTTTGATTGATTGTTTTCGTTTTTCAGCCCCTGGTTTTAATCACATTTCCGCCTTGTATTCCCTTTTTTTACAGGGCAACCACTCTGGTTTCAGAATTTTTATTACTATTTCCCAAAACCATTCAATTCACTTTGGAAACAGAATTACTGAACCTGTAAATTTGCAGGAGAAACATAATCCAGTTATTATTAATTAAGGGTGGAAATCACATTAGGCGGTTTAAAAAATCGATTTTTGTTTTAACTGAAAAAATTATTAGCGAAGCATCTCAAAAATATACTCTCAAAATTTTAGAACGAAATTCGAATTCTTCCCGATGGTATGCACACTAAAAGTATAATGACTTATTAATTTGAGTTTTTCGTTTTCGAAAATTTAAACGCGTTTTTCTCGAAATAACGTTTTTTCTATTTGCGGGAAACAAAACTTTAAAACTTATGGACTGATCATTCGCAAAATTTATATGCGTTTACTTAATTCAATTGTTAAAAACATGAACCTATAATTGTGATGATAGCATTTTTCAAACTATGATTATTATTGAATAAAAACTAAAAAAATTGCTAACTTGGATGAAGACCTGTTGATGAAGACAGCTAATAACTTGATGATTTGTAGATAAAAAAAAATTTTTAATTACCAAATGTACTTCAAAACATGAATTAAATATGCTTAAAGTTTAAAAAATGTTCATTATGTTCTTCCCCGTTAAAAAAAAATCCCGAAAAACACTCAATATTTAGCCTCCTAATGTGGTTACCCCCCTTAATAATCAATTAAAAAATTTAATTTATAACAAAATTTTATATCCATATTTAGGTAAAAATAATTACATATTTATTTTATGCACATACTCAGAAAAAAGTTTGATCTAAATTTAAGAAATCATTTTTTAACTTCATTTTTCAATTTGAAGTAAAGAAACACCTTTAGAACAAATATAAATGTATTTCATTCAAAATAAATCACTTTTGTAGCCTTTTTTAAGTGAAAGAAATTATTTTTTTAACATTATATGTATGATTTAAAAAAATATTTTTTTGATTCAAATACAGTACTCGCATGAACTTATGAAATAATTTATTTAATTTTATTACCTCGAACAAAGACAATTTTTTCTTAAAATTAAAGAAAATATTGCTCCTAATCAAATTACATTACATTCATTTCTTAAATTCAAAGTAAAAAAACAATCAAGAAATTTATTTAAATCAAAGAAACTTTTCTTTGACCGTATAGCAATGCACAAATTTGTTCTATTCAAAGGGATTTTTTTTTTAATCAAAGAAACTTTTTTCTGGGTGCATATTGAAAATGTGAAGGAAGTACGTTTAAAATAAAGTGTTTGGAAATTTCATATATTGAAAAAGTTATTATCACTTAATGGCAAAAAAAGGAACTAGAATAGCTATCAATACTTAATCTTTCCTTTTCAGGTACGTAAGAGCTTTTTTTCACTTTGGAAAGAACTCCATTGGGGGCTGCCAGAATGGTGAGTAGAAACTGCCATTACAGTATGTTCTCACGTCACACGCGAAGAGAATCGTTGGTTTTTTCTTCCTTCGGCCGCAAAAGATGTTGGATGGTTGGGTCGTTCAAGGAACCGGGCAAAGAAATTTAATTTCTTCAGCATGTGTGTGCGAGGTGACGGATCGGAGTAAACGTTCTCAAATAACCGTCTTTTGCCTTCCTATACCATTTCATCTGCCCCAGCCTTCTGCTCCTCTTACAAACTTTATACTTTTCTTGGTCCTTTTTTCAAAATCTCTTAAATCTTCTTCACTAAGATTTGTAACGCTTCTGATTTTTCTCTCTTTGAAATAATTTTCTTACCTACATTTGCAAAATGTAATCTTTTAGAAATACTTATCAGAAATTTAAAATGGATTTTTCTATATATATAAGATGTTTTACTATTTTAAAATGCCGAGTTTGCTTTATAGAGCAAGAAAAAAATGGGGCGCAAAGTTGGACATTGAATAAAAGGTAAACTATCACAATAAAGTTGATTTCTTATCAAACAGTGATCAAGTTGAGAATTCACACCAGGGGATATAAAAGGTCGAGAATCCTGGAAAAGTTACTATCAGAATCTTTTCACTTTCTTATTGCCTTTCAGAGAATTTAAGAAAATGTAAAAATCATTATAAAAGTATGTTTTACATGATAAATTCCATCGGGAACTTTAACCTTTACGTTTATAAATACCAAATATAAAATTTTGATAGATTTCATTTTATATCGAGTAAAGAAAAATGTCTATTGCAAAATTCCTTTAAATTGAAATGTGTCCCTTTCCATATAAAAATAAAGAGGCAAATTTTTTTTTCGGTAAAAAATTTAGTTTTTAAATGTTATTTATTTGAAAAATGTCATGAATTTATCATACATTTTTAGAATAATGTAACATTGATGGAAATCAAAATATTTAAATTAATTTATATATTCTCATCACAAATGAGAAAATATTAGTTTTATGTGAAAAATGACTTTCGAAATTTTCATCAAATCTTTACGTTTTGAGACCCACTAAGTCAGAAAAAACGGTTTTTACAAAAGTGTCTGTCTGTATTAGTAATAGATCGTATACTCAATAACTCTCGATAGAATTATCGGATTGAATTGAGCTTTGGCATACTTTATCGGAGCCAAAAAAGTAAGAACAAGTTCGTTAACCAGCCACATTCGCCAAAAATTGTCAAAATAGGAGCATTCTTTGTGTTTTTGAAAAAAAAAACTTTATGAAAATATGTGACATACGGAAAAAACGGTAAGATGGAAAATTATTTGCATCAATAAGGTCTACATATTCTCAGTAGGACATTTTTTGACAAAATATATATTTTATGTTTTGATTTTAAATTATTTAATTGAGTTCGAAATTTCCGCCACTGCCTACATTATCGGAGGATCATGAGTCGCGTATCAGATAGGATACGTATTGAAAATCAAAAATTCCATTTTTTAACAGAAATATGTGAGATACAAAATAAACGTTAAAATAAAAAATCGTTTGCTTAAAAACAGTCTCGAATTTTTTTTTCAGATATTTTGAAGAAATTATTATAGATAGGACTTGTATCGACCCTTTGATGAATATTGTCAAAATTATGTGCCTATCTTGCTCGTGACGAAAGAAAAGGAAGAAAAAAGGAATTTTGTGTGTGTCATTTGGATTAATCTTTTTTATCATCGTTTGTATGTCTACATAATAAAATAACAGGTCAGTTTTCGTTTACAGTGTTTTTTTGTGATGAGCTCGCACTTTTTGACTTTTTATCCCGCAATGTTTATCCGTCACATGTACTATTTTTTTCTCCCCTTAGTAATTTTACAGAATTAATTTTTTTGTGTACTTTTTATTTTCTTGCAAATCGAATTTTTTAGACCATTTTTATAGTTTCACTTGTACAATTCATTCACATCGGTTTACCAAAATTGTTATCTGTTACACGTGCTACTTTTAAGTCTCTCTTGTTGGTAATTTTTTCAAATTAAGGTTTACAGTTTTACTTTTTAGCTAATTTAGTTATTTATACCAATTTTATAATTTCAAACTTGCAATTTTTTTACATCATTTTTAACAGATTACTCATCGGTCACACGTTCAAAATTGTTCAAGTTCTTCTTTTGTACCTTTATAGAGAAAATTGTTCTGTACAGTTCATTTACATTTTGTTTAGACCCATTTTATAGTTTCACATGTATAATTCATTTATATAATTTTATTACAATGTTTATCCGCCACACGTGCTATTCTTTAAGGTTCTCGTGAGTAATTTTACAGAACAAATTTTTTGTACAGTTTTTGTTACAGTTTTACTGTATCGCAAATTTAGTTATTTAGTCCAATTTTATAGTGTCAAACTTGCAATTTTTTTTTGCATAATTTTTTAACAGTATGTTCATCGGTCACACGTTCAAGATTTCAAGTTTCTTCCTTTATCTTTTTATAAGAAATTTTTCTGCACAGGTTTTTTTATTTTTAATTTCAAACTTGCAATTCTTTTACATTATTTTTAACATAATTTTCATCGGTCACAGTTTCAAATTGCTCAAGTTTCTTCCTTTGTATTTTTGTAGAAAATTTGTTTCTGTACAGTTCATTACATTCAGTTTAGACCAATTTTATAAGTTCACATGCATAGTTTATTTATATCATTTTATTACAATGTTTCTTTAAGGTTCTCTTTAGCAATTTTACGGAAAAAAATTTTTTTGTACAGTTTTGTTACAGTTTTACTGTATCGCAAATTTAGTCACTTAGTCCAATTTTATTTTCACACCTGCAATTCTTATATCACTTTTTTACTACAATGTTTATCCGCCACACGGGCAATTTTTAAGATTCCTCCTTTGTATTTTTTATAGCCAATTTATACATATATCGAATATTTTGAAGAAAGTAGATTTTTTTTAATCATGTAAATTATTAAAAAGTTACAGAAATGTATACAGAAAATCGAGCGCAAAGCGCGAGTGTCATGATATGAGAATGTTTTTTTTAAGACTGATAGAGCCTTAAGTAAATTGAATTTCCTTTTTCATTTGAAATCAAAAACAAATTGACTAACTTTGAGAAAATGTAATTCACATCTACAATATTATAAAATTGACTTGATCTTCAGTATCAAATTACAAGAAATAAACTTATATGTATGCGAAGAATATAAGACCGAGCGCGAAGCGCGACGATCGAATCGCGTGCCCTAGGCGCTCTCAAACTTGCGAGTTGCGCGCGAAGCACGCGATGAGAATATGCCCGCAAAGCGGACAGATTTTTTAAAAGTTATTATTATTGTTTTAATGAATTTTTGCCACTGAACTGAATTCTAGCTTGACAATTAGTTGTTTTGAGTCATATTAACTGATAAATCAGTCAATACCAAGAGATCGCACTGCTAGAATTAATTCACTGATTGAAATTAGTAAAGAAACATTGTAAAATGTTTTATGTAATGCAAATTCTCCTCATAAAATGAGCAATATTAAGCAATTTGTCGGCAGTGTCGACGCAATACGGTGTTAACCTTGTGTTGTTTTCACTGCAAGAAATCGTCAGCAAGACACGGCGGCCACTCTCCCTATCGGCAAAGCTTTTTCGTGACGCGGCCTTGGCACCAAGCCCACTTATTCGAGAACCGGAACAGGAGTCTATGAAGTCCTGTCAGCTATTCCCACTTCTCGGGAAAATAACTTTGAAACTCAAACCCCGTTTTTGCTTCAAATTTCCTTTTTTGGAGTTCTAAGACCTTATGAGAAAATTGATAGTGCAAAATGTTCACTAATTGCTTCAGTAATGTTATTTACTAACTTTCAGCAAAATGTAACTAAACGCGAGAAAATTATTATTTGTTTAATCAGCAATTTCATTATTTTCAGAATATTAAGTTAGGAATATTTTCAGTAAAATATTATGAATGCATAGGCAAATAACATTTTACAAAATTATAACTGAAATTGAATGATTTGAATCAGGAATCCTTGAGAATAAAGTAAAAATGAGTACTTCTCAGTTGAAAATTACTAATCCATTAAAAACAAGTTAATTTATTTAAATTTGTAGGATTAATGGTTTTCAAATGTAACAATTGTGTAACTAAGATTGAGAGATGTGATAAATGTTTTTGAGATATCAATAAATTTTCCACATATATAAAAATCATTTGAGATGAAAAAAGAAAGAAAATATTCGGATAAAATATTTCTCTTGGCTTATGGTTCTTTTTATTAATCTTCCCTTCAAGGAGCACTTCTTTTGTTTCTTTCGTTCTGCAAGGTTTATTTTGAAAAATGGGTGAACAGAAAACTTACATTACGAAAAAATATCTCAAGAAAGAAGTGTTATACAGAAAGTGGTTAAAATTGTTTTTTTCATTACAACTCAACATTTGTCAATCTTCATTTTTTTTCATTTTTTAGTCAAGTTCCATCAATAGGTCAAACTAATAATTATCTTTTGATACTTTACATATAGAATAGAAAGCTCAGAATATACGTAAAACAGTGACAACATAACTGATTCTCTAAATCTTACAGATATTTCAGTACAATTTAAATGTTTTATCTAAATACAAAAGACTTTTCTATGAATATATAAATATCTAAATCTGAATCGGCCATAATTTGGCTAAATTGAAAACGGTAACTTATTTTTACTATGCAAGTATTCATTTTCAACTTTAAATCAGTGAAAAATAACTGATCGCAGAGCCAAAAGTAAATCACTGATATCCATTCAGTCAAATTTATAGAGTATATAAATGCCTGTCAAATATACATTTTGAAGTAAAATCCATTATCTTTAAAATAAGAGTTATTTCTGTAATATTTACTTTCATGTCTGTTCAATTTACAGAAAATCTTACCTATTTCTTATCCATTTTCTAAAATTTCTTAAAAAGAGGGTCTATAAATATTACTAAATACCAAGTTTCATTATGATTTTTTAATTTATCCATTATATACTATTTCTTTATTTATTTTCAAATAAAGTTTGTTTTTTACGTGATTTTCCATTTCAGATTGCATCCTTCGTATTTCAACTATGAAATGTCAATAACGATCAGACGAGATCAGAATTTCCGATTATACTCGACCTCACATAATACCACCAAATATTCAGGAGAATATGTGGTGTATACGATCCAAGCAAAAGTCTTTGTGTCTATTAATTCTAGTTTATTGAACAAGGGTTTCCTTATTGATTCTATCTCTTAATCATAAAAAAGTTCTTTTTTTGTCAAATTATATTTCACTCGAAAATTTATTGTTTTTATTATAAAATCTGGTACATTCTGACCATCTATTGAATATCTGGCTTAAAATTATTCCGAGGTGAAGTTGATCATCAATTTCTGAGCATTATTATTCAATCATATGATGGAATATCGACGTATTCAAATATCAAAAAATTTTCACACGAGTACTTGTCTCTATATAATAAAATCAAGGATTTTCAAATAACAGAATTCTCTTGAGATTTTATTATTCAAGAGGGCACATCATTGAAAGATGTGCAGAAAATTTTGATTGAAATAAAAATAAATCAAGAAATCTTGAAGATTACAACAACTTATTTTCAAATAAGTTCTAATTTGCTGTTCATCTAAAGAGAAAATATATTTGAGTTTTTCGTCAAACTAGTTATCCTGTTTCTCTTAAGTCGTTAATTTCCGCGGGAGGAATTCTCATTATTACACTAATGCTCTAACTCCTTCATTCCCTAATCGAATAAACTTCTAATATGCAATTTGTCATTTATGGTATACACATTTTTAGTACTTGTGTAAATGATATTTTAAAGTTATAAATAATATAAGAATGGCGTCAGGAATTTTATTCGTATGTTTCAAGCACAATCTGATTATTCGCATCAATGCACCATCATTTCTTTCATCCTATTTGTTATTCGTCGAACGGAAAGAAACTCTTTGAAAAATGCATTAGGCTCCCCGTAAATATTTACGTCATAATACCAAAAAAACTTAAAAATGCATTTCACTGAAAAATCAATAATATCACCGAAATAATGATTCATGCTTCCGCAGCATTATATTTCTTTTATATATCATTATACTGGTTTACAGTTTAATTCAGCTGCGAGAATTGTATAAAATAAATAGCAGTATATCATTATTAGATATATCGATGCAAAACAGAATTGTGGCTTTTATTCAACAGTGATTTTTCTTCAATATTTAACAACATCCACATTTATCCTTCTCACTCGAATCAAATTAATCCTCAATGCGTCCGTCCTTCTTCGTAATCATTTATGTAAGCAGAACGCTTTTGCACTCATGAGAGTGTTACAAAACGTTTCCTTGTCTCTCTTTCTGAGCCAATTCTTCAGTCTTTTATGAGAAAAATCTTCTCACGAGAGGACTTATAATTCATCTGCTTTTTTAAAAAAAATAACCCGTTATTCTTCTTCTTGTAATTGAAGAAAAATATTTCGTTATTAATTTAACAATCTTCAGTATATTGAACTCATTTGTCGATATTTCTAGTTTGTATTGGCTCACTGGATCTATTCTTTCAGATTTCTTTCAGACACGAGATGTTCTCTGATACAAATAATCTAACGGGAATGCCATAGAAATAAAATTCCAGAACGGCAACAGATAGAACCTTACGAATTATCGAGGACACGATACGACCTGTCTGACGTCAGCTATCGTCGAGGTCAGCATCGTCGAGTAATAATTTCCATGTCACCGTTTCGCTTAATCTCTCCTTTTGAATAAAAAGAAAAAAAATGTTAAAAAGCAGAGGGAAATTGAGCCGATGGACGATAACGACGTTGCGATAAGTTTACTAAGATTTCATTCACCGAAACGGTATTCCAAGTGCTAAGCTTGCAAATAATTCTGCTGAATATATTTTTCTCATGTGAGAATTAAATTCTCATTGCAAGTAAATTTAATGCAGTTTAATTTATTCAGTTTCGTTATATTAATAGCATATAGTGTAATTAATGCGTGTATGGAGAACTGTAAATAGGAAATAAATCAGAAAATTATTTTGAATATAATTTTAAATTACAAAAGCACATATATTACGAATGTTATTATGGATTTACGTGCCCGTTAATCATATCACAGGGTCTCCTGGTATCTTAATTATTTAAGCGTTCGTTACAAGTTATAATTGCTTACGAAGTTGTTCGACCGTTGCACGCCAAACTTGGCATAATAACCGCAGTCTGCGAAAACCAGGTCTTGGACAGGTGGTAACTCTTGTCAGGAAAATATAACTTGACAAAAAATATATCATCTCAGAAGAAATATGTATTTATTATAAAATATTATTATATTTAGTACACATAAATTTTGCAAATTTTTCAGATATTTCAGTGCAATGTACCGGCATTATGTGAATATCAGGAAATATTGCAGAAATTTTTGTTAAATTTAGTTTTTGAAGATGATTTCTTGTTCTGTAATATTCACCAACAGGTCTGTTAAAAAAAATCCACAAATTGAATAAGGTGTCAAATCGTTTAGGTACTAATTGGCTTAGTAAAAATTTCTACCAATAATTAGCCTTTTTCTGTCCATTTATTTAGTTAGCGTTTGATCAGCTTTCACACTCGTCAATCGATAGGTTTAATCGAATTCAAATTCAGAGAGTATATTTACAGATAATTGGTAAATTATACAGAAATACCTGTAAAATTTACAGAATAAGATGTACTATATTATAAAGTTGATCAAAGAATTAGAATTATATAAAAGAGAGAAAATTTTCCATGAATCCTTCTTATAGAAAAATGCACGGTACTAAAGAGCAGATAAATTAAAATAACTATTTCCTTTATTTCATACATTTTTTCTTCTTTTTAGCTCCTTACCTAAAAAAGCTACATAATCAAAAGAAAGAAACCAGGGTCATTAAGCAAGTTACACAAGCGAGGAGTTTCAAACGGGAAGTTCTTAAATACAGTTTCGCTTTGCATTATCTTTCTCCCTGAATAGGTATATGAATTCTCAAATGAATTAGAGATGAAACTTCTTAAGTAATAATTAATCATTCTACAAATTATTTATATACTTTGCAACGTAATAAGTAAATTGAGAATAAAAATTTAATGTGAGATAAATATAATGAATATTTATTAGTTGCTATGGCTATATATCATTTCATTATATATGAAAAACAATAAACATTCAAATATAGGACTTTAATATGGAAGGTATAAATGTGCGTGCTGAAGAGAAAGTGATGTGAATATTGATTATAACAAAGGGCCTGTGCGTCTCTGACCTACATTCGTACACCAGTGAATTGTATTAAAGATTTGCAGCATTTGCATGTATATCTTGACGTTATTTACTTATTCTCTTTTAGCATAGAATCACAGAAACACAGAATGCTTCATACTAGAAAAATCTGTTTGACAGATTTACAGAGTTTGTATGTTAAAATAGCATTATAATAGCAGATTTGTAAATTTTACAGATATTTTAGTACAATATATAAATTTTTTTTTAATTATAAAAAACTAACCGGTGAATATTATAGAAATTTGTATTTCTATAAAATGTATCGAAGTGTTATATTTGCATAAGAAATTGGTAGATTGTAGATTTTACATAATAATTGATATAATGAACAGGACTTATATCGAGCCTTAGTATTGATATAAAATATTAGAATTCTCACTGACTTTGAGTTAGATTTTTTGTTGACCCTAAAGCCAACTAAGAACACCAATAATTTTTTATATATAATTTATATATATATTATAATGTAACATACTTGAAATCGTGTCTACTATTTTGATGGACCCAAAAATAAAAATAAATTGTTTTATTCATGTTTTTTTGGCATGGAGGCAGCTTTTTCTTAACAAAAAAAATGTTCACAGTGGCATATTCGAAAAAAATGCAAAAAAGCAGACAAACTTTTTGGTCACATATGGCGGCCCTCTTTAGTGCCATAAATTCGAAGAATTTATGAAAATTTCTACCAATGATTCAAAATTATAGAAGTCATAAGAATTAAGAACTTATTGCGAAAAATGCGTTTTTAATATCAATAGAATCGTAATAGAGGGCTGGTCCTCACTGATATTTAAAATTATATTGATTAGTTATTTGTTATTCACTGAGACTGAAAAAAAATGCGAAATAAAAGTAAATAATGAACAGAAAATATTTGCATTACTTTCAGCTACTCAATTTTATAAATTTTAAATTATTAAGTGCCGAGCAAAAAATTCTTGAACCGATTTACAAAAAAATTATAATTGAAAAAAATGTATTATTATATTTCTTTTTTATGTTTTTTATTCCTGTAATATCTATATAATTTCGTCTAGTATATTTTTCTCACTGGGAAAAATTATTTTGGTATTTGTATGGCACGCAAAAAAAAGATTAGTATTTTCCATTAAAATCTACAAAATCCGAAAAAATACAATTTTAGTAGATTTTTTATGTAACAAGAATTTTTCTGAAGAATTTATAGTCATAAAAAGACAAAACAGTGGTAAATATAATCGAATGGAAATTTTTGTTTCATAAAATCAAAAGGAATTTACGGAATAATGAAATTGGAAGCTAAAATTTTCCTTGAATTAGGATCGATTCTAAAAACAACTCCTGATGATTCATCCACGAAGCAAATTTTATTAGAAGGATATAAAACTTGTAAAATTAACTTGAGAAGTTCGATGAGTCAGAAGTTTGATGAGGGATGAAAGTGTCCTCTGCCTAATTCAAGGAGGTATTCAACTTTTTTATGATTATAACCATCTCTTTTATCCTGATACTCTTCCGGGTTTCCTTCTTACTATCCATAAGACGTATATGGGAATGAGGAAATGGGAACTAAGCTAGTGGATCTTTCTAAAGAGTGTATATTATAAGGGTCGTTGAGTGGAGACCTTAAAATGAATGAACAGAAGGGTAGATAACGATTCGAAGCGCAAAGTGCCGTAGGTATGGACGAACTGACTATTTTATTATTGCGGTAAATGTCGAGGTTCGTCAATGTTTCCCATTGTTTGCACGGTGATTTGATATAATTAATCGGCACACTGCTTGAATAACACAAAGGAAAATAAAAAGACTCCTCATTCATAGCAAAACTATTTGCCTCAGTCTTTAATACTCAATGGAAAATGTTTTTTAGAGATATAATAGTGTAACTGACGCATTCAGTGAATTTATGGATCAAATAAAAAAATTCATCTCCACCCTCAAAATTAATATTTAACATTCCTAATTCTGTTACATAATTTGTAAAACATTTTAAAAAACATAAATTAAGAAAAATATCGATATTGATATTAACTAAATATGAATTTGATTAATGTAGTTCTGTAACGAAAAATTAGGCCTCAAGCAAAAATACATAATTTTGCTTTCAAAAATAGCAATATTGTCATTGAAGGGATTATTCGAAAGAAAAAAGATTATTTTCTATAAAAAAATTTGAAAAATAGAAATATAATGTATTTAACAAATTTTATTTTCAAGTAATTTTTTTTTCATATCGCTTTTTAGCAAATTTTTAAAAATGATTCGATTCTTATAAATCATGGATCATTTTTTCAGGGAAAAGATTCTCTACAATTTGACCGTTTCCAATTTTTAAAAATCAATTAAATATTATCAAAATCAGCAATTTTTTAATGAAAATTATATTTTGAAAAATTGTTTTTTTATAGGTTCAGACATTAAACAATTTAAATATTAAAAAATTTGAAAATCTTTCTGTGGAAAAAAAGACGCTTTTGACAGTGACAAAAATTTCAAACTCAACTAATTAATTTGAAAATAATTAAACAATTTATTTTTAAAATTTGGAAACGGTCAAGCTATAGAGAATTTTTTCCCTGAAAAAATGATCCACGATTTATTAGAATCGCACAATTTTTAACAAATTATTAAAAAGCGATATGAAAGCTATTCTTGAAAGCAAAATTATGTATTTTTGCCTGAGGCCCAATTTTCGTGGCCGAACTATCTTAATTTGAAATAGTTGAAAAGATATTAACAAAAAACGTGGAGTTGCGTGTTTTTCAATGATAAGAAGTCCAAAAACAATTGTCAATTAACGTGAAAAAGTCACTTTTTTGGTTTAAAATGAGCAGTAGATAATTAGTTACTAAGACACTAATTAAGATATCAAAAATATCCTAAGTAGCCTGATAGTCTTAATAAGAATATTATTTTCAAACTTTAAGTAGTTTCGTCTTACAAGAAAAACAAAATTCAACCGTCTCAAGCGTCATTGAGACTCCTCTTCTAAAATTTCAATGCCTCAGGCAATTTTTGAAATTTTGACTTCTACTGTGCTTGAAAAATTCTTACAACTTTATTTTTTTAAATTTCACATCAAAAATATCAATATTTAAAAAAATTTTAAGTAGGAACCCTCTTAACAATTTTCAAAAAGCTGTTTAAAAAGCAGGTGGTCTCCTAATTTCCAACGGAATTATAATTAGCTGGTTCCCAAACACTAAATTATCAAAATATTTTTACCTCTATCAACCTCATTTTTAAAATTCAAGTTAACTTAAAAATATATCCCCTAAACTTGAACAAAGATAATATTCAGTTCTCATTTGATTTTGGTGATAACTTGAGGATATAACATTTAAAAGTTATTATAAAATTATCATTAGTGATATGTTAGGAAGAATCTTTGGTGGATAAGGAACATAAGCTTGTATTTTAAAGACACCCAGTAAGCCTCCAACAGGTCCCTTTCTCGTTAATCATTGCAGAATAAATCACCAGGTATATGGCACGCAGACGGTGTTGGCCCACGGGCTGCAGAACCAGCTGCTTTTCAAACGAAAAGATACCAGTCAGCTGTTTTCCAACGTGGCACACGCCGGCATGAGTTCCTACATTCACATGTGGAAAACGGCAAACTACAGGAGAAAAAGAGAAGAGGGGAGAGAAGAGAAAAGAGCAATACACACACGAGGCTATATGAAAAGTAACGACTTTTCCCTCTCGTTTATTTACAAGAGACGCGCTTGTATCCTTCTCTCATGTAGAGAAACAGGAAGGGCATTGTAATCCAAAGTCAGCAACTATAACGGTTTTTATTCCGCAGTGAGAAACGCAGAAATTACATATTGACAGTTGTACGGCAAAGACAAAAGCTGCCTTTCCCATTCAAGATTCCGGCGTATTCAAATTTTCATTTCTAAATCATTTATTCATTATTATGCTGACATACTTCATACGCATGCATTTTTTATTACGCAACTCATTCACAAAAGTAGTATTACTAAATTTCCATTTTCTTCAGGAAACATAAGTGCTTATCAATTCCCCAAAACAGATTCGAATCTATATCACAATCTGAAAGAAGATTTGATTGAATAAAAGTAAATAATTTGTTTGAAAAGCTTTTTTTGATTCAAACCAAAGACTTATTTGAATTAAATAACATTTTTGTTTAATTAAAATTATAAAACAATTTGAATTAAATAAATTTTGTTTGATTCAAAGTATCTTTGAACCAAATAAAATTGTCGATAAGTTTTCGAATTTTTTTGAAAATTTTTACTAAAAAGAAGTTAACAGACGTTTTCTGTTGTATTTTCCAAATTTCCAAGAAGACATTTGGTAAAATGAAAAAGTTATCTGCATGGACGAATAAATTTATAATTTAGTCACGTGGTTCGATTGATCCATGGCCTTAAGGCAGAAATTTATTTGATTTGAACAAATTTTTATTTGGTCCAAAGATACTTTGTTTGAATCAAACAAAATTTATTTAATTCAAATAAGTCATTTTTTTAAATGAAAGAAAGTCTTCCAAGCAAATAATTTTCTTTGATGCAATCAAATCTTCTTTCTGAGTGCACTACAAACTCAAAATTACACGCCCAAGAAAAATTTTAAATTATTATAATAAATAATTATATATAATTAAAAGTTTTAAATGATCAATATTCTTTTTAAAAAGTAACTTATTTTTGTGAATAGATATGATCTTTATGTGTTATAGAATATGAGATAATTGAGGGTAAATTTCTGCTAACGAAGTTTTCGCACGGCAAAAATAATCCGTTGAAATTCCATAAACAGTTCAGCACTTTTGAACGACGTTTTAAGAATCATGAATTTTTAGAAAACTTCTGCAAATAATGGTCAACCGTTACGAAATAATACCAAAAAAGTTTGAGAAGAACTCATAAGCTGCCCAGGAATCCTGCAGTATTAATGAATATTTGCTTTATTTTTTCTAGACCGTTTTGTTATTATCTCTGAATGATTGGCTATTTTTTATTAAAGTTTTCTGAAAATTTTCAATTATTAGAAGCTCATCCCAAAATGCTGGACTGTTTATAAATTTTTAATGGAATACTTTTTTACGTGCGTGTCTTGTTGTGAGCTTGCCTTTTCAATTATAAATAAGAATTGCAGGAACAATGATAACTTAGAAAGAGTAACTTTATTTGAATGAAAGTTTGAGGTTTAAATAAGAAATTGAGAATCACTGCCTATTGGATCTGCTTGCTCAGAACGAAACTGGCCGAGGCAATCGTAGCCAGGTTTGCAACGTTTCTTTACGATGGACTTTAGACTGGACAGGTGCTCAAAACACCCTTTCACTTTAAAGAAATAAATAAACACGTGAATAACACAATTTATGGTGAAAAATTAACATGATGTTAACATAATCAAAATTCGCGGCTGTGAATCGATGCCAAGTACACAAAAAAACGTTAAGATTCGTTATCTCCAAAAATGGTGGATATAAAACGCTCTTTGGATTGCGACTCTACTTGTGAACCGATTTTAATTAAGGGGATTCGCCACCTTTAATATTTTTATTTTTATTTTTTGAGTTTAAACCTTCCATATAATTTTTTTATGTTTAGTATCTTTATTTAGAAAGATTTTTGGTATTTTTAAAAATCCCAACACCTTTATTTATTAAAAAAAAAAATGTTGACTTTTTTGGGCATTTAAAAAATACTTTTTGGCTTCAAAATAACGTTTTTGTTTATCAACCAATTTTCATGATTCTTTTTTATTTTGTTCTTTACAATGCGTAGCAACTTTGTGGATATGGAAAGCACTCGAGCTAAAACAATAACTACACCATTTTTTTTGTTTATATTTTGTGATATTTTTATTTATTTTTTTATTTTATTTGCAACTTTTTTTTCAGTCACGTTACTTTATTTTCCATACCCAAAAAGTTGCTAAACATTGTAAGGAACAAAATAAAAGAAGAATCATGATAAATGGTTAAAAAGTTAAAAAATGCCGCAAAAACCCAAAATTTTTAGTTTAAATTAAATAAAGGTACTGGAATTTAAAAAAACGAAACCTTTCTAAATAAAGGTACTAATAACACAACAAAATTATATGGAAGGTCTAAACTCAAAAGATAAAAATATTAAAGGTGACGGATTCCCTTAAGGTTAAGTGCCGAGCACATGCTTAAAAAATTATCTGTTTTACCCAAGAAATCAAACAGGTATTTAAAACTTTTAATATCTTAATAATTCTCAAAAATATAAAAAATTTTCCTGCAAAAAAACGTTTAGATTACAAATTTAAAAGTCATGAAATTAACTAAGGTATATAATTATTTTCAAAGTTTTTTAAAGTGCTGTTTAAAAGTCAATCTATTTTTCAACAAGAGTCAGTATCAATTAATTGAAGTATAAAAAGTTTTATTATTCATTTTTTGGGAATTTCAGTGAATAAAATTATCATCATGTACACGAATAAGTAATTAATAGGGAATCTAACTAAAAGATCTAACGAGAAAAAATGTCCACGATAAGAAAGAGAATTCAGTCAGTACAATAATTCGTGAAGTCATAAAAGTTTATTTAGCAAAAAAAATATTTAATTTCTTCGAAACAAAGAAAAAAGTTATTAAATTTTTATGTCTAAGTAAAAAAATACCATCTTCATTGTTATTTTTTTTGTTTACATAATGTTTCCACCTGAATTTTTTCTTATTTCAAAGACACTTTTTTTACTTTAATAACGTCACAAATTGTATCAATTGAGAATTTTTGTTTACTTGGCCAATTTTTGGCAAGCTGAATGTGTTTAGTGGAGTTCACAATTTTTAGACTTCTCATAAAGTCTAGATAAAAATCATCAGATGCTAATTTGTTATGAGATGCCGGCTGTCAGAAAGTCTTTCCAGCTTATGCAATACCAACTTCTCCAGTGTAGAGCAAAAAATAATGAAATGGTAGAGACTTGTAGATGTGCTCGCTTAAAATGCGGTTACTTAAGCCACTTAGATTCAAGAGAACTTGGCAAGACTATCGAAGCATACTTTTCCTCAGAGATCCGGTAGTCTCAATGTTCGACTAAATGCACTTCCACTCCAGCTTCTCTGAATGGACAGACAATCAACTTCAATCCTTGCTCTCTATTTTTTCCTATTAATCCTTCCATTCATTCTTGTATCTTGTGTCTCAATAACGTTAAACCTATTTTTTTCGTCCTTGAAAACTGAATAAAATACTGATATTCAGTATTTAAAAAATTTTAAACACCTCCGGATATTATCAAGGTACATATTTTTCAAAATGTAAATCTTTGTAATTGATATCATAAAAATAACCCAGAAATATTTCTCTCGTGGAGAGATATTATCTCGAGCAGCTTTTTATGTAAGGAAAACATAAAAAGATGGAGGGAATTATTGTAAAGGCATTAAGTGAACTATAAAGAATGCCCTGGACTCGTAACAGAACCAGCATCGACCGAGGAATAAGAATAAGAATTCCGAAAAAAACTCATATTATTATATATCTAAAGCTGAGATATATTTCTTCTCTGGAGTATAAGTAATACAATATCTATACTCTATTCACAATATTCATACGTATTTGCTTTTACTTTAAATGTAAATTTTACAAATAGCACATTCAGAAAAAGAATTCGGACAACTAAATCTTCGGTTGACCCAAGAAAATGATTTCATTGAATCAACAAGAATCTTTAGTTAGTATTTATTAGATGCAACAAAAAATGTGGTTAAGTCAATGAAATACTTTGTGAATTCAAGAAGCCAATTTATTCAGTGGACATTTTTTTTTTCGACTCACATAAATCTAGAAAACCTTTTATCTTGGTGAATTTATACAATGTTTCTGTTATTAATTTGACACGATATTAACTTAAATTATTAAAATCAACAGAAGAAAAGAACGTAATTTTATTTTCTATTGTGTGAAATTGATGCTGGCTTTATTATGGTTTGCTGTTTTTTCTTCTTGGAAGTGTATATCACGTTTCGTGTCACCATCACGTAGCAACCAACATTTTATCGACTTGTTGGCCAGAATTCAATAACTTGATAAACAGTAATCAAGTTTTCTACGTGATTGAATCCTAGAACGGAATTTCGATTCCGAGTTTGTGATGCACTCAGCTAGAGGTCTGATGATAATTAATGCGAGCATTTTGTTGTTACTAATTAATGAAAAACGTCGAGTTCTAGTGGATAATTACATGAATAGACAAATACTCGTTAGAAAGAGTTCTTTGAAAACGAAACGAAACATAAACCTGCTCTCTAAATCTGAATCAGTCAAATTTTCACAGATTGAATCAGTGATTTGCCTTTTCACTGATTCACCAGTGAAAAAATATATTTCACTGTTAAATCAGTTGATTATCACTGATTGAATCAGTGGAAAACACGTTTTCACTGTTAAATCAGTTAATTTTCACTGTAGAAATCAGTGGAATTTGACTAAATTACAGAAACCTCTTTTTAGCTATTTGAATCAGTCAAATTTCACTAATAATCAGTAGATTTTTACTGATTCATATTTAGATAGTGACCTTACTCACCTGCTCGATTTCTTTCATTTCGGTCTTTATGCCAAATTTGTAAGCATACCTGCTATTTTTTTTTTTTATTCTTACAGTAGTTTTTTACTTCCCTTCTTTCATTTTTCTTCTCGTCACTCACTTGTCCTATTTTTCCAGTTAAAAAGATAATCTTTCATTAACTGGCAATTTTTCAGCTTTTCTTTTATTATCCCTAAATTTTGTTCTAATATTTTGAACTTTGATGTTCGGTGGCTGATTTGTTTTATTTCGTGGAAATGGCACCTGTAATGCGACACCCTTGTGCTCCCACGTTAAGGTAAGCCACCCTTAAAGCCAACAGAAAATCCTGAGATTTAGTCATTTCCAACGATCCCCTTTTACTTCAATTCACTGCTCGTTCTCACTTATTCCTGCTACCGAATACTTGTATTATGAAATTCATAAATTTGAAAAACCGAATGAAAATTCACTTCAGTAAATTTAAATCCAAAATTAATTAAGATAGTTTTCATCCACGAAAATTAGACCTCAGGCAAAAATAGATAATTTTGCTTTCAAGAATAGCAATATTATTATTGAAGGGCTATTTTGGAAGAAAAAAGATTATTTTACATGAAAAAAATTTGAAACACAGAAAAATAATTTTATTAAAAAATTTTATTTTTGACCCAACTTTTTTTCTTATCGCTTCGAGCCAAATTTTTAAAAATGATGCCACCGGCGCGCAAACTCGTTTTTTCGCTACAGTTAACAGTAGCGCAATGTAGTACATTGCGCTACAGAGGAATGAAATGTAAAAATTGAACTGCGCATGCGCCCATAGCCATGAAACGAAGCACAATCTTCTTCTTATTCTTCTTCGTACAGCGTTAGCATCTTACTGGCAAAAACTTGTACATTTGAACTGCGCATGCGTCTACTAAAATCCATTACTACTACACAAGATCGATAAAATCAAAATGGCCGGGACTAGTCGTGACATATCAAGTGTAATGACTAGCGCCGCAAACAACTAAAATACTAGATTAGATTCGAGTGTACGCATGAAAACTCGTATACGCATCGGAGTCACATAAAATAGAATACGTGCCAATGCCCAAGTGCGAATTGCCGAAGGTGATAATACGACACAATATTGGCCCAATCTCGGCAGCCAAGAGTCGGCCATTGTTATTGGGCCAGTGTCACTGTTTGCATCGGTCAAGTGCTGGGCCGTCGACGGCGGCCTTTTTCGACTGTTTAAATGTACCGACCTTCAGCCGAAACTTGGCCCAGTATCGGCCCTATACCAAGCCGATTGTCATTTTTACTATGGCATCCAGTTCTGAAAGTAGAAAAGCCAGAGTTTGGGCTAGAATTGGCCGCCAAGTACATACCGGAGTTATCATTCCAGCAATGGCACGATATTGGCAGCCGATTTTCGGTAAATTTTTGGCGATGCTGGGCCAGCGTTGGGCCGTATCTAATTTGGCACTTGGGTGCACACAATTCGGGAAATTACGAGACTCGCGACAATGCTCGCAGAACTAATCGCGCCTCAGCTTCGTCTCGGCTTTGCCTCAGCTACGTCTCGGCTACGCCTTGGCTCCGATCTCCTGCGAGCATTGTCGCTCGTCACGCAATAACTCTCATTGTGCGCCTAGGCACGTAATATACTATTTCAAAACGAAATTTTTATAAACAAATTGCTGAATTTGATAATAATTTATTCTTTTCGAAAATTGGAAATGGTTAAGTTGTAGAAAATCTTTTTCTTGATGAAATGATTTGTAATTTATTAAAATCGCATAATTTTTTAAAATTTGCTTAGAAGCGATAAGAAAAAAAGTTGGGGCAAAAATAAAATTTATTAATGAAATTATTTTTCTGTATTTCAAATTTTTTTCATGGAAATTAATCTTTTCTCTTTCAAATTAAGAACTTCAATAATAATTCAATTAATTAAATTAATTAATGTTTAATTTTTGTGGATCAACTACCTTAAGGGGGTCTCCTTATCCAGAACCTTCAAAAAAGGCACTTTTTCTCAATTTTCTTTGAAGCAGAAAATAAAAACACTGGTCAAAGATTTTTCGCATATATTTAGGTACATATTTGAACTTGTTAAAAAAAAATTTTCATTTGAAAACAAGAAAAAATCTTGGACTTATCGAAGATCCCGCGCAGCGTCTCACCACGGACAATTAATTTTGCGTGCATGATATTGTCCAAAGTTTTCATCTGAAACACATATATATTTGTTTTTTTTATTCAGAAGGGTCTTCCGCTTATAGTGAACCTAAAGAATTGTAAAAAAAAAAAATTTTTATCGATCTTTTGAGTTACTTTCTAGAAAAATCCAATTTTTTACCGTTTTTTTGTTTAAAATGCGTTATTTATAATGAAAATAAATACTGTATCATGAAAACTATTGTTTAACTATATGCGCATTTTAATTACCTACAAATAAAACAAAATTTATAATAATAGCTTAAATGGTTCTCCTTTAATTGTGCACGCAATTTTGAAAAATGTGGGTTTGAGAAAACGCGCTTTAAAGTTTTCAGACGGTGAAAAAAACCTTCCGCTCGCTCCGCGCAAGCCACTGCTCGGAACTCTACCATCAAAACTATTCCGATATGGACTATAAAATTTTGCGACAATATTCTCTGATAATAGATCCATCGATTGAAACAAACAAAAAATAGATTTTTTGAAAGTTCTGGATAAGGAGACCCCCTTAATCGGAGCATTTAATATTAGCGTATATGGAGTGGCCACGAGTAATGCAACTTGATTTAGATTTAGCAAGAATTTTGGAAAATTGACTACAAAAAATTACATGATTTTCTTCAATTCACTGAAGTTAAGAGATTAGTGTGCTATGCTATTGTTTCATCGGTGGAAAAAGTATAACTTTTTCTAGTCTCTGAGCCCTTTGTAACCTGACAACCTAGACAAAGTAAAGTTACATCAGTGATGAGTTATAAATAATCTCATTAATTTTCTAACCGTGGGGTCTTTTCATCAAAGTATAATTTTCCCTAGTCGTTCGCTCGAGGCTTCAATCAACAGAAAATTCAGTCTAAAATGTTCTCTGCACTCAACAAAATTAGTGATAAAAGTAGGAAGGCACTAGAAAGAGACGTATAGACGTTCCTCAAAATAATATATCACATCAGTGTCCTTTTTACTAACACTTTCTGAAATAATTCAAAGAATGCTTTTCAATCCAAAATTGTAAATGGTAATAAAAACTGATAATTAATTTACTTTTCACTCTGAATCCAAATTATAGATAAAAAAGATTTAACGATTTGCATGGATAAAAATATTTACTAATCAATAGCCCCTTGTGACTAAAATATAGTAAAAAATACGAAGCAAAACAATAATTAAAAGAAATTTACTAATGAAATTAGGTGTAAAATTTTTCATTAATTCATATTAAATCACTTGGAAAAAACGATTAGTTTTTTTTCTTTATTGAACGAAAAATCACCTTTTTTATAAAAAGAATTTGAATAACAGATTAAAATAGAAAATTAACAACTTATAAATAATTACAATAATACTACGTTTTATCGGAAAACATTATGCACTCGAAATATGAATATCAAAGTTCTACATCTTGGAAAATTTAATAAGGATTCAATGGATGCATATTTATTACTGATAGTACCTATTTACATAATTACTTTCAACGCTGTTCAAGTTTCTTAAGGTATTTCTGTTTCATTAATTTAAAAAGTTTTAATTATATTTCATTAATTTCTTAGTATCATTGGTAATGCAAATCTAATTTAATTCATTCATTCTCTCAAAGAAAACTTTTACAAAACTCCTAAATTTTTTAATACCTTGATTACTTTCAAGAAATCCGTTGATGTAACATAGGATATTGAATTTTCATCATTATAAATTTGAAAATCTATATCACAATTTACAATTGAAAAAAAGAAAAATTGTGAGTCATAGATAGAGAAACTTATTGTAGTAGCCAGTTTCGAATATTGTTTTTACCGTGAAAAAATCCTGATATTTTTAGTATAAAAGCAATAATGAATAGGACTTATATTTTTTATACAGTTTTTATTTAGTGAATTTAGTTATTTAGACCAATTTTATAGTTTCACACTTGCAATTCTTTTATATAATTTTTACCACAATGTTTATCGGTCACACGTGCAAATTTTTTTTAAGTTTCTTCCTTTGTATTTTTTATAGAAATAAATTCTCACTAATGAGGGCTCCAATCTGAGTCGAAACGTTTGAAAATATGAAACTTTGAGTTACATTTTTTCTGAACCCTAAAACCAACTAAGAACACCAACAATATTTAATAATAATATTAAACCAATATTTAAAATTCTAACCTCAAAATCCAACATTCTCATCTTCCTTGTTTCAAATCATAAATATTTTTATTTTTCGAAATACTTCTTTTCGGAGCAAACATATTTTGGCGTCGAATAAATGTCTAATTATCCTCTTATTTCTGTGTAAAAGCGATAAATCTAATTAAAAACTCTTCATAAAAAATATTATAGCACTTTTAACTTTTAAAATGTCTCAGTACCTCGAAGGAGAAAAGAGTTCACCTTTTCCCGATATGCAAATCTAATCCTGTCGATTTCAGGAGTTTAAAAACTTCCCAAATCGTCAATACTCAATCTCCACTTACGGAGGTTTCAACAAAAAATTCTGACATTTAAGGGAAGAAAGCCATGTAAATCGATAAAAAAAATAATTTTTAAGATTTCTTTAAAAAAGTAATAGTTCGATGGAACTTTCTAAAACTTTCAGTGCACTTTTATTAACATTTCAAAGTACAAAAAATTATCTTATATCGAGTTTTTAACGGATATGCATATGTTGATCTCCACTAGCTCTGCATCAATAGTATTAATCGGCGGGCACTCTAGAACTCTTTTTTTTGTCCTGAAACAAGAAATCAGATTTTTTTATAATGGAATTTGTCGCAGTCTACAGGTTCTCTTTTTTTTATTTTCTTCTTGTTACTCTTTAACTGCTTTCTTGCACAATAAGTTAGACACTACACGGAGAAACTCTTCATTGTAAAATTTATTATTGTTATATTTATTTTAATTAAAAGTTAAAAGGAAACGAGGATATAACTTCAAACTTGAACTCGTATCACTAATAACTCGAATTCCTCCCAATGTCCAAACAAAAGTATAATTCAAAATTCCAAGAATTCGAAAGCGCTTAAATCCTAAAAATACAAAAAACACGACCAAATTTGGACCAAAACCACCACCTTAAACAAACAACCATGAGAAAACAAACAAAAAAGGAGGAAAGAAAAAAGAAGGCAACCTTCCAAAATCCCTTCCTTATTTTTATTTCTTTTATCCTCTTTTGTCTTTATTACCCACAACCATTTACATAAACAAAAAATCAAAAAAAATGACTCGCCGACGTTTCGGTGCTCTTCCAGCACCCTCTTCAAGACAGAAATTCTAAAAAATAAAAAAATTATGTCTGCTATCACCTTCCATGGGGACGTAGAACTTTCTCTATGGACGCCAATAGGGAACTGTAACAATACTTTGTGTAGTCATCCCTATTAAGTACCTGAATGACCCTAAGGGTCATTCAATAAAATGTAATTGTTTCGCAGAATCTAGAAACGTCAGTTTTTTAGAAATTACCATTTTGAATAATTAACTATGGAGTTATTAATAATATTGGAGAAAACGGTGAAATAATTGTACTTATGCCTAAAAACAAAAGCAAGTTTTATTTCCTGCAATAGTAAAATGGTGATCGTCACATAGAACGAATTATATTGAAGTAAACCCAATAAATGTTTCATTAATTCATA
This sequence comes from Diplolepis rosae, assembly GCA_030998225.1. NCBI lineage: Eukaryota > Metazoa > Arthropoda > Insecta > Hymenoptera > Diplolepididae > Diplolepis > Diplolepis rosae. The sequence continues at coordinate 30,411,256 of JAPYXD010000710.1, read as the reverse complement.
AAAAAAAAATATTAAGTTTAAGAAAGACAATAGTAAAGTTACATCTTCTGTCTAACCGAATTACCATAGTCTTTTGAAGATAATGGAACCATATTTATAACTTTTCATATCGAAAATAGGGAATAATTGCACCTCCATAATAAAAAAAATCTGCCCGCTTCGCGGGCACATTCTCATCGCGCGCTTCGCGCGCAGCTTGCAAGTTTGAGCGCGCCTAGGGCGCGCGATTCGATCGTCGCGCTGCGCGCTCCGGAATTTTTGAACGTCGCGCTTCGCGCTCGGTCTTGTGCTCTTCGCTTACATTTAAGTTTATTTCTTATATTTTGATACTGAAGCTCAAACCAATTTTATAATAATATTACAGATGATGTGAATTACACATTTTCTCAAAGTCACTGAATTTCTTTTTGAATTTAAGTGAAACAGGAAATTCAATTTACTTAAGGCTCTATCGGCCTTAAGGAACACATTCTCATCATGACACTCGCGCTTCGCGCTCGATTTTCTGTATACATTTCAGTATAACTTTTTAATAAATTACATGATTAAAAGAATTTACTTTCTTCCACATATCTAAAAAGGAAAAACAATCGTAGACTTTATTTAAGGAAACGATTTTGCAGAACAACGCTTATTTCGTATCTCACATATTTTGGTGAAAAAAATCGAATTTTTTCAATATTAAAAATCAAAACATAAAATATACATCCTGTCCCGAAATTTCTTTATCAGAATTTGTAGACCTCATTTAGGCAAACAATTTTCCATCTAAATGTTTTTTTTGCATCTCACATATTTTGTCTAAAAAATGGAATTTTTTCATTTTTATCGTATTTTTTGGAATTGAAACGAAAAATATATCTTTTATCAGAAACTGTGTCAGACAAAATTTGTAGATCTTTTTGAAACGAACAACTTTGTATTCTTACGTTTTTTTGTTATTTCCAATATTATTGTTAAAAAATTGAATTTTGGATTTTCAATAGATTTTTTTTTAATTAAAAAGAAAAATATGCATCTTATGAAAAAATGTTATAATTCAAATTTGTAGGTCTTTATGTATTCAATAATATTGTATCATAACGTTTTTTCGTATCTCGTATAATTTAACTGGAAAATGGAATTTTGATATTGACTTTTTTCGAATTTGAATATGCTGTAACATTTCTAATTTTGATTTAATCAAAAAATGTTATCAGGATAATTTGTAGAGATTTATGAGCACTATCAAAAACCAGTATTGAAATTTTTGATTTCTTCAAAAAGTTATTTTCAAAAACACAAAAGTAGTGCTCAATCCCTCAATTTTATTTGGATGTGGCTGGTTAACGAACTTGTCCTTACTTTTTCGGCTCCGATAAAGTGTGCCAAAGCTCAATTCAATCTGATAATTCTATCGAGAGTTATTCCGCACACGACCTACTACAGACAGACAGACAGGCAGACACTTTCGTAAAAACCATTTTTTCTGAGACAGGGGGTCTCAAAACGTAAAGATTTGATGAAAATTTCGAAAGTCATTTTTCACATAAAACCAACAACCTCTCATCCATGATGAGAATGTAAAAATTCAGTCATTTGTAAATTTTACCATAGTTCTTATTAGATTTTGTGAGCTACATAGACAGAGTATTTATAAACACAGTTACATACTTACAAACGCATGCACGTATAAACATATCAATATAAATGGTAAACATGCCAATAAACGCTAAAATACTAATTTAACGCAACTTAACCTAACCACACAACGTACATATTCATAAACGCATCGAAGTGATATGACACTTGCAATTTAGCATCTTCATTATATATTGAACGGTGGAAACTTTTACGATTTGTAAGAAGAAGCTCGGTAGTCCCTCTGCTAGAAAAAATCGAAAGTTATGAAGCAGCCACATTCAAATGTAAAAAAATTTATTACTATATCGGGTTTCCAATGGAAATTTTGGCAACGCACTATTCCAATATATGAAGTATTCAATTGCAAAATATTCAAGTCTTCCTCTCTTCATTGTTCATTACTATTGACGATGGTAATTTCTCTAAACTATTTTGTACTTTATATTATTTAAAAGATCAGTTCTAGCATTGATACACTGAGAAAAAAATGTATGCAACAAAACTTATTTTGCTGTCCTGACAAAACATTTTGTTGTCCTAACAAAATATTTTGTTTAAGTAACCAAAACTTGATTGATATAGCAAAATGTTTATTTCGCTCAACAAAATAATTTTGTTGCATAAATACCAACAAAATATTTTTTTTGATTTGAAAAAACTGTTTTCTCAGTGTAGTTTTAATTTTTATTTATATAGGTATCACTTATTTCCAGTTTCAATTCGCTATCAAAGATATTAATCTATGCAACTCTCAATAGAAATTAATAAAGTTACACTATAATTACAATTGGTTCAGAAAAAGTATTTCCTCCTATCGCTATGGTAAATAAAACTAGTTTTGTTACTATATCCTCGTTTCCTATTGACTTTTAGTAAAAATAAATAAATATTTCGCAGGGATTTTTCCTGATAACTTTACCAAGATCCATAAGATCGGAAACAATTTTTATTCCCTCTTTAGCAACGCTTAACAGTCTCATTACAAATACAATTTTCCTATTAATTCCATACGAATTTTTCACACGGAGAAAAATATGGAACTGACAAACTTTTATTGCTGTCACAACAAAATCTTAGTTCTTACATAAAGTTTTGTCAAGCAAAAAACAATAACGAACTCTTTTGTTGATTCAACAAATAGGTTTGTTGAGATAGAAAAGCAATTTTTTTAGTTCTATATCAACAATCCGGTTGGATAATACAACAATTTTGTTTTCTCCGTACCCAAAAAGCTCGGAATAAATATCTTTTCTACTCTCTAAATTTGAATCAGTCAAAATCTACTGATTATCAGTGAATTTTGACTGATTCAAATAGCTAAAAAGAGGTTACTCTAAATAAGTCAAATTTCACTGCTTATATCAGTGAAAATTGACTGATTTGACAGTGAGAAATATTTTTTTCACTGATGAATCAGTGAAAATTAACTGATTTAACAATGAAAAGTATTTTATCACTGATGAATCAGTGAAAAGGTATACGTATTCGGCTTACTTAATGCGTGACAGGACGCTAAAAATGCCCGAGCACGGATCATACCAAATTGAAAAAAATCTATCGAACAGATGAAGTAGACATTTTAATTGATTAATCAACAAAGATTACTCAAAGTACCCACGTTGCGGTTTTTTGAAATTTCGATTTGTACATTTTTTACAGCTCATAATAGCACAAAAAATGCATTAAAACAATCGATTTTCGGGGGAAAATCCGCCATTTTATTAATTTTCAAAATTTTGAAAAAATCCTACCTGGGTACCTTGAACATTTAACAGCAAATAACGAGATTTTTTTCTTCAGTGTTTCAGACAACTGGTTCGAGCAGAATCTTGCCCACCCAGAAAACAGTTTCTTTGAATCAAAGAAACATTTCTTTGATATACGGGTAAAGAAAAAGTTTCTTTTATTTGAAGAAAGTTTTGTTAATACAAAAAAAATTTTCTTTTATGTAAACAAATCTATTCCTTTGGATCAATGAACATTTTTTTGAACTAGCAAAACTTTCTGTAATTCAAAGAAATTTGTTCTTTGACCTTATATCAAAGAAATGTTTCTTTGACTCAAAGAAACTGTTTTCTCAGTTCCTACAATTTCACCATCACTTTTTGAGCAGGCCACTTACAATGCTCTGAGTAAATATTAGGCTCCAAATTACTCTTTTAAAAAAATTACTCAGTAAAACCGAAAAATAAACCTTCAAAATAACGTATAATTCGTTGAAAATTTTAAGTAGCTCTTTCGAAAAAAAAATTCCTGAAAAAGCGCTCGAAGTACTGCCGGCGCACACAGATGGACTCCCTTAAAACCAAGACTACTATTTCCTGATTCTTCGAAGATCACATTTCCTCTGCACTCTTTCCATATCACCTAACTCTCAAGTGCACTAAAATCCTTAAAGTTTCTTTTATGCGACTTAGCTAGACGGTGATAGTCATTTGGTGCCTTTTCGTAACATTGTAAAATATAGTCTTGAAATTCGTACGTACCAGTTGAAATTTAAACGAAGACTGAAGCTCAGAACTTGCAAACGTAACACTTTCACTGTCTCTACTACAGTGTTTCAGTGCATAAACCTGAAAAACATCTGTCTTTAGGTTTGCCTTCGAAAGCTATTTCCTTTGTTACTTGTCTACAAAAGGCATGAGAGGGTCGGAAGGTTCGTAGCGAAGTAGAGGGGTAGGTTCGTGTTCCCCCACCACTAGGTTCTGCCGGCGACAAGAAGGGACGCCGACGTCGGGACGTTGCGTGTGAATGCGCCTTCACCCGCACCCGCAGTCAGTTACCAACAGACCGCGCGTTTGTTTGCATCAACCGCTTTGGAAGAAAAAGTGTGTGCGCGTGAAGGAGTAAGAAAGGAGAAGAGAAAGTGAAGGACGAAAGGAAAGAAAAAAATTAAGAGAACGAAGTGGTGCAGGAATTGCAAAAAAGACGGCCATGTCGCGAAATCATCCACATTGCCTGCTCTAAACAAAGGAAAGCTCTTTTATGGGGGCCGTGGTTTCCGATCAACGAACCCCTCTGTAGCCTTTTCCTCGTCCTTCGTCGAGGTAGTCGTTTCGTTTTGTGCGAACGTGCCCGAACTTCGATTCGGTCAGTCACGTAGTAGCGGTGAGACGAGCCGGTATAGAACAAAGAAAGAAAGGATACGAAAGGAGCCCAGGAACGTGAAGATTCCCCCAGGACGAAAATTCAGTCGAGCGTTCCCTGTCTTGAAATTTCTGCTCAACGTGTTGCACATCCCTGACGGTTTCCTTTGTTCAGGTGCTCCAATCGTTTGACGCACTTGGTTTTCGCGCGTAGTCGCATCTCGTGAGTGACATTTGTATTCCAACACGCTTCATTCGTGGAAGAGGACCGAGATTGTAAGTCCTAGTGTTAAAGGTTAAAACTAGCGTCCTTGACAATAGTTTTTGGAGTGCATACTTAATCAAAAGTAATTTATTGCGCGTGATAATCGGTGTGAAATTGGCGCTGCCGGTAACCTAACCTCACTCGAGCGCGCGCGTTTAGACAGGATTATTCGGGTTCGGACGGTTTCACGACCATCTAGTCAGGCCAGGATACGAGAACAGAAGAGTGTGTTATCAGAAGAAGAGAAAAGAAATTCGAGTGCAGGCTTACGGACGAGAAGTTTTCGCAGCTTCCTCTTTGGATTTTGTCGTGATTCACTTCCGGCGTGATATGTGCAACGAGACGCAGAAAGGAGAGTAATTCAAAGGAGAATTTTGTTGATTGTGCAGTGCTCCCTTTCCCTCGACCAAGGATTATCCTCGTTATATACGGTGAGTTGTTTTATTAAATCACTTTGCAATGTCAGGATTGATTTTATCTAAAAGAAAGTCGTCTTTCGCCTCAAGAAAGTTTAATTCCGAGTTTCGGTAGGCATTCTGCTCATTTGTATATCTGAAATTATTTTGGAGGTTTTATTTTATCAGTTTTTAAAGCAGTAAAAAATTGAATGATATTCAGTTGTATTGATATTTTTTCACAAGAATCCCTTTAAATGTTTCAAAAAGTGAGGTTAATTTGAATTTTGAAATGTAAAATCTTAGATTGACTTTCAAATATCTTAGGTGCTACTTTGGAGCTTGAATTCACTTATGAAACAAATTCATCTGAATTTATCTTTGATAATTTTCGTGTTTTACTCTCAAATCTGAAATGAACTTAGAATCGACTTCTGTTACGTATTAACGAATATTTCAATGAGTTGTTTATTTCGACGCGTTATCACAGGACTTATTTCTATTTCCTCGAGGTGCAAAATGTCAACATCGATAAATTGAAACGCGCGGGTGTTATTTCACGTTAAAAGTATATCTTTAATTTTGAAAATGCATTTTTTTATAATGCACTACAATATTCTTTTTATTTGTTTTAAAATAATAATAAATGACCTTGAAATATTCAATCAACATGCAGATTACGAGAAATTTGTATGCCTTCTTTTATGTACTTACTCCTGAGTCAGACTATTTATTGAACCTGTGTTATTAATTATTTGGCTTAAAATTGAAAGTTATTTATTTTCTGGTACTAGTAGATACTACGAGGCATCGTTAAAAGCGCGAGGTCGTTTACAAACGATTGGAGTCAATACTCCTTTCTTAAGTCATCGAGAGCTGTTAAAAAGTTATGCGCGAGCTTGGAACATTATCGTTATTGAAAAGTCAACCAACCACCAGTAATACGGAAGCCACATCAAGTGCGCTACATCACCTAATCTTCTTTATACTGCACTTTCTCAAATTTACTGTCCAATCAAAGATGTTATTAAGATTTTTTACATCTACTTAAGGTAATTTGAACTGTTCATACAATCTTCTTTCTAATTGTATATTTATCATAAATTACGAAATCTACTTTTATTTTCTCAAAAAGAACTAAACAGATTTATGAGACTTGATTAGTTTCAAATAAATACGATTATTAATAGTTTTGTATCCGTATCTTTGTGTCCTAAAAATAGACAAGAAGTATTTAAAAAATTTCTTCATTTCTTGATTTCATGTTTTAATGTTTGTTTTGTCAACTCAAAAATCTTGCTAAATTTATTCAAATCGATTGGCTATAAGGAATACTCAGAAGTTTCCATATTACGTAAGTGTTCTAAATATGTTGACAAGCCAATAAGCAGAAATTGACTTTCTTAATATCGAGAATTGTAGAAGCAATGTCGACTTCTTCGAAATTAACCAAACCAAATCCAGAAACAGATGTCTAATTTTTATTGCTCAGTGATGTTACCTCCTGAATGTTTACGTAATTGAATAAAAATTAACCAATCCACCTGTAACTTATTAAATATCCACATTCAGATATGAAAATTTTCCAGCAGCAGAAAATTTGTTTCAGACTTCAGTTGAATAAGAATTTTTATTCATTTTGGCATAGGGTCAGATTCTTTTTATTTTCACATTAAAAATTATCAATGGGGGCCCTTTTCAGTGTCATAAATTGAAAGATTAAAATATAGGAGATTATTAAAACATGGAAAAGCATAAAAATCAAAAACTTATCTCATAACTTACAAATCAAAATGAAGCAGTCCGGTGTGCACAACACGTATTGAAAAAATATGTAAAATTCACTGTATATATACAATTGGATAGAACTAATAAAACAGAATATTTTTGATAATGGAACAGACATTTTGAATAGAACTTGCGCTAAATTGGATTCTGGTGAATAAAAAAATTGGAGCAAATGTCAAATATTATCAAAAGTCATTTAAAAGCAATATTCATATAGTTAATAAGGTTGTTGCAAATAATTATTGAGGTACTAACTTTTAATAACCGATTTTACGGTAATAATAACCCATGAATTATTGCGCCAACAATAATTTCCTGAACCTAGAGCATTTAACGACACAGTAAATTCCTCAGGTCAATTATGCATTTACAACCTACGTCGACTATCTTGCACATGTATATTCTGAGAACCAATGGCAGTGTCTTCCCTCTCGGGGAGATCGTATGAATGGTTCGTGTCTGACATTAGGCAAAGTTCCCACCATCTCGTCCCCTCTTTAGGGAGGGGCACTCTTTAGGAGGGATCCGTTCAGTCGTTGAACTTGAATTCGTCCTCGGCGAATTTAACGAACTCTCGCACTCGCACCTGCGCGATATACAGAAACTAACTATAATCACATTCTGCTCTAAAAGTGCGACCTCGAACTCTACTCAAGTTGACTCATTCGCTTAACAAGAAATTTTTATTTTAAATTTCCGGATGATGTCATCCAATGGCAATTTCAAAAATTCATATTTTATAAATTAAAAAAAAATATTACATTCATTCAAGATGAATCGCATAGTTGAGTTTTTTTTAATCGGGAGATATATTGATTCAGAGTAATACTTGTTTCGAGTTATTTAATATTGGAATGAGCAACGTGAATTTTAAATGAGTTGTCACATTTTCAGTTTTTAATCCGATAGTTAATTTATCGAAGGCGAAGAGAAAATCTATTGCACGTAATTATCGGATGTGTCAGCTACAACTGAATTTGAGTTTTCATTTTTACGGCACCAATTCTCCATGATGAGTCTTTAATTAGATCCTGTTTAATTTTGCATCCTAGAAATTGCAATGCCACCTTCGCCAGGAGTGCGTGAACTATTTTTACTTGTCAACGGCAGAATGATCTGAAAGTTTAATCATAAAACCTTCAACATAAATCCTGAAGTAACTGATAGCCCTTTCAATTTCTCGCGTGTCACTCTTATACAATATTTTCTTTCGCAAATTACAAGCTTGATTAAAATAAGGAGGTTGCGAACTAAATATATATTAAATGTTAATTAAAGTCAAACACTTAGTTGTTTGGATTTAATAATTAACTGTTTAAATTTATGAACAGTTTTCATTTTGTTGGCAAATTTAGTTATTTAGACCAATTTTATAGATTCACACGTGCAATTCCAATCTGAGTCGAAACGTTTGAAAATATGAAACTTTGAGTTACATTTTTTCTGGACCCTAAAGCCAACTAAGAACATCAACAATATTTGAATATGAAAATCAGTATTGTATTTAAACATTAATAATGAATAATCAGATGCAGGTTTCAGAAGAACTTTATTTCTTACACGCAATGTTTTTTATCAAGAGATCATTACTCGTGACAAAAGAATTAATTTGCAAATTATAACGTGGTTCATCACCAGAACGAATAATTCTGAGGGAAAAATCACGGTATAGCTGTCACAGGAAATAGATAAGCGATGGGTTGTGAAAATATTGACAAGACTGTACTTCAAAGTTTACACTGGAATAATCTATCTCCATAGATATAGAGTACAAATTGTATAAATGTAAAATCTTTAAGGTTGGGTCTGTTTACTTTTTGATACTAGAACTCTATCGGTTATTTTGAATGCAATTTAAATAGATAGCGGGAAACTCGCATAAAAACGATGCTCTATTTATCTAATGCCTTCGAAAAAATAGAGTTTTGAGAAGAATAAATGTTTTGCTTGCTTCATACATAATAAATCATGAATGAAAATTTATTGAAAACAAATAATTAATTTTATTGTTATTAAAAATCTAAAAGGTTACTTGGATTCAAGAAATATCTTGTTTATACACCGAAAAAAATTCCTTGTACCCATGTACAAGGAATCAACTATTTTGCCTAGTTAGGACAGGCGCCAACTTTGCAATCCTAGTTGAAATGACAAAGTTCAAGTTTAGTAAGAAAAACAAAGAAAGCAAGTTGATTTGACGGACAGATCCTTTCAGGCGCGTGTATTAAACATAACCAAAAAACAACTTTACGTTTATGATCTACTACAGCAAAATTTATATTGATAAAAGTGGGTCTTAAAGAATTATTAACAAAAATAAATTTTTGTTTACACAGTGAAAAAGTAATAAATACAGAAGATATTCTTTTTACAGCAGAGTTTTGTAATAACAGCATAGCAATATTAATTGAATTTAATTGTTAATAGAACTAGAATTATTTATTTCTCTGTAACAAGGTTTATATTGGTTTGTTTAACTATATGTACGTGATTCTCTTAAACAGGAATCCGTGTTATTTCAACTAGGTTAGACTTAACTATGGGTGATAGTTGACTCTCGGGAAAAAAAAATTTCGGTGTATTAAAGTGAAAAATTTTAACGGGTTCAAACAAATTGTTTTCTTAGTTTAGAATTTTGTATGCGATTTAAAAAAGTTTTTAATTATTTATTTGTTACTTGATTTAGTCTGATCATCACGTGTGGCGTGAAAATATTTTTCTTTTCTTTAGTCGAATGGAAAAGGAAACAGATGCATTGATTCCCGGTTAAATAGTCGCATTCCTCTGGTGTATAATTTGATTTTTCTACTAGCGGGCCATAAAGTGGACTTTATTGCCCCGTGCGGGACAAAAAAATCCATTTTCTGACCCCATAGTAGAAAAAAAATCGTGTGCAACACGGGAAAAACATTTATTTTGCGAGTGTGAAATTTGATGCCCGATCAAAGCGAGGGTAACAACCACACGAGTAAAATAAATTTTTTTTTTCCCTAGTTACACAATATACTATATCTTCACTTAAAGCCATGGATAAACCAGACTATATGATTGATATGGTGATTATTTTGTCTGTAAACTTTTGTCCATGAAAAATAAGATATCAACTCAAAAATTCGTGAGAACAAATAAAAGACACTATGGAAGATCTGTTAACTCTTTAATTTTTATAATTATAATTTTTTAAAATAAATCTGAGAGTTGACATACCTTTATTAGTGGCTTTTCTTTGATCTTGAAATTTTTTGACTTGATACCTTATTTTGCTCGGGCAAAAGTTTACATACAAAATAATCACCATATCGATTACATAGTCTGGATGTTCCATGGCCTGAAGGCCAGGGATCAATCGGACAACGTGACTAAATTATACATTAATTCGTTTATGTAAAATAACTTTTTAAATTTACAAATCATCTTTTTGAAAATTTGGAAAACGTAAAAAAAGACAATAAAGCAAGTTTGTCAATTTCTTTTTAATAAAAATTTTGAAAAAAATTGAAAAACATTGATAATTAGAGTAAACTAAAAATTTTCACTGAAAGGAAGTTGGCAGACGTTTCTTATTGCCCTCTGTTGTATTTTCCAAATTCTCAGGAAGATATTTCGTAAAATAAAAAAGTTATATTACAAGAACTTTTACAGGAAATTGGCCACGTAGTGTGATTGATCCATGACCTTAACAGATAGTGTAAAGCAAAGGTAAAAAATAAAACTAGTTTAGAGATCATAAAAATAGATTAAAGATACTGTTTACTTGCAAGTAATGTTTTGTCATGGAGTAAGCAAGATCAGAATAAATATAATTAATAAATTGCTTACCATTGCAATGACTGTTAAATGAACCATCAACCGAGGGATTTGTATTTCTGTTGGATGAAGCGAATCATGAGCAATCATTTCTGCATTGTGCGTTGGTGTTGCATAATGACGAAAAAAGGTTTTTACTACAACTTAAGGAATACAAAATCGCCTTGATTACACGAGGGTGGAAAATAAACAGTTTAAAGATGATTGCGGTTAAAAACGTGGGAAGACGTTGGGAACCTGATTCAGAATATAATTTAAATATTTTATAAAAAAAAATCTGTTTAAGATGCTGTAAAACTGATTCATATCAATAATTTGCAAGCTTTAATAATATTAGTCATTTAATGTTTTAAAAGTCTAACTGTTTCTGGGAATTCAGAAAAAAATTGAATATTGATAGAATTGTCATGACATATTGGAGAGAGATTCGGGTCACGCAAAGCCTGATGAAATATCCGAGGAGTCGATTAGAGACCAGATCGAAACGCGTGAATATACGTACGTGAAAGTACGCATTGATTCAGGGTATGATCGTCAACACAACTGGCGATGAGACGAGCTGTCCGGAATGCAGCCACAATCCATCTTTATGTGGTGCCTGCGCACCAAGAATTTTCAAGAGGCTGACGCGACTTGTGAAAAAAAATCAGACCTGCTTCGCTCTGACGAATGCATCCGAATATTTAACCGTCTCGACGTCCGCTTTTTTCACTTTATGACATTGAGAATTATCCTTGTCTTTTAAAATATCTATCAAAGTGATGTACTTGAAGTTATAAAGGCTTAAATGAACAATATCTTTTTTTTCGGTAGTCAAATTCTGTATGAAAATATTAATATATAATTTCTGTCACGTGACCTACTTGGCCCATGGCTTTAAATTTCCCTAAACATATATTTAATAAAAAAAAATTCTCCAAAACTGTGAATACACGCAAAAGAGAGGGGAGTTTGAATTTCTTTGTGTATATGATTTCATATTCAAAAAAGAGGGACAATTGAGATGTATAATACTTTTTAATTCAATCTTTCTCATTTCAAACTTTACTTCTCTCTTCATTGCAACACAATCACGTGAAATTGGAAGCTGTGAGTTTCTGCTCCAAACCCCTATTTTCATTAATCGAAAGAGACGTGTATTCCATTGTGCGTGGGCACGCTCCGTTACTTCCGAGGAAGTAACTCCCTTTTTAAAATTAAGGAACACCTACAGGAAAGTTTTTTTTATATCAACCAAAACCCTTATTTATGTTGGATTAATGTATTATTTACTGGAATTGCAAATTTTATTTGGTATGAATAGGATTGCTTTCTAAATTATGTACTTACAGATCTAAGCACTTATTGAGCGATAAAAAATATTTCTCTTCAAAAAGGAATGGTTAAGTTTTTGCCCAAGTAAATAAAAAAGTAGCCTATATATCATGGCAAATTGTATATTTGAAGGGCCCTAAATATAGACATAATAATTAATTTCGTTTTGAAAACAAGTTTTTTCATTGTTCAATGAACGTTCATAAAATTGTTATAGAATTTTTCGAATTTTGAAATATTTTTTTCGGGACTAATAAACTATTTTAAATATTTTTCTTAGATTTATTATAAATTTTTATAAGAAAGCATTGATTGTTTTCTCTGTAAATTTTGTTTTTTGTTGCTTTCGCTACCAGGATAATACCTCTGAAATTTTTTGGTATTAAAGAAAAATAATTTATTTTTAGTTCGAAGAATATTTCATGCTCGATTCAGAGCTTAAGAAATAAGTGAATTTTGATCGCTTTGTGTAAGGATCAGCAGGATTATGTTTCACTGTAGAAGACATTCGCCGTTCTATTTCTTTCTTGGTAGAGCGACACAATTTTTATGTCAGAAGTTTGTTTTTCTTTCTTCTCGTGGAGAATTGCTCTCATCGTGCTTTTCTCCTTTACTCGTCTATCCATCTGAGAAAACTACTCAAAGGATTTCGCTTTTTCGAAGTGAAACGGAGGCTAAACAAATTCTCAGATCCAGGTAACCTTTTTAAGAAGAGCACAGGTAGACTGTAAAGCTACCGGACCGTTTAAAAGGGTTTAAGACTTTCTATAGGTTGAGGAACAATTTTCTTCATCCTTCGACGAACAGATATATTCTCTAAACTTGTTCAAACCTGCAGCAGCTCTCAATCAATCCAAATATAATTTCATCTATTTTACTTTCAAACTAGATTTAATTTATTTAAATCTAATATTACTTCCACCGGATAGGAACTCTTGAAAGTGGGTTATACATTTTTTTCAATCTAAACTTATCACGAAGGTGATCACCTTTTGGAAACTTGTTTAAACCAATTACATCGGTTACACAGTATTAAGGTGGGTCGCGACATGTAGACGCTCCTTAACTAGCGAAAGTAAACTCGACTTGGGATACAAGCTACAAATACACTCAGGAGAAACGGGATATTGTACATATGTAGCGAAGTGAACGCACTTATACATCCGCTTGCTCTATTACACAATCACGTGAATAAAAGACTACTTACACTGACCACACGATTTCTTGACATACCATTTCGTTTTATACAGAGATAAACTAAAAATTTCCTAACGTCATGTTAATTTTACATCCTGAAAAAGATTTTATTGAATCAACAACATTTTTTTTTTGTTGAATCACAGTATTTTGTTGTTATACGGATAACAAAGGGTTTGGTTGATTCAACAAAATTATTCCACTGACTCAACCAAATTCTTTGTCCGGTAAATTCTGGTTAAGTTAATGAGATACTTTGTGAATTAAATTTGTTTTAAAATTCTTAGTTATTACATTTACATTTACAAAAAATCTATTTTGTCTAGCGTATTTCATAAAACGTTATAATACCTTTGCAACTAACTTTTTACAGAGAGGAATAGTATGTGTAGGTTTATATTTATATATATATATATAGGTATAGTATATTTTCTACTGGGGGGAAAATAGATTTTTCTACTAGCGGGTCATAAAGTGTATTTTATTGCCCCCTGTGGGGATAAAAATTCATTTCTCGCCCCCCAGTAGAAAAAAATCGTGTACAACACGGAAAAACATTTATTTTCCCTAGTTGCCCAATTTACTATTGTTTGCCCCACCGGGATATATAAAATGAACTTTATGATCCGCTGGTAGAGAAAATTATTTGTTAATGAATAAAGCCTATCAACAAAATATTAAGTTTAGATTCTATTGTATAAAGTCTTTCACTTTCTGAAGAATAAATAAAATAAAAATAGTTTTATCATTTTTTCTAGTTAATGTTAGTTTTAGTAAAAAAAAATTTGAGAATTAAGAAATAAAACCTTTCTTCTGGTTTTGCTTAAGAAATATTTCTTTTCTCGGATTCCGGGTGACTTTCTGAGGCGAGGAAGCGACAAGAAAATCTTGGTTGCTCAAGTCTGGAGCACGCGCTTCTTCTTTTGTCATTCGTGAAAAGCAATTTTGCTATTACCTCACGCTTCTCGTTTGCACTGAGCTTTATATCGTTCTCAGCTCGACGAAATTCCCATCCTTGTTATCACTTGTCTTTCTCTGTCTCTGTGACTGTTACTGATTCTCATCACTTACAGGGCCTGCCGAGAATTTAAAGCGTAGTCGTTTTCCGCTCTGGTGAGCAACGACAAGGTGCACCACCCTCAAGTATCTCAAGAGTACGAGGCTCGCGGTCGTGCCTTTAAGGAGCACGAATAAATAAAGCATTGGGAATCAAACATGCTGGGCGGTCACATACATTGCACTTAAGTCTAACTTTTTTCTTTGCTTTGCACTTATCTATGTTTTACCAAGGACCTTTAATGGCGGAAATAAGGGGACGCAATTTTTCAATCAAATCTATCTAATGGCTAATAAAAAATTTACATCATTAATGCTGTCAAGCAGTGGGAAAAGATAGGAAAATGACATTTTTGTGTCAGTGAAATTGTGGAAGAAAGTTCTGTAAAATTAACAAAATGTTGAAATTCGAGGGAAGCATCTTGCGGTACTTAAAAGTTGTAATTGACGTTTAAGGGGCACAACTAGTTTGACCGCCTGAAAAAAAGGTGATTTTTGTGAATTTAAAAAAAAAAGTACTGATTTCATTGTTATAAATTTTTAAATATCATACCTAGAGCTAATCTGCTATTTCAGGCCCATACAATTCACCTTCTTTTTCTTCAAAAAGCTTCTGCTGAGCTGTTGAAAAATGCAAAAAAAAAGCGAAATTTTCAAAATTTCAAACAAGTTGTGCCCCTTAATGGATCGTGAAATACAAGAGAATATTATACATATCCTGATTTTGTTTCTTATTGACTTCCAAGAGTGTCTTTAAAGACATGTGACAATGAGCTAATTATACAATTTTATCGATTTCAGGTTTCTGAATATTTAAGCCCACAATAAAAAATTCCCAGAAGAAAAGAAAGAAAATTAAAAAAATAAAATAAAGAAAAATCCGGGAAATGTTAGAAAAGATTTTAACGAGTGTTGATAGACTATTTTTGGTTTGTATAATTTAAAAAAATTTCATTTCAGCAATTTATCGACTGCGAAGAGCAATCTTTTTTTATTATAAAAACCTAAAAATAGACTATTACAAAATTTTATTTCAATTATTTCGGAATTATTTTCGATATTCAGAAACTGTACTCTCGGTTAATAACATGAACAACGTTTTTTTCCTTAGATAAAAATTAAAATCGACTTTTTTCGCTAAAAAACAATAATAATTGAAAATAACTCAAATTGATACAAAATGTAAAAATTTTTGTTAGTTTTTCTCATCTAATCCCTTGAGAGAAATAAGTCACTTCTCAACAATAAATATTTAAGAAGGGTTCGTTGTCAAAAATAGGATATCGGGTGAACATTGCTGGTTTATTGGCTAGCAAAACTACTTTTTTCTTTTGATGTTACGATTCAGTTCGTTATTTTTAGAATTCTGGTATTAAAATCACCCAAAAAATAATTCTATTAACTAATAAATCACCAGTGGCATATTTCTCGTGTCGAAGCAATAGCCATAACTAATTATTTTTTTCAATGTATGTGAACAATTACGTAGGAATAAAAATGATGTGTTTTTAATTTTTTTTAAATACTCTACCGACTTTTTTCAAATTCAAACCTGAAATATTCTTCTAAACAAACAAGAGAAACTTTTATTAGCTTTCAAATATCTTCAAATTAAAAATATTAATCTATATTCATAATGTTATATTCTCTAAGTTTATACAAATGATTTACAAAAACATAAATTATTTATGAAATTCTTGAGTTATTTCTCAATTTAAGTCTATGCATTTTTAGGTTGGGACAGGTTACAGGGCAGACATTTCGGCTATATTTTAATTTATATATGTACGCCTTTGAAGGTTAAATATGTAATACAAAATTAATCAATTATTAATTAATTTGTTAATTAAATTAATTAATTATCAAAAAAATATTTTTTTATCTTTCGATGACCGTTTAAAAGTGTAGGTACATTTATAACCTATCAATTTATAACCACAAATTTAGTTTTGCCACATGGACCTGCGCGCATAAAACTACTAGTTATTCATTTGAGAAATATACACTGCAAGTCTACCGGCGTGAAAAAATAAATTTACAGTGTTCATCAATAAATATACTGTCGTTTATGCCATTGACAAACCAGATTTCTTTCACTTACATTTTCTACTTCTCTGAACAAATTAACGCAAGTCATTCATGACGTTAATAAAAAATCGAGGTATGATGAACAATTAATTAGCAACTATTGCAATTATATATTTACATACTTATTATTTACTATAATATTCGCAAAAAATATTATTATTCATAAAGGGTCGATATAATTCTTATTTTTCAAATCATTTACTATTTTCAGTAAATAATTATTTTTAGAGAAAGGGATTATCGAACAATTATAGTGAAAATGCATCAACTTATTAAACTGATTTAAAAAATGGTCATATCTTGATATTACATTTTGGACATTCTTTACTCCCTAAATCTGAATCAGTGAGATTCTTACTGAATTGAAATCAGTGATCCACTTTTGGCTGGACAATCAGTCATTTTCACTGAAAACCAATGAAAAGCCACTGATTCTCCAGTCAGAATTGGGTCACTGTTTTCAATTCAGCGAGAATCTTACTGATTCAGATTTAGAGAGTATTTAACAAAAATTTTAATTCTTTAATGTTTTAACTGTGTAATTTTATGAGTAAAAGTTGTATAAAGTCAGCAGTTTATTATGAACAGTAGAACCTCTAAGCTTTAAGCTGTCCTGAATACAAATCTTTATTTCAATTTAATATCAATTTTGAGGATTGTTTTAATGCTCTCAAAATACTTATTTTGAAGTCTCAGTTAAATTTTCTAATTAATAGTTCATAGATGGTAGGTTTCTCCTAAAGTTGGTCAGTTTCGCAAATTTCGTAACCTTGTCCTCTTGTTTTCGGATTACGGGAATGAAAGGACTTAACAAGGATTAAAGGATTGGAAGTTTGATGAGGGACGCTGAGCATTATACCTGGAATTGGCAAAAGATTACAAGAGTTCTACATGGGCACTGCAATTTCCTCCTGACATTAAAAATTGACATGAGACCTTCCAGTTTCATGAAATAAGGATTATGACACCCTCTCAGTTGTAAGGCCAATTAACTTAAATATGCCAAGGCTTTAATTATTTACCGAACACGGTTAATTAGGCTTACTTCGTTTGACTTTGACATTTAACTAATGCAGCGGTCTTATATTGTGTTTTATGTAATAAAATGCTTTTAGTCATTTTCCTTCTGTTCAGCACATGAAACTCCTTGTATATTCTGAATAAGGGTACGAAAGATTATCACCGCTTAAAAATCACTTATGACGAAATATTGTCATTTATCCTTGTCCTCAATTACCCGTTGTAATGATATTACCATTCAATGAGTGTTTCGATTCAAGATACAAACATTGTACGATTGTCTGATTAGATTCTCTGAGTATTGCTTCATTTCTTTTTTTATTTCATACGATCTCGTGATTCTTCTTTGAAGTAAGATTTCGAAGGGGCTCGTGAATTCTATGAGAGCAGTTATTTTCATCGAAGCAGATATTAGCACTGACTCCTTTCGTTTAAAATAAAGTGTGTTTCATATGCCCTTGGATCTCTAGATTCATGAGCAATCTGGCACACGTCATTGACTCACGTATACCTTCCTCGAGGCTACTGACATTTGTTCAGCCTTCATAAATGAAAAAAATGAATAAAAGACTCGCGAAATATGTTAAGTGATTATCCCATAATCAAGGTATCAAGAAATCCTAAAATGTTTTGTGTACCTTGTCACTTAAGGGGTTAGACCACTGTGACGGGCATTTTTTCAGGGTAATTTTCAGGAATTAATTTCTAACTAAATATTTATGAAACACCAGTAATTTTTTTTTATTATCTTCTATACACATTGAAGACGTTTCTAAATTTTTTTGTCCAAAAAAGTATAAAACTCGTTGAGTTAAGCCGCTTCGCGCATCCCTATAATTTTCATGCATGGTCGGATGGTGTACATGATTTCGCGGAAACCAGTCGTCTGAAACAAAAATAAAAAATATGCTCATGATCTATATTGTATTGGCTTTTGGTTGAAGGAGCATTTTATTTTTTTTTCATTTTTGGCGACGAGAAAAAAAATGTTCTAAATTTTTTACTGCAATTTTTGGGCTCAAATTACATGTTATTATTAATAATTATTGAACAAAACATAGACAAAATCGTTCGTCAACTAAAAGACACTAG
This sequence comes from Diplolepis rosae, assembly GCA_030998225.1. Taxonomy (NCBI): domain Eukaryota; kingdom Metazoa; phylum Arthropoda; class Insecta; order Hymenoptera; family Diplolepididae; genus Diplolepis; species Diplolepis rosae. The sequence goes on along the minus strand of JAPYXD010000710.1, from coordinate 30,392,525 downwards.
TCCTTAGAATAAATGTACCAAATTTCAAGCCGATTCGTTAATTAGATCTCGATATATCGTGTAAACCGTTTTGAAAAACATGTTTTTTAGAAAAACGCGTTTAAAGTTTTGGTACTAGTTTTTTCAGTGAAAAAATTTATTTAAGCTTCTTACCCTTACTTCGGGCGGGTGAGACCTTTTGTCCCTTATTCTAGAGGGTCCTAAGGATTTTTTAAGCCAATAAAAAAAATGATTTTTCAAAATTTCACCGAGGTCTAACCCCTTAAACTTTCTCGGAATTTTGATTGTTTTGTTTCATCATTTGGGCACGAATATCTGGCTAATTATTCTAAACTTTTGAAAATATATCTCAAGAGTAGATGTGGATAGAAAAAAGTTTAGCTACTCTAGCAGCTTATTTAATTTGCTAGAGACGAAGAGCCTACTAGATGAAAAACCCTGCGAGACTCGTAACTTTTGCATAAATTAAAAAACATGAGCGTCCGCAATCCAGGCCGCATAAATTGTGAAAATCTTGGAAAAGTGTAGAGACGTTTTTACTAACAGATGAGGTTGGTCAAGTTCATGGAATTAAATTATAGGCGTGCATACATTTCATTTTTTCTTGTTTAGATGAAAGTAATAATTATAGATACATTTACCGAAATCAGCGGAAGTTGTGTGGAAAGATAGGCTCTGATGAACAATATCTCGACTTCCGCTATTCGAGGAATACAAATAGAGATGCGTGAAAATGAGATAATTCACGACTTTCCCTTTAGAAACAAAATCCCAAACACAATTAAGGCCATGATTGTAAGTTGGTTATGCAAGACCAATAAAATTTTATCATCTTTGCTCGATCATGTCCTTGCAGTAATTACCGTAACTTTATTCGTTAAAAGATTTTGTAGGTACTGTATTGGCAATATCATAAAAAAATACGAATAAATAGGTGGGACGATGTGACCCTGATTGGAGAAAATCAATCTTGGTAACTTACATCTCGTAAGAGTGAAATGCCGAAGTGAAAGGATACATCTCCGTTTTTCCGTGCATGTTGCTCGCTATTACCTCACAACTTGCCAGTAATGGATAAAGTCCCTTTCACATTAAAAGGACTCTCATTTTAGAATTTTAATAAAACAGGATTAGGATTCATTAAGTAGAATACTGTTGAAAAACACTTCACTGACTATTTTTAAATAGATTCATTTAAATAATTTTGATTCAGTGAAAGATAATTTCCATTTTATTTTAAAAAGCTGCTTGAGTTCGGAAGTATGACATAAAAATAAGAAAAACACTACTTATCTTAATATGTCGGCTATTCGCGCTGGTCTATATTAGAAGAGTGAACGAGTTTCTTTGTTCGTTTACAGATTATACTTTTTGTACACAGCATTATCGCGCGTAGCACGTATGGGAATATTTCTATAAGTCTATATATATATATATATAATTTAGGCCCTGCGCAGATAATGGACAAATAATTCAAGTTTGGCATTGTGTGTACAACAGAGTCGTTCGAGATCGGATCAATAATCGTGTTCATTTGGTCCCCTAAATTTGTTGTTATTCTTGGTTTGTAGATTAAAATATGGTGCAATACTTCCATACAACGAAAGACATGCGCAAATCACATTCAGGCGAAAGATAAGTTTTTTGTATCAGCAAAATCGTGGAGGAAAGTTACGCTTATGCTCGTGTAAATCGTAATTATTGGCGAATTGTAGTATTGACATTAATCTTATATTACGGGAACTAACATTTCCGTGTATTGAGTCAACAGTTTATTTGAATCAAACATATCTTTGATATACGGACAAAGAAGTTGCTAAACATTTTACTGTGTTTTAAGTACATCTTATTTTCGTATCGTGTGAAATATACCACCGTACTTATTTTTAACAAAAAATATTAGATAATAAAAACTAACAACTCATTTCTATTTAATATAAATTGTAAATGTTTTTGAATATTAGATTTTAGTGTAATAGAAAAAATAGACTATTTTTTTTTTAGAGTAGAGCAACACATTTTCAAGAAATCGTTAATTAATTTCTTAATAGCTTCGTATTTTTTTAATTGAAAAAGTTATTCAAAGAAACTAATTCTACTTTCTTCTGGTCCTTCAAATTTCATCAAAGACAATAATACTTCACAGTTCGTTGTCTTTCAAATTCAAAATGGAAATTATAGATTAGACTATTTTCTTTTTCGATTCTTTGGAGTAGAGCATCAAATTTTCAAGTACTCGTTAATTCATTTGTCAATAGCTTGTTATTTTTTAAATTGAAAGAGTTATTCAAAGAAACTAATTCTACTTTCTTCTGGTCCTTCAAATTTCATTAAAGACAATAATACTTCACAGTTCGTTGTCTTTCAAATTCAAAATGGAAATTATAGATTAGACTATTTTCTTTTTCGATTCTTTGGAGTAGAGCATCAAATTTTCAAGTACTCGTTAATTCATTTGTCAATAGCTTGTTATTTTTTAAATTGAAAGAGTTATTCAAAGAAACTAATTCTACTTTCTTCTGGCCCTTCAAATTTCATGTACTTACAGTTCTGAATGTTCATTGAACGATGGGAAATATTTTCTTTGAAAAATAAGTGATTATTTTTTGCTTCAGTATATTAAAAAGTAGCGTACATATTATGCCAGATTGTATATTTGTAGGACCATAAATTTAAACATAATCATTAACTTTGTTTGGAAAGAAAAAAAAATTGTCATCGTTCAATGAACGTTCAGAACTGTAAGTACATTCAAATTTCATCAAAAACAATAATACTTCATAGTTTGTTGCGTTTCAAATTCAAAATGGAAATTAAAGAACAGTTAAAATTCGCTCTAAATAATTGAAAAGTTTAAGTATTAGATAAGCAATAATGACAAATGATATTCTAGTATATTAATCAGAGGTATGGGTTTTCTGTTAGAGCTTCTAAACTTTATGGTCACGAAAAACAGACCTGACAAAAGGTTACAAATGGCGTTAAGGCTGTGGAAATGAAGCTTGAAAAGCTGAATTGAGGGAAAATGTTGGAGAAATTCTGAAAGGAAAGCTGCGTTGAAAAGCTTACGACTGAGGATGAAAAGAGCAGCTTGGAAACACGTGTGGTCGACAACATGTGCTTGGTTCTTCTGAAAATATGTAGGGTTTGCATGCACTTGGTCGGCTATATACAACTCGCGTGTCTGGTAGTCATTTTTAAAATGCGTACGTGACATATTCACGTGTATGAAAACGTGTTTGTGAGTGGCTAGACTGAAGTGTAAAGTGTATCTGGATAAGTTTTCAAGTCAACGAATAAGTTTCTGCCATATGAGCTCGAAGTGGCTCGATTTACAAAAAACCGGTTTTCATCAATCGATCGACTCGTTTTGCGACGTCCGAAGGGCCTTATAACCCACAATCTCAACCCCGTTAAACCTAATTCTTAAAAACTATAAATTCACGACACTAAGGCAACCCAATGAAACATATATTTTGCTAGACATACTTATTTTCATAGTATGCGTAAAGTTACGCCTTTACGCATCGTTTTCGGTGTATAAACTTCATTTTTACGCATAGTGTGTATAAGGTAAAAATTGTGAAAATTAAAGTTAATTATTTCAAAAATATTAATAAAAATATCTCACTTCCTCTTCCTACCTCTTTCCCACTCTCTTTTACCCCCCAATAAAATCTCACAATTTTTCTATGTAACGATCTTTTTCCATTTTCTTAATTAGATTTTTAAAATTGAGTTGCGTACTTTACTCATACTATAAAAAAATAACGTTTGCCATACGGGCGTAAACTTTTAACGCGCTAGTGATGAAAACTACTATTTATATTGTTTTCTATCACTTGAAGAAATGATTAAATTGCTTCGAAAATAAGAGTAAAGAAATTTTTAAGATCGGAGAAAATAAGGAAATCAGTTCTTATATTGCTTTTCTAATTGATTTTCTTTTCTGACTTCCGAGATAAAAGAGACGGAAATGGATGAACTGAGTTAGTTTCCGGGAACTGAGAACCAACCCTTGTTTTCTCGTTTTTCTTTTGATATTGGAAGAAGTATGTTTTCAGAAAAGGAAACCTTGTGATTATAGGCAATAAATGCTCTTTCTAGTTTTTTGACTTTGCGGTCTCAGTTTCTTTTCTTTGTACGCATAAAAGACGTTTTTTTGTTTTATAGACCATAGTATTACGTTCTTTAAGTCTATCGAGTAATTTCTACCATTCTCGACCTCGAAGGTCGAATTTGTGGCCTTGGCACGCTTTCCCTTTTCTCTTCACAGCCCGTTTTGTTGATCCCCTCCTCACAAACTGCCTATGCCAGATGCAATTCCAGAAATGGCGCGAAAAATGTGCGTCGGATGCAGGGCTCTAGATATACCCAACCTAACCTTCACAGTTGCGTGAATGATTCTTGCAAAATATGTTGAAACCCTAAAAAGTAAGTGAAATTTTTTATGATGTGGCGAATAAAAATATATTCCATTGATTCGATCAAATATTAATAAGCAAACCTTACATTCTTCTTTGTAATTTAAACGTTTTAAAGAAATCGAGCTTTGAATTTGGTATTTCCATTTATTTATTACCTCTATCAAATTTATCACCCCAAAATCAAAAGGTCTTTTGAAACAATAAAAGACATAAATCATTGTCATCAAAAATCAATAAAAAGTGCTGAATCTATATTAAAATCTCAATATAGTTGAGGTGTAGGTGTGAAGATTATGAGTCTTCAAGTTCAAAACCGGTTCTCTAATACTTTACTTTAAATTATGCGATAGACACTAAAATGACGTAATAAGGTACATTATTATTTGCTGGAAGACGAGTTACAGATTTCTTTTTGGATGGCAAGTCTGAAACATTACCTAACAATAGCCCTGGGCTCTTTGAGCAGCTTTCGCGCAACACATTCACCATTATGCAAGAAATACCTTATTTGCAGTGTCTCAACAACCTTCAATGATGATAAAATACCACCTTTCTTACTATCACTTATATCTACTATTTTCTTAAGTATTTTTAACTAATAAGAGCATGTTTCAGCTTGGTCACGTGACCAATTAAATAAATTTCTGAATCCACGACTTGGTTTTTAAAATAATTATCGTTGAGTTTGTGTAATAAAAAATTCTTTAAGAAAATTGCTGCATTAGACAATGTTATATGTGGGTGATTTGGAATTTAGAAAAATTTTAAGTTGATAATATTTGGCTTTTAAAATGTAATTGTTGTTTGCAACGTTTATAGCCAAAAAGATATAATTTGTTTTCAATTATGATTAGTTGGTTTTTAAATGATTTACAGTTCTATTGTCATTTTGAACATTTATACACGAAAATATAAACTGTTCGTAAATTATTTTAAATTTAATTTGTAGATGATGGAATTTTGGTTTTGTATTTTTGTTTATAAACGTTGCAAACGGCAGTTACGTCTTTTAAGGCCATGGGTCAACCTGGTCACGTGACTAGATTCCTACTTTACCGGCATTTCAGTTTGTGTAAGCACATTTCGATATTAAAGAATGGAGAATTCATCAAATTTAGTTTATTATAAAACGACAATGTTTTGATGACATTATGTAATCCTCTTCAGGTCAAAAAACATTTGTTGCAATAGTGAACTCTGTAATAATTACAAAGATTATAGTAAAAATTTTTACGATAATGAATACAATTCATCAATAATATATCCAAATAACCTGTAGTTATAATATCCTTTAACATTTGCACAAACATCACAACTAATTATTTGTAAAATTTCGTCATATAAATTTTAAAATTTTGTCATCATTTGAATCACATTTTAATCAAAATTGTAGATAATGGTTGGTTCAAAAAAGATTTTTTTCCTTCCCTTTAAATCCAATTTTAGTAAAGAATTATACATTTTTCTTGTATGACGTATATAATTTCGATGAAGCTAATACAGGACTACTGAGAAATCAATAGATTTCTACAAAAATAAAGACAGGTAATGCATATATGTAGAATTAGATAAAATACATTATTATAGGTCTGTCTGGTCATAAATGTGCATACTATAAAAAAAAATACTCTGAAATTTTTTTTTTTATAATTGTAAACATTCATGAACAGACAGACTTGTCTTGGTACATTTCATTTATTCTCACACATTTTCAACTTTTTATCTCATTTTTACAGGGATGGGATTACACAAATTTAAAATGCTGATAAGGTAGGAATCTAGTCACGTGATCCGGTTGGTCCGTGGCCTTAAAGTTCAAGCGTATGAAAGAAATAATTTAATAAAATATGAAACATTTTAGGAATAATGTTTTGGAAACTAAATTGCCTTTCATTGGCGATGTATCTCAAGTGATACATGTCATTATTCAATATTTTAATATCGTAATTTAATAAAGAAACGAGTTGAATTATTACGTCAGAAACGTTTAAGTGAAAAGAAATCGGGTTTCATTTCACATGCCCGATTACTTTTGGAAAAAAAAAAAGTTTTAAGGATTGAAACTTGGATAGCAGCTATCAGCGGAACTATAGCCTCCGCATTTCCGAAGTCCTTGGACTTCATTTATCATCTGGGACGCATTTATATACAGTACCACTTAAAACTTGCGTATTTCGAAGATTTTTAGACTATTTTTTTTCACTTGATTAACGAACCTAAAAAAATATGCGCATCTCGATTAATCACGCTCTGCTGCTCGCTACTTCACAATCTACTCGAATGGAAATACAATACTGGAATTTTAAAATGGTCACTTAGTAAAAAAGAAACTTCAGTTTCACAGAAAAAATAATCTAAAAACAACCAGTTAAATGCATTAATTAATTTGACCTGTTTAAAAAAGCTCAAAATTGTCCCAAATAAGAATGTTTCTTTGACACTTATTTAAAGGATTGTTTTTGACAAACCTTTGATCTTTTATACACATCTTTTTGGTAAATAAAGTCCATTTTAGTTATTAATTTTTTATTTACCTCATAGACTCTGTTTTCAATTATCAACTTACGTGGTCCGATTAATTTATGATCTTAAAACTAGTTTGAATTTAATTTGAATTCTGAATTTGAGATGGTGTGAGAGAGAGATAGAGAGAGAGAGAAATAATCCTGATTTTGTACGTCATGCTCTATCTTAAGTCCATGCAACTTCCGGTGATACGCGAGGTCGAGGCTTATTGGTGTCTCTCATCGAGAATGTTGATTACTTCGTTCTAGGAACTAATTGACAATCTCAGTCGACGTTAAGCACGTTAGCTTCAACAGCTCTTACCCACGTGTATAAACTCAGAGTTCTTTTATGCCAAATAATAAATTCTTAATAGGTATTTGCGTTGTTAAATTTTAAGGTAAAACTCCTCGCTTTTAAATATGACGTGGTTCGTTCACCCGACGTTTATTGCTTACTGCAATGGCAGTGAGACGTAAAGCTGGGCGAACTATTTGCGTTCTCATAAAATTACGTTTTCAACGCCAGAAAACTTCATCAAGGAAGTATGATTTTTCATCGACGGCTCTTGGTTCGCCGAGGTCATGATGGTCCTTGCCTCCGAATGGTCTATTGCCATTCAAACGGCGTGCTTCCGGTTTACGAAGATAGCTGGCAATACATTTTATTAAGCATTTCTACGTAGCACACCTTCAACTCTATAAAGTAATAAAATTGGAGGCTCCACTTCTCTAGAATTTGTCGTAAAACACTTTCTAGATAGAAAAGACTTGTTTTAAGAAACAGTTTTTGAATATAAATATTTTAATATAATCTGTAAATTTATAGCTGTATAATTTAAATAGTATGCTTAGCTAATGAAAGAATGTCTTTTTTTGTTACAGGTGAGTTATTCCGAATAATTTTCTAATCAGAGATTCGCGTGAGTATGAGTAATTAGAATTACCGCAGGGAAGTCGACCGACTCTTTAGTTTGGAAGAGGAATTTTATTTGTTCTAACATATTTACCAGGTAATGATGAACGGAAAATTATGCATGTAACGATATAATCTATGGCATTTATTTAATAAAATATGCTATGGTTTATTATAATTATCTAACCTATTAAAATTTTCAGAATATTTTTTCTTTAATCTTTGAATTTAAATGCGTTTAAAGATAAAATATAAGAAAGGCCTCAGCAAAGCTAGAAAACTTATCTCAACCTCATTGAAAATTGAAGAGTAAAATTTTAGTTAATCTTGACAACTCTCATAACCAAGTAAAATGTTTTGTTCATACTTATTATTAGAAAAATCCTCGCCTGCTTACTGTAGATTTAAATTTTGTATTTTATACATGGCATACCATTAAAAATTGAAAATAATTGAAATAAATTAAAATAAATTAAAATAAATTAAAATAATTATTTCTTGGTTAAAGAGTTTAGAGGCAAATTTCGTTGGAAACGCTCGTAATAAATTTTTCAACATTGAACCATTTGTCCTCGAAATTAAAACATTTTGAGAAACTCTGTGTATTTTAATTGCCTTACCTAGTATTTCAATTTTAGAGCTTAACTTCTCGTAGAATTTAAAATTTTCTAAATAGATTGCGTTTTTACCACATAATTTAAGTTAGAGGTTGAAATGAAAATTTTAATTGAAAAAAATCAACTTTTTCGTTTTGATAAAAAAAAAAATTTGAATTAAAGAATTAAGAACGATAATGAAACACCTTTGTATAAACATCCAGTTCTCGAGAATTTTTTCACAAACATTCACGCGAGAGATAAGAAATTTCCGCAGTGAATAATAGTGACACTAAAGTTCTCTCAAAACATTATTGAGTCACTTCGAAAATGGAACGACGTTGATACGAATGGAAAAGCTTGTGAAAAAGAGAGGAAAAACTAGTCGCTAGACGTGGGAAACTTTTGAAGCGAAAAACAAATTGATACTCCGGGCGCTCGCCTCCCGTGACTCGAGCAAACTCTACCACTTGGAGAATAAGCACACCTACAGATTTTGCTTTGTCGTTTCATTACTCCATTACTGTTTTGACGTCACTATGTGATTCTAGAAAACGAGCAGCTAAAAAATCTTCATTAACCCTTTTCTATATGCCATTAATAGCAGAGCTAGCTTTTTAACTTAATTTTATTCTTGCTCATATCCTGAAATTACCGCAATTTTCATGCTTCCCTCTTTGCTGAGTTCCCCTGCAACCCGCTCCCAAATTACCATTTGTTTCGTACTACGATCACGCAATCTCAACAATCGGTTCCGCGGAATTGTTTTATCTTTTTTAAAGAAACAGGGAAGAGACAATTTCTCCGTATTTCTCAGTTATTCATCTCTTTCTTCTACAGTCTGTGTAATGCTCAAGTGACATTTATTGTCTTCACAATTCTATACTTTTATTTTTTCTATCTATTAATCTAAATGAAGCTTGTAGTATTTTTAATTTTTTTTTTTTAAATAAAAATTATTTTCTTGTTTATTTTTGATAAAACATTCACTTGTGACAATAGCTTGACAATATTCGCAGGTATTTACTTAAATTGTTTATGATTTTTATTTTTTTATCGATTTTTGGTCGAATAGAAGGAATAGATGATTTTTATTTTCATTTCTAGAAAGAGAAAATTTGCAGGCATGTTGAAAAATATACTCAGTAGTTTGTTGGTTCTGAAATTGCTGAGGAAATATTTTGATTGTGTTTAAAATGTATAATGTACAATGTGTAACGTACTATTGATTATGTATTGGATATCTGTATTGATAAAACAATTACTGCCTATGTATCGAATTTATTATGAAACTTTTATAACGTATTTCCATATCTTTAAATCAGCGGAAGTTGACTGATGTATTAGATGAGTCACTAGCGATTTTTAATTCGAAGTTTTTAAGATTGATTAGCGACTCACTTTCTTCTAAGTCTAAATTATTCGACTATTATGAAATACAATGAACAATAATTAATTATTCTGGTAATTTTGAACTGTGGTTAACCTCATGTTCCAATAATTATTAATGAGCTAGTAATTAACAAAATTAACAAACAGTGACTTTGACATATTTTCGCGTAATTTATTATCATTAAGCGAGATCGTTTAGCAAAGAAAACTAATTTTGTTTCGTCATGCGTACATTTACACGAAGGCACGTATAATATATAGAAACACTTTTATTTTAATTGCAACGTTAAAATCGAATTCCACACTTTAACATTTTATTTTTATTTATGTAGTCGGAAATATAGGAAATTCTATGAATACATATTAACACTTTTTGATTAATAATTATTTGTATATTATTCTTGAAGACTTTATTGTAAATGTTTTAATTTTTTTAGTACTTCAAGAAGAAAGTCTCACTCTCTGAATCTGAATCAGTCAAATTTTCATTGATTGAATCAGTGGTTTGCCTTTTCACTGATTTATCAGTGAAAAAAATATTTCTTACTGTCAAATCAGTCAATTTTCACTGAAATAATCAGTGAAATTTGACTGATTTACGCAGTAACCTCTTTTTAGCTATTTGAATCAGTCAAATTTCACTGATAATCAGTAGATTTTGACTGATTCAAATTTCGAAAGCACATTAACTTTTTGGTTGAAATGATTTTTCATAAAATTATTTTTGCCTACAGAATTAAAAGTTAATAAAGTCATAAATATATATTGAAAAGGCTTCAAGTATAAACATTCGAAAATAGAAGGCTTTAGAATTAAGTTTACGAAAATTGAAGTTCTAAGCCACTGTGATATACGTGATTGTGAAATTATGTGATCTTGTTATTATTAATTCTAAGTTGGTTGAGATAGTTTGTGTTAAAATTTATTAATGTCAGATTCCTGATTCTGCAATCAAGTCTAGAGAATGAAGCTTGAAATCCACTCGAATCACGTCAGACACTGTTCTGTCGACGTTGACTGCCTTCCGGCTTGAGATGTTCCAGCAATTCAAATGTAGATTCTATATATATTTACATATATAGCGCAATTCAACTACAATCGGCGTAGTTAATGGAAAGACCACAGTTGCTGACTCAATCGAATTCTGATACGTGGAGCACATTAACGCTTAAGTGGTATTACAATAGGAGTCAAACGCTTACTGCGCATCGATCCTAATTTGCTCGCAAGAAAGTTACATAACTACTCTTTAAATCTGAAACAGTTACTTTTGACTATTTTAGACTTAAAAGGTACCTATATACATACACCTTACGTTTACATCCAAGCTGCGTCAGAGACTTACTTGCTTCGAAAATTCAAAATCATGAAGTTTATTTTTGTAAGTCAAATATGTGTCTGAAAATTCATGATATTTATCGAAAGATAGTAAGGAATATCTGTTAACTTTTCTTCAGTAAAAGTTTTACAAAAAATAAAAAAAAATAATCAATAAATATGCAAAACTTTTACCAAACGATTCGACATGTTATGGAAACATGCCAGGAAACAATTTTTTATTATCTTCTGTTAAATTTCCTGAATTTTCGGATATATTTTTTACCTACATGAATAGATTAACCTATAATTTTGTTATGTGGCTCACTTGTAACATGGCCTTGAAGAATGTTATTAATTAATTAATTAAAAGTAGTTTAAGTTGTATTGGCTCTCCAATTTTTCCAACAACGTACCATTTTATTAATTATTTAACCTGAAAGGAATTTTCAACGTTTTTTTTTTCAATTTTGAAATGAAAATCGCTTTGATGAATTTAAGATTGATGAATAATCGGTTTGGAGGAATAATAAATAAAAATTTCAAATTAGAGTAGAAAACATTTAGAGATTAATCTTGACCTTCAGAAAGTTGTGCTGTGTTTTGAATGAAATAAAGGTGTAGCCACTAAAACAATTTCCTTCAATATATTCTAATTTGTGCCCATTGGATTAATTTTGAGCACTTTACATATTCAGGAAGTGTACACGTTACTCTTTTCAATGTGAGGAAATATAGCGTCCATGTCCCAGCTGCCCTCCACTTCCCCCCAGCAAGCAGTGGAAAGTTAATTTTGTAACTACTTCCGCTTTTCGATGCCAGCTGCGAATTTAATACTTAAAAATTTAATTGTCGGTCGACATACTCTTTCATTTGAAAAAGATATGTAAAATTAGCAAAGTAACGGTTTTAGAATAATTTAAAAAATATTTAAATTACCTTCACATTATATCCTAAAGCCAACTAAGTACACCAAAAAATATCTAAATTAAAATATAAAAAAATTATTATAAAATTTAAAATTAGCTGAATTTTATTCACTTGAATTTAGAACATTGCGTGTGATCTAAGCTGAATTTTTAAAGCTCGTTTCCTGAAGATATTCGGAAAAAATGATGGCAAATAAGCTGAGTCGCCTAAGGGTAAAGGTTCAAAGTGGCAAGAAGTAATAAATTCTATTGCACCACCCCGTCAAGTATTCACGAACCAACTATGCCTCCGGGTCTAACTTCCTTATTTCACCTTCTCATTTTTTATTTTATTTTTTCAACTTCAGTCATGCTGAAGCAATTCAGATAAGATTGCCTACATAAAAATTTCAAGGACAAGAGAAGCAGACGAAGATTATACTCATAAATAGTTCAAAATTCCTTTTTAAATTTTATTTGGTGAAATAATTTGCCAATAGCTTTTTCAGGAATTTGTTCATAAATGAGTTTGGCTGTATGTGAATTACAAGTTATACTCAGAAGTAGTTATTGGAATTTGAGAAAAATGAGAATTGATTTCGAAACTTCATGCACCATAAAGCCGATGGGGCATAGTAATTCCCATAGAGCTGAGAACCATCTCGAGTAAATCGCGGTATCGCGACAGGAAGCTAAAGATGGCGCGGTTTTATAGCTGCACAGCGATGTACCTAAGTGCAGACATAAGCCAGATAGTTATGCTCAGCCCCCATTCCTGATGCAAAGTTTCGTATCGAGCGCCAGAGGAAAGTCCTTAGGGAAGATAAAAACACCTTGATGCACTCTACACTCTGCAAAGCTGCTTATCTTCCAAATTTTTCAGAATATTCAAACATGAAGATTGAATACTATAAATCTCAAGTGCAAGTAAAGCATTTACTAGAAGATGTGTTTTTTCTTAGCAGATAAGGCAAACACATACGTGAATAGCAATTTAGAGAAACTTGAGCTTTTGGTATCACTGGAATCGCAAGGGGGAAGAATATTGTAAAATTAGTGTTTTAAATTACGGAAGCTAAGAAAACTGACTAAATACAAATGAATAATATACGTAAAGTGATTTACGGAAGGCCTAAGATTGCAAGTGCATCGATTGTTTAAGGCCATGGATCAACGAGACCATGTGACGTTGGTAATTGCAATTACAATATATAAGGTTATTTAAAAATTAATAACTAAAATAGATTTTCGTAGCAGACAGACATGTACTTAGAGTTCTGAACGTTCATTGAATGATGGAAAATATTTTTTCTGAAAACTAAATGATTAGTTTTTGGTTCATTAATTCAAAAAATAGCGTATATTTTAAGACAGATTAAATATTTTGAGGACCATAAATATAAAAGAAATTGTTTCTTAAATTTACTAAGAATTAACTGAATTTTCTGAAATCCTATCTTAATTTTAAGAAATTATTTAACAGTTTATGAATTTTCGGGAAAATAATAAAAGTTTAAAAAAATATTATTTTTGCATAGAAATCGACCTTATTTTGTATATATAAAATAAATTTATTAACTTATTTAAATAATCGTGTGTACTCCTCTAGAGATTCTATATAAAAAGGTTCAGTTCAAATTCAATAACGATCGGTTGAAAATTGTTCGAGTTCTGCTGTCGGCCGATTTTAAAAACATGGTTTCGAAAAAAACGCGTTTCAAGTTTTTTTGTGCGTTCTGAAGCGCCCTGAGGTGTTTCTGAAATTGAGCTCTTAGGACCGTTTAAAAAATTTGCCCACTTATAAAAGGTTCATTCTTCAAATGTTTGGACATAATTTAAACAAAAAAAAAACAAAATAAAAACCAGTTTCTTTGTAAAATACTGCGAACCGTTCAAAAATATTAAATTTACACAGATCTTTTATACAATTTAAAAAACTTGTTGGATCAATTATCTGGATTTTTATACGATCCGGACTCCAGAGTTTATTTTTGTCTTTTCAAAGTAAAAATGAGTTAACCCTTTGCGGTTGAGCGCTTTCTCAAGTGCGCTTCTCGCTGGGTCGAACAAATTTTGTTGAAGAAAGCAATTTCATGTACTAAAGCATTAAATGTATGAAGTTAATTGCAAAATATTTTGTTTAATGTAATTTTAAACTTTTTCAAAGAACAATAATAATAATTATTTAAAAATATAATTAAAAGTATTATACCTTGTATTGGCCCTTAATATCAATAGAATGGTATGTTGTTGGAAAATTGGCTTTAGGGTCCATAAAATGATTAAGTCAAATTTAATCAAACGTTTCGGCTCTGATCGGAGCCCTCATCAGTGATATTTATTAAAATCTAGAAAATACAAAAAACAGCAACCTTTTTTGTATTTTCTAGATTTTAATAAATATCACTGATGATCACTTTTATGGACCTTAAAGCCAATTTTCCAACAACATACCATTCTATTAAAATATAATATTTTATTTTAGTGAATAGATATGTGATCTCGCTTCTGCGGCAGCATTCGTCCGCAAAGGGTTAATTTAGAGTAAAGAAAGATTTTATAGAGTTTATTCCGTTTTTTCGACCTTGATTTCTAACAAAGAATTTATCAAAGAGAATGATTAATTTTGAAATTATCTTGCTTCAGGGGTGAGAAAAGAGGATACTTGGCAGTAAAGTCTCCAGAGTTACGATCTCATTTTTCGTTAAGATCAATGATTTTCCCCTCGTAAAAGTAACAGAGAAACATTTTGTGAAGGTGAACCTTTTAGCGAAAATGGGTGGTATCGTAAGAAGCTCATTGAGTTGGGAAATCACATCGTTTGTATGTGCAAACATCTTACTTATCGATATTCGCTCTTGGAGAGAATAGAAAGTAGAGGTGCTCATTTCCTTCTAAGATGGCAGCATCATAAGTGGAAGTCAAACCTGAAACCAGTTGGGGGTAAGCCTGAGGGTTGATAAAACAACATACTTCAGACTCTAGATAAGGATACACTCTGGCATGTCAGCATCTACATCCTGGAAACTGTTTAATGCTTTCGACGTACGAACAAACACTCTTCAGTTCGCTTGAACTAACCTCAAAGCGTTTTCATTTAATCCTTACGTCTCAGCCGACTCGAATCGTGATTCTGGAACAAACGCACTTCAATTGTGGGCGGTTTAGGGTAAATGCAAATACGTCCATTTGGAGGAGGGACAATGGAAAACCGTTAAATTAGACAGATGACGCTGTTGTTCGCTATTTGGTATTCAAAGCTTTCTAGTTTGGGTGCTTTTTAGCTTGAAGGATTTAAATTGAGAGAGCCGGAGAGATTCAAATTCATAGGTACTTCTGTTTTGAGGGTTTCTTTTTATTAAAGGCTGTTGAGCTTTCATTTTCTATTACACTATATGTGACACGAAATCAGTACCCGTAAAACAGAAAAGATTACTATTAATTATAGTATTAGTGTAGTACATACACTGTTAGAAATTTCTACCACAATTTCCCGAAATATGTGACTGGAACTTTATTCAGTTATAGTTTCGTAAAATTAAGATAGAATTTCAGGAAATTCACTTACTTTTTAGTAAATTTAAAAAACAGCTTCCTAATTTTCAATTACAAAGTGTTGAAGATTCTGATACTTGTATCTGAAAATTCTGAAACTTGTAACAGGAATAATTTTACGTTTTGGGGTAACTGAATTTTTATGCAGTTACATGTAACTGAAAATTTTGTTACAGTTTCATAATTCTATGATGAATTTTATAAAAATTCTGTTACAGTTTGGTAGTTTTGAGATACATTTTATTAAAATTCAGTTGAGTTTCATAATATTAAGTAAAATTTCAGAAAATTCAGTACATTTTTCGCAATTTCACTATTTCTTTTAGTGATTTTCAATTTTTTACTAAAGTTGTAGTGGAAAATGGCTAATCATTAGTAGGAATTTTCACTAAAGCAAATTAGTGACCGACTTCTCACTAATTCAGATTTAGAGAGTACTTTCTTTCTACGCATACTCGTGAAAGATAAGGTAATTTACGAAATCTGTTTATTTAATGTTAGTTTTTTTGTGATGAACTATCTGTGAGCGTAATTGTATAGTTTTTCAAAAAAAAAATACTGAAAAAAATGGTCTTCGCGAGTGCAATAATTCTCCAAACATGTTTTAATGCTAACGTCTAAAGCGAGAAGATTCTTCTCAAGATAAAAGGAAAAGTTATCAAATTTACCTATTTTGTGTAAAATTCTTTAAATATTTGTTTTTACGTTTATATTTTGTGTTTTTTACTGCAATATATCAATACGAATTTTTATCGAAGGTTTTTCTTAAACAGTTGTTAATAAAATTAATTTCTCTTAAAATTACATAATTCAAGTAAATTTTTATCAGATATATCTTGAAATTACAAAACTGTAATAAAGTTTTCAGATACAAATATTGCTGGAATATTCAATAATTTAAAACTGAAAATTATAAGATTTTCTCTTGAATTTTCTAAAAAGTATCTGAATTTTCTAAAATTTTATCTTATTTTTATGAAATTATAACTATTGAAAATTTTAGTTACGTGTTTCGGAAAATTTGAACATAAATTTCTAACATTGTATATGAGGTGTTCATTTTACTCACCTTGATAACCTGGAATTTTTGGAGTATTTGCAAAGAATAGCTAACAGTTTTTAAACTAGCGTTATTCTTTTCAGAAAATAAAACTTTAAACTCAGTTACAAAACTAGAGTTACAAATGGAGTTTAGAGAAAAGCTTTTGTTTTACAAAAATTGCGAATAAAATATAAAGTGAAAAATGGAGTTGAATTTATTTCGAAATCGTGTTGAGCTAACTGAATTTATGTGTACATAAATGCAAATATTTTAAAATTATATCCTCTTAATTTTGAGACCGTTGAAAATTAGACATAATTAAACATTTTTGAGGTAGCAATTTAATATAACTTTTTTAAATTTCATATTAAATAATAACATTTTAAAACTACAAAGCTTTATGAAATCAAAGTTCAATAAATCTAATGCTTTTGAAATTGTTAGGTTGTAAAAATGAAAATTACCTTTATTTGAAAACTCTCAAATCTTAATTAATGGTTATTTTTCGTTCACATTTCTAAATTTCGTAATGAACGCCATTGCATGCTTCTGTCAAAATTTGATTCAAACAATTTGCAGTAAAATAAGTTTTTAATTAAAATTTGCTCTAGAAGTTAATGTTTTATTTGAACACAGCAATTATCCGGACATACGATGATATGTGTAAAAAAAGACAAATGGAAAAAGAACAGGTGAGACGGATGTGGAGTGTGAAGCGGCCTTGGTGAGAACCCTTGCTAGCCACTGACCTCGCACTTTGTGAACGGTTACAATTTTTCCTCATATACCGTACTTCCGGTTTTATAACATTTCTACGTTATCGTTTCTTTGCATGTACACGACAATATTGGGGCTTCGAGTCATGACAAGTTCCTTTTTTACACTCTTATAATAAATTTGAAAGTAAGCGTTGAAGTCATAAAGTTGATTTATATGTACATGTAAAAATATACTATTATAAATACAACGGAAATATTTATTTGTGAAATGTTAATGAATAGTTCAGTAAATTGGAAACCGAGTGACATTTCGTTAGTCTATGGATCATCGGGATGCTTATAATACTTGAAAATTCAGTAAAATCATCTCTTGAATTGTTAAAGTTTTATACATCCAAATGCTTTAAAGATTGAAAAAATTTCATTTTGTCCCCCTTTTACTGAACTGTTGGTTAATATTTCAGAAATGGATTTTCTCCGTGCATGAGTATAAATTGTTTTGAAACTTTCCAAATACTAAATAATAAATATTTAAGTAAAATATGATCGAAAATTGTATAAAAGCACTTGGAGTTCCTGTTTTAATCGCATTAGAGAAAATATTCCATAATAAGAGGGATGTGGTAAAATGTAGAATATACGTATTAAGTGAGGAACGGTTATCTCTTTAGGTCGTGAAGTGCCATTTTGTACATTGAAACCGAGTATCATCAATCGTGACGTGATCATTGTATCATTCTTCCTATAACCGCAACAATTGTATCCGGATGTTATTAATTCTGGCCAATTTTCGAACTCGTCTCGTCTGATATTTCGATTATTATAATTGAATTTTCCCATCTCGAAGTGATAATAAATTTTGTCATTTTCTATTTTCGTCTCGAAAGTGTAAATTCAATTTTATCCAGCTTGTTTAAAACGTCAATTAAATAAACGCCAATATATCCATTTAACTTGTTATTTCATCACGAAATTATAAAAATCGTCTTTCTAATATCGTTTTGAATTAATATTGTATTATATTTTGTTTTAGTACTTTCATTTGGTTTCCACAGAGATCCTATTGTTGGGTAAATTTGTTTTTGTGGGTGAGCATTAAAGCTCAATTCTTAATGCTTGCAACGAGCTTTTGTAGAGTTGGTCGTTGTATAATGAATAATAGATTGGGTAAAAGTTCCCTCCAGCTGATGCAAAACAGTTGTTTTGTGATTACAGGTGAGTTTGCCGGAACTGTTAATTTCTTTTAAAAAAGCTCCAAAAAAAGACTCATATCTCTAATATGGGAGAATATTTTTACGTGAATAAATTTTTAAAACTTTTTAAAATCTTGTTAAATATAACCCCAAACTTTTAATATACTTGGTAAAATAGTTTTTTTTTAATCTTGGAAAATCACTCATTTTCATGTGGTTAGATTTCCATTTTGAGGATATGAACTTGTTTGCATATTCAACAGATATGACCACCCAATTGCAAGAGGTTGCATCCTCACCGGGGATCATAGATAAAAGATCTGATGATACTAAATAGTTACGGTAATGCTTCTGCAATCTCGCAAAAAAAGAGTTTCGTAAATTAATACTGACATGTAGAATACACTTGTTGACGCAATGAATCTCGCACGTAACCACGTGCTTTACAGATTCTCTTTACGTTAGCTTTACTTTCACTCGAGGAAGCAACAATGAAAGCGTAACCGATATAGTGAGATTAGGTAATATTTCCGAGTCTATGAGAAATTTTTTTTTAGTATTTCTTCATTTGTAGAGAATTGAATTTACATTTTACAAAAAAAATTGCCTTATGCGTCTTGAATATCAATTTTATGTTCAAATTATTGAAGTTTTAGACGAAGAAAAATAGTTTGATTAACTTTACTCAACTTTCAGCAAAGCTGAGACATATGGACAAGTTGGAGATTATTTAATATTTAAAGAGTTTGGAAATATTTCTGTGGAAAAAAAAGACGCTTTAATTAATTTGAAATTATTTAATATTGTAATAATTTGTGATGTACCAAATATTAAAGAATGTATTACAATTTGGTAAACTATGAAAATATAGAGTGAAGTTTCAAAATGTACATAAAAAATTATTAAAATTATATCAAATAATTTCTAACTTGCTCTCTAAATCTGAATCAGTTAACGGCCACTGATTCGCAGTAACTATTCACTGATGGCAGCAGCTATAAGTCTTTAACTATTTACTTATAGTTCTGAACGTTCATTGAACGATGGAAAATATTTTTTTTTGAAAACTGAATGATTACTTTTTGTCCCAGAAAATTAAAAGCATAGTGTATTGTTAATGAACGATTGTATATTTACAGGGCCCTGAATATAAAAATAATAATTAATTTTCTTCTAGAAAAAAAAGTTTGTTATCGTTCAATGAACGTTCAAAACTGTAAGTACATTCTTTCACTGAGAATCAGTGAAATTCGACTGATGAATCAGTGAAATAGATTGAAGTCACTTATTGAATCAGTGAAAGCTTCAAGTGGGAGTAATAAAACCAGCAATATATTTTAACGAACGATGAACTCGTTTATTTTAGGCTAAACAACACTAAAACGAAATTACGTAATTATTATTATTTTTAAGGGACGATAAATCAGTAAAGCGTAGATGAAAGTTTTGAATTCGCGAATTCAAAAGTTATGTTCACGTGACGCGTTCACTGATTCCTCAATGAAATCAAAGCAGGGCACTGATTCATCAGTTGATTTATTTTCACTGATATAATCAGTGACTATTTCACTGATTCAGGTTTAGAGAGTGTCCATATGCCCCAACTTTGCATTAAAGTTGAGTAAAGTTTCTCGAACTATTTTTCTCCGTGTAATATTTCAAAACTATAAGTTTATACATAATTGATAAAAATTGGTAGTTTGGTGATTTCTGTAATTAGAAACTTTTGTTGGATGATTTTATCTTTTAACTTAGTGAATGACACGTCGCTGCAACATTTGATCGGTGACGATACTTGAGTTGCACGTGGTTTTGCGACATTCTATTAAACACATTAATTATTGCTTCAAAGGTACTCCACGGTCATGGAAGCTCGATATTCGCTTGGCATTTCTACGAGAATTTCTTAATCTCGAGTTGCAGGAGGCCAGGTCATCACCAGGTCACTGCACTCAAAAGCTCCTAACTGCTTTGCTTAACAACTACGGCATGTCGTCATTGTGCGCTTGCTCATACGCAGGTTCGATTAATCTCGTAATTAAAGCGCTTATCGCTAACATCTAAGCAGCACTGTCCTCCAAATTAATCGTTCTTTCACTCTCCGCTTTACTCTCATTAATTCAAGTAAAGTAATTCCTTGAAGAGTAATTCATACAAATATCAAAATTTTATCGCGAGAAACTTTTAAAAAATGATAGAAATTCATATTTTTATTTTGCGTTCCCTAAATCTCTTGAGGATATATAAAACCTTTCAATTAATTTGATCTTTCTAACGACTGGTTTTCAATTTTATTTTAATAATTGGTGAAGAAAAAGAAAAAATATATTTTTTGAAAATACTGATCATTAAGATTACTTGAAAAATGGAATTTTAACTACATTTCCTTGCTAAGCCATTTAATAGGATTTTCTTTTACATTTTGTACTGTGTGTAGGTCCAAATTAAATGTTGCTTTCCACCGTACCCTTGTGAAAAGCTGTGGTCGGTAGAACTGGAGCGAAAGAAATTTCATGTATGAGGTAACGAATCCTTTGCATACTTTTTTTTTCCTCCAACGCTCGATTCTAATTCAATTTGCGCACAGAATTTAGCTTTGTGTGAATACATTTTTTGTGTATGAATTTCAAACAATTTTTGATTTTTCTATTTCGCGAGTTTAATGTTTTTAATTGAATAAATAAATTCTTATTTAGCAGTTTGTTTGGTTTTTACTTCTGGCAAATTCAAAAGCTCCCTTTGTTTCAATTATATTTTTTCAAATTTCTAATAACTAGGAAACAGTGAAATCCTTCGAAACTCTGAACAGCTGAACGAATTTATGGTTTATATCGTTTCTATGTGTCACACGAAGGAACGATGGTTGGAAATAAACTTATACTTTCAACACTATAGCGGAAGTTTGCGAGAAAACGAATAACTATTTTTTTTTAGCTTCGCCATGTATTTCTCTTTATTGATATAACATGCACAGTTTGTTAGTGACCTATCCTGTTTCTTTTCACGTTGTGAGAAACCTGATCCAACTCTCGCGACACCTCTTACGTAGCAGATTAATTTCATTAGCAAATTTCTTCGAGAAAGAAAGTTTTTAGAGTTTTGAAAAAAAAATAAAACAAGTTTGAAATTCAATATATACTTTTACTACTTTTGTTCTGTAATTTGTATGCAGTTTATGTTTTAAAATTTACTCATCAATTAGATAACTTTCATTCCGAAATAGAAAAAGTTGTTCGTTTTTTCCTGATTCAGAGATTCTAGATAGAATTTTAAGTAGAATAGAACAGGTGCTTTATTATCATAAGTTAACTGAAATACGGGAACCTTATCAGGTGCTTCTCGTAGATTTAAACTTTTACGCGTTTTACAATAGGCTGAGGTTTCTATTTTAAATGAATGTGTTCATGAATATTCGATTTTCAAACGAAGCATGTCTTTTTTTAGTCTCGTTCTACAAAACATCTAATGTTGGTTATTTTCGAACTTAAATCTCAGGAAGCTTTATATTTGTATTCAATCAGTCTATTTCAATAATTTGTAAAATCACAATAATTTAAATCCAAATAAGTTCAGTTGACAATTCATTTAAATGAAAAGATTATTTTTATGAAATCAATCAGAGAAATCTAAAGTCATGTTAAATATCTTAAGGCCGTGTAGTAAGGTCTGTCATTATCAATTATATACTATCGCTTTATTAATAAAATAATAATTTAAAAACATTTTCCGAAGAACACAGCAATGCGGGAAAATGTAAAATATTACTGTCTTCTCCGTAAGTTTTTTTCAAATTATTATTTTAATTATAAAGCGGTCGTATATAATTGGTGAGTCAGAATCTACCATACGGCCTTAAGGCCATGGGCCATGCAGTTCACGTGACCAATTCAGTCCCTTGCTATTGATTTTTTCTCCATATATAAAATTTTAAATCAAAATAAATCGATAAAAATTCAGAAAACGCTAAATAATAGCATATTAGAATAAATTTTTTGAAAATTTTTATTAATAATACCAAGTAAGTGTTTTGAGTTCTACTGAATTGGTTTAACATTGTTGGTAATATATTCTGTAAATTTGCTAGAATTACTTATTTTTATCAAACATTTTTCATATCATTATTAATATTCAAGACATAACAGACCTGCCTCAGTAAATTTTGATTCTTTCTCCAAATTTTAAGACGATATTTCAATCTCCGTGGAAATGTAGTTACAGAACTGCACGAAGAAACTTTTTATAGCAATATATGTTTTATTTTATAATGATAACTCTGAACAATGTTAGAAATCTAGGGAAAATTGAGGGGCAATGGTAATTATTTCTAGCGGACTGGAGATTTTTCTCAGTCAAAATACTAAAGATTCGAAAAATGATATGAAACTTTTGTATAGGTTATTGTTAAGTTTGATACAATCTATGGTCAATTATAATATAATTCATTTGAAGTTTGGTATTTCGCTGCGAAGAATTCTCACTATGACACGTTTTTCCCTAAATTGAAACGCAGTTTAGCAAAAATTGTAAACTTAGGTTTCTCCGTGTACTGGCAAAAACTTGAAAACTGTATATACACGGAGAACCTTTTTTAGCAAAAAATGTTTTATTTTATAATGATAATTCTAAAAAATAATAGAAATCTAGGGAAAATTGAGTTGCAATATTAATTATTCCTAACGCACTGGAAATTTTTTGCAGTCAAAATACTAAAGATTTGAAAAATGGTATGAAACTTTAGTATAAGTCATAGTAAAGTTTGAAACAATCTATAGTAAATTAAAATATAATTCATCAGAAGTTTGGTATTTCGCTGCGGAGAATTCTCACTATGACACGTTTTTCCCTAAATTGAAACGTAGTTTATCAAAAATTGTAAACTTGGGTTCCTTATTATCTTCTGATACATTTACCAAATTTTGAGCAAGATATGTTATAAACATAAAAACTTATCTTACATGGATGGATTAAAGTATCATCTTTGTCACGTGACCTCCTTGGCCCATGGCCCTAAATAAATATGACATATTAAAAAGACTATTAACTTTCCCTCCCCACACAAGGATACGTAAGACACCCCCCCCCCCCACCCAGAAAAAACCTTACATAATTAATAGACGCTCTCTTATATAAGATGTGATTTTTGACATACTGTTTTTGATTTGAAATAATAAAATTGATAATCCTGAAATTGTGTTTGAACATTGCGTTAATTTATCGTAAGAATCTTGACATCTCGACATAGTGGGCGAATGGTTTGAGAAATCTGTCTCCGGCCTTCCAGTAATTACGACCCTAATTTCCGGAGGCTATCTTAATTCGCATAGCCGTCGCTGGTCGATGGCGATGTAACTATGTTGATTGTGGATCGCGATGAAGACGATGTACATGTGTCAGTGTGATGAGATTGTGTGCGCTCGGTACAGTCCAGTCTCGTCCGAGTCATCGTTCGCTGTTGCTCGGGACAAAGGAGTTCCCGTCTGATACATACGAACTGTGGAATCTATACACGTGGAACGGATGCTGTTGCATGCCTCCAGCACTCGAATCAGTGAGTCCCCAAGGCTTCAGGGATGAGAGAGAAAATTTAATTCTGCATCTATAAATTGCTGAGTTGCTTGTTTAAATACACCTTTCAGCGGATTTATAAGCAGTTCCAATTTAAATTACGCTTGGCTGAAATGAAAAAAAGAAATAATATTCTTATTCAGTTTGATTTAGAGACACTCAGCAGGTATTTATAAAATAAATATTTTCCTTCGTCTGGTCTGCGCTAAATATTTGCTTGATTTATTATTCTGTTTGGTTATATCCAAGAAGTGTTTTCATGTTGAAAACGTTTTTGATGGATATGTTAAATTGAAAATTTGATTGAGTGCTTTATACAATTTTAATATTCACGTGTTGGTGGAAATTAAAAATGATTTGGAATCCTGATGAAAATAAAAAAGCGTTTTTTCAATTGACTTTTATTTTGGAAAGTCTTGATTTCATACACTACTTTCTGAACCAAATTATCTTCAAGCGTTTTCATCTATTTCCGAAGTAAATTCTGCTTTGAAAATATTTTGTATTTGGGTCGCTGGTTACCGGGATCTTTGGAAATTCAAATTAAAAGGAGATTTTCAGGATTAGACTGAGAATTTTAAAAATTTGGTCCAATTAGCTCATTCCGTTTTTAATAATTCAAGAAAATTCAAATAATAATCAGAAAATGTAGACTTTACTAAAGTGATTCAATGTAAGTAATTGAAATTCATGTGAATAATTATTTTTTATTAATTAAAATTAAATTTCATCGATTCCGTTGTCTTTTTCTTACGTTTGCTCTGAATTCTGTTACATTTACTTCAAATTAATGAAACCAAGTTATCTTTTGATCTCCTTATAATGCAAACTTACCGTAAATCCAATCTAATTCACTTGAATTGAATTTTTCAAATCTAATTACGATTTGTTTGTTTGATTCAGACTAGTTTAAATTAATTTCAATCTAGTTGATTTAACCTAAACATGATATAATTTATTTAATGTATATTAGAACCCAGTTCACCTTAATTTATTTATACTTGGTTTGATTTACCTAAATTTATTGTAATTCTTTTAAAGTAAAGTATTGATGGATTTCATAGAATTTCCAAGTCATTTAACAATAAACCAACTTTCGAAAAAGCCGAATTCACTGGGATTTAATACCTAAGAGTTTATTGAATTCAGTTTTGTCGGCTCGAATTCACTTTTATCTCAGAACCAAAAACAGACTCTGTCGAATTTAAATGAACTTTTATGAATTCAGGTGAAATGTCAATTCTGTTGAATTATCTCAGACAAACTGAATTCTATTTTGTTCTTTTACAGGGATAAACTTTATATTTTTTTACTGAATGAGAATTAAATTAAGGTAGTTTATCCACGAAAATTAGACCTCAGGTAAAAATAGATAATTTTGCTTTCAAGAATAGCAATATTATTATTGGAGAACTAACTTGAAAGAGAAACGATAATTTTCCATTAAAAAAATTTGGAATCCAGAAAAATAATGTATTTAACAAATTTGCATTTTTGCCAAACTTTTTTCCTTATCGCTTCATACCAAATTTTACAAAATAATGCGATTCTAGGAAATTACGAATTATTTGTTCAGGAAAAAGAATTTTGTAATAATTTATTCATTTTAAAAAATGAGAAATGGTTCTTAAAAATCTTTTTCCTGTAAAAATGATCGATGATTCATAAGAATCAGATCATTTTTTAAAATTTGGTACGAAGCAATAAGAAAAAAGTTCGGATAAAAATCAAATTTTTTAAATGCATTATTTTTCTGCATTCGGCTTTAGGGTCCAGGAAAAAATGTAACTCAAAGTTTCATATTTTCAAACGTTTTGACTCAGATTGGAGTCCTCATCAGTGAGAATTTATTTCTATAAAAAATACAAAAGGAAGGGACTTAAAAAAATTGCAAGTGTGACCGAAGAACATTGTAAAAAAAATGTTATAAAGAATTGCGAGTGTAAAATATAAAATTGGTCTAAATAACTAAAATTGCAAAAAAAAGTGAAACTATAACAAACCAAAAAATTTCTGTAAAAATACTAGGGGGAGAACATTAAAAGAATTGCACGTGTGACAGATAAACATTGTGGAAAAATGATGTAAATGAATTATAAATGTGAAAGTGTAAAATTAATCTAAATAACTAAATTTGCAAAAAAAAATTTCTATAAAAATACGAAGTGAAGAAACTTAAAGTTTAAGCGTGACGGGTAAACATTGTGGATTTTTCTGTATGTTAAATTTTTTCCATGGGAAATATCGTTATTGATTTTATCAATAATTTTGGAAAATAATATTTTTTCTTTCAAATTAGCCCTTTAATAAGAATATTGCTATTCTTGAAAGCAAAATTGTCTATTTTTGCCTGAGGTCTAATTTTTGTGGTTGAACTACCTTAAGGACTTGACTTATTGAATGATTGATTCATAAGAGTCTAGAATTGAAATGAACCTTAGCCTCGTCTAGCCTGACTTAATCCTTTCTTTCCCTCTAAATTCACAGACAAGAATGTTGCTTATGTCGCAATTTAAGAGAGATCGGTATCACTTCTTGACGTCTCTTCTATATTGTCCCAGGTCAAAATTGTGAGTGAAAAAAAGGTGGGCGTAAGGTTGTGGGATTTAGGAGAGGTTGGTCGTTGGAGGTTCGTAATAAATTTCTGCTGAAACCACCAGTTTGTCTCATACACGTAATTACATTGGAGTTTCGAAGCAAGCGCTGGCAGCACAGTGCCGTACTTGGCATCTCTGAAACACTGGCTCGAATTCCTTGTTTGCCGCTGTCGCTGTCGTTGTCGGAGGCAACGAGGCCTAATTAACTCACCATTGTCTTGAGCAGCGGCAGGCTCGTAAAATAGCGACAGAACCGACTCACCCTTGCCTTTGCGGAATGATCTGGTAATGCCATTGTGGATGTGCCCATTGTTCTATGCAATTTCCTCGACTTTTGCTATGACTCGATTCCGAGAAACGAGAGACTGCTGAAACACTTTGCAATCGCAGTCCAAAAATAATAGCCGATGTAATTTACTTTTATATTAATAAAGTTCAGATTTTTCATTCATTTGGTAAAGCACTGGATTTTCTTAAGGACAGGATTTTGTCGAGGCCAGGCTTGTTCTGGATCTCTGTCCCTCATCTTAACTTTCTGATTTATATTTATTATCCCCCGGGGCTACTCCAGTTTCAGTCACTCAAAAAATTATAATTATGGTAATTAACTGCGATATCTTGAGACTGTTCGTTGACAAATAATTTCTTGCGTTTTTTTTCACTTGTTCAGTTTTGGAAAATTCATGAATTTCCCTTAAGACAGTAATTTTTTTTGTGTTTTTCTTCCCTTGTTTATTGCTACCTTTTTGCAAGAAATTTTTGATATTCTCAAAACTGATTTGTTTTATCGAAATTAGAAAGCATTTTAATTTGAACAAATCATTGATTTTTCGTTTTAATTAATTTAAAATATTTTTGCTTGTGAAAGAATTAATTGAAAAGACCTTTTTTAATTCTAAAAATATGAGGGTTCATAAGTTAGTTTTATTCTTTAAAAAATAATTTATAATGATTACAGCCCCTAGAAATTTTATACAACTATTGATGCTTTTTTTCAAGATACCAAGTCAGTCCGAAACCCTGGCAGGGTATTTTATTCAGCATTTTTAAAAATGCAAATTGAATCATATATTTCCAATTCAATGCAAATTCTGCAGAAAACTTTAGTCAGAGGTAGTGTTTTCATTGAAGCTGCATTAACTAACGCGGGAAAGTTAGAAATGTTTTATTATTTGGGATGAATTAAATTATTCCACTGGGTTTTCATTT
The DNA here is from genome assembly GCA_030998225.1 of Diplolepis rosae. NCBI lineage: Eukaryota > Metazoa > Arthropoda > Insecta > Hymenoptera > Diplolepididae > Diplolepis > Diplolepis rosae. Next base: position 30,364,585 of record JAPYXD010000710.1, on the reverse strand, counting down.
GATATTTAAGCTGGGAGAGTTTCATTTCTAATTGAAAAGTCTGTTATTGTAGGTAATGTGCATTTAATATGTATATTTGCTTATTAACATAGATTAATCTTATGGAGGACGGGGTTCGAAAATGTTGAAGAACGTTCCTGGTCTCGTGAATCGTAGACCTACGCCTTCTCTTGATCACCATCGTCTTCCCTGCTTCATGGCTACTTGGTGGTTGCCCTGCGAACCCAAGCGATTCCTTTTTCAACCTTTTACATTCTCGGACCCATGAGAACGCCAAGTCCGCGCACCTACACGATCCTTTCCGAGGTTAAGGCGCGTTCGAATCATACTGAAGATACCGATCGATAAGGCAGATCAATTTTCTTTGCGGTACAAGCACTTTTGCTAGTATCACTTCCGCGAGTACATTTGACCAGCTTGTAATCTAAAACAAAAACAATTCGAAAATAGTTATTCACTGACCATTAAATTTGATTTGAAACATTTATTGGTAAAATAGTAAAATTGAAAAACGTGAATACATTTTTATTCACGCTCATAAAATATGTATAATTCTTTTATGGAAATGCAAAAAAGTATGATTTTTTATTATTTTAAATCAATAAATTTATTTGGGTTTCAGAATGTTGAACAATGAATGATTTTATTTGAAGTGAATATTTAGTTTGGAAAATAGTATGTCATGTATTTTCATGCTCAATGGACAGCTATTGTCTTAACCGTTTTGCAGAGAATGCTGCTTTCTTTTATAAATGACTTTAAGAAGAATTAGAACCGCAGTAAGCTTATGAAGAGCCCGACAAATTATGTACGCTATTGTTGTTGAGAAAGTACAACCTTGACAATTACAGTCTTCTTTCCTCGTGTGCTTTACCGGATTTCGTTTTTCTCACTTGAGTGAGGAAGCTCCACAGTGCTCGTCGACATCCTGTCCAGGGAATTAACGTTGTAAGGTCCTTAGTGCTTTTGAAACGTCGCAGTTCATTCTACTATCTTGTTCTTCACCTTTTATACCAAGTCCTTCCATCCTTCTTTTAGGAGAAACCAGTTTCAGGCCAAGGAGTTTTTCAGTTACTAAGAGGTAGAGTTAAAGTCAATATAAACAATTTAATAAAATAGTTTTCTCTTTAATTTTTATTATGTAAATTTTCAGTAATTTCGTTTCAACTAATTCTTTCCTTTTACACTAGGGATTAGTGAAAATTTAATAAAAATTAGTAGATTTTTTAGTGTTTGGAAAAAAGGCATTTACAGTGAATATAAAAATAATAAGAATAATTTTGAAAAAGAATTTTGTCTGTTTAAAACCGTAATAATAAAAAATCAAACGTATTTTCGTAACATAAACAAATAAGGAAGTTTGGAATCCCGGAAGACAAAATCAACAAATTTAAAAAGAAGATGATTTAGAGATGAAAATCTTGTGATACAATTTTCAGTTTCCAAATTATCCAATTTCAAAATTTATTATTTCAGTAAAACTAGTCCATTTGAATTTACCTTTTCGAAATTTGTTATTGTTAGTTTAAACGATTTCTATGTAGTATGCATTATAGAGCCAATTATTTTTCGAAATTTAATGAGAGGTAAGAAGCGATATGAAAAAGAACTTAAAAATAAAATTTGTTAAATACATTATTTTTCTATGTTACAAATTTTTTTATAGAAAATTATCTTTTCTCTTTTGAATAATCCCTTCAATAAGAATATTGCTATTCTTGAAAGGAAAATTATCTAGTTTTGCCTGAGACCTAATTTTTCGTGGCTGAACTACCTTAAGTAAGAATTTCAGTTTATGTAAACAAACGATTTGGTTGGACTTGACATTTTTTTTCGGTTTATTTTTAATTAAAGTTGTAGTTGCAATTTATACAATATCTTTTAGAGGTTTTTTTTAAACTATAAAAAAAGGGTGTGATGAAGAGTTCCATAGGTTTTTTATTCCTTATATAAGCTCTCTCACAAGTACTTTCATTTGAACGTGCTTAGAATGTTAACCTACGATGCACCTTTCGTGCCTCTTACAACTTGCAACTAACCTAGCCTGCAAGCATGACAACGATCGGATCTCACGTGAGAGAAGCCGCAAGTAATCTCTTTCGTTGGAGCTTCGTTATAGTAGAGGTGCGATTTCCGCGCTTCGATTGTGACGCATGAAATATCGCAGTGCACGCGATCTCCTTTACAGATAGACTTTATTGCTTATATTCAGGTGCGTAAGCACTGTGTTTGGATTAATGGAAAATGATCCGTCAACATTAACCTCATCACAATTTAAATATATACTATTCGTTTAAAATTTCATTCTTATTATTAATGCAATTATTCAATACATATTTAATTATACGAAAGACTCTTGTTTGCAAAAGGTACTTGCACCGAGAAAACTTTTTAGTTTTGACAACAAAAAGTGTTGTGAAGCCAACCAAATTTGTTTGTTGCACCACTCGATTCAATTTTATAGGGGCAATAACTTTGTTTTGCATAGTTAGGAGAGCATCGCTTTCCTGTGAAGAAATTTCGGAAGAGGTTCTGAAAAGAAATCTACTGTTAAGGCCATATCTTATGTATCCGATCCCTACCTTACCGATAAATTGTTTTCGCCCTTGGCATTTCTACATTAATTGAGATATCGAGTTGAAATTTTGAGTGATTAAGTAAAACGCAGTGAAGAATCTGCTCCTAAATTTGTATAATTATAAACATTTTAGACCAGATAAAGGTTCTTTACTGCTTTTCACTTAATTACTCAAAGTTTTAACATGGTATTTTAATTAATGTAGACATGCGAAGGGCGAAAAAAAAGTGTCGGTAAGGTAGGGATCGGATAAGTAAGACATGGCCTTAAGAATACTGTTAAAAATTTGTTCCGCATCTGTTAAAAATAATGTCAGGATGCTACGCTTTTAGAGTGAATTGAAAAGTACAATATATTTTATGACAAATTGTATATTTGAAGGACCCTTAAGGCCATGGATCAACCAGATCACGTGACCACATTCCTGTAAAAGTTCGTGTAAGATAACTTTTTTATTTTACAAAATATTTTTCTGAAAATTTGGAAAATACTACAGAACGGGACAGAGAACGTTTGTCAACTTCGTTTGAGTGGAAATTTTGCAAACATTTTTACAGTTAACTGTAATTGTCGATAAGTTTTCGAATTTTTTTTCCAAATTTTTACTTAAAATAAGTTAACAGACGTTCTTTACTGTTTTTTTTTACGTTTCCCAAATTTTCAGAAAGATACTTTGTAAATTTAAAAAGTTATCTTACATGAACGAACAGATGTATAATTTAGTCACGTGGTCCGATTGATCCATGGCCTTAACATAGATATAATAAATAATTTCCCCCTGAAAGAAAAGTTTTTTTCATCATTCAATGAATGTTCAGAAATTTTAGCATATAAATGTTTGTTAATTTTAACAAAATAAATTTCAATTCACGGAAATATGTATTAGGGGCCGTTCACATAATACGTCACGCGATTTTTAGCTATTTCTCCCCCCCATGTCACACATGGTCGCAAACCTCAGCCCCCCCCCCCCCCTTCGATGTCACGTCACACTTCTTAATTTTATAAAACATTTTTCGTTAACGCGTACAAAATCCAGTAAAAAAAGAAGCTATTAATTATTATTGTAGATAATCTTTTCAAATTTCTTTTCTTTTTTTCAAATTTCGTGGGTACACATTTAATGTGTGACGTAACGCAGAGGGCAGACCCCCCTCCCAACATTTCACACCACGTCACAATTTGCAGACCCCCCCCCCCCCAATAAACTGTGTGACGTATTATGTGAACGGCCCCTTAGGGTGAAATTTTTTTTTCAGTAAAAGTATTGAACTTTGAAAAAAGAATTTATAAAATTTTATCTGTTTTTCTCAAGTTTAATATTTTTACTGACATAAATTGTCATCGTGATACGTGTTTTTGTGAACTGAAACCGAAGTAAAACTTGTAAACGACTATCTTTCTATGCATCGATTCTTAGAAATGGATTTTTTCAATTGTATGTAGGATTTTGTGAGGATTAGAAAAAGCCATGAAAGGTGAGCTTCTATGATTGAAAACGTTCTAAAATCTCCAGTATTCGATCATTTTCCGGTGATTGCGACGTTTACTGACACGCACGCGTGATGTCTATGTCATAGCGTTCGATACATAACTCGCGACACGTGACACGAATAATGGAATAATTTTCTCCAGAAGGTCGACACCCGAACGGGTGGAAGATGAAATTGATGAAACGTCGTTTAGCCAAAGGTGAACATACTTCGAACAAGCACCTGGAACGGAAATTGTTCTAAAAATATATAAAGATTCCTTATGAAAATTTCCAAGAATTTCAAATTTTATTCTGTTTAAAATATGCCTCTATAATTTAATGCTACATTCAAATTTAGATTTAATTAATATTTAGAAAGTGATATCCGGAACGTGTGGGACATAAATCTGGGGTCATTGCCGACTGTATAAGTTCGTATTCTTCCACTGCCATTGGAGACGACATCAGTCTCTTGGATTTCCAAGAAACTTTAATGGACGTTTCATATGAATTCACGAGGGTAAATACTATTTTATTTCGTCGCGAAGAGAACCGTGTTAGTAAAGCTATAACAATTACAGGGTAATGTTTATTCCTACGCACGTTTTAACGCTGGTTGTTATTTTTTATTTGCTTTTTTTTCTTCCTTTTCTTCAAAAACCTAGGTTACCTTCACAAGCGAAATCGTAACAAAGTATGCGCGGAATGTAACTGTTGCGCCTCGCTCTCTTCATTTTCCATGAAAGCCCGAGATATATATATATATAAAAGTTAATCGGCTTATTTATAGCCTGAATGATATTTTATTTTATAATGGGATAAATGCCTGTAATGGCGCTCTATTTTGACTTTTATCTTTTAACATTGTATCATATTCTTAAATTTTGCAAACAGGCACTCTCATTCAAATTCACCCAGAAAAAAGTTTCTTTGATTCAAAAAAAATTTCTTTGAATCCAACAAATTTGTGCATTGCTAGACGGAGAAACCCAAGTTTACATTCTTTGCTAACATACCTTTCAATTTAGGGAAAAACGTGTCATAATGAGAATTCTTCGCAGCGAAATACTAAACTTCTGATGAATTATATTTTAATTTACTATAGATTGTATCAAACTTTACAATAACCTATACTAAAGTTTCATATCATTTTTCGAATCTTTAGTATTTTGAATGCGAAAAATGTCCAGTTCGCGAGGAATAATTACCATTGCACCTAAATTTTCCTTGGATTTCTAATATTTTTTAGAATTCAAATTACGAATCCCAGCGCAGTTGAAAGCGTCTTTTTTTCTACAGAAAGATTTGAAATTTTGTTATGAAAAGTTTCTCCGTGTATATACGGTTAAAGAAAAACTTCTTTGATGTAAAGAAATTTCTTGATTGTTTTTTTTCTTTAAATTGAAGAAGTGAATGTCTATGAAGTCACATAGTACATGCGTAATGTCATTCACAGAAATGCTTTCTTTAATTTAAAGAAAAAGTTGTCTTCGTTGACGGTAATTAATTCAAATAAATTGTTTCTGAAGTTTTTGCCAATACTGTATTTGAATTGAACAGATATTTTTTTAAATCAAATCAATAATGTTGAACAAATAATTGCTTTCGTTTAAAAAAAGTTAAAAATGTGATTTCTTAAAATCAAATAAATTTATATTTGTTTTAAAGGTGTTTTTACTTCAAATTGAAAAAATGAAGTCAAAAAAACGATTTGTTTAATTTAAATAAAAACATTTTCTGGATGTTCGGAGTTTTTTCTTTATTTCTCTTGATTAAATTTAGTTTGTTCGAATGCCGCACAGTAACAGCAAGATCTAACTAAAATATTTCAAAATTAAATTAATCAATAATGAAGAATTAGATAATTCAAAGAACTTTTTTCTTTCATCGTATACGTTTTAGTTTAGGGAAAATCTACTTACAGTTCTGAACGTTCATTGAACGATTAAAAATATTTTTTTTTTGAAAACTAAATGATTAGTTTTTGTCACAGAAAATTAAAAAATAGTGTATTGTTTATGATAGGTTGTATATTTAAATGGCCCTAAATATAAGCATAATAATAATAATCACAACTGTAAGTACATTTAGGGAAAAGGGTGTAATAGTGATAATTATTGACAGTAAATGTATGGAACTTTATCTAAGAAGAATTGAAATTTAAACAAAGATTAAAGCAAACATTACTATAAGTTATGTTCTAGTTTCGATTGTTTTTCCAAAGTTTAGTATTTTTCAAATTATATGGTTGAGTTCGAAATTGCAATCAAAAGACCCGGGCTTGAATCCCGGCCCAGTCGAATGCGTCTCTTTTTCCACAGAACGATTTCAAATTCTTTAAATTTAGTATTTTTATTGACAAAAATTGCCATTGAATGACATGTTAGAATTTGCTTTTTGTTCGGGTAAAAGGGATCAGTCAAATTTGTTCCACACACTCTTCGAAAAGTTTTTCTTACTGGAACTTATCTAAAATTATTTTTCTCGAATAAAAACCGCAATTGCGGTCGACGGTGTCTATGTGGTCATAAATAGGCATGTGGTTCACGGAAGTAATCATTTTCAGGGTAAAATGGCTGTTTCGATATTTGCCAGAGTCACACCGATGCGGTCTTACAGTTGAGTGTGTTCGATACTTCATTCCCTGACAGCTGTGACAAGGCGTGCGAATGCCCACGCATAATGGACCTTTGCGGAAATTATTCAGACGTATTCGATAATGTCCGGATATACCCAAATTGCGTCTTCCTATTTGCTCTAATATCTAATGCAACAGTCGCAACATACACTGAGAAAAAAATGCTATTGAATCTATAGCATTAAGTAGGCAATAAATTAATACTCTTTAAGAATGATTTGACTATTTTTTAATTAAGGCCATGGATCAACGAGACTACGTGACGTCGGTAATTACAATTACAGTATGTGAGGTTATTCAAAAATTATTAACTAAAATCGATTTTTTGTACCAGATAAACCTTCTTGGCTCTTTTGAGGTCACGTCTCTATTCAGAAAAAAGATTTAATTGAATCAAAGAAAATGATCGGTTTAAACGACTTTCTTTGATTTAAAAAATGATTTGTTTAAATGAAATAAAATTTGTTTGATTTAAGGCAGAAATTTATTTGATTTGAACAAATATTTATTTGGTCCAAAGATATTTTGTTTGAATCAAACAAATTTTGTTTCATTAAAACAAAACATTTCTTTATAACAAAGAAAGTGTTTCAAACAAATAATTTTTTTGATTCAATCAAATATTTTTTCTGAGTGTCTCTGATACGGAAAATCTATTTTAATTATTATTTTTTGAATAACCTTACATACTGTAATTGCAATTACCGAAGTCACGTGGTTCAGTTGATCAATGGCATTAAAACGAAATGATTAGTTTCTGCCCCGGTAAATTAAAAATTAAATTAAAAATTAAAAAGTGGCGTATATTTCATAACAGATCGTATATTTATAATTAATTTTGTTTTGTAAGAAACAATTTTGTCATTGTTCAATGAACGTTCAAAACTGTAAGTACTTGATATAAATGCTTTTGTCAGAAATGCTATAGATTCAATAGCATATTTTCTTCTAAGTGTAAGAATTATTTAGCGTCGTTTTCGTTTGGCGTGCACGAAACCGTTTATTATCATTTAAACACAAGACACAATGATTGAAAATCAATCCCACGTTCTTTTATTCTCGCAAACGTGGGCTGACGTAAACGATCTTGATAGGTTGATAGGTCTAACCTTCGATTGAATACTTTGATGTACTTTCTTACTCAAAGGTATATTAGTGGTGATCCAATATCATTTTTTACTTAAAAAATGGAGTAGAAGTCGCAAAATTTGCATTTAAAAATTGATAGCGAATCCAATTTTTTGATTAACCAGAGAAGGCAATTTTGCAGTTTATCGATGTTTCAATAAAAATCAACTTCCGCATAACGTTCACTAGAATATCCGAGTATTGCAGCTCGAGTCATAAATATCCACGCACCTGCATAATTCTTCTCGCAAAACGTTTGTGGATTATAAAGCTGTTCACGCGTTGGCGGGTATGAGAAAGATCGTCGGAACTGCGACGCCGCGCCGCGCCATTCGTCTCGAATAAAAAAAGAAATAGTCGAAACGTTTAATTATTTCTTAGGAGGAGGGACACACTTCTTTTTACGATCGCCTATCTTTGGGTTATGCCTCGCCAGCCTCTGTCCAAGCAAAAAATCTTCAAGAAAAAGGCTCTTTGTTCTGACAGAACTGTTAAACGATATGTAAAATTATATATTGAAGGCCATGGATCAATTGGACCACGTGACTGATTTATACATTAATTTATTCATGTGTGATAACTTTTTTCATTTACAAAGTATCTTTTTAAAAATTTGGGAAACGTAAGAAAAGACAATAAAGCACGTCTCTTAACTTCTTTTTAGTAAAAAGTTTGAAAAATATTCGAAAACTTATCGACAATTACAGTTAACTGTAAAATTTTTTGAAAAATGTTCACTCAAATGATGTTGACAGACGTTCATAATCGTTTTTGGTTGTATTTTCCAAGTTTCCAGGAAGACATTTTTTAAAATTAAAAAGTTATCTTACGCGAACTTTTATAAAAATTTGGTCACGTGATCTGGTTGATCCATGGCCTTAATCAAACAAAAATAATAATAAAGTGATACTTTGTTAGAAAAAATTGGCTGTAGGGTCTAAAGATGATTAAGTAGATTTAATCGCCAATTTTTGCCAACAACGAACTATTTTATTAAAATTGAGGTTATACTACTTTGAAAATAATAATATTAAGGTTTTATAAATGTGTTTATAAATCTTGTGTTTTAACTTATGAATTTTAAAATTTGTGAAGATTCATCTCTATTTTGTTATGTAAATTATTAAAGTCTAATTTTTGATAAATTTTTGAAATATTACATTCTTAATTTTAGTCTCTATTTTGCAATGGCTACAGTATAATTGATTAAATACTTATTGATCCATTGTGAATTGTGTTATATGAACTTTGTATGAGAAATTAATGACATAGGAAAGGATATCTCCCTTGTCTTAGATGACTAGAATTTCACCCCAAGAATTCAAAAGTTGTCTTCAAGTTAATAGCGAAAAATAAGTGCTAGTATTAATAATAAATGCTGGAGAAACTGGAATTAAATTTTCTTCCCCGTCGCGTGCAAACTAGAAAAACGTGTATATTGATCATGACTACTTAATGACTGGAAAACTTTTGTAGCAATGGTGAACTCTTATCGTTCCGTGACAAAGCTTCGTGATGCGATGCTTTGACTCGTCTGCAATATTACGAACTAATAAAATCCAACATCATTACTTGTTACTTCAGTTGTAAAACGCTCCCTTCGTCGACATAAACTGAAAAATTTAATTTTGCCAGGAATTTTAATGAAAAAGTAATTACTACTGCAAAATGTAATAAATGAATTTCCTATTTAAATCTTAAATTCTAGTCAAATTCCATTAATTTAATACCGCGAAAACTGTTACCTGCAGTTTTAAGAAAATGTTTAATGAATTTTAGTTGAATGTATTACTGAATTTAAATTAAATTTTTTTTGGGTTAATTTAAAATTCTAAACATGTGAATGAAGTTTTCTGAAATGAAAAATCCAACCAAAATACTGTTTTTGTAAAATAAAAATATATAACTGTTAGAAATATTCATAATTTTTACTTACTTCATAAACAATATTTAAAGAAAAAAAGTTGGTTAAATTTACATAGTATTTTGAAACTTCAAGTACATTTAAAATTTTACAAAACATTTCGGAAATTTTTTTTTATTTAAACAAAAAGTAGTCTATCTACGTCCGTTTTCATCTTCTTTACTATTTTACAAATTTTGGAAAGAAAATTTTATGTATTTTGGACAGAAACATGTAGAAACTGAACCAAATTTTTCACATGAACTTGTTACTTTTGTAATGTACTTACAGTTCTGAACGTTCATTAAACGATGGACAATATTTTTGATGAAAACTAAATGATTAGTTCTTGCTTCAATAAATTAAGAAGTATCGTATATTTTATGACAAATTGTATATTTTTAGGACCATAAATATAAAAATAATCATTAATTTTATTTTGGAAGAAAAAAAAATTGTCGTCGTTCAATGAATGTTCAGAACTGTAAGTATAATACATACTTTTCTCATGTACACTGTTAGAAATTTTTGTATTAAACTTCCATTATATGTAATTTTCAGTAACATATATTAAGTTTAAAATACTTTAATTTCAAAAAACACAAAATTTTACTTAAATTTTAATACACATGTTTACATATTTTAATAATTTTTGTTAATTTTAATATATTTTGATTGAAAAGTTATTAAATTCAATTATGAAAGTATATTAATTTATCATAATATACAAATCTATTAATTTTAATTTACCACTTGTATATGAAAGTCTATTAAAATTAATAAGATTTTTAACAGTGTATAACGTCAAAGATAAAAGTTTTTCTATTATTTCAGAATTCGTCATAAAAATTATACTTTCTAATTTATCAGTTTTCTGATTCTCCATGTTTCAAAAAGGAAGCATCGTAAAAATAATTTTTCGCTCCAGCAACCAACCAGATATTTGGAGCAGTGCCTTCTTCTTAGAAAAGGTGTTTACTATTGGCAAAGAATCATGCTAAAAGTTGTGAAAGGGGGTGCTTTCGAAGAGAAAATATCAAGGATTTACAATGAAGGGGGTGGATTTCACATCGAAAAAGTACACACGACGTCGATCCCTATGAAAATTTATGAGCAATATCATATATTCTCCACCACATGTTACCACCTTCAATCAATAAACTAGTTTTGTAACAATCTTTCTCAGGAGTGAACGAAGCTTTTATCGTAAAAAAAAATGTCTTTGCTTTTTACTGAAATAATTTTATGAAATATGTGTTAATTTCAGCCAGAAAATATTTTTAAATGATTCCATCGCCAAGATGAAAGTTGGAAGAGAAAAATATAATTATTGCCTTTTTTGTCTCGTGTAACGGAACTCGAAACGTGTCATCGGTAATTTCTCTTTGTGTGCAAATAACGCAAAAAAATAAAGTCATGCAGCCTTGCACACGTAAGCTGAAGTATATAAATTCATTTTTCCATTCGATTTAAGCATTAAAATAGATTTAAATATAACTCTTTATTTGTAAAAAAATGTTGAAAAATGTTTTTAGAGCAAAATTATAAAAATTAACAATCCGGTGTAGATTTTTCAATTGTGGAATATAATTACTCATTCATCAAAGCTTTCTCTCTTAATTAACGCTTGTGTTTATCAACGGGGGACCTATAATTATTTACAAGCAATCGATTCTTCGACGCTTGGGATTCAACTGTCGTTGCGAGTTAGTTGCAACGTCGTTAGGGACCTTTGATTGTGTTTCCGCCTCTCACGAATTCTCCCGTTTGTAGTTCTGGCAATGCAAATTCTATAGCTTTTTTCAATTCGCTCTAGAAAATTAAATCATGAGAGATACTTAGAGAGTATTCTCTGCGCAAATGAAAATTAATTTACTTAATTATCTCTTATGGTGAACGTTGATCATATTAAAAGCCCTTTAATTTCCCTGGATGGTTTAATTTGCTTCGCATGGGATTCTGAGAAAAATATGCAAATTTCTTATACTGTTTAAAAGAACTCATTTCTCGGTTCAAGCGTTACTAAATATTAACGTATACAGTTCGAAATTCATGTCTTAAACTAATAACAAAAAGCAAAGCAGACTGCGTGAAACATCTGCGACTCACTCGCTTCAATCTCGATTCTCAGGCTTTTATGATTCGAAGAAACTTGAATTTATCTTCACCAACTTTACATTCAACATGAACCGAGTTTCATCTTTGGTTTGGAATTTGTAACGTGCTCCAATTTTTTACTTTATCTGATCTAGAAATTGATATATTACCAAGAAAGCAAAAAAAAAAAAAAAAATAACGTTAGAAAATTTATGTAAACATGATTTTAACGTCAGATTAAAATACAATTATTTCAAGGGAATATTCTACATTTAATTATTCTTACTTTTGCCAGTTAATATCCTCTGTGACCATATTGCTGATGCGTGTTCGCATAATTTAAACTCCCTAAGAGAACAAACTCACTTATGTGAAACATTAATGTGTCTACGGTAATCATAAATCATAATCAAGATGATCGCACTAGACGACTAGGCATAAAGTTTCTCTTTGTTTTATGTCGTCACAATAATAGCGATGATGTCGGATGTTTTATGGACATTTATTCTCCGAGCACCAATAATCTTGAAATCCAATGAAATAATGGGGTATTTAAGCGAGAAACAATTTCGATTAGAATAGTCAGAAGTAATCAAGCTCTTTTCCTAATAAACATCAAAGAACTCTAAAAGGATGGAGACAAAGGGATGCTGCAGTCATTGTGCGGATTGGAAAGTACAAGCAAAGGGAACATAATTCGCCAATTTGTATGCCGCTTGGATCGCTCGTCAAGTGCAGATCGTAAAGTATATTATGAACGCGAAGCTCACGCTGGCGCTGCAATGCTCGATATACGTACACACACCTAACCTCCTAGACGGTCAGGTCGTATCCAATTAAAATGAATTGCTCACGTCATAGCGTCTCGACTTTTTTTCTTTTTTTTAACCTCTTTAGGGACCCTAGTGCAGAAAAGTGCGAGAAAATTCTAGTTATCTCTTGCTGAGACTCGTTCAAACCTCTTTCCGTTTTTTAAACTTCTATCTATTTCGTCACTGCTCTAGATTACTTTTAACACTTCTCTGGAAACTAATTTTCATATGTTAAACCAATTTTGTAATACAAATTGTTTACTATAAAATATAAACTGTAAAAAGTTTCTGCTCCAATTACAGATTTAAATGTATAATAACTTAAAGTATATTCAGTGGTTGAAACATTGAACTTAATTTGAAGTTTCGATTTCGATTTAATCCTAGAAGTTAATCGAATATTAACTTTAGATTTACCAAGAGAACAACCCGCATACTCGTAACTTCTGAGATCAAAGTTCAAACTTTCTTCAAGGCAACCACCTCTCGTAAAGGGATTGCTATTCATTTAGGAATATAATACAAAATAGTTTAATTAACGATAGCAAATTAAGTGAGAAAAACAGTGAAGCTTTGGAAATAAATTATATTTAGCTAATTGTTTTATGATATGATTTTTGAAGAATGTGGAAATTTTGTTCAATATCTAATTTTGCTGTAATTTTTAAAGCTAAGAAAAATTTTAAAGAAAACAGATTGATGGTAGAAGGCATTATAAATTTATGGAACGTTGAGCAGTTATAGCTACTTGCAAAGAAAAAATTTATCTCACTTGGACAATTTATCTTATCCAGGAAACTTCTTGCAAGAGATATTCCAAGTAGTTTAAGGAAAAATTTTCATCGTGGAAAGTTATAAAATATTTAAATAAAAAGGAATTATTCGCATTTCAGATTAAGACGAAGTTTCAAGCTATTTACGTTTGCAATATAACATTTTTTAAAGCAGAAATATTTTTATGAAACTTTTTAAAAAGATTTATAAAACTTTAAACTTAATTATAAATAAATTTAAACTGAATGAAGCGTGAAAATTTATTTCCAGTTTAATCTATTGTCAAATTTCGCTTATTTATGCTACTTTGAAACTTTTGTGCTTGCACCCAAAACCGCAAGAGTGACGAATGGAACAGACGCTACATTAATCAGCTTTCAAGTTGAATTTGTCTCGCTATTCGTATTTGATGGTAATTTGCATTTTCTGCACTGTAAAAACAACTCATCGCCTTGCTGCTTCCGACATTTCCATTATGGACGAGAACAATTTATTTCGTATGTTTTACAATAATAAAAAACATCTATAAAAATTGTTTCCAACTTTAAGTATTAAAATGGAAATTTGTAAAACTGCAATTCAATTTAAAACTCACAGTAAACGTTATTTTTACAAAAAACGATTAATTCTACTTTCAAAGGAGTGATTCCATTTGTCTTATTTTGAATATCAATGAATTTACTTACAGTTATGAACGTTCATTGAACGATGGAAAATATCTTTTTTTCAAACACAAATGATTAGTTTTTGATCCAGAAAATTAAAAAATAGTGTATTTTTCATGAACGATTGTATATTTGAAGGCCCCTAAATATAAACATAATTAATTTTCTTATGGAAAACAATTTTTTGTCACCGTTCAATGAACTTCAAAACTGTAAGTACATTATCAATGATGCCTCGTAGAAATCCTCTAAGAGATTTTGTATAACGTAGGGAAATACTGATTTAAAAGAGAATGTAGAGAAAAATAAAATATTCAGAAAAATGTTACTGGAAGTTATAAACCGCGCTGAAGGTTTACTTTTCTCGGATTTTTGCAGGCGAGAGAAGCACTGACCCGATACAAAGAGACGTCAGCAACGTCTTCTAGTTATAAGAAAAGACACGCGTCGTTGAGAGTTGTCTGCGTTCTTCGTATCGCGCGTGCATTTTAACATTTTGTTCACTTTTTACCCTGAAGACAAGACATTCGCATCCCACGCTCTGCTATCGATTGTGTTATCGTTACATTCCAAACTTCCTCTTCCTGCTCTGTCAGAGCAATTACATAATCATGGATCAATTTATGTATCAACAAATTTTTCATTTTCTAGGTAGAAATAGCGAATAAAAGTAAAGAACTCAATTTTGATTTGTGGAATTTTTAGAATAATAGTAAATACACAAACTTGATTGTTTTTTTTCTTTGAATTAAAAAATAAATGTCTACGTTGTCACATACACTGAGAAAAAAATGTATCCAACAAAACTTTTTTTGTTGTCCTGACAAAATATTTTGTTGTCACAACAAAACATTTTGTTTGAGTAACAAAATTTGATTGGTATAGCAAAATGTTTTGTTGGCACAACAAAAGAATTTTGTTAGCTAAATACTAACAAAATATTTTTGTTGATTTGACAAAACTGTTTTCTCAGTGTAGTTAGTACATGCGTAATGTGACTCACATAAATATTTTATTTTATTTAAAGAAAAAATTGTCTTCGTCCAAAGATAAATAAATTATTTTTTAAGTTTTTTCCAGTACTATATTTTAATCGAAAAAATATTTTTTAAATCAAATTAATAATATTCATATAATAAATGTACTTACAGTTCAAACATTTTCTTAATAATAGAAACCTCTGATAAAAACACCTAAAAAATCATTTAGAGTAAAAAATTGAAATGTAGCTCATAAACTTGTAATATACACGTAAAATATAAAATTTTTATAAAAATTCTGTTAGATTTTGGTAGTTTTAAGATACATTTTATGAGAATTCAGTTCAGTTTCATAATATTATGATAATTTCAGAAAATTCAGTACATTTTTCGCAAATGTTAAAAACATAATTTCTTTTATTTAAAAAAGGCTAAAAAGGTGATTTCTCAAAATCAATAAATTTATATTTGTTCTAAAGGTGTTTTTACTTCGAATTGAAGAAATGAAGTTAATTAAACGATTTCTTGAATTGAAATAAAACTTTTTTCTAGGTGTACATCTGGAAAACATACGTAAGTAAGGTTTCGGTGACAAATTACTTATCAGTATCAGTGTAATCTAGAAAAAAAGCTGCGTCTGATTGACATAATTAAAATTTATAAAATTTATCGTACTTTACGTATATTTTTTTGTATCTTGCGAAATTGCTTGCTAAATTTACATAAATAAATTCCATAAGTGACTGAGTTTTTCTTAGGTGGGATTCAAGTCAAGTAAAAACACTTGTTTTAATAAAGATTCTAAACATTTCTAATAATGATTGTATAAATATACTATTCTTCATTCCAAAATAAAAAGGGTCACAGGAATTATTTTAAAAATATTTTAAAAGCGAGGATGAGATAATATATAGTCTATTATGAAAGGAGCACTTTTATTGATTGGGAGATTTGCATTCAGCTTTCTGTGACGTAATTTTATATTCGGTTCTACCAGATGCTTTGACGACCCTTGTCGGTCGAAGTAAGTGTCTGAGGACAACCTGTCCATTACGTCACGTCCGGTCTAGAGATCCCAGACAACATGGAGTAGAAAAAACTTTCTTAAAGAAGAGGTTTATTGATTCACAGTCGACACCAAACTAACTGGGGTTCGTTTCCGGTGACACCCTCAGGACTTTCCTAGATGGGGTTTCAAATTACTTCACTATACCATTGCCTTTCCTTTTCTTTTTTCTTCTATTTTCCTTCTCTTTTTTTCTACTCCTTTTCATCACGTCTCTGCATAGAATTATTGGTGACGCAATTCTGGATTCAACACTTAGATCTTAACTTCATTGTAAATAATGGATTCCTACATTTATCGTTTAGCCCTTGTGTTTATAGTGATTATAAATTGGGATTTAAAATAGGGCTGGCAGGAGGGAGTCCTAATTTGATTAGGGTGCAATTTTCTTGTGACTCTTCTATCTTGCCGGAAATTACTTTTATAGTCTTGAAGGATAAGGTCGGATTCAAATAAAATCGTTAAGTTAGGAGTATTTGAATATATTATGGAATTATTTGATAATGAAATACATTATTTTTTAATTTAAAATACAGATATTTTACCGTTTTGATGAATTAGATTATAAGGAATTTACATAATTTTGAATTGTTGAATACCTAAGGCTAATGAAAGTATTTTTATTTATGTTGCAGGTTAGTTCATCAGGTCCTAAATTCTGAGCAGAGGTTTTTCGTAAGTTTCAAAATGAAAGAAATACAAGTTTTATGATTAACATTACGTTCTAGGAAAAAATTGGCTTTATGGTCCAAAAATGATTGAGTCGATTTAATCAGACGTTTCGGCTCAGATCGGAGCCCTCATCAGTGATATTTATTAAAATCTAGAAAATACAAAAAAAGGGTAGGGCTAATTTCACATTTTTATTTCAATTGAGGGTCAATACAACTTGCACTACTTTTAATTATTATTAACATTACACTCGGAAAAATAATTTTATTAGAAGGCTTTTTTTGATTCTAATAAACGATTTATTTTAATTAAATAACATTTATTTAATTCAAACAAAATATCTTTACGTCAAATAAATATTTGCTCAAATCAAATAAATTTTTCTTCTAAACAAACAAATTATTGCATTCGTATATGGTGAAAGATATAATTTGTTTGATTTAGAGCAGAAGTTTATTTGACTTCGACAAATTTTTATTAGATACAAAGATACTTTGTTTGAATTAAACAAATTTTATTTAATTCAAATAAATAATTTTTTTAAATTCAATCAAATTTTTTTTCTGAGTCTATATATTCTTTACATTTTCTAAGAATATTTAAAGATTTGGATTCTAAAATTTAATACTAGAAGAATAGAAGATTTAACAAGAATTTTTGAGTAGACAAAAATATAAAAATACAGCGGATTGAAGAATTTGATTAAGGAATGTTTTTGCGGAAAATTTGTATTTTTTTTTAAATTGAGAAAATAATAATCGATCATGCAGGAATTATTTCAAAAAACTTTGGGAAAAAGTCATGAATTTTGTCAGGGAAAGTCGACTGTTCTTTAAAAACAAGTAAAATTTCTGAAAAAAAGTTAATTATGACAATGATTTTCGACAATATTACATCGCTAACTTTTTCTTTTGAGATTGAAGATCCTCCAAGTCTGGTAGTAAAGCCGGTAATCCGAGAATATTGAATTGGGCACCAGTTTGGGTATTATAGGGGCATATCCAGAGCTGGTGCGTCGAAGTAAATCGATGTAACGTATTACATGTCGGTATGCGTAGACACCAGACGGATATGTGGGCTCAACAATGTTCCCTCATCTTTTCGTATTACATTTCTATCACCGTGAAGGACCTCCGCCTCTTCGTATCCTTTTTCTTCTGTTCATGAACGCTTGAATAAGCACGTATAGTTTCAAGGAGTCGAATCTTCACTCTGGATACACGTCGTTAAAAAACCAGACCATTGCTCGACACTTTTTTTTTTAGATTCAGACCCCACGAGACCTGATCATGTGGGCCCAAAAAGAAAGCATACGCAAGATGTCGTAAATATATATCACGATGGTTACATATGCGAAACTACAATTTACGACCTGCGCAGGTCAGTAAATATTTGAACTCCAATTGGTCCCGATCGTTCTCAATCGATTTACCTAATTTCGGAGTCCAAAGGCAAAGCCTCTGTAATTTATCGATCGCTTCATACATTCCAATCGGTTCAGAGCTTCGGCTTTTCCATCTAAATTTATTTTATTGACCTACACTGGAAGTGCAGTCGTATCATAAGTTCGGATTAACTTTCCTTCCATCCCTTTTTAAAATACTAGGAATTGTAGAAAAAATCTGCAATTCAGTCGCAAAAATACCTTTAATTCTTTCTTTATTCTTATTTATAAAGGGAATTAACTGCTTTGAATTTGATAAGGGAAATTGGGGAATTGTGAGACACTTTTTCCTAAATCGATACCTTTCACAAAAATCCAAATTTTTGCAAATATTAAAATTGTATGTGTTACTCGGAAGAAAAACCTAACTTTTAGCTTAAGGAGTTTTTTGAAATTATTATCAGCCGGAATAATCTGAGCGTTGGCAAAAAACATGCGAGTATGAGTTATTCAAAAATTTTGGGGAATTATGAGACACCGTCTGAATGACGTAAAAAATGAAAAATATCGATGGAAATAGTTTATTGAATGGTTGGAAATTATATACAAATTAGTTTTTTTTTTTTTCAGAAAAAATGTAAAAGAAAGAGATTGAAATTATTTGGATTCGCAATTTTGGCATGTGAAATAGGCTTGGATTCGGCGACGGATCGGATTGAGTTCTTATAAATTTTGATCTGCTAAATTGCGTCCAAAACAACGAAAAAGACAATCGATGGCTCATTTTTGTCATAATAACGTGGCATGGGTGGAATTTTGACTAAAATTTTTTTTAAAAAACCGGAAAAAATCCACTGAACTGATATTCTGTTGGAATTATGCATAAAAATGATAAACACGCATAAAAATGCGATATTGGCTTGAAAAATGCTAAAAATCTTGTGTCTCCCAATTCCTCAAATATTTTAATTGACAAAATGGTCGTGTATGATTCACTCATTGAATGTTTATGCAAAATTCTTTTTGAGAGTCGAAATATCAATGCCACATGATAATTATAAACATATTTATATGAGAAAAAATTAGACGTGCTCTCTAAATCTGAATCAGTCAAATTTTTACTGATTGAATCAGTGATTTGCCTTTTCATCGATTCATCAGTGAACAACATATTTTTCACTGCTAAATCAGTAGATTTTCACTGATTAAATAAGTGAAAAATAAGTTTCACTGTTAAAGCAGTTAATTTTTACTGAAGTATTCAGTGAAATTTCACTGAATCACAGCAACTTCTTCTTAGTTATTTGAATCAGTCAAATTTCACTGATAATCAGTAGATTTTGACTGATTCAGATTAGTTCTAAACAATAAAAAATAATCATTCTTGTTTTACCAACATTAAAATTTTTTTACTTATTAAAAACTAATTTAAGTCTACATCCATATCCGCAAATATTTCCCTTATTATGTCCTAAAGTTTCAGCTAAGTAAAATTCATTATTGTGGAAAAATGTTGGAAAAAAATGATTGAATTGATATTATTGATTTAGTCAGCTGCACTGGTTGATCTATGACCTTAAAAACTCTGACTAATTAGAAAGTCACCTCGGTTTACATAGTCACTTCAAAAGTGGTCGAAAAAATGTGAAGGAAATCTCATAAGGAGACGATTATTGTGTTTCATGGGACTCTTTTTCCTTTCTGTACATTTTATTATACAAAGAAGCTGGAAAATCGTTTAACGTGAAAAAATGAGATTTTAAAAGAGCCTTCAATATTAGTAGTTTTTGAGAATATTTTCTTAACATTAGAAATGACTTGAGTTGCTTGTTGATAAAATGGTCACATTTAGCCAAAAAACAGAGAAATGCTTTCATCCTAATGCTATTAAACTTGAGCTTAATTTGTTTTGTGGACTTTTTGAGTGTTTTCAAGCCTCTTGTTTTTATAAAAGTTGACCCTTCGAGGTCGACGATACTTTGCCGAAGTCCCCTTTTGTAGCTGTAATGGTTAGCGCCACAGGTGTGCAAGCTATATGTAGATTTCAACGAAAAAAGCTGCGGTATAAGAGAATCGATAAATCCCAGCCACCTTTACGAAGAAAATGTCTGAATAAAAGTCAATTGCCTCCACATTATTCAGATGTTGAATTTTTAAAGGAATTAATAAATTTACACTGACTACAATTTTTTTGCCTGACAGTCAATTAAATATTTTTATTGGCTTAACAAAAAATTTTGCCTGGTTCGACAATATTAATTTTCTGACCAAAATTTTTGTTCGCGCGGTATTATATAACATTTGATAGAATTATATCAAGCTTTTGAGAATTAATGAAGTTTGAAAATGAATATCTACATTCAGTGGGGATTTGTTGGAAACAATATTGAAGTAGAGAACTCTTTTATTTGTATCATTTCAATATAACAAGAACAATCCTGCACAATTGAAATTTTGATTTTTAATACGAGTACGTAAAATGAAACCGATGTAGTTTTATTGGTGATTTAATCTTTGAATCAAATGTGATGTCTGGTGCAAATTTTAAAAAGCTTTCCTGGATTTAGAATGAAACATTTTATTGATCCGTTTGTTGATAACATCAATGTCCGGTTTTAAACTGAACTTATTTTTTTATCATATATAAATAACTTGTGTAAATATAAAAAGTTCAGGGGTTAAATTAATATATGGTTAAAAATTGTAGAAATTAAGAGTATATATATATATAAGTATATTTATGAGAACTCCAAGAAACATTAATTACTTTGATCAACCTAATTGAAATATCTCCAGTATGCCACCCGGCGAGACCATTTCTAGAATTAGTTATTTCCGCTTCTTATGGCAGCGTTCAGACGCCTTCGAACTTACCGTTTACGGCTACGAACTTATACAAACTCGACTACTTGACAAAAAAATTCGTCTTTACTCAGTAAATACTGAAATCTCCAAGTTTTGAGTATAACAGAGCACTTGTACGAACTTTCAAAAGAGAAATCTTTCAAGGAATCTTGAGAAACTTTTTTCAGACAAAATTGAGTGATCGGATTGGATTTTTTTTTTCAATTCGATATATAATGCATTTGTGGAAAATTGAAATGAAAGTAGAGCTTTTTTAGATGAGAAAAAATATGTCAAATTGAAAGAGCTGTTATTAAATATTTTTGTAGTTAGAAGCTGAGTCTGGTGTCTTTTTTTCTTGATTTTATGCTATTTTTCAACTTTTAGTCTGCTTGCAGAAATATCTTACCTTATTTTTACATTCAGAGTTGTTTATTCATCATTTTAAATTAGTGAAATATAATATATAATAAGTAATTGCAAATTCCATTCAATCTTATTTAACAATAGCTTATTCTTTTCATTGGAACATTTTCCACAATAATATTGAATAAAAATTAGGATTAGTTAGAGACAGATTAAGAAAAAATGTGAAATGTTAAATAACTAGGATCGAAACTAATTTTTTGAATAAATGTACTTTTGCTTCTTCTGAAGTGAATTGCAATTAATTTTTATTATATTTTTTCTGCTTCCGTACACTGGTATTTAGTATGAGGTTATGTTAATAGGTTGTCCTCTTTAAAGCCATGGACCAACCGCCCAAGTGCGAATTGCCGGAATTGAAAACACGGTCCAGTACTGGACCAATCTTGGCAGCCATAAGTTGGCCAATGTTACTGGACCAATATCTGCTTTCAAATCGGCCCAGTGTTATCCCAGTACTGGCACGGTACGTTGGAAATCAAAATTTTGCATGCTTGCGCCGAAGCTTGGCCCAGCAATGGCACTTTACTGGGCTGAAAGTCGGCATTACTCCGGCAAACTGTGTTATATGTCAAAAAGCCAGTGTCCGGCCCAGCAATGGCACTTTACTGGTTACAAAGTCGGCATTACTCCGGCAAACCGTGTTGTATGTCAAAAAGCCAGTGTCCGGCCCACTAACGGCCCATCACAGGTCCGAAAGTCGGCATTACTCCGGCAAACTGTGCTGGAAGTCAAAAACTCAGAATCTGGCCCAGTAATGGCAATTTACTGGGTTGAAAGTCGGCATTACTTTGGCAACCCATGTTATTAATTTATTATACTGGGCCAAAAGTCATCATTACTTCAACAAACCATCTTTTACATAGAAGAGCCAGAGTTAACAATTTTTGTATCAAAGTTCGGTAAAGAACAGTTAACTAAATCTAGTCTTCAAATTCGAGTACACAAGTGCAGCCCTTAGATATCATTTCGGTAATGGACCATTAACATATGCCGATTTCGAGCCAATACTGGCAGTCAGTGACGGGCAAGTGAAGGCGGCCAAGTGCAGCCCTTAAATATCATGTCGGTAATGGCGCAGCACTGGCGGCCAAGTCTCGGCAACATATTTGCCACTACTGGGCCAAAGTTGGGCCGTTTATGATTTCGCACTTGGGCGGACACTCAGAAAAAAGATTTGATTGAATGCAATAATTTATTTGGTTTAAAGAAACATTTATTTGATTCAAACAAATATTTATATTGCCTAGAGATATTTTGTTTGAATTAAACAAATATTATTTAATTCAAATAAATCTTGTTTGAATCAAAAAGAGGCTTTTAAAAAAAAAAAATTTCTTTTATTCAACCAAATCTTTTTTCTCAGCGGAACATGTGGCCAAATTCGTACTTTTTGCATGGACATGAGTTTACAGAGAGAAAAATATTGGTAAGTTCGGTTCCTCGATTTGTCTTAAATTAATAACTCAAATGGATTTTTCATAGTAGATAAACATACCTTAATCTTTCTTTTACGTTTATCTGCCATGAAATATCCATTTGAGTTATTAATTTAAGAATGAGAAGGGCGAAAAGTATTGAATAAAGTCACATTCTTAACATGGCCTTAAAATATTTGTTGAGTCATTGAGAGCTAAGTGTGCAATTTTCCACTTCTAATTTGTAACTTTGTTTGGCATTCGCTCGTATTTTTATCAAATCCTCTATTTGACACTCCGTTTGTGTTTGACGTCCTTGTAATATATTTCATTCTAGGCGTAGTTGGTCCTGAATGTGCTAAACGCGGATGACATTTGCAAGCCTCGGGGTTGAAAATAAAAGAAATTAAAAGAGAGGAGATTTTATTACCGACCCGTTTAACTTTGATCTTAAAATTCTTGAAAAAGAGTTCAGTAAATGGTAAATGGCCCTACATCTGCTTATATGACGATAAATAAATTACTGAGTAACTCCGAATGCGTAATTGCTTCTTAAAGATGATTCAGCGGCCGGTCAAACGGTGCTTGAACTTCTCGTTAAAAGTCATGTCACGTTGACTAACCGCCTTCTTACAACAAACTTTCCTCTCAATTTGCTCATTTCCGCTTTAGAAATTCTCAAAAATAAATTTTAATTTCATAAACAAACTAAACTTGTTTACAGAATCGGAAATTTCCTTTGAATTCAAACCAATTCAAACTTATATATTCATCCGAAAAATAAAATAGCCAAAAGTGCCATTTTAAATAGCCAGTTTGCGCTTTTAAAGACAAAATTGCACTGTTTTATTTTTTCACAGTTGAATGGTAAATAACGCAGTTCAAGTGGCAACACTTGCAAAAATAAAATGTATTATTCACTATTTTTCCCTTTAAAGCGCAAATTGACCATTTAAAATGTCACTTTTAGCTATTTTCTTTGTTGCGTATAAATACTTCTTTATTAAAATGTCAAATATTTATTCTCTTTTTGTTTGGCACAAATAGGATATTTCAAGTGATGGTAGTTTGGACTTGAACTGAGTTTTTAAATAGCGTGTTTCAGGCAACTAGAATCGATCTTGTCTGATTCGGCATTACAGTATGACCTTCTGGCATGAAGTTTCCTGAGTACAGTGACCTCTGGATGTCACGATTGTGCCGCCACGTTGTTGCTCGTAAAGTTCCTGGACGGAACGGCTACAGCATCCGGAAATGCCACAAAACGTTTTGCTACGCTCGTACGAATCGTAACAGTTGAAAATTCAAGGCCTTACTTCCGTGATTCTTTTTCTTCAACTCTATTTTTATACCTCATTATCTTACAATAAAAATTGTGATTATGCTGAACAAAACTCACGTTTCGCAACGTCTCTGGCTTTAGTGTCAATAAAAAAAAAGTCAAGGGAGAAAATAGTCTTTTGTGAAACAAACCTTTTTTATAGCACTTGCATTACTTTTATGA
Source organism: Diplolepis rosae (assembly GCA_030998225.1). Taxonomy (NCBI): domain Eukaryota; kingdom Metazoa; phylum Arthropoda; class Insecta; order Hymenoptera; family Diplolepididae; genus Diplolepis; species Diplolepis rosae. The sequence continues at coordinate 30,340,222 of JAPYXD010000710.1, read as the reverse complement.
TTCTATTCGTTTTGCTGACAATTAATTCCAGGGTGTTAAGACTGAAGGATTTCATTTTCAACTGGAAAATATTTAGGCATTTTTATTTCTATGTAGTTTACAATTTATATAACATGTTCTTAACTTTTTCCAAGTTCTTTTATCGAGTTTTCATTAAAGCTGAGTATTCACGATCAACAGCCCTTATATTGAGAGCCCTGTCGGACGTCTCTCCTGTATCTATTGGACAAGAAAGCTCTTTGAGAAGCTACAACATTCATTAAACAATCGAATAAGTAAAACGCACATCAATTCAGTCTTTATGCCTTTTACAGATCCACTGACAAAATATATTTTACGCATCTTTATAATACTGGAAATTGATATATATTTTTTTATTTGTTAGAAAAGCCATTTAAAAATTACATTGAAATATTTTTTAGCCTCCCCCTCAACAACCTTTATTTTCAGTTTATTTATTTAAAAATCGCCATTAACTGGCAGATGTATGAATTAAAAAAACATTCTTTTGTAAAATCACCTTTTTTCCTAAAAAGTAATGAATTTTTTTTTAAATCCCCCCCCCCCCCCACCCCCCTCCTCTCAAAATCTCATACGTTTTGTACGGCCGAAAAATATAATTTGAAATTTCATGAAATGAATTAAAAATTTATGGAATTTGCAGACTTTAAATTCATTTGATTTTATTTGTAGAATTCAAATTGTGAAATAATTAAAGACGCTAAAAGGGTTTTAAAATTTCACTTCAAGTTTTAGATGAATAATGCAATTATATTGTCCCAAAAATCATAGAATTTTATTCATTTTTTGTTGTTTTGGTATAGGGTCAGTAAAATTATCAATGATAGATATAGTAAAACGTAAAAAAGGTAAAAGAAAACCGCAAACGTTTCGGCCACATATGGGGGCCCTCTTCAATGCCATCGATTATAAAATTAATTCAAAATTTTTGTAAAAGATTAAAATATTTTTGAGACTTATGATTTTCGTTATTTTAATTATTTCCTATATTTTAATCATTTACAAAAAAATTTGAATTAATTTTATAATCGATGGCATTGAAGAGGGCCCCCATATGTGGCCGAAACGTTTGCCATTCTTTTTTACCTTTTTTACGTTTTATTGTATCTATCATTGATAATTTTAAATAAAGAAAATAAGAAGAAACTGACCCTATGCCAAAACAACAAAAAATGAATAAAATTCTATAATTATATTTGATCGCTCTGTTTTCCTCTTTTTTTTTCTTATTTAATATTTCAAGAGAGCAACTTTGAACTCAACTTCAATCGATTTTCATTGCCTTTAATGTAGGGGACAATGGATTATCGGGATTTCATTTGGATTATCTTTATTGGATTGAGTGGTACAGCTTGTGTGATTAAATGCATCGAAATGTCTTCGCAGCTTGAAAAAGCCGATTACAAATACGGTATTCAGCTTCAAGCTGTATTTGATTAAAAAAGTATTGCTGGGATAATTATTTTTAACTAGTTATTATGAGAAATCTGGTAATTAAGGAAATAAAAGTGTAATCAAGTAGTTTCTTCAGTAAACTGAACATTTTTGACAACTCAATGACTGAGAAATAATATCCTTAATTATTCTTCTAATCAATTAAGCTCTATTGAAAATGAAAAAAGTGCAACTTTAGCAAAATGTACCGGGAATTTTTTTTTATTATTAAAACCAAAAGTAATTCATCTACGTCTGTTTTTATCTTCTCTAACATTTCTCAAATTTTAGACACAAACTTGTGGAGACTGGACTTAATTGTTCCCACAAACTTTCTATTTTTCTTGAGCATCACATGCCCTTAAATTGAAATGAAGTCAGTTTGTTATTTTATTTTATCGAGGGATTGGAAATTATGGAAAATTAGGTTATTGTTGATATATTTTGAGTAAATGGCTATTTGGACGTTTTGAAATTATTTGGAAAGTTTAATAGTACGTTTCATTTCATAAATGATTACTGGTGGTGAAAAAGAACAATGACAATGATTACCTGTAGCATTTATCCAATGAAGTATGAAAAAAGCAACGGCGTCTGCTTATTCGTGCATTCATTAGTTTATCATTACTGGTACGTAAATGACTTTAATGATCGTTGGAATTATTGATTTTGTTACTCATCCCGAACACCGGAAACTCATTTGCGCACTAGGTATTCTATTTCATTTCTAACCTAAGTTTACAAAAGCATACTTTAATTTTTCTCGAATCTTGAATATTCTTTCAATACAAACATTTGTTTTTAATATTTTTAAAAGATTGTCTTACGCAGGGATGTCAGTTTTCATGAAATTTATTTTTGTGATATGAAATCTTGAAACCTTTCATGAAAAGTTTGAAAAGTTAAAAAGTTCCCACCTTACGTACTTTCTATTTTACGAGCGTGAATTTTAAAATGACATTATTTTTTACTTTGAAAATATATTAAAAATAAAATTAAAATACGAGTGTGATAGAAAATAAATATATATTTATTTTAAATTCAGTTTTTTGTACTTTTTTCGAGACAAGTTATGGAAACAGAAAATGAATATGCATCAAAATGTTTAAATTACTTTATACATTATACACAAACGTTAAACAATCGTTTAGGATTTTTTTAAATTTCAGGTTAGAATAATTGAAATACATTAAACATACAACAAATTAACAATTATTTAGAAGCCTTACCTATTTAGCCACTGTAACGAAATCAAATTTTAAAAATTGTTTAAAAAGAACCAATCGTAGCCTAGAATCGAAAGGAAAGTTACGTGATTGGTGGAAACAACTTTTCAATATGAAATGAAAATTCCCCAGAAATGTGAAATGTTTCAGCCTTCACATCCCTAGTCTTACATTCTCCATTATTTTATTAACAATTTAAATTAATTTACATCAGTGATTCATTGGAAAGAATATTTTCGAGTATTTAAAATGCTTAAATAAACAAAATTTGTATTTTTACTTTAAATTAAGAATTGCCAAAGTAAAAATTTATTGCAAAATAAGATCGTATTTAGTTAAATTTGAAGATAGATTTATTTAAACAATTAGAAATAAAATTGATAAAATTCGTTGTTTGCATCAAAGTTTTTTCTCAGTGCAAAAAAGGTGTTTATTGTAGATCTCCAGTTTTTACTTTTGTCAGACCTTAGTTTTTCTCAATGTCAAGTTCAGTGTTAGTTGTTGTCTCTCTGGTAAGATTTATCGTTTTCAAAGCAAATCTCAATTTATAAGTTACGTATATAATTTATCAAACTATACAACGTCGTCTTGACCTTGAATATAACATTAACCTTACCACAACTGAGCATAAAAATGATTGCGTCTTGTGGTAAAATCGATATCAATAGCATCGAAGGCGGATAATTCCGTAACTTAAATGACGTAGTAGCAGCCTATATAATTGAATCTACAGATGTATAGATTCTTAGAAAAATATAACCGCTTTTTATCGAAGGGCGATGCACCGCTGGCGGCATTCTCCTGGGGCGCCTACCCCCACCAGAAACTCTACCAGACCCTCGTCGAACCCCCCCCCCAGACATAGGGTTGGGGCGGTCGATGCAGCATCACCATGGAAACCAGACGCGTCGTCCGCTACCCCTCGAAGCTACAGTGCATTCAACCAGGGTGCAATCTTCTCTCGCTAATGAAAACCCATCCGAAAATCTACAAAAATACGCTTGCTATCTCTCGAAACATCATGCCCCAGACAAGGACGAGGTTAAGATTGCCTTTCCAAGGTCTCAAGCATAGACCAAGGTCCTGGACACCTTTTAATTTGGATCAATTTTTCAACAATTTTATCGATATTGTAACTTGGAAAATTTCATAGCATGGCAAGAGTTTACGAAAATCTATTAAATAAAATTCGTTTATTTCCTGGTTTTTCAAACTTTTAGCTTTTAAAGATGTTTTCTAGGGTTGTGACTATTTTAGCATACAAAATTTCCTTATTTTTCATGTACTTACAGTTTTGATCGTTCGTTGAACGACGAAAATTATTTTTTTTTGTAACTAAATGATTGCTTTCTTCCCCATTAAATTCAAAATTTGCGTATTACCAATAACAGATTTTATATTTGAAAGGATCTGAAAAAAGACATATTAATTATTTGGTTTTGGAAGAAAAAATTTTGTTATCGTTAAATGAACGTTGAAAACTGTAAATACATTAATTTTCCAAGTTTTCCGGGTCTAGATTTTGGATTTTTCTAGATTTTTTTAAGATATTCTATATGAATACTCCCGAAATACGAAACTGTGAAAAACCACTCTTTTGAATATTATAAGCGTTCTACATAGAATCAGTGAAATTTTACTGATATCACTAGGGAAACTTTCTGGTTGACTAGCGAATTTCAGTGTTGACCAGTATATTTCACTGATTAACTAGTGAGTTTCCCTGGTGCAATCAGGTGAATTTCACCGATTTCTTTGTGGAAGAATTATATCACTTGAAATAGTGATTGTTCACTGTGAATCAGTGAGTTTTTACTGATTCAGATTTAGAGATTAGTTGATAATATTTGCAAAATTTGTAAGATACATTTATTATTATTATTGGCATTATTGGAAAATCATTATTATATCGCAATAATGCAAATTAAATTAAATTTAGAACCTTTCTGTTGAAAAAGGACGCTCTCAACTGTGCCGGGATTCGAGCCCGGGTCCTTCGATTGTCGGTCGAAAGCGTCTCTTTTTCCACAAAAAGATTTCAAATTCTTTATAATAATTATCATATTGACAATTAAAACTTGATGATTTAGAACAATAAACATTTTAAAAGCCTTTATTTAAAATAAGTAAAAATGTTTTAAAAATTTAGTTTATTATGCATTTACAATAATAAATTATATTTTTTGTAATATGAGATCGATATATTTTATTCCATATGGTATATTTTTAATATTTTTGTGAATTTTTAATCGGTATTTTTGAAGAGTAAAAAATTAAATCAGTATCATTTTACTAAGTTTATACTTTTCCAGATATTAATTCCCTGACATTTGCCTCTTTTTTAAAAAAAAGCAGCAACCCTGTTTACCTATGAGAATAGTTCAAACGTGAGAGAATTCTTTTAATGATCTTAAACTTTTATCACTCTTCTGACCTTTTTATAGGATCGTTAAAAATCCTTATATAAGTGATTTCAAATGAAATGTCCCCTAATGATTCACTAGGCATTGAAATTATTGTAAAATCCTTAAAAATAACAAGTGGAAATCCCTTGACGGAAATCCACATATAGAATTAAATTGCCGCAATAAATTCTAATCTGAGTTTTCCGTGTGGTAACCAGGTTATTATGGAAAGCAGAAAACAAGCGTCATCGGCGTCCTTAGGTCGCATGTTGCACCCAGACAGTGTGACCTTGGGAGTGCTTAGCAACCGGATAGGTCAATACTTGTGAGCCTCGACGATTTGATTCCTTCACCTCTGGAGAATAAAATTTCCATCCGGAAGTTCCACTCTTGAAAATCGTACTGTCTGAGCAAACATTGACCATTCCTAGAGATGGATTCAATATTTATCCCGATTAAAGATTCTCGTCAAACCTCTCAGAACCTTCGAGACTTTCTCGTCCAAGGTCGACGATCGTGCGAACGAACTGTACATACATACTCACCCCCGTCAGTCTGCCGCCAGTTGCAAGGGGAAAGAGAGTGGAAAGAGGCAGCCCGACAGAAAGAGGAAGCAGAGAGCAACCGAGGATTGACGGAGAAAGGGATGAAAAAAGTGAGACTAGGGTGGGAGCTTAAGCGAATGAGGGATAGAAATGGCGAGAAAGGCAATGCAAGGGAGGGAAACTTCACGACCCCTGAACGCCGTTCATCGATCGAAGGGTGCACGTACCCTCTACCTTCAACATACGCATATACCATAGAATTGCACGTTCTTTTTTCAAAATGCATTTTACAAATAATTACAACACCTCTGCTAAACAATAACATCATTCTTTTTTTTTATTTCAAAAAATTTTAGACCATAAAAATCGGCAAGGTGCTTTGCTTTGAAATTTTATGGTTGCGAGTCATTGTCCTTAGTGTTGATTTCAGAGGGAGAGAATATGACCGTTACGAACAAATGAAGCTGCCCAGGGTAACCTCTCTATCCACGAGTGTTCATTCTGATAATCTTGAAATGCAAAACCACACTAACGGGCTGTCCGAAACGATCGGTTTACCACTTTATGACCTTTGCAATTATCGTAAAAGTCATTCACATGTGCCCTCTCTCTGCTTCGGATTAATTTATTATTTTTATTTACTTTTTTCTATGTAGTATTTGTATATTTTGTGAAATATAATAAAGGGATTAGAGACAATTATCTATTTTTTTCCACAGTTTTTACACCGAATCGAAATAATACATTTATCTATAACTGCAGATTACTTTAATTGTTTATTTAAAAAATAATTTGAATTAAATAACACTTGTTAGAAAGATTGGGTGCACAATCTTCCCCTTTTTTTCTGCGTTTCCCCCCCTTTTTTTTGTTGAGAAATTCCCCTTTTTTCATTAAAAATACAATATTTGAATTGAATTTTTAATTTATTTTTTTGAATATTTGAATTACGCGGGAAATTCTCTTCGCATGCGAGTGCCATAAAATCAGTTTAGGTAATACAAATAAATATATTCATCTACGGCGAGAATAAAAAAATGTTAAATGTATTTTTGCTAGATGTATAAATCAGTTTTCAAAAAATATTTCTGTTTCCCAACATTGTGAGTCGAAAAAACTTTATCGTACTTCGCTTAAATTCTCAAATACATATAAGTTCCTTTAAAAGTTCAAGATGTTTATATTTCTCCAAGTTGTGAACCAAAAATTAAAAAAAAAAATTTTTTTTTAAATTCTATAAAATTTTTTTTTATTAAATCTATATTTCACATAGACTTATAAGATTCGTTGACTGAATTAAGAGAAACATGTAGGAGTTGAATCTCTATTTTAAGATGATTCTGTTCATTAGTCTTTGTTGTGAACAAAATAATAATAAATAAATAAACATTTTTTTCTTCCTTTCTACATGTAAAAATTAATGTTTAATATTTCCCCTTTTTCGTGAAAAAATCACCCTATTTCTCCTTTTTTGAGCCCATTTTGCGCTGTGCACCCTGAAGATTGGAAAAATTCAATACTTGAATTCAGTCGGTATTACAGTAATTTATTTCATTGATTGCAGGCAAGAAAGAAAAATTGCCAGACGTTTTTTAGCATGTCTTCTTTCACATTGTGAAATTTTATTTTTAAATAAACATTATTTATGAGAAAAAAGTAGACAAATCTAAACACGTTAAATATATACTTTTTTTTACAGTTACGTAGCCAATCTGGTAAATGTTCATGAAAAAGCTTCACATGTCTGTCATGAATATTCTTTTTACCTAGATTTATAAAATAGTTGTTTCTGTGAAATATAAATATCACACATCTTTAAAACATCGATCATCTCTTTAATTGTCTTTCTAACAATTTTTCAATTTAGGATTCGTAAATTTAGCAATTATAATAGAATATACTAGTACAAGGAAGAAGGAAACTAAGGGAGCTCGGTAATTTGGAAGATAGCACCTTTTAATTAAGTTCTTTGCACGCCTGCTTTCTCACGTGGCTTAAGTCGTCAAATCCTCTTTGTTTGAAACTCCTGCTTTTAATGCTCCTTTCGCCGTTAAGATCGCAATGGCGACGGCGATGACTTCCTCTGAGAGGAACGTTCACCTCGTTATCACGAACCCGATCGAAATTCCTGCACGAAGGTTACCAACGAGCACTAGCAATACTCAAGCAACCGGCGAATCCAAGCGTTTCCTGGAAACATCTCGACTCCTCTCCTGTTGCTCTTTGCCCCAGAATATTTCTTTAGCTCTCCAAAAAAAAAGAGTCCGATCTCTTAATAACGTCTTGAACTCAAATTTGGATAGTTCCACTTTGAAAGTAAAATTGAATTTTTTTTAGTATAATTATAGTAGAAGATATCAAGTCACACCCGTATGAGAGAAGAGCGATGACCTTCGTATTCGTGACCTTGGACTCGCAGAATGCCAGAGCGCGGGTACTCAGGTGAAACATAGTCGTTCAGGCGGGTACAAGCGATTTAATTAAAGGGTCAGCTATGCGGGTGGACGAAGATGGAAGAGAAAAGAGTGAGAGCTAGAAGTCTACGTTAAAAAAACTACAGTTCGAGTCGTCCTTCTCGCGTGGGAAACGTTTAAAATTGGTCTCAAATATAATCTTTAATTCGTCACCGTTCAGGATAATACCTCGCAAATTACAGTTTCATTGCTCTTAAAATCAAATCTCTCTCCTTTCATCATTTATGAATCCTTTTGTTAATAATAATTCCATTTTGACAATAAGAACTGCATCAAATTTAAAATTAGCTGAATCCAAATCTTTGCATTTAACTCAACTCCCTAAGAGCATTTTCATTAATTCTATACTCTATGCTCCAGATTCTCTTGAATTAATTTTGATTTGAGTTGAAGGTGATTTGAACTTGGTTGAATTTAATTTAATTAACATAGAACTGGAAATAGTTCCTATTGTTTGGTCGGAGAAATATCCAGTTTATTAGGAAAAATTAATATAGTTCATCATTTAGGTGGATAAAGATCCAAAAAAAGTGAACAAATTTTCGTTTTTGTGGAATAATTTCCGCTTTTCATGGGAAAATTTCTTACAACTTAGGAGATTTGTGAAATGATCTCACCTTTTTGATATATTTCCTAATAGTTCGGAAATTCTGTAGGAAAATCTATGCTTCCTAAGGATTTAGGAAAAATGTTCTAATAAATAGTAGGAAAATTTACCGATATTTTTTACAGTGTATGGATCGTTAGTTATTTTATGTATGTATTAATTGAAATGTAAATCATTTTACTAAAGAGTTGTGTCTTTTGTTACAGGGATGCCGGTTGACTGAAGATGGCCTCACCTACACCATCACTGGAATCGCGCGCGAATTCCCTCGGCTCTCTAGCCTCGCTGTCCCCGCTAACGGTTAGCGGCAGTTCTCCACCAGCAAGCGACTCTGCGATCTGCGACGTAGACAGCTGTGATCTCTGTTTGGATAGTGCGAAACCCGGAGACGCACCCTGCCCACGCTGCCGATTGGGAGGTGGTGGCGGCAACGGCGTTCGTTGCACCGGCTGTAAATCCACCGAATCTGACGCCGTAGCTAGGTGCTTCGATTGCGCCAATTTTCTCTGCCCTAACTGCGTTATGGCTCATCAGTTCATGCATTGCTTTGAGGGCCACCGAGTCCTGAACTTGGGTGACTCGAAGCTAGAGTCTGCCACATCCAACATCGAGCCCAAGAACAATCTGGTCATCAACGGTGGTACTAACAACGGCGAGAAGGCTCTCTTTTGTCCACGACATAAAACCGAACTCCTTAAATACTTTTGCAGAGCCTGTACCGTGCCAGTTTGCAAAGAATGCACAATTTCAGACCATCCTGGTCCGCTTCACGATTGCGCTCACATCTCTGAAGTTGGACCCCAGCAGCTTGAAGCCGTAGCAAGAGTTGTTCAAGAATGCCGAGCGAAAGCTGCTGATGTTAGAGCCGCTGTCAAAGCGGCTGATCATGGCGCGGCACGATTACAGGTCCAGTATCACAAAGCTCAGAACGAGATTAACGACACATTCCAATTCTACAGATCTATGCTGGAGGAACGTAAGCAGGAATTGCTCAAGGAACTTGAATCAGTTTTCTCCGCTAAACAAATTTCTCTAGGTGTTGTGACGCAAAAGGCAAATGAAATGGCAGACAAGATCCAACAAACATGTGAGTTTGTCGAAAGACTGACCAAGTACACAACAGTAACTGAGGTACTTATGGTGAAGAAACTCCTCGACTCGAAGCTGCAACTTCTGTTGAGTTATTCGCCTGACATCGCAAGTCAAACAGCAGATCTCGAGTTTGTTAGCAATTATCAAGCCATTCAAGTTGGTGTCAGGAACACGTTTGGTTACGTGCGCAGTAACAGCGAGAGCAACGCTGGGCCCAGCAAGCAACCACCTATTGCCAGACCCACAGCGCTTTCCAACGGAAATAGCAACCCTAGCAGTGGACCCGGTAGTGCAGGATCATTAGGTGGACTCTTGTTGGACAGACCCTACAGCAACGGACTGGTATCTTCAACCTCGAACTGCGTCTCTAATTCCCCATCGCCTTTCGAGAACAACAGTGTCATCTCCAAGAGATTCAGTTCAGCTAACAGCCTTGGTCCATTCTCCACAACCATCAGCGACCTCAACCTTAACGGAATGAATCCCTACGAGAAATGGAGTAATGGTGGCAGTGACTCATATCCAGTATCCGTCACGGCAAACGATCATTTTCCTCTACCTACAGTAGCTACAGTTACAGCGGCTCCTGGTGACTCCGTCCTCGATCTCACATCGAAGCTCATGTCCTCTGCAGCCATATTCCCACCTAAGTCACAAATAAAGCGACAGAAGATGATCTATCACTGCAAGTTTGGTGAGTTCGGAGTGATGGAGGGCCAGTTTACAGAACCATCGGGGGTAGCAGTAAACGCACAAAACGATATCATCGTCGCTGACACCAACAACCACAGGATTCAGATATTCGACAAAGAAGGCAGATTCAAATTTCAGTTCGGTGAATGTGGAAAACGAGACGGTCAACTTCTCTATCCCAATAGAGTCGCAGTCGTTCGCACTTCTGGCGACATAATTGTCACTGAACGCTCTCCAACACACCAAATTCAAATCTATAATCAATACGGTCAATTTGTCCGCAAGTTTGGCGCTAATATCTTACAGCATCCACGAGGCGTCACTGTCGACTCGAAAGGCCGTATCGTCGTTGTGGAATGCAAAGTTATGAGAGTCATTATTTTCGACCAAGGTGGTAATGTCCTTCAAAAGTTTGGTTGCTCCAAACATCTCGAATTTCCCAATGGTGTCGTCGTGAACGACAAGCAGGAAATCTTCATCAGCGACAACAGAGCCCACTGTGTAAAAGTCTTTAATTATGAAGGTGCTTATCTGAGACAAATTGGTGGAGAAGGAATTACCAATTATCCTATTGGTGTTGGGATAAATGCAGCTGGTGAAATTCTCATCGCGGACAATCACAACAACTTCAACTTGACTATCTTCACTCAAGACGGTCAGCTAGTTTCGGCCCTTGAAAGTAAGGTCAAGCATGCTCAGTGTTTTGACGTTGCTCTCATGGACGATGGATCTGTTGTTCTAGCCAGCAAAGATTATCGACTCTACATCTACCGTTACGTGCAAGTTCCACCAATCGGCATGTAGAAAATAATCTAGATGATGCAGAGTGAGGATGACGTTCTGTGCCCAGTGGACTTTTTTTTTACTTGCCCATCTACCTATCTGCCTAAATGCCTACCTTAACTCTTGTATACCTATTTCTACCTAAGTCGTCTTGCCTGTCTTGCTATGATAGAGTCAAATGCTTTGACAGATCGCCGCCAGCGTTCTCGAGCCGACCTAATCTCTTGTGACTGGCTCATATGCCGGACATAGGCACGCAAACGCAAGGAAACAACGCGTGTACTCGATAATAAGCCATCACGTAATTATAAACTGACCTACGTACATACACGCGCGAAACTTACTTGTTAATGTTGTTATAACTGAAAATACTGTTGTTGTTGTTTAGTTGTAGAGCTCGCCGCCGCTAGTCACTTTTCTCCACTTCCCCGTATTTCCCTCCCAATTTATCCTAACCCTTTTGAAGTTTCTGTTACTCAAGGAGCAACTTGGTAACTTCGGTGAATCGTGTCAATTCCTTTTCTCATGGAATACACGATTCTACATTCCCTACCCATAATTCACCATCGTCATCCTGCATCTTTACGCGATTTCCACTATCACTATTAATTTGTACGATTAATATCGACAATTTATTAGTATTATCGATTATTATTAATATTAGCGCGTTTGCACGATTTTTTCATCGAATCGAATGGTGTTAATCCATCTCACGAATACCCCGCTGTTCATTTTCTTTATTAAATGACGATACAACGTTACGCCGTTTAGGTTTAATGATTTATTTAAAAATCGAACGTCCGTATAAGGGAAGCTAGGCTTAGACTCTGGACGCGACACGGAGATATTCGTGCGAGGCATATTTGGAGAGAAAAGCGTGACGTGAACAGGATGACTGCAACTCATTTGTCTCTCTTGTTTTTTTTTTTTTAATATGTATATATATATAAGCCTTTCTGTTGTTTCACGAAAGTTCGCGACACGCTTCTCATGTAAGCCCCAGGGTACTTTAAGGACGACACGCAGAAGCGATGAGGCGTCAGGGCGCTTCCGCGTTCGTGGCTAAGGGATGCTTTTTCATCAGCGTTACTATCAACTTTCATTCATTTTTCCACTTCTCGGCTCTTAGAAAAAATGACGCGTGCATCGTTCCAATTGTCGAGATTTTCACACCGGGTTAACCCTAATATCAGAAGCATAATCTTGGGCGTCTTTTAAACATTACTTTAATCAAGTTAGTGATCAATATCAATTGTAATTATCAGATGCCCTCAATCAGAAATTAGTATTAGGGGACTTTGTGAAGTTTAAAAGGAAAATAGCGGGGTAAAGTGGAAAAGGAAAGAGTAGGCGAGTCAAGCTTCAATGAATTGTCCAAGTTTAAGCGCGGAGTAGGTCGAAATCCAAGTTCGATAATATGACATTTTTATTAAATAAGGCGCCTCTGGTAATGTTCCGGAAACTTGTATTATTATTAACTGGAAGCGCCCTGAGCGAGGCTCGTTCGAATACAGTATTACGCGCATTTCCCTGTATCATAGATATTCTTTCCTGGAGAATTAGTTTAGTCGTTTTGACGCGAACAAGTGGAGGAATTAAGTACGCCGAATCCTCCAAGTATCCTCTTCCTTCCCGTTATGTTTTTTTTTTCTTTAACTTTTTTTTTTTCTTATTTTCGTAGTTTTGTAGCATGTAGCAAGTAATGAATTGTAGTATCGCGTAAGAATGTTTCTCTGTATTTTTTTTTTTTTGCCTGTTATTATTATTATGTTTTTTTGGTTTGTTTTCATGCCCTTTACGTACACATCGCTCTCGAATTTTCTCAAGGACGACCATGTAAGGTATCGACGACCGAGCTCGCATTTCACTATCGAGCCTATAGTAGTAATATATTTTGTTAGATGAGTCGCGAACCGGATTTATGAATGACCGAGTACCGACTTCATGCGTGTTTACTATTTACATTATTATTAATATTATTATTGTATTATGATTATTATTAATATTATTATTATTATTATTATTATTAATATTATTATTATTATTATTATTATTATCGTATTGTCCTTATTTTTTATCTACTCGAATGCGTTATCAAGACACGAATATTACTGATGATTCGTCGCGTTTGAACCAAACGACTTTCCATTATTCACGTAGCGTTTAAACTCGGCTGGCATGAGACTTGTTCGATTTCTGAGTTCTGTCAGAGACTCTCTGGGGACGATTCGTTAGTTTGACGACTTCAGGATCAACCTGAAAGAACTCAATAATATGATTCCTCCTGCGGAACATCCGGATACGTAGAAAATTAAAAATCAAGACTTCTTTCCAGAATTCTCTTTTGAGATTTTGGGATCTTGTGCATTTATACTTTGGACTGTCGAAAACACGTTTTATTTCGTTCAACATATACGTATATTTTCATAATCTTATTGTATGAACTTTAAAAAAGAAGAGAAAATTTGTCATTCTTGATAAAATAATAAAATGTCAAAGAACTACCTTCTGAGGTTCACAAGGTATCTTTTTGACACTAAAAGTATCTGATAAAATATGTTTTCGACAAAAAGACTATTCGTGGATCTCAGAACGGATGTTCCTCATTTTTCCGAGTGTACTTATTAAATATTTTTCTGCCCCGGAGATTCTACTAAAGATGATTGATCGATCGGTCGTATTTTTTTTAAAGCGTTCACGTTCTTAAATGTTGAGTCGCGATTTTTTGAGAGCAAGGATTGACAATACTTGAACTGAATATAACTAAAGTAAATAAAGAGATATCGCTAGAATATTATAAAATTTATAAATAAATAATGATTATCTGCGAAGTTATAAGTCTGCGGGGAAATACTGCGGGGATATCGGGACGCGTTTAGCGCAGGATTAGATTGTTTTTTTGTAAGTAGCTCGTAGCTCGTAGGATTATGACGCGAGATCGTAGTGAGGCAACTTTCCACCCTTGAGACGTTTTTTTTTCTCTCACTTTTTCAACGGTTACTTTTTTGAATAGGTTTTGTTTTTTAAAGAATGGACGGACCAGGGTGCAACGTAATTAGCATCACTTCGATTTTGCCGACTCGCGCGTCATTGTTCCCCCCCGCTGTATGAAAAATGTGTGAAAAAATGTTCGACGGTCGATCGATCAGGACTTTATATTTACTTGCCAGCGAACTAGACACATTTCGCCTCATTCCTCCGCAGAAAGGAAAAAGTGACGTATTAACTTCTCCTAATTACTTCAGCACGATATCATAAAGCGCGAAACATTGCGACATTCTCTCTCTTTTGTACGGTTTGTTATGTTATTATTTTAATTGATACAACCCAATTGTTCTTAATTTAAATGTAAATCGTATTTTTGTTTGTTTTTTAGTTATTTTTTTGTTGTAAAATGCTTTTTAATAATATTTTCAGTTCACATTACATGGAATGATTGTCTTTTTATTTTTTGAATGCAACCCTTTCATCCTCATCCTTGTTTTATATTTATTATTATTTTATCTTTATTTTTATTTAAGTGGACTCACGCTAATCAGCAAATAGATAATAAATGCATTAGATCTTGCACGAGTCCACAAAGCTTCTTTTCTATTTGGCTCGATTAGCGATGTCTACATTCCAATTAGTGATTGAAAAGTAGTGCTGTGTTTCCACTATTATTCTATTATAGATTTTGCAGTAGGTTTTGTCTTCTACATTGGCTGAAGTGTTCCTCGTTACAATTAAATGCTCTTTTTGCACGGAGCTTACACGATGACCAGTAAGTAAATGATTAGAGCTGGAATCAGAAAAGGCACTGCGGACCGAGTTTGTTGGAAAGAAAACGAGCATTGAGGACGGGATCAGTGTTTTGCTAAGCGATTTAATTCCATTGAATTGCAAATGAGAATAATTCTCGTTTCTGCTCTTCTACTGATGGCCCTTGGGAAATTCAATGGAAAATCGTGGCGTTGTAGTTTGACAAAGATATCGTATGGAGAGTTCGAATTGATAGTAAATTTGCGATTGACTTTGATGGATTCTATGAAGAAAAGAAAGCTTCTTAATACATATCTTATACCTTTTATAAGTTATTATATAATATAGTTTTAAATTTCTAATTGAATCCATTTTCATCCGATCGGCAAGTACTGATACTCATGTGGAAAGAAATTTTTAATTTAAATAATTGTGATATTGGATCTCAACTTATTCAAACCAAAGGTGATAGTCTTTTTAGAATCGAGTAGGTCTTAAATGGAAATTAATTAATGACAAGTTCAAATTTTCCACATGAGAACTATATTCACTACTCTTTTTCCATTATACTGATTTTCTTTTACGATAAAACGTAGACAGAGCCTGTGTGATTTTTTTGTTTTCTTCTTTGCTCTCGTGTGATCGTAGATTAGAAAAGTTTCTTTACTACCAAGTTCCCACTTGATTTAAATCAACACATCCAGTAATATAAAAAGTTATTGAAAAATCAAAACGGCGTAACGGGGACTCTGTGATTATAATGATTATAATAAATATACAAATCTGAAAAATCTTCTTTTTCAGACTTTCCTGGTTAAAGAAAATACATTTTTGAGTATTTTTGAGTTATTGTTCCTGCCGTTAAAAAAGTATGCTAGTCGTCTTTAGCGTGATCCCTGGGGAAGAAAAGTGAAGAATCGGGCGTCCGAAAAAAATCGTTATCCGATGCACATATTATAATATTAATACTATGAATATTGCATACTTCTGGCGCTCGGAAATTGATTATACTGGTTAATCGAGTTTTTAGAACTTAGCGTTCGGATAGATGACATATATATTTTTGTACGTTCGCATGTGTATTTAACCAAAGGCGCCGATGATACTCTTCAAGAGGGAAAAAGAGAGAAACCGAAAAAAGAAAGTTTTATCGGATAATTGAAAAGTGAGAAGAAAGAATTTTTAAAAAACAGCGAACGCGGCGCGCGGCGACTCTGATAATTGAAATGATGCATACACTATACTCTTCCCGGGCCCAAATAATGTTACTTGAAAAGAAGATACATTGAATAGTTGATTACTATTTTTAATTATTAATGACACTCTGTATTGTTGCATGCCTAGTTAACGTATAATGATACCAAACGATGGTAAAATACGAATAAGTAATATAAGTACTTCTTCGCTTGTAATGCGAGTGATCGTTTCTAGCTGTAAACGATTTACATATTGTGTACATAAATGTTACGATTGCATAGGTATATATGTAAGATTTGCGTCGAGAGAACGAGTCGCTGGATGACTAGAATCAATTTTCAAAATTTTTCTCTCAGAACAAACATTTATTTGGGACGGATCAAATCTTATTAGGATTGAATTATGCAAAACCAATCACATCAATAATATATCGATAAAGTATCCTTTTTCGTTTTTGCTGGAAGATTAAGTTTCTATCCGATTTCATTGTTCGGAAATCCATCGGGTAGTAGAATACAGAAAAAAAGAAATAAATATGTTAGTTCGAATACGCACTAAAGTTAATCAAAAGATTGAAGAAAAAAGTAGACGTTTTTCATCTTCTTCTCAAATGATCGAAACGACTTTATTCGTCCTTGACCTTTACACCTCAATATGTAATCTGGCATCTCCAGAGAACAAAAAAGGATGCTCCGTCCCTCGTGAACGATAAAAAATGAAGAGAACGCACAACTATACGCCTCACATAAAAACGAGGGTTCTTTGGAATTTTTAAACACTTGTGAAAATCAGCGAAGCGAACAACGAGTCTCTCGGCCCTTGCGGCTGTCGAACGTTCTTGTTTGAGACGACAATCTATTCCCGTGAAACGAATCGAAACTTTCCATCTCATGGTGAGTTTGATTCTAGATTTGGAAAAGCCCCCATGAAAATTATTTGAAAAATAGTTTGAAAATGTTTTCTTTGAGAAAGAAATCATTTTTGGACAATATTGATAAGTTTTTTTTATTCTTATTTCGAAACCAAGTAGTACCTCTCGATGACATCTGGATTCTTATTCAAATGAAATGTTAAAAGCACGTTGACTCGTGAATTAAGATTTTTTTTTTAAACTTCTAATGTATAAATTACTCTCGGGTTTAAAGTAACTAAATATCATAAAATAAAATCATTAACTCTCGGTAAAAAAAAAAAAAATAAATAATAAAGAGAATTTACTTTATCAATTGTAACAAATATCGATAAAGCTCGTAAATTTTTTTCCACTCAATCGACAACGAAATAAGGGTGGCCACAAAAAGCCACGAATATAAATTACGAAAAGAACTTTCCCAAATTGGCAATTTCCACGAAATCATTAATAATAAATAGAATCCAAGTTATTCAAGTTTTATTACTTGTATTTTTTTTCTTTTTACCGAGAATCAGAGGAAATCCAGGAAGATTTTAATCGAGTGTAAATACAAGGATGGCGTAATCAATACGTGTTAACTTACGATATTTATAAGATTAGGATGTTTTTCGTGTTAAAATACAGTCGAGATTTTCAATACCGAAGGACTCAATAGAGAATTCGAATTGGGTGAAATTGGAAATGGAAAAAATTCTGGTATTGAGAGAGTCTAAACTGTAAATAAGTGTGAAAGTCACTGAAGAAGTTATGAAGGGATAATAGAGAGATGAAATTGAGGTGAAAAGAAGGTAGGCACTTGCTCTTAAAGTTTGAGAGGCAAGTAAACTGGTGCGCGAACGAATCCATGGGAGGAAGGTTAAAATATGTAGACTACGAGACTATAAGAAGTCTCCAGTATTCCATTGTGTCTGTATCGTAATCGTGAACGTTTTTCAAAGTATAGAGCAGGTCGTGTAAGCATTCTTTATCGTAGGACTTAAGGGGTTAAATATATCGTAAGGTTTTAGAATCGTAAGTCGAGTGTTTTTTCGTCGGCAGTTTCGCAGTGCCGCCCGTCATCTTGTTATTAAATTGTAAGGCGCATAATTACTATACGATTGAATGTCTAGTCATGGCCTCTTGAACCTTTGCTACTTGGTATTGCGTATATCGGAATACACGCACTAATTAACTATAAACTACTATATCGCTAGTAATTACGATTAATTATTCGGGTATAGTCGTTTGCATTTTGATTCTCTTTATTATACTATTAAATTTATGATTATTATTACAATTATATTAGTCATTATAGCGATTATTAACGCGTTCCTCATCGAAAGTATTTTATTGACGCGATATAACAATTGACATATTTTATTATTGATCGAATTGCCAAAGTAATTATTATTATTATTCTTTATCGCGTCGATTCGTGTATTTTTAAAACGTAAACGACTATCGCGATTCAGATTGACATTATTGCTATTTTTATCAAAATATTGAAATTATTGTCGACATTATGGACATTAAGGTTATTTAGATTTATATTAATATTATTGCATCGATTCATTGCTCGTCTTAATTATTATTATTATTAATTACGTAATCCGGAGAACTACTCATATCTATTTGCTAATCGATACGCGCCTACATTTTATATGGGTATTTATAAATTGCAATGTACTCTTGCATATTTATAGATGCATATGTAGAGTGTATATTAGGACTTAACTATTAAGGTTGAGAGAAAAAGGAGCGGAAAGCATAAAGCAAAACACAGAAGCGTTGTTTGACAAGTTTCGAATAGTTAGAAAACGCTCGCGAGCCATCAAGCGCTTGAGCGATTTAAACTCGCGAGGTCTGATTGAGATATATGTATTTTTTTAAATTTTGAACAAACAAAAAATGAAAATAAATAAAACCTGGGAACACAACTATTTGTAGGCTATACGTATAGATTTATTGTGTAATGACGATGCCACTGTCTCACGCGCGACACGCCGTGTCAAAGAAAAAGTAAGAAAAAAGATCAAGTGAAGACACACATTCAAAGAAACTAAAAAAAAATGATCAAATTCATTTCAAATCAAGAAAAATCCGTTGCGAATGAAATATATTATTTTAAATACACATTACAAGCTAAGATTTCAATTACAAAATAATATCTAAATTTAAACACCTATAATCTTCCTTTTTCTCGAAAATCGATTGGTAGACAATAAAATTAATCTTCAATTCTTTATTCCTCTGAAAAATAAGATATTTCATCAGCAACCGATTTTACCATTTGAATTTAATTGATCTGATTTGGTCAGAAGATACAGAAAAAAAAATGAGAAAAGTGAGGGAAGGATAAAAAAGGATCGAAAAGTCTCGAAACTTGACAATTACTGTCATTTCGACGTTGGTAAAAGAGTAAAAGAGTCAGCCCTATGAATCAATAAGGAGAACTATTCTGCGACCTATCATAATCGCGATCGACTTGAGCATGATTATCATAGGCGCTTTATCAATTAATTTGTTCACAAGAAATTTAATGATGAAACGGATCTCTGATCTGTCGCCTCGAGGAAAAAAAACTGAGGTGTGTTCTCTGATAGGGTCTGACTTGACAGAAGGCATCTGGGGTTGGCGGTGTTTTTTATGCTGTTTTTTTATACTTGAATCGAAAGTACACCCACCACCGGTGGGTGCCCGAAGGGCGCGTCGCGTTGCGACAACTATATTTAAAGTATCTTCATGTCAATTAATCTAGGGAACATCATCGACTAAAAACCACTTGTGGTTTCTATACCGGAACACACTTTTTTATTATCGCCCCTTCTTCTAGTTACTCTACTTACACGCGTCCTTCTAAACATTCTTTTCTTAAAATAAACATTTTTTTTTCAACACCCAAAAATAAATTCCATAAATTGGGACACAATTAAAGAAACGTTCATTTTCTCAGAGAGGAGATGAGATTCTTCGTGAAAATCGCACTGACAGTTTGTAATGCGTCGATGCTTTCTTTCATGCACTGCAACCAGATCTTTAAACAAATACAAGGCTCGATCGCTATTGTCACTTAATCGTAACAGCATTAACACACTTAATTACTGCTTGTTACGTTAAATTAAAAAAAGAAAAAAAAAGAGTTAAGTGAGTCGCGTATTTTTTGTCACGGTGAAGGATTTTATGAATTCTGTCAAACTCTGATAAGAATATATTAACGCTCTACTGTGAATGATATCGTGGCAGGAAATATGTAACTTTATTCGGGCCTATTACGTTCAAAGTGGACGGGAGGCAATAAATTTGTCGAGACTATCTTGAAGCTGCTCAATAGTGAAAGACGGAAATAAAAAAAAAGATGTTGATCGGAATGACGAAAAAGAAATAGAGGCGGACGGCCGGGAGTAAAGTTTATATTGTTGATGTGTGAGAGATGGAGCTAAAAGAGTAAATTATTTTGCCACAGTAACATTATTGTCCGATATCACTAACGATTGACAAAGTATATAATATATATTGATTATATTATTCGTATACATATACCGGTTGACGTATTGTATTGTAAAGTATTTGTATTTTTTAATTGACTGCGTTTTGCTCATGTTGGACGATTGACGGCGGTTCGTGTTAATGAATTGAGCATAGAAATTCGGAGGATCGACAGGAAAAATGAATATAGGGACGGACAGAGTAAAGTCTATAATATAAAATAATTGAATTGTATTATTAAAACTTGGAATGTATGAAATATGATAATTTTTGCCACAAGTATCGTCTTTATGACAGTTTTATTCTGATGTGAGGAAAGCCTTCGTCGTAACCATGTAAATTTTATACTGTTAAAGTGTTGAATAATTCATTTTATGCCTGAGAGCATTTTTTTTCTGCTGTTGAAAAACATTGTCCGTCTCGAAAGTTTTCCCGCGATTCGCCACTCCAAATCCATCCTCTACCCCAAAAACCATCAACTTTCAGGTCGAGAGAAACCCTTTTTTTAGGTACACAGAGATTTTATAACTCAGAGTTGAAATTATAGATGCAAATTTTTAATAAAAAACGAATATTTGATTCTTCAATGTATTGCATTAAAATCTGCATCCAGAGAAAATTTACGAAATTTGTTGATTCAAGAGATTCATTTAATTAAAAAACAGACACACAATCGACAATTGACACAATGTTATGAAACGGACTGTGATCACTGCAATCGCTTTCAATACCCTCAACACAGACTAAATCCATTTGGGAAAATTCCTCGGTAGAATTTAGAAAATGACCAGGTAGAAATAAAAAATAAATATTAGTCATTTCGACTTCCTCCCTTTCACCCCTCGATTTATTTTATTTCCAAACGTGAGAAGTAGTTGTTTAAATATAACGAGAAAGGGAAAATGGGTGGAAGGAAATTTACTGGAAAATGAAAAAACTAGATTACTCACAGTCACACTTACACATTTGCGAGCACAAAATTAGGGCGTACAATGTAAAAAAAATATATAATTGGCAGAATCGATCCATTCTAATTGTCTTTAGGCGTTTGTTTAGATTCGGTAAACTTTGTGTACTCTCGCAATTAGCATTCCCTTCTTTATAGATTTTTTGAGAACGACAGAACGAATTTAAATTAGGATTTGATCCTACATCGGTTTGCAGAAAAACCTCAAATAACAAACTAACGTATAATACATTTAAAAACGAAGTTTGCGTGATACAGAAAGTACAAAACGTGTTTCTCTAAAATCAAAGGCGAATCTATTTACCAAAAAAGAAAAATGTTATGGATTAAGAATGTACCTGTTTATGAAAAGAAGTATTTTTAAAGACAAATCTTTAAGCGATTAATCTTTTTAATGAAAAAAGCTGTTTCTGTCTTCACGAAACTCATACGATTTCTTTTTCAGAAAAGAAGTTTTGTTTAGAGAGAAATCTGGATTCGCCTTTGTCTATTATTTATTTACCATGAATTTAATCGAATCGATGTGGGATTAAGAGAGAGATTTTTTTTGAAAATAAATCAAAACTGTAACTCGAAAAAATAATAATAACATGTACGCCAATTTGAGGGTCGCAGTTATTTTTCACAAACAGAACAAAACTCAGCTATCAAAAGGGAGAAAGAGGGAAATTATGAAATGTTTTAAATATTGTTGGCTTTAGTCTTCTGACGCACATTTTAATTCTAATATTGCCGCTGCTTTATCGACCGATGATCAAGAATTATTGTACTAGTTATTGACCGTCAGTGCGCGGAGAAGTATACTTAATTACTGCACCCATTGTATTTTAAAAAGACATTAATAAACTGTAACGATGTACACGGTTATATTACTTAATCGATACTGTCTATTAACCAATTTAATGTAAATTTTCCAAGGTATCGCTTAATCCAGATAGATTTACAGAGTAAGGTACTCTATTCATTGATAATAATGATAATAATATGCTATTATTATGGTCGGCAATAATAACAATATTGATAATAACTGCACGTAATCCGTGAATGTGTTAGCTAGGGATCCTTGATTGAAAACAAGAGAACTGTAATTGAACACCAAAACTGTAATATTATACTCAAATTACGCGTAATCCACTTTTATGATATCCACTTAATGTCCGTATCTAACGAATCCGAAATAGTTTCCTCAAATCCTACCCGGAGCCGTTAATACAATTCAGAATTATCCCCAATTCGTGATTTATAACATGAACAACTGAATTCAGAAAGTAAAAATCAAATTTTAACACAAATTTAAAACAATACAATTCAAGCATTTTCCAATTTTAAATTCATTTTATCGTGAATATTCTCTTTTAATTTCTGCGATGAATTTGAGGATGCATAAACGAAAATTCAGCCAGCGATATAATATTGCTTTTATATGAGTATAAATAGGAGTGCGAACAACTGGATTTTTTTATTCCGTCAATGTGGAAAATGCTTTGTCGCAAATCAATAAAAATTTCATGAGCTTCATGAATTTCATTGATTCCCCTTTAATCAATAAATTATTTATAAAAGGTGTTGGAGTGAAAATTGAGTAAAACAATTCAGATATTATTTTTCGTTAAAATATGAATTTGATTTTCAAAGCACATACCAATTTGCCAAAAAATATAAAACCAGTCATCTTGTGATCGATCATAATTTTTAAAGATTTGAAAACTGATTTAAAGTAAAATTGAAATCAAATCAAATCGAATTTGTCAAGTAAAGCAGTAGAAATGTTACATGCACTTCTAGTTTTTCTAGGTAGGAACTGTGTCCATCGCTGTATATACACAATTACACAGGTTATTGTATTTTTAAAGATACAAGTTGAGCAAAACTGTTTTGATCCAAGCTGACCAACAAAATTAGTTTTCTCATGATCGTTGGTTCCCGTTATGGCTTGACGCGAGTTTTAAGGGAGCAAGTGTTAAAATATCCTATAGTGTTAATCTCAGAATCTAAAAGGGAAACGTGCATCACACACTTTATTATATCAACACAAATTTTTATTCAGCGATGAATATCATAAACAGAGAAAAAAAAAATTGAGATTTATTTCAAACAAATTTTATGAGGAATCCAAAATCGCTACTTGAAGATTCATAAAAATGTTTCGTGGAAGTCGATTTCAAAATATTTTCACAGGAATGTAAACTCTATGTTTGAATTATTGAAATTTTTCTACCAAAAACATAGTTTCTGTACTTCAATTTCATCAAAAAAATTGTCTGAATTAGACATTTTTTCACTTTCAATATTTGACAAAATTGAGAATTTCTTATCGAAAAATAGTCAAATGTTTAGACGCTTCCATAAAAGAATTTCATTTTCTATTTAATAAAAATCTATTATTACTAAAATTAGATTAAGATTTAGTGAAATTTGAGTTTAAATGAGATTTTAATAACTTTCTAACTTATATTGAAAATAAGTATAGATTTTGAAATTCCGCGAACTTGAAATTACATAATTTAGTTAATAAAAAACTTAGTTGGTTAAAAATTTGAATTAATTTTGGAATTTTTAATAACTTTTTAACCAGATATCAATCTAAATTGTATAATAAGTAAATTTTTCGGTTGAAACAGAAATACTGAAACAATTTCGGATGTTATCCATTTTGAATTTTGATTTACTTCCGACATTGCCATAGGTCTTAAAAATTCAGGTATTAATTACATATTTATTCCTAAAAGCACGAAATATTCCAAGAATTATAGAATATTTTGAAAAATTTTGATCGATATAAAAAGAAAAGATCGTGTTGTTGGTTGGAAATCAAAGATGGAATAAAGGGTTGGAAGTTGATAAAATTCTTTTGTTGCTTGTTTAACATTTATGAGAGGAAGAAGCGTTATTGTAAAGTGAGTTTTTTCACGCGTTATCCAGTCGCACGAGTTAAAATATACACACGTTTTCCGTCTTATCGCTAAGTGTCAATAGATCGATAAAAAGAGTTGAGAGAAAAATCGCGCTTTGCAAAAGTTGCGACTGTCGTGAGCCCGAGGAAGGCGATAAGGATTGTAAATCTCCCTGACTTGTATCCATCGCTATTTATCTGTTGCTCGCTTAACCTCGTATAATTTAACAACGAAATCGTTCTCGCAACCTTCTATTAACTATGCACCCTTAACGTGAAAATGCATAAATAAAAATTATTATTGAATGCGTTACCGTCTACATGTATTATCGGGTTACTTAAAATATTCTTCATACACGCAGAATCCAATTTTTCTGAATGAAGATCCTTCCAAAAAACAACCATTTGATTACTTTTCCTGTTCTCACTTGCATCTTATTAATATGCAAATTTTTCTCAGGACTCGACATTCCAATCGCACAAACAGACACTTAACGAGGAATAATCAAAGTTCACTAGAACCTTTGTCCCAAAAAATTTTAAACAGATTGAAGTTTAAAACATAAACACAAACACACATACACATATATATATATATAAATTCGTCCGCACTCGCTCCAACGAGACCCGATCACGTATAGATCTAAAATTAAAAAAGCTATAATCAATAGTTTTTTTTTTTGACCTCGAGGTCGTGTTGAGGGAGAAAAATGAGAGAATGAGAAAAAAAGAGCGTGTCAGCGTAATAAAAGTTTTTGACTAATTTGTTATCGATGGGGTTGGTCCGATTGAAAGTCGGGGTTCCGCCCTTGGTATAATAATTTTATTTTTTCTATCGTAAGTTCTCGGTGTATCCGGGAATGGTCGCATCGGGGACTTTTCGTGATAATAATAATAATCGTAATTATTATTATCCTCGTGATGATTCGCGCATTAGGTGTGTTGTATGTTTAACGGCTAAATCTTAAGTGGTAGTCCTCTTTACTGATAAGGAATTTAGAAATTTAAGACTTTTAGTTCTTTTACCATTTTCTTCGGTAGATTAGGCGCTCGTTTTAGGCGTGCTGTAAAGACGTGTGTGACTTAGAACACACTTTCCCATCTTCTGGCAAATACTTTTCCAACTACAGGTCTCCAAGGAATAGTGGAAAATTCACCAATTAACGTGATACATATATTACTGTGAAAAAAAAATCAGGAAAAATGAAAAATTAGAAAAGATTTGAAATTGATAAATATCCATTTTACTGTAAATGCATGCACGTATTTGCGCACACTTATATATGTACGCACGAAAAATGAGAGAAAAAAGACAGATTTGAGAAATCGCACACTCCTCTCCATTAAAAATGTAATTACACTATTTAAAATTGTATACAAGTTTAATCACACTACATGTCATTGCATTTGCATCAGGATGTTGTCTTCGCTGTACGCGATTTTCATTGTTGTTGAAATTTCCCGTGACTCTATTGTTGAGACATTATTAACGTTGACAAAAATACATTAACTGTCAGCAGATTTTTTTTCTCGAGAAAAACCTAACGGAGAATTTTTAAAATCTCCTGCTTACTACATACATAATACAGTTGTAACAAAATAGGCGTGGATTGGGTATTAAGAAAATTGATAAAGTCAGACAATTGTATTAAAAATAAGAAATTAAATGGAAAAGCCACCAATCCTCGTCTTTGAAGTTCAAAGAGCGAAGATTGAACGAGTGAGCGAATGAGATTGTGAATTCTCTTCTGCAAAACTTTGTCCTTCCTCCCATCCTCTAAGACTGACAGCTTTTCTTACTCTTGTAGAATCAGGAATAAACAAAGACTTCTTAAATTTTTGTACATTTTCAAACAAAAATATTTGCATAAAACACTAAAGACACAGGCAGACATATTTTGAAAGCTGAAAAACAAGGAGATTTGAAAGGACGATTGATTAATTCCAATCGACCTGATCTCGTTATTGAAGCCAATTTAACAACTATTTGTAATTATAAAGCACTTTCACAATTCGCAGAAAATTCCCCTCACACTTTTATTATAAAAAACTCATACACGCACCAACTGATAAGAAGTGTGATTGAACGAGTGAAAGTAATCTGTTATACGTTTTTATCAAGTTGATGAAAATCGAAAAAGTGTTGAAAGAAATGAATTCTTTGAGAATAAAACGAGACACAGAGAGTTGATTTTTGTATTGTGACCATGAATGAAAGTCGTAAAGTCTGAATGGTATCGCGTAGATTTTATCGTACATTTAAATAAAAGTAGTAATCGTGTTGCTTAGATCGTAAGAAACAAAGAAACTCGCAGTTTCGAAACGCGTTAAAGAATTGGATTCTTAAGGTTGTAAAATAAAAGAAAAAGTGGTCCAAAATGTACGGTGCATTAGAAATTTCCAATCTGGCCACGGAAATAAATCGTTCAATCGTATATACATTTCAAAACAATTATTTACGCGTTACGATTATAAGTGTCGATATTAGGAGCAAATCGGTCAGCCAAAAATTGACAAATCAATCAATTGAATTTTTCTATTATTTATCCAATGCCCCGATAAGCTCCTGAGCGACAATAAATGCGAGAAAAGATTTCAAGCAAACAGCAAGGAACAAGGGAACATTAAATTGCCCTAAGATCGTTAATTCGCTCAGCGATCGATCAAGGAAGAAGCAGTAATATTTGGTCCAGAGAAGATCAAAGGACTAGAGATTGAGGGTTATTGCTTGATAGGTATATGTATATAACGTATATTACCGTAGCTGTAAATTATTGATCGAGATGAGACTTAGGCATTCCAGTAATATTATATTAATAATTCATAAACCAAAAAAAAAAAAAATACAAAACAATTAATTCTAACTCTATTCTATCTCTATATTCTTCTACTGATTATATTTTTCTATTATATTTGTACGTTGAATTATAAACTCTAATTGACCAAGCGCTCGTGCTTGTGGGAATGAAATACGAGTATAATGATGAACATGTGTTTTGGCTTGCGTTACGTTTCGAGATTTACGTTACGTTGTCCGTTTTTCACTAAAAAACGAACAATCTAATTTCCGCAGAAGCTTTCTGTCGTTGGTGATAGATTCTTATTCTATAAGCATTCAAAAGTTTTCTAAACATTTTTAACTTGCAAATTTAATATTTCAGTTTGAAAGTCCTCAAAAAATGAAGAAAAACTAAAGTCCTTCACCTTCGACAGGATTTTGAATCTGGAATTGCATAAACTTACTGAATCGAATTTAATAAACTACTGATCTCAGACAATTTTAAAAATCATCAAAAATGTTTTCAGTTTCTGGAAACCAAAGTAGAATTATTGACAAATAATCAAATTTTCCATCAAGGATATTTTCCTGGTCCTGGTAATAAAATAATAAATTCTGACCCTCAGCATCTCATTCCCTTGTCAGATCGATTAGATCCCCACGCGAGTGCAGAAATCGCATCTTTCTAGACATTCCACGTCAGTTTTGAGACTAATAAATGAGCGAAACTGTGAAACCACACACGCGGACACATACACACACACACACATATTATACACAAACACTTTCCTTATCCCCGTGTATAAGAGTTTAAATTACAATATATAAATTCATACTTATTATTATCAAAATGGAAATAGGGTGTAAGTTACAATGATCATGAATCAAATTTTCGCGTTGTGGTCTAAAAAAGACGTATGAAAATGAATCAGAAAAAAAAAATAAAAATAATAATGCTAATGATACTGTAAACGGTTAAACAGACGTTGGGGGTTGCAGAAATGCCCTTTTCCATGATTTTTTCGAAATCTCGAAAATTGTTTCCTTTTCTGTATGAAGTAAAGCTGTTTTCGCGACTCCCAATCGTCGATTCACGTTTGTTTGGTTTTTTATTGTCAGAAGTTTCTATTTTTCCATAATACGATAAGGGGTGAATATTTACTATTGAATAATTGCGAAACAAGTGAGGTAAGCAGAAAAAAGTGAAGACGGTAATAGTACTGTAAGGGTAATCATTATAATTATTATTATTATTATTATTAAAGATAAAGAATCGATCGATTATTAGGACGTAACTACACGCTAAACATTAATAATACCAATATTTATTACTTACGATAATACTTGAATAATTGTAAAACATTGAATTGAATCGCATAAGCATAAAGGATCGTATGGTGAAGTAGAAAGAGAGAGAGAATTTTTTTCTTGTTATGAACTAAGTGTGCCTAGTCAATAGAATATATCTGGTCAATTTTAATATTATATATATATATACATATATTATATATTATTACGATTATATTATTTAACTTGATACCGTAATTATAATGTGAACCTATCGGACATAAAAAATAATAATGATACGACAATGATTGTGCTGTGTTGTACTACGAAATGTTGGCCTGTGACTATATTTGTAGCTATATACATACGTGCGTACATATATACATATACTATGTATGTAGGTTGTGCCATTTTTAAACCGTCGACGAGTTATCAATCGGGATAATGGATATCGCGTGCGAACGATTGAGAGTAAGAGAGAGAGAGAGAAAGAGAGAGAGAAAGAATGTCAATGATATCAAGAATAATGAGTGTTTCCCAACTTCTGTGACGAATTCCGTTTTCAAAAGACGATTACAAAGTGCCAAAAATACCTTTTGCACTTTGAACTGTCGGTACAGAAATTTTAAAATGGAGCACTTTTTCCTGACCCGAGGTACACACCAATTTTTTAAACTCTATTCAAAAGTTCCGTCATCCGTGCAGATGAATAATAAAATATTTGAATAGGAGAAATATAATTTTAAAATTGCTGAAAATTTGTTTTGAGAGTTATCCCTAGTATGAGGGTTGAAAAGAAGCCAATTTTGGAAATTATTTTAGAGAAATCTAATTAACATAAAAATAATTAAAAAGTCAGAACGCTGCATAAAAAGGTCTTGTTTTTGTGAAAATTGTGAGATTAAAAGAAATCGGTTTTTGAAAACCTTTACCCCAAGGAAACTCCTTAAGCAAATCTGATGAATTGTTATCTTTTAAATTATGTTTAAATGGCGGAAATAAAATCTCAGAACTCGGGGAATAGTAATGAAACGATTTTCTGATATTTGTGAGCTTTTATGTCCTCGGGGATGGAGTTTTTACTCTTTAGTAGCACCTTCTCCTCTTCCTCCCTTTCCTTTTCTCCTCTCTTTCCCTTATTGCACCCGTTTTCCCTGCGCGAGAAAAAGAAAACGACTCGAAAAAAAAATAGAAATTGAAAACAAATGGTTCCGTAAAAACCGTGTGAATATTTTTTCTATGGAAAACTCAGTCCCGCGCGTTCTGTAATATATTGTGCGGTTGCAAAATTCCCCATTTTCCCGGGAGAAGATTCCTGGGAGCTGTGTTTCGGTTTTATCTCAAGAGAATTCGATTTGCGTAAAGAACGGAGTCATTTGGAAGATTGGGAATTTTACAACGACGGTCCTATCACCGTAAATATTTTTAAAATCCAAGCATCCTCCTGTTATTCGTGCGAAATCAAAAATGTTAACGATTAGCTCGCGCGAGAAAGAAATGAGAGAAAGAGTGAAAGAGAGAACGAAATAATTTGAACGAGGTGACAAAATGAGTTGTATATGAAAGAGAAGAAAATAATTTGCGAGTTTGTCATATCAAGGTTGGTTATATGGAATAAGAAGGCTATTTATTTAGGATATATACTAAATGGTCTGTTTTAATGTGTCATGGGCTACATGTACTGTACTATAATATCTAACAATAAAGTATTTTGTTTGCTTCAACAAGTCTCTATTTGTATCATTATTTTCAGCTTTTTATCTCAGTTTTTCCAGACAGGTAAAAAAAATTCATGGTTATTTAATGAATATGTGACCATTTTTTATTTGTATATACCCAGAAAACAGTTTCTTTGAATCAAAGAAACATTTCTTTAATATACGGTCAAAGAAAAAATTTCTTGGAATTGAAGAAAGTTTTATTGATTCAAAAAAATTTTCATTAATCCATAGAAATAGATTTGTTTACATTAAAGAAATTTTTTTTGAATCAAGAAAACACCCAGAAAACAGTTTCTTTGAATCAAAGAAACATTTCTTTAATATACAGTCAAAGAAACAATTTCTTGGAATTGAAGAAAGTTTTATTGATTCAAAAAAATTTTCATTAATCCATAGAAATAGATTTGTTTACATTAAAGAAATTTTTTTTGAATCAAGAAAACACCCAGAAAACAGTTTCTTGGAATCGAAGAAACATTTCTTTAATATACAGTCAAAGAAAAAATTTCTTTGAATTGAAGAAAGTTTTGTTAATTCAAAAAAAATTTCTTTAATCCAAAGAAATAGATTGTTTACATCAAAGAAATTTTTTTTGAATCAACAAAACTTTCTTCAATTCAAAGAGATTTTTTCTTTGACTGTATATTAAAGAAATGTTTCTTTGATTCAAAGAAACTGTTTTCTCAGTGATATCTCCAATTACTTCTCTCTTGGAACATTCTAATTTATTATAATAAAAAGTTAGTCAAATACATATATTAAATTGAGATATAAATAGATATAGAAATAGTCAAAAGTATTTCAGGTAAGTAAAATGTACAGTTCAATCTTTTCTATTATAAATTATTGTCACTGTGGATTTTTTCAACTTCCCAATCTCACATTTTCAAATTCTCCAAATCTTGAATTTCTTAAATGATCAAACTTTCTAAAACGAAATTTCCAATATGTAAATTAAGCAGTCGAAAATCTTGTAATCTCATAATCTTCGAGTCTGAAAATATATATGTCACATTTTCTAAGTTTAAAGTTTCTTAATGACCAAAGTTTACAATTTATATTCATCTGATTACTCGCTAGTAATGTTATTTATGAAATTTGAATTTTTTATGATTTTATATAATAATGGAACAGGACTTGTATCGACCCTTAGTATTAATATTCAAATATTGTTGATGTTCTTAGTTGGCTTTAGGGTCCAGGAAAAAATGTAACTCAAAGTTTCATATTTTCAAACGTTTCGACTCAGATTGGAGTCCTCATCAGTGAGAATTTAATTCTATAAAAATACAAAAGGAAGAGACTTAAAAAAATTGCACGTGTGACCGATGAACATTGTAATAAGAAATGTTATATAGAATTGCGAGTGTAAAATATAAAATTGGTCTAAATAACTAAATTTGCAAAAAAAAATTGAAACTATAACAAACCAAAAAATTTCTGTAAAAATACTAGGAGGAGAACATTAAAGGAATTGCACGTGTGACGGATAAACATTATGGAAAAATGATATAAATGATATATAAATGTGAAAGTGTAAAATTAATCTAAATAACTAAATTTGCAAAAAAATTGAAAAATGTAACCAAAAAAAATTTTTTCTGTAAAAATACGAAGTGAAGAAACTTAAAGTTTAAGCGTGTGATGGGTAAACATTATGGTAAAAACGGTCTAGATGAATTGAACATGTGGAAATATAAAATTGGTCTAAATAACCAAATTTACAAGAAAATAAACCTTAGCAAAGATTTTTTGAGTAAAAATTACTAAGGGGAGGGACTTAAAAATATAGAACGTGTGACGGATAAAAATTGTGGTAAAAACCGATATAAACGAATTGTACATGTGATATACTATAAGAAATTGGTCTAAAACTAAATTTACAGATAATATTAAAAAACTGTGCAAGAAAATGTTTTCTAACAAATCCAAAAAAAATTTGCACTTGTGACGGATAACCAATGTAAAAAACCAATATAAATCTATTGCACATGTAAAAACTGTAAAACTGTAAAAAATTTGTTCTTAAAAACTAAATTCAATAAAATAAAAACAAGGACCAAAAATTATAACAAAATTGTGAACTATCCGAATAAAATATGTCTGACAAAATTGTGAAAAAACAAAATAAAATATCACCAAAAAAAGGAAACTAACCTGTTATTTGTTTAAGTGAAAAACGATATTAATGAATTGCACATGTGATATACTATAAAGTTGGTCTAAACTAAAATTTCCAAAAAAAATAAACACTGTACAAAAACTTTTTTCTTATAAACATACAAAGAGAAGAGACTTAAAAAATTGCACGTGTGACGGATAAAAACTTGTGGAAAACGATATAAATATACCAAAAAACAAGAACTGACCTGTTATATGATTAAGTAGACCGACATTGTTGGTGAAAAAATAATTGGAGTGACACAATCACAAATATCCTTTTTTTTCTCCTTTCTTTTATTGCGTCGCGAACAGGGTGACCACATAATTTTTGTAAAAGTAAACCTATCTCTACGGATTTTTCTTCAAAACTGAGTTGCATTTAGCACCAGACTTGGAAAAATCTTGGTAAAGTAAAGTGGAGGGTGAAGTTTTTTTCTTTGGAGAGTCTCGGTTTAGTTTTAGACCAATTTCTTATAGTATATCACATGTACAATTCGTTTATATCGGTTTTTACCACAATTTTTATCAGTCACACGTTCTATATTTTTAAGTCCCTCCCCTTAGTAATTTTTACTCAAAAAATCTTTGCTAAGGTTTATTTTCTTGTAAATTTGGTTATTTAGACCAATTTTATATTTCCACATGTTCAATTCATCTAGACCGTTTTTACCATAATGTTTACCCATCACACGCTTAAACTTTAAGTTTCTTCACTTCGTATTTTTACAGAAAACATTTTTTTTGGTTACATTTTTCAATTTTTTTGCAAATTTAGTTATTTAGATTAATTTTACACTTTCACATTTATATATCATTTATATCATTTTTCCATAATGTTTATACGTCACACGTGCAATTCCTTTAATGTTCTCCTCCTAGTATTTTTACAGAAATTTTTTGGTTTGTTATAGTTTCAATTTTTTTTTGCAAATTTGGTTATTTAGACCAATTTTATATTTTACACTCGCAATTCTATATAACATTTCTTATTACAATGTTCATCGGTCACACGTGCAATTTTTTTAAGTCTCTTCCTTTTGTATTTTTATAGAATTAAATTCTCACTGATGAGGACTCCAATCTGAGTCGAAACGTTTGAAAATATGAAACTTTGAGTTACATTTTTTCCTGGACCCTAAAGCCAACTAAGAACATCAACAATATTTGAATATTTTATATAATACAATATTATGAATAATAGATGGTTGAATTTGAAATTTTTTCCACTGTCTACATTATTGGATGAAACTTTTATAATATAAATCATCATTGTTTGTGACTGAATATCAAACAAAAGTAGCAGATTACCAGTCAAAAATTCGTTCTCTCTAAACCTGTATTAGTGAACGGCCACTGATTCGTAGTGACTATGCACTGATGGCAGCAGTTATAAGTCTTTCACTGAGAATCAGTGAAATCCGACTAATGAATCAGTGAAATAGATTGAATTCACTTATTGAATCAGTGAAATGTTCAGGTGGGAATAATAAAACCAGCAATATATTTTAACGATCGATAAACTCGTTTATTTTCGGTTAAACAACCTAAAAATAAATTACGTAATTATTCTTATATATTGTAATTATTATTGTGTATAATTATATTATGTAACGTGTAGGTGAAATTTTTAAATTCACCATTTCAAAAGTTATGTTCACGTGGCGCGTTCACTGATTCCTTAGTGAAATCTAACCAGGGCACTGATTCATCAGTTGATATATTTCCACTGATACAATCAGTGACTATTTCACTGATTCAGGTTTAGAGAGTTTGATCATTCAGTTTATATTAATGGATTTTGATTAATTAATAGAAATTACAAAGAGGTTAAGATCCCCATAAATCAGTTGAAAAAGAGTTATTGCTCATTATCGATTTACTAATCATAGATGAGTGTCAAGGGCGTTCGTCGTGAAATAATTAAACGCTTGAATTGTGTAAATTTACTCCCTTCGAGAAGGTGATTCTGTTGGGGCGATGGAAGCAGCGCTATAAAGTCCTACGATTTACAAAGATCGTACGATAGGCTCTAACGAAATGGGGGATAAGCCACTCTTTCTCTGATAATTTAGTTATATATCGCCCATTAAATACAAAGACTATTAAAGAGAAGAACACACAAATAATTCAAGTATTTTAAAAAAATGTATTATTTTCTTTATCTTAAAAAATGTGTCTCCTAGAAATTTCTCTCAATGACGATAAACTTTTTATAAAAATAGATAAAAAGTCATCAATATAATTCTAATAGATATATGTAACATAATTCAAACATAAATCAAAAACCTAATAAAATGAACATTTTTACATAAACAAATTATTCACCTGAGATAGATTTATCAAGCATGTCTGATTTAATATTGATGTTTACTACTGAAACATTTGGTCACGTATTTGAAATGTATTTGGTAACGTTTTAAGATTACTCCCATTTATAAAATTTTCCTTCGTGAGATATTTACAAAACATACAAAAAACTGAAATAAAATTTTCAATATTTAATAAAAAAACAAAACCTAATATCAGGAATTCTTTAGAACACTAGTATGTAAAGATTCAATAAATTTTCACTCAATGGAATAAAATCCAGTTAAATTTAAATGTATGTTAACTTTTTTTCGTTTTAATATTATATTCAAATATTTATTCTTTAAAGATAAATTCTCAAAGTTATATCTACGGCTTGGCGTAACTTTTTATATTATATTTTTATTGCAATTTATTGCATGTATGTTGTAATCCCCAGACAAGATTTCATTCCGTCATATCCCGCGTCAATTCATAATCTGTTTCTGCGATAATGTGAGCCATTTTACGACCAAACTGAGCCATAATTTTTATCCGAATGAACCCAAGGTAACTTTCAATCCGTCTCAATACGTGTATCCACTCCAAATTAAATTTAGACGAATCCGAAATCAGTCGAAGAAAATTTTTAAAGTGATTCAATCCGTACGCATTTACTCTCTAAATCCGAATCAGTCAAAATCTACTGATTATTAGTGAAGTTTGAACGATTTAAATAGCTATAGAGAGGTTAGTGTGAATCAGTCAAATTTCACTGATTACTTCAGTGAAGAGTAACTGATTTGGCAGTGGAAAATATTGTTTTCACTGATTCATCAGTGAAAATCTACTGATTTAAGAGTAAAAAATATTGTTCCCACTGATGAATCAGTGAAGAGGCAAATCACTGATTCAATCAGTGACAATTTGACTGATTCAGATTCAAAGAGTAGAAGTCAATCCGAACGAATCCGACACAAATCAAAATTACTTTTACAGAACTTTTTAAACTCTGCGTCTCTTTGGATGTCAATCCAAATGCATTCGACACCAATCCGAAGTAGTTTCCCAAACCGTCTCAATCAGTGTCTCTTCTTAGAAGCAAATTTACACAAGTTCGAAACAAACTCACAAGGAACATTAGGTAGGTGTCCCCCTCCGATTTTCTTCGTTCTCATATATGTTGTAGTACTCGAAAAACTAAGCGAAAAGTATTTTTTCTTACCTACCCAAAATGATTTTTAGGGGGTAAAAATCACCCCCGAAAAGTGTGGTACCCATTTAATTGTTTTACATATAATAACAGAATCTTTCACAATAAAACCAACTCGAGCAATGTCCTCACAATAAAAGATGAAAAATGTGATTTTGTCAACTTGATCAAAAAGATATTTGGGAGGTAAAGTACCTCAGAATAATTTTTAATTATACACAAAATTTCCAAACGGGCATGATTTCAACCCTAAAAATCTGGAAAAAGTATATGTTGCACGCAATAATGAAATGAAGTTTAGGTGTTTTTGGATTTTCACGAGAAATTAATTTATAAGAGGTAACCACCCTTGAGTGTATTTTATTATATTTCTGCAAAATAAAGTAAGTTTTACATACAAAACCAAGCAGAAGAATTTATTCGCAAAGAGGGTAGAAAAATGTAAAGTTCTCAATTGAGTGAAAAATTTTAATGGGGGTAAACTACCCCAAAAGAAGTTATGACTACATAAGAAGATGACCAAATAGCTGTAAATTGAAATACACTCGAGATTCCCCATAACGAGATTCCCTGTAACAAGGCCTCCCTTTTACGAGCGCGTCACGGTTCCCCATAACGAGCAGACGATCGACCCCTCTTCCCCCACTACTACGGAATGAAGCGCGCTCGAATTTGAAACAGTAATCAATGAGTTTGATGACTTTTATCACAAATTAATGAGAAAATAATAGGTCAATTATTGAAAAATTACTTAATTGTGTAATTTTACAGTATTTGAAATGAAAAATTTAATATTTAATTTTTCCAATCTGGAGTTTTCAATATTTTGTAGTAAAGTCGGTTATCAAACATTAAAATTGCATAAGTTTTTTTGAAAATTTTGATATTTCACACATTATTGTAGATAAGTAAAATTCTTCCTTTTTAAACAAAATGTATGAAAATTTTATATAATTACAATTAATCAGTATGTATAATTTTGCGCAGTTTATTATTGTGATCAATAATACATGCGTAATACTATGTTTCGAATCGCATTTTTTATAAATGAAAACCAACAGCAACATTTTAACATTTATATTACTGTTTATTACATTTATCATCAAGACTTTTCTTTTTTTCTGGGAATATTAAAAAATACATCTGATAAGTATAGATATTTTTATTATTATATTATTATATTTTTAGTATTTTGAGTACATACCGTCAAATAAGTCAATTCCATGTTGAATACTCGCAACAATCTTTTTTATACGCTTTTTTACTATGTATACATACAATTATTCACATGGCATCACTGACAGACTGACTGCACGCATCATATAATGCGCATAACAGCGCATAGCAACAAGTAGGATATGGAGGGGATCCCTTTCGCGCTCGATGCAGAGAGGTCTCCGATGCTCGAGCTTCTCGTTATAGTGAATCTTGAGTGTATATGTTACACACGATAATAAAATAAAGTTTACGTGTTTATGTATTTTCCCGAGAAATTACTTTATAGGCGTCCTTTGAATTCAGAATAGATTCAGAATAGTTTGCATTGATGAGAAAACAAAAATCAAAAAGTGCGAACATTACGAATAGAATTGTTGAACTTGTTTCAATAAACCAAAAATACTGAAATTTTACTTTATACCAGATATCTATCTACAGAATTATGTTTATTATTATTTATAATTATGTTAATTATTATTTATACAACAAAATTCTTTCGTTCTACTAACAAAACATTTCTTCAAATCAATAAAATTTTGGTTATTTAAACAAAATGTTTTGGTGGAAAAAAAATTTTTTCCCTACTAGCTGGTCATAAAGTACATTTTATTGCCCCCTGCCTGGAAAATAAATTCATTTTTCAACCCCCCAATAGAAACAGGTTTGTTGCATACATTTTTTGCTTAGTCTAGCCTAATAAAAGAGTTGTTTATCTAACTTTTGAAATAAATGAAGTTTTAAATGAAGAAATAAAAGGAGTCGATAATCTCGAGAGATTTGTATCATGGAATGAAACATAGGGATATTTTCTATCATATTTTCTAATTCTAAATATAGGTATGAGGTGGATTTCAAAGAGCGTGATATTATACGTTCGAAACTAGCACGCTACTCGGATAATCAAATATTTGTCGTGTTTATTGTGTTTATCATGGACGGTGAAAGATCGTGTGTGGAATCGGCGCATATGTATGACACATCATATAGGAAAGCCTATAGTCCACAGGTTTGAAGTAAATTCAAGCATTGACTTTGGTCGAACACGAGCAAATGGCGCCTGTGCGTGGTGCGTGCGTGACTCATTCCACCCTCTTTTACAGGGCCGTATTTCTACACACCAAAAGGGACTCGGTAATCAAAGAAGAAAGGCTCCTCTAATTTCTTAGAACTTCATTATTCCCCATGAAACTTTTATATCCTTTGCTTTGATCAATCAAAAAGTTTTATCAATCTATATTTTCCTTAGTAAGAAAACTATTTTGTTGGACAACAAAAATTTGATTGGGTCCACAAAAAAAGTTTGTTCTTTATTAAAAAACTACTTTTAAAATATAAATCAGTGAGATTTCACTGTTGAAATAGCAGAAACGGATTGCTCTTTCACTTCAGTGAAAATTTCACTATCAATCAGTGGTACTTCACTAAAAACAGTGAAATTTTAACTAAAGTTAATCAGTAAAATCTGAAATACGAATTAAATTTTACTAATTAACTTCAGTGAGAATGTTATTGCTTTTTAGTGAAATACTACTGATTGTCAGCAGAAGAGTAGCTCATTTCCAGATATTTCATCAGTGAAATTTCACTGATTCATATTTAGAAACAAATTATTTTGTTTGCTTATGCCAAATTTTTGCAAATTATAATATATATTTTGTTGATATTAAAAGTTTTAATTTTAATTTTTAATTAAAAATTTTACTGGTCTGGAGACATTTTTTTGGTGGCCTGTTTTGTTTGATCCAGCCAAATATTATTTGAGACCTGAATCCATTACAGAATAATTTATTTGTAGAAAAAAGTGTTTATTTTTAAATTTGTCAGTATTAAAATGGATTATCATTGAAAACCCGATAAGAAAGCTTGAAATAAAAAATATTGGAAATTCTCAACCTTTATTCCTTTTTGGTCCGTTATTTTTTTTCGCGAACAGAATTTGAAAAAGTGAAAGGCATGGATCAACCAGTACAGCTGACTTAATCAATAAAATCAGTTCCACCTAGGATTTTTCAACAATAATGAATTTTTTCAGCTGAAACTTTAAAACATAATAAGAGAGATATTAGCGGATGGCTACAGACTTAAATTAGTTTTTAGCAATTAAAATAATTTTAGTGTGGGTAAAACAGGAATTATTTATTCGTATTTTTTAGAACTAATCGAAATCTACAGCCATCCGCTAATATGTTCTTTATTATGTCCTAAATTTTCCGCTAAAAAAATTCATTATTGTGGAAAAATCTTGGGGGAAACTGATTCTATTGATTTAATCAGCTGTACATAGTTGATCCACGGCCTTAACATATAGTCTTTATATTCAGCACACTCAATTTACCAAAGAACATTTTCCAAAAATGTTATTTTATTATTCTCTATACTTTTCTGAGTATGTGTGTAAATTTTCAGGTCAATCTGATTTTTTTTCTTGGAAAAATATATAAAATTAAAAGTTACTACGAACGCGTTTTTAGCGAAAATTAGTTTTTTACACAAAATAGTTTATTTATTTACTAATATTCCTGAATTATATGGAAAATAGTATATAACACAATATATATATTTCTTTTATGTATATACATATATGATAGTTTTGATAGTGAGTAAGGCTTCACTACTAGACTTTACTTTAAACTTCGTTTTCCGCAAGTTGTGATTTTCCGTGTTTGTTGCAACATATGTTTGAATAAAAGCACAGGCCTTTGAAATTTTTACCACTTATTCTTTCTTATATTATCAATATTTTTGGGTATAGAAAGCACTCTAGCTAAAAAAATTCCTATAAAACATTTTTTTTATATTTTGGGATATTTTTATTAATTTTTTAATTTTATTTGTAATTTTTTTTCAGTCGTGTTACCTTATTTTACATACCCAAAAATGTTCAACACATTGTAAGGAACAAAATAAAAAAAGAATCATGACAATTGGTTAAAAAACATAAAAGTTATTAAAAGTCAAGAAATGTCAAAAAATGCCCAAAATACTAAAAAAATTTAATTCAAAAATACATAAAGGTGCTGGAATTTAAAAAAAACCTTTCTAAATAAAGGTACTAAACATAAAAAAAATTATACGGAAGGTCTAAACTCAAAAAATTAAAATTAAAAAAATCCCTTAATATCCATAATAATACAAACAGAAAAATTAATAAAACTTTCCATTCCATAAACTGTATTAATATAATTAAAAAACGTTACTGAATAAATTATTAATAACTTGATTTCGAAATTTATTTTCTTCTTAATCTGATTTTAACTTATGACAAAAATGAAAAATATAGAGTAATTGTTTAAAAATGAAATGATTTACTTTGTAATGCACATTGTGAAAAAAAGTTAATAAAGGCTATTGAAGTCTCTCATCAGTGCGACCCGAGTAGGGGAAGAAACCACCCTTTTAGGAGAGGGTGAACCTTCATCCCCTTCTTCCAATAAAATACTCGAATGCAAGGGGATAAGCGAATAGAGTTCCTCCCGCCAGAAACGCGACTCAACCGGCGATCGATGGAGCGTCGCCTACGGTATCTATCGTGGGTTGCCGTATCAGAGGTTTGGAAATTTTCCTGAAATTACCCTCTCATTCCCTGACAGAGTGACGAAATTACCAGATGGAACCAGACCGCGCACTCTAAATTCACGACCTTAACCCTTTGCGCCCAGCCATTGAGGTATAACTAGTTTCATTGATTTCCGGTACTCTTGACTGTTTTGGCAACCTGCGGAATATTTACAGTTTAAAATAGAGCTTATCAAATCGCAAGAGTAGAAACGAGTCATAAAATATTTTTAAAAGACCATGAATTAGACATTTGCACTTCCATAAGAAGCTAACTTCACTTTTTTGGAACACTGGTATTTTCCTCCCATTAAATAGAAGAATTAGACAAGTTTATTATTTAGTTTTATTTTTTTCGCATCACAAAACATATTTTCACCCATAATATTTTTTTTATGGACGCTTCTTTATTGCAGAATTTAAAATATATATACAGGTTGAGTTTTTATCTAGAGTCATCGAAATATCTCAAGAAATACGCATCATAGAAAAAAAATTTCCACAATAAAATTAAAAATTTTAAAGCCCGCCAGTAAAAATATATTTTATTATACAAAAGGAACTGAACAAAATTTTTAAATTATTGAAATAACAAATTGGTCAAAATTAGTTAAATTTATTTCAAATTAATTAGGTGATTTTGAAATTTTTGTCACTGTCGACCGGCAATCGAAAGACCTGGGCTCGAATCCCAGCGCAGTCGAAAGCGTCTTTTTTTCCACAGAAAGATTTTCAAATTCTTTAAATATTAGTTAAATTTATTGTTTAGTTTCATTTCTTCCGTATAATAATATTATATTGTGTAACCAGGGAAAATAAATGTTTCTCCCGTGTTGCATACAATTTTTTTTACTGGGGGGGGGGCAGAAAATGGATTTGTTTGCCCCGCAGGGGGCAATAAAATGCACTTTATGACCCGCTAGTGGGGAAACACATTTTCATCAGGAAAATTTTTTCTAAAAACGCTTCTTTATTGCAAAAATTGAAAAATAAGATCCCTTCCCGTACATTCCCAATGGATATGATCAGGAAAGCGAAATTTGAATTCCATGGTAATTTTTCTAGAAGAGAAGATAATTTTATCAAAATTGAGCAGAATAGTTCTTTTATTTTATTTTAAATTTCAGGATAACGAATAAAGTAGAAGAAAACTATTCCCGGTACTTAGAAACCTTTCCAGTTCTGAAAGCATTTAATTAATTTTACAACTTGAAAATGCAAGGGTTCTTTAATAAAAATAAATCTTTCCTAAAAAAGGAAAACTTCACGATCACTTCTCGGCTTTTTCAGTTTTCTAGTTAACTGGCGACCATAAAAATGTTAAAAATAATCAAATTACGGTAATTTTCTAATTGTTTCCAATAGCTATAAAGATCACAAATTCTCACATTATATCATCTTTATTTTCAGCAGGCAACTCAAATTCGTACGATATAAAGGAATTCCTTTTTTGATTTTTCAACTAGGAGAATCAATTATATCAAGTAGTTGTAAATTCAAGATTTTATCAAAATCTAAAAATGTAAATTCAAATAAACTTTGTAGATATAGTTTCACTGGATATGTATAAATATAATAAAGTATCGAGCTAGCAAAATTGATAGATTTTTATAATTAGAAAAAAAGCCTTATCTATATGACACCAATTTTCCTTTACTTATAATGAATGTTTTTTCTCTCAAATTTGTCTTTCTCCAGAACATGACAGCCCTTGAACTTGATAGACTTTGAATTAGAGCTCCTGATTTATTACCAAATTTTCTTTGTGAGTCTTTCTGGCACAGAAAACTGCCTCTGAATTCGAGTTCTCTCCGATCAGAAAGTTCGTTCTCCCCATACGTTACGTACTGGGTGCCCATTAATCCCAATCCGGATGTAATTCAGTACTCAACGATAATTGAACATCCACGTTATTGCACAAATTTTCTTTTCCTTTTCATATAAGAAACCTATTAAAAGAAATGAAAAATATAAAATGTGTCAAGCATAATAAATTGATTGAAATTGAAAAAAAACTCAAGCATCCTAATTAATTAATTTTTATATTCCATATTTATCTCACACAAATATTAATTTTCAAAACAAATTAATTTTATTTATCGAAAACCATTTTTATTTTATCTCAAACTATGATTGTTATATTAGTTATTAATATGATAATGATTGTTTATCCTTTAATAGATTAAAAATTTGTTTCCTTCGTTTTTCGACTTTTGATTTTCAAACTCTTATAAAATAAAATAAATAAAATAAAATTGTTTTAAATTCTCAAAACTGGCTTCATTACATTTTTTATAAGGAGTTTTTTAAAAAATAGATACCTTCTTTTCCAAAAAAAATTGTATTGTAAGTTTGAAATACGAATTTATGAATAATAAAAAAGCATTGTTTGGGGTTTTTCCCCGTTTTTAACGTCGATAAAAAGAACTGATTCACGGACGCTTGACTTTGTCACCATGTATTCTACCGTTGAATCATAGCTTTTATACGATTCCATGTAGAGAAATCGATCGATTTGATACTAGAGTACAATCAAGCACAATACAGACAGTAAGAGGGGACAACAGCTTTATGCTTGACCAAGCTTTGCGATTATCTTCTCTAACTGCATTCCGGTTCTATCGTAACTTGAGTATTATTTCGTTGTAATGATCACTTGCAACCCAAGCTCAATTGAAAATCTTCTCCCCTAGTTTAGCTTTGACAGAAATTAAGATTAAAAATCTCATCGGAATTCGATTTATTAAAAAATAAAAATCTACTAAAATTTAGTAAACATTTTTGGCAAAGAATAACGCAATGGAAAAAATAAAAATTTGTATATAGCTTTTGAGTCATTTTGTACCTTATTAAAGTTAAAAAACATAAACAAAGTGAAGTATGGAATTAGTGACTTGACCAGTAAATTTACGTTCATTTAAAAATTTTTTAATTTTAATATATCTTAAAAAATTAAAACATAGAAATTTACCAGAAATGTTAAATGATTGTTAAATCTGAGTCCAGTGACAAGTTACTATCATATCTTAAGTGCTGTATCTGTTTTCACTTTTAAACCATTTATTATGGTTCCGTTTGTAGCTTTAATCGAAGAAGTCTCTCAAAGTACCTTGGGTGACCTCATATTCGAGGTCGGTGAAATGAATCTCATTAAATGTCAAAATTTACTAGGTGACATCTTCTCACGTTGGTGAATATAGTTCTGCATTATCCGCGTGCTTCACCAAGTCACGTTAGGACAAATATTTGCTTCTTATATGATCGACATCGATATGCACGAACTTACAAGATGAGGTACTCATAAAATTTCTTTTATGCATTTACTTCAAGGCGAAGTAAACACTTTTAGAAAACGAATCAAGGTAAAATGCTGTATCTGAAAACAATCTCCATATTAATTTATTTTGTTGAATGATAATGATAAAACATTTATCAATAATATACAATATATTAAATTAATTCTCATAAAAGAATGAAAATCTATTACCTTGAAATATTACTTTTTAACAATTTAAGAAATTCAATATACTAAAGGAAGAAGCTCACCCAAATATCATTTCTTTATTTTAACTTGTTCCTCGGCATATTGAAAATAAATCCAGAGCATCGTCTTTTGCAATAACGTACAAAGCTTTGTAAACTAAAAGGATAAATTGAAAAGTTAAAGCATATAATATAAATATTGTTTAATAAATTTCTCCTTTGAGGCACTATTGGAAAAATGATTAACTATTCTCGGCATGGGGAAATCTTTTTAGAAAAGTCAAATGTATGTGGAGATTGAATAAAAAGCTGAAATTTAATTCAATTTATTATTAAATAATAAAATAAAAGTAATCTTTTAAAAATTATCCTTTACAACTCGAAACTTTTATTAAATTACTATAGAAATTATAATTCAATATAATAAAACAGATTATTAGTTTTAAATAAACTTTTTACATGTTTATAAAGCGGCTATTACAAAACTCAGCGAAAATTCGAGTTATCCAGTTACGATTCAAGCTCCTGCTTGAATTAATAATTTAAAATTAATATATACACCGACCACTCCCAAAATCAGGTTTAGAAAACGCCTTCATAGAATCTCCAGATCACAATGTCTAATTTCAGGATGCTTTTTCTGCAAAAATAAAATAGAGGAGACGAATTAACATCAATTTGAGAAATGAAGAATAAAAGGTGATTACTCTTTTGAAGGTAATTA
Source organism: Diplolepis rosae (assembly GCA_030998225.1). Taxonomy (NCBI): domain Eukaryota; kingdom Metazoa; phylum Arthropoda; class Insecta; order Hymenoptera; family Diplolepididae; genus Diplolepis; species Diplolepis rosae. The sequence continues at coordinate 30,295,337 of JAPYXD010000710.1, read as the reverse complement.
ATCTCACTTTCAGTTTTAATTCTATTCTGTCAATCTCGCCACCGACTAAGTCGACGATGTTTTCTCCGTGTTTTAGAAGAAATGCTTCAAGCTCATCTATATTCTGCATCTTTTTCATCTCCTAATTAACAAAAAAATGTCGTTGAAGTTTTTCTACATAAAGTCTCAAGAATCAAGTCAATTGATCATACCTCTAACATAGCATTGAGATCGTGCTTGTCGAGATAGGACCTCGTTAATTCCCGACCATCAAAATCCAATTCAGCTTTGTATCGCACCAAACTGTTTCCCATGTCTATACCCTTAACGTCGTGAATCGCTCGAACCTAGGAATGTGAATATACATAAATATGTTTCATTTTTGTTCAAAAATACGAGACACAGACAAGAAATGTAAAATAGTATTACCATAATATCAGACTCCAGTTCAGCATTTATTCTGTCAAGGCTTTCCTGAGATATACTTCGTCCAATTAAAGCTGCGACATTAGTGTATATAATAAAAGAAGCTACACCGCCCAAGAGACCTCCAACAAGAAGAGATCCAATCGCATCAAATGCTGGATTTCCTAAATACGAAGTTAATCCCATACAAGAAGCAGCGCAAGCAACGCCAATTACCTGAAATTAAATTAGTTAATAAATAGAGAAAATTACAAAATTTGAAATAGGTAAAATACACACAGCTGCAAAGTCTTCCATAAGGACAACGTTGACTGAAGGATCCATTCCCGATATCACATACTCCTTGAACTTCATTCCCTTTTCCATGGCACCTTTTTTAATAGAGTTGATTGCCACCATCAAAGTTGCTCCTTCTGATACCAAAGAACCTCCTAGTATGAAATACGCCCAGTAAAAAGAGTCAACTGGTCCAGGTAAGAGAAGTCCATGAATTCCATGGTAGACGGAAAGGCCGGTACCAACACAAAAAATTCCCACTCCTGATATTAATGATGAGACATACTTCATATTCGTGTATCCATAAGGATGATCCGGATTTGGATTCTAAAAATTATTAATTAAAATTTGTTCATTGCGTTAAATCAAACAAATTATATAAGTCTAAATTATAATCACCTGGACAGATTTATAAATTCCATATGCTAAAATCAACTGGTTACAAGTATCTGCCGCAGAATGAATACATTCGGAAAACATACTATGAGATCCAGTATATAACCAAGCGAAGAATTTGCAAAGAAAATTGCTAAAATTTCTAAAAATGAGCGTTAGATAGTTATTGATAGAGTTAATCAGAAGATTTAGAATTTCGGAAGAACTAAAATAAATAATACTTACATTATAATTGCAGTTACAACAACTCTTCCAGATCTTCCAAACAGTCCTTCTGGTGCAACTACTTCGGTTTGGTTATCCATTTGTCGACGATAGTCTCTTAAAATCCTTTTTACGTTAAAGAGATCTAAAAATTAAAATTTGGAACTTATTAAACAGTAATTACGATGAAGTATGAAAGTTGTAAAAAAATTTATTTAAAAGCAACATTGAATAAATTGGGAGCATATTCACTTTGCTGATAAGTTTTCCGCTCAACTTCCTTTATCAGAAGTTCTTTCATTAAAGCTTCTCGAGAACCCCAGACTTCAATTGCTCTAAAACCAGTAAATTCTTAGTTCATTTAAACAATTTCACAGTATTTTTTAAATTACTGCGCTTACTTAGCTTCGACATCCTTTCTCCAATAAACTGTGATCGGTGGTTCAAACTCGTAAGGAGATCTTCTCTTTGTTTTTGGGAGCGACTCCAAGTCTGCAGGTTTGAGAAGAAAATCTGACATCGCCCTCACTGGAGTGATAAAATTTCGTTCCAGCGATGAAGCAGAAAGGTCAACCCTTATTCTTTTTTTCACAGCTGAAAATTTTCCATAATTTATAATAAAATCTCATTTTTTAAATCTGTGAAAAATAAAGAATTCAAAATCTTACCTTTTTTAGGTACAGGTATTTCTTCCTTTGCCGCTTCTTTCTCTGATTCCCTTTTTTCTTCCTTTTTCCTTGACTTCTCATCTTGCTTCTTCAAATCATCTACTAAGCTGGTTACGCTTAGAGTCAGATCTCTTTCTTTTACTTTACCTAGCTTTTCCTGATCAAGTTCGATTACTTTTTGTTTCAAATTAGCAACCTTAAGTTTTTCTGCCTTTCTCTCCTCAATTTCCTTCGCAGAAAACCTGGAGGCAGAGGCATGAATCCATCGCAACTCACTAATTTTCCCTCGATTGGCATTATTGAAAATGTTTTGGGTATTCAATATAACATGAACAAACTTTGGTGTTATGTAAATACTGGTGTGCCTCCTGTTTGCTCCGATATGAAAGACATAGAATCGGTCTGTACAGTGGCAAGTGACATTTCGTCGAATAAAACTCAGGAGACTGTAAGACCGATGTAGCATTATTATAATCCTGAAATCTAAAGTCTCATGGAAAACGAGGTCCTGTATTATTTTGAGAAATATCTATAGTATTAGAATGAGTCTTGATTTTTTTAAATTTGTGTCTACAAAATAGATCAAAATGTGATCTTAGAATCCTAACCTAAAACATTAGTTTTGTCTTCTTTTGTGAATTTCGAGCGTAAATCTTCAAAAAATGCGTTTCGCATTAAAAATCATCACTTTCGTTAAATTTTTGAATGTGGAAAAAACACGAAGTGATTAATATAAACCATTTTATTAAGTTGCTTTTTTAAAACCCAATACTTTAAACTTGTCACTGAATAAAAATCACGGATGTTTAATCCATCAGTATAGAAACTGAAACGGTATGACGATTAGGGGATTAAAAAATCAACACAAATAACTCAAAATCAAAAAACTTTTAACCGAATCTGACAGAAACCATGTTGATGAATATGTATCTAGCAAAAATTAATGTTGATAAAACAGTTTCGTATTTCTGATATTTTTTAGTTTCAATGGATGGCGCTAGTTACTTTAGTCTAAAATTCATTCAAAAGAGAGCGAAATTCGAAATATCACAATTTAATAGCTACAAAAATGTTTTAATGACTAATAATCAAAAATCTTTGATTACAAATGGATTATTTTTATTTATTTTTTTTAAGCTCATATTTCATTTTGAATATACAAAAAATTATATTATGCAATAGATTTCTGAAGCTATGAATGAAATTTTGTTTTGTATATTCAAAATGAAATATGAATTTAAAAAAAATAAATAGACAGGTTTGGTATTCCTAATTTCTATAATAAATCTCACACAAAATATTCAACAAATAAATATAACATATTTAATATTTCATATTCATATATTATTATATATTCATACATTATAAAACTGGCTATTCTTTTACTGTAATTCCTTTTACATGTAAAATGAGATACCAGAACAATATTTCTTATCACTTTTAAATAAACTGTTTACACCATTTTTCAACTTTTTGTTTGTGTGACAAAAGCAAGCATAGGCCACTATGACAATACTTTAAACTAACACTAACACTAACAGACAATATCTGTTTTATTTTTATAACTTTCTTTTATTAAAGTTTTTTACAAGACTGCAAAGGACGTATATATATTATTGAAATGTTGAAACAGATTACATTAATATTAAAATAGACATTTATTTTTTATTTTAATAGAAATCCAAATAATGATAAGTTATTTTATAAATTATAAGTAAAAATATACATTGATACTTTGGTACTTTTACGCTTAGAAATGCCTGTAATTCAATTTTATAATCTACTTCAGTATTTTAGTAATATACATTATTTTGCAATCTTGAGGACTCAAGGCTTAAAAAGCGTCAGCTTAATGGAAACAAATTTTCCAAAGATACCTTAGTTTTATCAAAAATTTCCTGTGCTGGAGCATTTGGATTTCCAGATTCGTAAGCCATGGGAAAAAATCAATCGAAATGATGTACGCTTGTTTTTATTCCAAAATCAGTGTAATTTTTTCACATATATAAATTAATATGTATCAAGATGCTTTATCTCATATTCGATTTAACATTATTTACTTCTTGTTTAGTCGTCACAGTTTTAATAGCTTGTCGAAACTCCTTCAGTTCGTTTAATAAAATATTCCTCTGTTCTCTATCATGCTCTCTCTGAAGCTCAAATTGTCTCTCCAGCCACTGTTGATGTTTCTTTTGCATTAGAGTTTCGTGTTCCATTACGCTAGATATGAGAGTTGGCATTGAATCAACATCAGAAGATTCCTGCATTTCTAATGGAGCTGAACTGGTCTCACTATATTTTCTTTTACGCGGAGATTGCTGACTCAAGACTTTCAGATGTGACTCGTCTTGAAAGGCATGAATTGAATTATTCGACAACTCGTCAAAATCTGCGCATTCGTAGATTATTTCTACGGAATTTTGATCTAATTCTTCAGTGACAAGGTTATTCATATTTGCGAAATGATTTTCATTTCCGAAGTAATTAGTGCAATTTAGTTCTTCTTCGTTTAAGCTACATACTACTAATTCTCTTTCTTCTTCATCCTGTTCTTCTTTTTGAATTTCTAGTACTGTTAGTCCTTCTTCTTCAAATGTTTTTATTTGTTCCTCTTCTTCTATTTCCTTCTTCAGCAATTCTGCCAATTTTTCCTCATTTACAAATTCATGTTTCAGTCTTTCATCTTCTTGTATTTCTGCCATTATTTGCTCATCTTCAAATTCCCATTCTTGTGATTCAATTTTTTCTATACAAATGTTTTCTTTAACTACGCCATTTATAACTGAAATCAAAGTTCAAATTAATTTTCTTAGAAAAATGATATTAGATCAAAATTGAATTAGAAACTTACCTATGATAGTTTCTATTGGCGTCCAAGTTGTCTTGTCATCTATTGTTCCAGAAAATAATGAATTCTTGTTTCTCGCAGTCAGTTTCATTGCTTTACTCACACTTTCCCTATCAAATTGAACGTAACTATGTTCAAGCTCCTGAATATTACTTTCCGTAATTCTTTTCTGGGAACGTATAATGATCCTTGGTTCTAGAGACGGAGCGTGTATAATTGGAGACTTTCCATAAATATTATTAAGTTCGTTATAAAAGGGACATTCAAGTAATGCCTGAGGTGTACAATTCGCTTCAATACAGCGCATGTAACTCTGTCGCAAGCTTTTAATTTTTATTTTTATTTGGGTGAAGTTTCTCTCAAATCCCCTTTCTCTTAATGGTTCTATCAATTTCAAAATAGCATCCTTTATTACTCGATCCCGAAAATCTCTTGCTAATTTTAATTCTATAATTAAATTCAGAAGTGTCTTGGTTTCCTTTTTACTCCAACACGCACCTCTTGTATGTTTTTTTATGTATTCTTCCGATTCAACCTGGCCAAACGATTTAAAATCAAAATTCTTGAAATAAGGTGCAAATAAAGTCTCATATAAGGAAATAAACGGAAATTTATGGATTACTTCAGCCTCATCCCCAATGCGCTTTCCTTCTAAATAATTCTGCATCAAATTATGCATTTTTCTTTGAAGTTGTTCCTTTGTTCGCGAATAACCGCTATCATTCAAGACAGAGACTAATTTTTCCGCGGCGTAGTCTGTATTTTGAAAAGCTTCTTTAACGATGTCCAATTCACTTATTGATGTCAGCAGCATAACTGTTTCTTCTTCGGACCAGATTTCTGTATCTTTGAGCTTATAACGTAGTCTTGGCTTTGGAGTTTTCACGTATTCTTCTCCCCACATTTTGTTTAAGTATCGAAAATAGGGACAATCTTTAGTGCTTTGACCTCTTTGATAATTTTTCTTAAATTTTATGAACGTAACTTTCAAACTTTGTAGAGCAACTTCTACTTCTTTTATGCTCTTATAATACCCATGCTTTTCTAAAGCCAAACTTATTTCTTGTAAACCTGTCGAAGAGAAAGTATATAGGGTGATTTTGGATTGCAAATTATTTTTTTGGATGAGCGAAAGCATAGTTTCCAGTTCTTCTTTTGTCCAAATATCCTCAACTTCATCATCCTCAGATCCTAGTATTTTTTGGTCTAACGAATCATTGGGATCAATTGTCTTTCTGATATACAACTTTTTTAACAAGTCATAAAAGGGACATTCTTTCAAAGCTTCTTTTGTACATCCGGCTCTAACACATTTCACGTAAGTTCTCCGCAAACCTTTGATTTTTGTTTGTATCTGATAAGATGTTCTTTCAAATCCTATGTTATTCATTGGTTCCATTAAAACTTCTCCTACCTGTCTATCAGTGAGATTACGATCTAACAAATTATGCTTCATCATAAGTTCCAAAAGTGTAATTACTTCCACATCCCTCCATTTCAACCTCTTATCACCAAAATTTTTTGGTATTCTTGTCTCTGCATCGTTCAACTCGGAATCCAAATCCATTGAAGTGGCTTCTACTTCCTGCATATAAAATTGCTAAGTATCAAAAAATAGACTTGTCAAATATTTTTAAACGAATTTTTTGTAATTGATGTTTTCTATGTATTCATTAATATTAAATTTAAATTATATTAAACTTAATGTTTACATTTCTTACTTCAATTTTATAAATAGTTGAAGAAAAATTTTGAAATAAACCTATTAAAACGGAAATAACAGAACTCTAGAAAATAAACATAGTTGTGACAATTCCAGATTTTTTCAAAGTGAGGTTAAGTTAGGGAAAACTGCCCAAAAATTTACGTGAAAAACTTAAATTCAACATTTAGACATTCAAAAATTGAATATTTGAATTCCATGATTGAAAAGGGATTTACTAAGATGGAATAGAACTGAATACTGTTTATATAGTGGAACTAAATCTACTCCGAAACTATAGTGCACAGTATCGAATTAAATTAGCGATGCCAAGATTTATGTAAAACCGTCTCAGTGTTTAATGAAAAGTAATAATTCTATTATTACCTTGAAATTATATGTCACGGGATAAAATCCATAAAATTTCTGAGAAAGTTAAAATAATTCAAAGAAGTTGTGAAATTACGCTTTTACACTATATATTAAAAATATATACGATCAGGGTGGAGCAGGAAAATTTTTGAGAACGTAAAATAAGAGAATATTCTCCAGAACATTCTCGGTTGGAAGAATTTTATAAGAATGTTCAATTTTGAATTTCGAAGCATTTTATTACAAAATATAAAAACAGTTTTTTATAACTTTTTGTCAAAATTCGTGTCACTTACATGCAGAAAACACATGTAACAAAGTTTTGTGCAGTTACGCGTAATTCGAGATTTTTTACGTGAAATACATTGTTTTTTACACGAAGTGAAATACATATTTTACTTAATTTACCCCCCACCAAAAAAAAACATTGTGAAAAAACTAGAGACGTAAAATATCTGGTAAAATACTGAAAAAAACTAAGTAAATTAGGGCGCCGTCCCATAGATGCGTTCTATGTTGCATCATTATGAGTAAAATGGAGAAAAAAGTATACATCTGTCTCGTTCACTCTCGCTACGACGCGACGCATTACGCACCCATGGGACGGCATTAGGGATGTCAGTTTTCTGGAAATTAATTTTTGTGAAATGAAATCTTAAAATTTTTCAAAATTCGTGAAACCTTTCATGAAAAGGTAGGAAGTTCTCACCTTACGTAATTTCTCTATTTTACGAGCGTGAATTTTAAAATGACATTGTAAACAATAATGTTTGTTCATTTCTTTGGCATAGGGTCAGTTTCTTCTTATTTCCTTTGATTAAAATTATTATTACATTTAAAAATGCGCAAAGAGAAAGAAAGGCAAACGTTTCGGCCACATATGGGGGCCCTCTTCAGTGCCATAAATTCAAAGATTAATTCAAAATTTTTGTAAAGAATTACAATATAGAAGATAATTAAAAATGAATTATCATAAAATTAAAAACTTATCACATAGCTTGCAATTCAAAATGAAGTAGTCCAGTATGCAGCATCACGAATTGAAAAATTACTTGAAGTTCACTATGAATAAAAAACCGGATAAAATGAAAAAATATAAAAAAATTTGCACACGAACCGACCGGAATTTTTTACAAAAAATGTTTATTATTAATGAATGATGCCAAATTGGTTCACAATGGCAAAACGCGAACAAGTTTTACATTCATGAAAACTTCTCGTGAAGACTTTAATACCGGCGTCTCTCACAGAATGATCTGAACTGTTTTAAAAACCGACTCGGGACATGTGGCTTTGCTGACCGAAAATTTTTTTCCTATAAGCAATCCTGAGAGGTTCTTTTCCTCCTTGAAGAAGACTATTGTTTTCAAGAAAACGATTTTGTATATAGGCTTCACGGACAAACCATTTTACACTGAATTTGCAAGCAAGGCGTTACATAAAGATACAATATTATAATATCCATATATGTAATTTTACTCCATATTTAAAAAAATTGAAAGTTGTTTATTTTCACATTCAGATTTATTCTGAGATGTTTTTGAAAAATGATAATAAATTTATCTATAAAAATTAATAAAAATGCAACTTGAATATTCGTGATATTAATTATCACATTTGAAGTTATTATTAAATTCAACTAGTTCTTAAAATGGTCAGAACTGTTAGATATTCTAACTTTATAGTGAAAGTGCCATTTCTAAATTTCAAATTGACATGTTTGGTAACATGTCTATTATTGTATTGACCCAAATTCATATAATGTTTCGTGTGCAAAATTTTTTATATTTTTTTATTTTATCCGGTTTTTTATTCATAGTGAACTGCAAGTAATTTTTCAATCCGTGATGCTGGATACTGGACTACTTCATTTTGAATTGCAAGCTATGTGATAAGTTTTTAATTTTTATGATAAATCATTTTTAATTATCTTCTATATTGTAATTCTTTACAGAAATTTTGAATTAATCTTTGAATTTATGGCACTGAAGAGGGCCCCCATATGTGGCCGAAACGTTTGCCTTTCTTTCTTTTTGCGCATTTTTAAATGTAATAATAATTTTAATCAAAGAAAATAAGAAGAAACTGACCCTATGCCAAAGAAATGAACAAACATTATATGAATTTGGGTCAATACAATAATAGACATGTTACCAAACATGTCAATTTGAAATTGTAAACAATATTTGCATGTAGGTTGATTTGCTCGCAAGTATTATTATTGAGGGTTGATATAATTCCTGTTTTCTAAATATAATAAACAATGTACTTTTTCTGTAGTGGGAGTAAAAAACGTAAAATACATATTTTACTTCCAGTAAAAATTTACAAGAAGTTATTACAATAGTTTAAAAACTTCTTATATATTACTTAAAAAACCTGAAATTACGCGTAGTCCATTTGACCCATCCCAGAGGGCACAGTTCCATGACGAGAGAAATAGGATTATAGAGGAATAGGGAAACAAGATACAACCAATGAAATTATCGCACAGACTGGCGAGTTTCTCATTGGTTGAATCCTGTTCACCTGTTTCTCTAATCCTATTCTCCACGACACCACCGTGAAGTTAGCACCCCGACTATGAAAATTTCGATTTGTGGCAAAATGTTTACAGTGCGACAAAATTTTAAAAAACAGTGCTTAGAATCGGCTTTAAGGTGACAGGTAATTAAATAACAATGAAAATCTGTTTTATTTGTTTATTATCTTTTTTGCTAATCACTGGAATATCAATAATTTTAATAGAGAACCTAGAAAAGTTATAAATATTTACCGAACTACTGTAATATGTTATATTTAGGATATCGTAAATTTCTTTTCAATAAGTACTATACTAATATATAGACTTAATAATGTGTGTTAATGTTGTGATCAAATTGTTTTATAATTATACTACCTTATTGTTTTATTTATGTTAAGAAACGTCTGCATAGTGGAATCGACTAAAAAATACAATTCTGGGAATGAGAATCATCCATCTCAAAAGGACCCTTACAGAAATAGATAATCCTTTTAAAACCGTAAAGTAAAGCTTATAAGCTTTTTACTGATACTTTATTTACAGCAAAATAAAATAATATTGATAATAATATTTTTATTCTGAATACATTAAATTAATAATATTTAATAATTTCATATTCAAAAATTCAAAAAAGTACTAAAAAGACAAACTAAATTTAATAGTTATATTGTAAGTTGTGCAAAATTAAGAATATTTTATATTTTTTTGTGAACCATCTTAATTATGAAATAATTTTGGCCACGGTAAATTCTTTTTAATTGACATGATATTGAAGTTTTATTTCATATAAGAACTAAACACTAGACATACTTTATTGTTATTGTTTAACAGCACTACTTATTCTGAAGAAATATTGCTTTTATTGAGCACAAGACTCATACTTGAAGTGCAAGTGCTATCCTGCCTTTTGCAATTTGCATCTGCTTCTCTGCTAGCAAATCATTTTCAATGGCAATGCGTAATTTTCCGAATTGTGTGCATTGGCACGTATTCTATTTTATGTGACTTCGGAGCGTATACGAGTTTTTATGCGTACACTTGAATCTAATCTATTATAATTTTCTTCCATTACACTTGATAATTCGAGACTAGTCCCAGCCATTTTGATTTTATCGATCTTGTGTAGTAGTAGCGTGTTGTAATAGAGTATGCGCAGTTCAAATGCACAAGGCTTTGTCAGTAGGGTGCTAACGCTGTACGGAGAAGAAGAAGAAGAAGAATAAGAAGAAGATTGTGCTCCACTGTATGGCTATAGGTGCATGCGCAGTTCAATTTTTACATTTCATTCCTCTACTCATGTTTAAATTATAATTTCAACATATATTAACGAAATGACAAGATTCGCGAACGATACACAAAAATTAGGTTAGCTTGCACGCCCGTCAAAACTTCAAGTCTAGCAAATACATAAATTACGTATAGAAAACCTCCATGTAATATACATAGTAAATTACGTATAGAAAACCATGTAAATTACGTTAGGTATTTTACCTTCGCAACCCTGATCCCCGCTAACCCCTGACAGTCGGTCAAACAGATTCATTTTGTGACAGATGTCACTGCTTATCTCTGCTGCTTATTTTCCATTTTGCACATGCGCTTTTGTGATCAACCAAAGTGACAGGTGGCACTTGGCTTGTCAAAAGCAGGTCGAAAGTTAGTTAGACATGGAAAGCGAAAATAAATCTCCCTCTGATGCGCAATTTATTTCTTTTCAAGACTATTCTCCGATTCATCGTTCTGGGGGAACTGGCCAGGCACAACTAGAAATTGATACTTCCGGTCATCAACGTTTTGGTGATTTTCCAAATGATTCAACAGGGATTGGAATGGTTCAAGATCTTCAAGGAATGCCCAGCACTGAAGGTTAGTGCATCTATTTGTCCTATATTTTAATAAATTCAACATTGTGATTCTTTTTTGAATTATTATGTTTGGCGTGTATCATTGATAATGCCTTTTATTGGAGTGTAAGTTTACTTTTAAAGTGAATGATAGCATTTTGAATAAGATTTTTATAGGTTAGTCACGTACGTAACTATTAAATCAATTTCCCTTTAGAACCAAAGCAACGTAGTTTTTGGACAGTGGAATATTACCAGAAATTTTTTAACGTTAGTACACAAGATGTCATTGAGAGAATTAAAAGATCGATGGTTCCACACGGCACTGATAATTACCTTAAAACGCATATAGAGCCAAATCCAGATCTTTACGGGCCGTTTTGGATATGTGTAACATTAGTATTTTCGATAGCCATAAGTGGAAATATAGCAAATTATGTGCAAACTGCTAACTCAGGAAAGTATCACTGGAAGTACGATTTTCACGTGGTTTCATATGCAGCCACTTGCATATTTTTATATGCCTGGTTGCTGCCTCTCGCACTTTGGGGTGCTTTAAAATGGACCACGAGTCAACCAAATCGAGAAGGAGAATTAATTGAGGTGAGTGGACTCATATAAATTATATTATATCTTTAGAAACACCGATGACTTTAAAAAATGTAATCACATTTACTCAATACATCTATTAGGAGAAAAATTTGGTATCAAAATGTATTGCAGTTTTTATCCAACTTTACTCTTTAAAACTGATCGAGTTCAAATAAATGAGGCCTTATTTTGGTGATTAAACTGTTTTCGAATACCATGATTTAAAATTTTGAAATGAATTTCATCGTTTAAACTATCCCTTAGAAAAGTTGTTAATCCAAATAAATTTTATAAACTAATGTTATTTAAAAATCTATTATTTCAGGAAGCCCCACAAACTCCTGGTCTTTTACAATTATTGTGCCTTTATGGCTACTCGCTTTCCATCTATGTACCAGTTGCATTTCTCTGGACAATACAATTCAGTTGGCTGCAGTGGAGTTTAGTAATTGCCGCTACATTATTATCCGGTGGTGTTTTACTTCGATCACTTCTTCCAGTTATCTCAGGTAAATAAAAATAGAACACAATTTATTCCAAAATATCTAGTTTGACTGTCTTAAATTTTGATTTTAACTTTCAGGAAAGCATAAATATATATACATAGGCGTGATTTTGGGCTTACATCTTGTGCTGGGAGCAGGTTTTATGTTGTACTTCTTTCATGTGCCATCAAAAACCGTAACTCCTATCGAAAACATTGTAGCACAAACGACAGTGGCAAGTGTTGTAACTAACGCCGTAACGAAAGCAATTCCCAAAGTTAATAACTCTATTCATTGAATTATAAGATAAATTTATTTTAAGGCTGACTAGTCTCTAAAGGTATTATCATTTATATGCCTTCCTTCGTTTAAATACTTTAAATTACAGGTGAAATATTTTATTCACATATTACTTAATAAACATTGTATAATGAAATACACGTTTGTTTTTTATAATGAAACTGCGTTTTTTTTTCATACGATATTTTAATTGGAGAAGGGATTTAAAATGATATCGTCGGATAAATATATTGATTCACATATTTTATTCTTGCATGTATTACATCACGCGTAAATAATATAACTTCATATTGACTAATTTATTTAACACGTTCACGTTGCAGTTATGTCCACTTCAGTGACGCTTATTAAAATAATGTGCCTAAATTAAAAATTTTAAAATTATATACATTCAAGTTTAGTAAAAATCAAGATATAAATGATTAATTTTTGTTAAAAGTGCTTCCATAAAAGACGAATATTTCTCTAATTTTCCTTACCCCTAATCTCCAAATCTAAAGCATTCAGTAGAATTTGAATAGTAAATGATCATTTAAATGTGAAAGATAATACCTACCTCGATTTTTAAAGATATTTTTAGTGAAACATCATTTAATTAAAATAAGCAACAGGGAATTGGTTCATTTCAATTTTTAGGAAATATTAGTCAGGAGATTAATTAAATTATTGGTCCAGTAAGTTTCCTATATTAAGAATTCATTTCAGCTGACCAGTTTACTGAAAAAAAATATTTACTTGAATTATTATTTAGAATTTCTCGAAAGGCATCTATTTGATTCACAATTTGATTGGAAATAAATAATTCAATTAAATAAATGGATAAAAATACAATAAAAAAGACTGATAAAGAATATGAAAAAGGACGAGATGAACAAAAGAAATACAATGGGATTTTCTCATTCAAACGTTCCAAGAACCGACGCTAGTGTCGGCACTCACACGTTTCAATTTATTATCCACTAACATATCGACTTGATGTTTTTGTGTAGCGCACTTTTTTTCTGTTTTTCATCCTTTTTAAATATATATAATTGTGTATTTCACGACTTCGAAAATATCACGCATCCCGAAGCTTTTATTGATCACCTTAAGCATTAGTCTTTAGTGTTTGATTATATACTACAGTAATATACAGAAAACTGTGGTAGATACATCGATGTGCAATTCGTTGCATTTTTTATCGCATTCTTCTAATCACTCATTCTATTATCTTCTATCTACCCTTCAATTATCGACGAGCTGCACATCGATGGAATAATCAATAAATCAGTAACATTACAATACGCTAAATGTATAATAATCAGCCCATTGGTATACTAAAATATAAATATCAAATAGACTTTATCCCCGTGCGATACCAATGAATAAATTGAAACCTTGTTAAGTAAATTGTCACTATTCATAAGCCCTTTCTCAAAATCAATCTGGTTAAAACAAACTCCTAAAAATCCATTGAGAGAGTTTTGTTTAAATTCAAGATAAATCAAAATTCCAAGTAGTTCAAATCAATGCTAATAAGTAACCTTTTTCTGGTATAAACCTTTTTATACAATTTATATTTGTATGAGATTTTAAGTTGCAAAATTTTAATGTGTCTCAATGAATTCTTCCGGAATTTATGCACAATTTCAATGGCTCTTTCTACACTCCTCATCCTCTCTTTTCTACACAAACGTTAATTTATTACACTTGATACTGATTTAATTACAGTTGGCAATCGGTGGTTGATGGTAACGCCGTTTTATCGGGCATGCGTAAACTATTTCCGAGATCAAACTAATTCTACGCTTTGTACTCTGATCGATCTCCGGAATAATTTAACGTAGGCCGTCTGGCGGATATTGTTACTAGATTATTAGTCGTTATTACAATTTCTATCGTTATCAGTAATCCTAATTTTTTTTTATTCATATCTATATAAATAATACCGAGCCCCATGTATAAATGTTTGAGAGGGTGTCTGTATTTACGTTGAAGAAAAGCGTGTATTTTACGCACGGAACACGCTCTACGAACGTAATACTCACAACATAAGTGCCAATTTCAATCGAAAAATTAACTTTCCTATCCTATTATCGTCATCGATCACCACTTACTACGGCGTGGTCGAATCTCGTGCGCAGTCATGTTACAAGAGCCGAAAACTTGGCAGACAATATCAAACTACTTACATTTATGCGTTACAATCTTTTACTTTTTTTGGCGTAATTGATATTTGAACAAATCTAAGCGACGAAATAGAATTTTCAATTCTTTAAATCTCCTTGAAATTTTGATTTCATTGCAAAAAATAAAAGATGTTTGTTCTACAAGAAAAATTTACTATTTTTTATTGAATATTACATTTGAGTTGGATGAATGGTATCTTCAAAAATTCTATTCCGAACAAACCGCCAAATCGTGTCCTTAAATTCTACACATTACCAAGTATATTATTCCCGTTTCATAGTATATTCAAGGTAAAGTTACGCACAAGTAAAGTTTATAATATAACGATAATCCGTCAGAAAAAAGAACATTAAATCAATTTTCCGAATATTCTTAAAATTTTATGAAAAGTAAGTGTTTTCCGAGAGCGACACTAGTGCCTAAAACAAGCAACGAAAATGTACAAAGACTTCTTATTTGAAATTCTAGAATGATTCAACGCACATTTTCTATTAAGTTGCTGATAATAGGTGACTCACTCTAAAATTAAACGATAAGAATTCAGTAACAGCAAAACTAATAATAATGAGAGTAGACTAATAACTACAATCGACTAAAACGATATTTGTATTTATATTTATATGATACAAGTGCTTATAAATCAATGATTGTATTCATGAATATGCGAGTATGATACATATGCCTGTATTAATCGTATAGCTCAGTTTTTTTAGTCCTACAAATATATATGTATAAAACACCAGTCAGAAAACTTTGCAATCTTTTTTCATTATTGTTAATGGAACTTTCCTGTCACAAAGATTTAGTTTGTCTAACTCTTTTAAGCCTAAACCAGTACTGTTTGCTAGGTCCTCTAGAAAAAAAAGTCGCAAGATTTCTTCACGAGGGACCTTTTAATTCAATTGTCACGAAAATAATCCTATTATGCATGATCGAATTGTGATGAAATTTTTGTGATTAGATTCGAAACCTAAATCACCAAACGGATTATCATATTTAAGCGTCTTGGAGTTTCTTTTTTTGGTTCAATTAGAAAAGTCTGAGAAAAAACTATCCATTGGGAATCTAAAACAGTTGAATACTCAAGAAGTCTAAAAGTAAACCCTGCGCCTTTATTTCTCTTGAAAAATTATGCTATTTTTGACTCGACAATTAAATCAGTTGACTTTCCTGAAATTAAGCTTCCGATAAAACTGACTAATTTGTTACAAGGGCTAGAAAATAATTCTAAACAGTAACATACTAGTGTAATGTTTATGATTATAATTTTCATTTTATCAAATACAATTCTAGGATTTTATGTGTGAAGCTCCACATTATTTTTACTCACGGCGTTGCCACAATTTTACAGCTAACGTTGATAACATTAAGAAATAGTCAGACAATAATATTGTACCGAGCCTATTTTTACTCTCGTTTACTAATTCTTGTTTGAATCAGGCCGCGTGCACAATTTACCTCTCAAAATATTATTTCCTTTCATGCAATAGGGGAATTATATTATACATATTATAAGTATAACATTCACGCAAATGCAATTTCGTTTACGTTACATGGACGGTAAGAATATTTACCGAATTTTAGACATTCATTTAAACGTAGAAAGATTCTTAGTGCATAGTCTACTACAAGACTAAAACTTTCTGACCATCAGTCTTACATAATCAGAGTTAAATGACAATTCTTTTAGATTATTTAGCAAATCAGTTGTAATTGAATAAACTACAAAAATTATGTTATCCAATATATGATGCGAGGCATGTTAGTCTTAAAAATGCATAATAGGAGCTAAAAATTGAACTTGATTTAAATTTAATTGATGATGATCGCACAATGTACAACGTTTGGCCCGATTCTCACAAATAGTTCAAGTTAATTAAAATCTTTATTCAATCTAGACCTATGAAAACGCACGAAACACGTATCGTATTCTAATAAATCCAAAAATATGTTATTTCTCTATATGTCCTTTTTCTCTCTGATACTGGATACATCTATCTCCCACAATACATTTTACAATGATGCAATATTTAATATACAAGCTATTCGTATTCATTTAATTCTACGAATAATTAATCCCACTAGAGTGATTTTAGTTCGTTTTGATGCATAGAATAAAACAACTTTTTCGTTTGCTGCGATCTTGAACACAAATTTGGAAGAAATTTTTTTCTAATTATTAAAGAACAAAAAAACTTGTTCTTGGCATTTAAAAAAAAATTAGAATTGTCATGTTTGGTCCTTCAAATTTAAATCGTCAAGTTCCCAGCAAAATTAAAGTCAAATTTTGTTAAGTTGTCCTTCTGTATAATCACTATTTTCATGGTTAAACCTACATTCACGAGCTTCGATTGTATGACACCCAAATCTGATCTAAAAATCCTATAAGACAAATCTCAGCATTTACCAATTATCTCCGTATTAAATCAACCTTTTTTTCACAGACGATATCTAAGTTGAAAATATAGCAACTGGACTTGAAACAATTTGAAATATTGAAGAGAACCTTTTTCATTAAATTATAGATTATTTTTTAATGTCAAATTTCAATGGAATGTTAGTAACCATAAATTTAAAGTTTATTATACTCACTTAAAAAAAAATCTTGTTATCTACCAAAGACTATTCTATTAACGAGAGGCGATTTAAAAGAGAAAAATTAAAATTATAAACACACGTATAAAATGAAAGCGCAACTATAAACCAATCGTTTCCATTGAACCTAACTCGCTTCAGCTATGATAAAAGATTTATTTACGTTTATAAATCTACTTGAAAAAGTGTATGCCCAAACCCGTGAGATTATACTTTATAGAGAATTTTTTGAGCAGATACTAACGCTGTCATTATCAAATCTATTCTGTCGATACCTCACATTAATCACGTACATTCTAAGGCTTTATGAATAAGGTATATTTTGTATGTTTTTTTTCTCATCATATTCACCTCTGCTCGATTTACCAAAAAATTTACAAACATTATCGCCACTTAATGACGTTATCATAGTAAAATATCACAACTAGAACCAACAATACGGTTACAGTACTTTAATTATTATACACAGAGCATTATTAGCTTCATTTTTAATTTTTAATTAATTAGGTGTACTTTATAGTGTCTCGATATAAATGATTTACATATGACTGAGATGATAAACTCGTATTGGCAGACATTCTTTCACCTTGACTCGTTAAATATCAATTTGACAAAATTTCAATTTGCCTCTTACACAGAAAAGACTTTCTGTTTCCAGTAAATCGAATAAATGCTAAATAACAAATTTTAAATCGTTTTTGTGGGATTGTACGAGGCATTTTGAAATATAATTCTCGCTTCTTTAATAGCGATTGGAGGACTAGCAAAACAGAAAGAAAGATGCGTTAGTCAACATAAAACTTTCACTTTCATAAATTTATTTAGTTAATTAAGACGAGTGTCTACCGGTACCTTTCGCACGTGAAATAGACCAAGAAACTAATAAACGAAACGATAACTAGAGATAAAAAAAAAACAAGGAATCTGCACACTGTGAAGTGACATATTTAGAAGAATCTATCAATATGACTAATGGTAAGAATTTCAATTTTTCATTGCTAAACGAAAAATTGCTATTTACTATGGACATATGTGGAAGCATATGTATGTGAGTGTATACGTGGGTGTTATGTACGTACCGAACACGAGAAACTTGATTTATTGATAACACGTAACACTATGTTGATTGTGACGTTTTCCTTTAACTTAGCAAAATATTAATAAAAGACTTTTTAGCATCAGCAAGATACATTAAATGTATATGTATTTATATATAATACGATTATTTGTTAAACAGGCACATCGACTTGGTTAGATATCATCATATAAATTGTAATAATGTGTTAATACACGCTAGATGTCAGCATAAATACTTCACCAATCTTGACAATTTCAATGCAAAAACTTTGCATTTTTATTTCCGCGTTTGCAGAAATTGTATCAATTTCACTTAAGTTTAACTTAGTTGAATGAAAATTACTACATATAACATTAACCATCTACAAAAACTAGAATATTTCCAAAAAAAGCTAACACCGAAAAATTTTTGCTACCGCAGTGACAAAAATGAAAAAAAAAAGTTTGCGTGGTTATTAAGAAGATTGAGAATCTTGTCATCGTACGACTAACGTTCAGGCATTATCGTTAATTGTTTATTATCAAGTAAAAGTGGAGGATTTCTAGCGCGTGTAATTCCTACATAACGTATCTAAAATTTTGTAGTCTTAGAATAATTTTATACACAAAACGCATTCACCTAATATTGTGGACGCGTATCACTATAAACAACGTATCGTCAACCTCGTCCATTAGAATCTATTTCACTTTTTATGTATAATATAAATTCATATATTCCAAATATTCAGCAATGTCTAAGCGTCATTCCGTTAAATCGATGCGTTTGCAAAACATCTGAAAAGAAGTCGTGGCTTGCAAAAATACGATAAAGGAGCTAAGAAAAAAGAAGAAAGCAAGAATAAAAGTTAATTCTCTAAGAATTCTATATACAAATCAATCCTAGAAACGTATACAATTCAGGATGCTGAGGTTTCTTCATAGATGAAATCAGTGAGGAAGAACGTGATTCGACAAAAAGAATCTTTAAAACGTAATCACAAAACATATCTATATACAAAGTCATTTCTTCGTTGCAACATGGGAGAACTATTATTAAACTAGTATCTAACCCAGTAAATTTTCCCCTTTCGTAGGAAGTTAATTGAAAAAATATACCAATCACACCATAAAGGCGAAAATTTTCCTTGTGTGATGTCCAAAGCGCTAAGCAACTACGAATAATAGTTTAAACGAACGAGGATTATAAGTTTCCACTCTTTACACTTTACAAGTCTAATCTAATAACCGTTTGTGTTTAACACTTCTTAGGACGCGATCACCGATGCATTTCGAAAAGTAAGAATCACACTGTTAAATGAACTTGAGTACATTCTTAAAACGATATCATCTTCTCTAATCAAAAGAGATTACGCGCGTAACCTAAAACAAACGATTTCTGGGATTGGTCAAGTAAGTTGTATGTCGTTAGAGCTACAAGTCGCACGAAACCATTAAAGGCATAAAAGTGCATTTAATATAAAATTATCGCGATTTAAATGTCCTGGCAATGAATTTGCTTTACTATTTACAAGAAATATAACGATAATAGTAGTAAACGTAATAATATATAATGAAAATAAGTATGATTTTTCAGTAGCTTCTTCAGATTCTAAATTCAAAACAATTCCAAAAAAATAAAAATCCACCAGAAAGAAATTGCTAAAATCTTGTATGTATATTTTAGCCATTCAAGAGGATTATTTTGGGAATTTTAAGAAAACAGTCTGAGTAAGCTTCCTGTAATCAATAACGATGAATGCGGATGAGAGTAATAATAAATAATGTGACTTTTTTCAAAACGCACAGCTTGTGTGATTTCACGTCAGTCACACAAAAAGTCGGTTTCCTGTACCAACCATGACTGAAACTAGTTCTTAAGTCTTAAGGATTTTTGTACAATACATTGGAGGTGAACTTCGTGTACACCTACTTGTTCTTCCTGATCTAACAAATAGCCTAAGCAAAACGAACTAATCGTTAAAACCTCTAATACTCTTTGCTAAACGCGCACATTTGGTAGCGCCTTCTACGGCGATCACTATACTTATGTTAATTTTCCACGTTAAAACGGAAAACGTGTTATAAAAGACTTAGAAAACTAAAGCACTATATATGACTGTAGAACGTAAACCGCTTACTGACCCAAAAATTTAAACGGCCGACTATCTTACCAACTCAAGTGGCTAACTTTCAATTAACAGTAAAAACAAATTTGTGATACGCACCTAACGTCTTATGAGAAATGCAACTTATTTGTCGTGTCGATTAATAACTGTGTGAACAACTAAGTTGTTCGGTAGGTGGACCAACTGTGTCTTAGACGTTAATTTAACATTTTATTGAACTGCGAAAACTGATTCTTTCAGGAATCGAAAGAAACATAAAATATTTCGCACGTGAGGATTGATAAAATTCGATCCATCCTTGTCAAGTTTGATTCTCGTAAATTAAAAACAAACAAAAACTGAATTTTCCGTCATATCAAATGGAATTATCATTCTGCTTATCTTAAAAACGTCATGCTTGGTTGTGAATCTAGCTTGACACAGCGATCTATTCGCTCATTTTCCCGCACAATAGAAACGTTATCAATGTTCTCATGTTGACTTTCCAATACTGAGTTCTATTTTATAATCGTACGAAGCAAAGAAGCCAGACTTTAGATGGACGATAGAATGATATAAATGGTGAAAATTTAGCAGAAATCGCGAAGAATTATATCAGATGATTTTAAGTAGGCAGCCCAAGTGGGATTGACGTTGCATAGGACGGATTAATATTTTATACTTAATGTTTGGATCGTAAAATTCTTTGAAAATCGAACAAAGTAAAAACCTCAGAGGCAGCGCACCGAATAATCCCCCTGGTGTCAAAAGCTACTTTCAAAGTTCGCAAGCATCCTAAAATCTTTCTTCGCTTCGCACGATCCTTAATTTCGTAGTCCTGAGCCCTAAGCACAATTCAAAGAACAATAAAATCGTTTTCTTTCACTCTTATGCTTCCATCTCGCCTACTCGGTGAACCATAAACCAGATGGTTGGTAATGCTGTTTGGCTGGAGAAAGAGGGGCCAAACCGTAGACTGCGGTCGGTTGCATGTGTGCGGGTAGTGGATGCGCCGCGTGACTAGCCAGTAATGGTCTGGCCGAGCTGTGATGCGCTGGAGGTGGCAATGCACGACTAGAATCATATAACGTTAATGGTGACGAGCTGTAAAAAAGGGATAAAAATTGTTAGAAAATTTCATCAAAGTTTTAAAGAGTTCTAATCATTATTCTTATTTGCATCAGTCTCAAGACTTTTTACAAAATTATAGATATATAATAGTACCGATCAGAATTATAGTCTCCCTACTTTACCCAATTTATTCCACTTCTACTGAATCTAATAACACTGTATTGAAAGTTATTCTCCGAACACGTTTTGCTTTTTTTGAAAAAAAAAGGAATTATTAGAGCTTAAAGAACTCATAAAAAGTATATAAATAAGTCTGGTTGGTATATTATAAAAATATTATTTTTATGCACAAGTTATCTGATCTCTGTCTGCAAAATGTAATATAATTTATTTCTTGAGGAATTTCAATTTTGAATTAATTATGTTAAATTACAAATTTTAAGGCAAGATGAATTTTGCTCAAGTAAGAAGTAAAATCAGAACAAAATCATTGAACAATTTGAACGAATATAATTATTTTGAACACGAGCCCTCTTTTTGTCAATTGAAAATAATAAGAAAGATAAAACTGTTTTTGAATGTAAATAACAATTTTAAAAATCCAATTTATGTTATGCTGCAAGGATATGAGAACTAACGTACAAATTTATGTAAGTCTTGATGACTAGCCTAAAACGAAATTTGGCATTCAGTAAATAACGTATGCAACCTAATCTAAAAATGTATGTAAACCATGAAAAAAATCAAAATTTTGCAAAAGAATTTTGGAAATCTTACTAAAATCGCTTAACTAATGACAAGAGTCTATCAGCATGCCGAGTATTTCATTTTTGTATTTCTAGCAACTATTCAGCATCATCAATAAGATTTATTTAATGCATAAAACTCATGCGATGCAATTCTTTTTTTTATAAAAACTAAATTTAATTGTAAATTTCGAATATATTTGTGACCACTGATTTTGATATTACTTAATTTTGTATTTAACTGTACAGAATGTTTCTCCCTTTTTTGAAAAATTTCAAATTAACTCGTTGATTTAAAAATTTGAATGTGTTTTTTGGATTTTTACGTTCAAGCAACTATTTTGAATTTATCAAATATTAAAAGAAGAACAAGAAAAAATTGGAATAAAAATAAATCTTCTGTTTCGATTCTAATGGAATGAAATGTAATGTAAATGGAATATCTCTAAATTCTCTGAACATGCCAAAACCCTAATTTGCAGAAGACGATCTAAAAATGTTTCAAAAATTTTACTATGCTGTAATCTACATGATCTAAAAACTAGCTACTAAACTAGAGTATGTAAATATAATAAATGGTACACACATGCATGCATCAACTAGGTGTCTAGGTACCCACCCGGGTGTAAATCCCTGGTAGGTGGGCACTTGTTGCTGCTGGATAGCAGATGGAGCCTGTGAAGGCGCAGCAGTTACATACACTGGGGGAGGCACAGGGTGGGCCCTAGAGCGTACATGAGTGTACTCTTGGTACAAGGGTTGTCCCAGATGCTGGGTGCTTCCAACAACTGACCCTCCTGTGGGACTTCGGCCTCCACCTCCACCCCCAGGGCTCAGATGGGCTGGATGCCCGTGATGACTGTGGTTATGACTCGGATGGGCCGTTGAACCCACCACCTGGCTCTGCCTACAAAACCCAACAAAAAAAACCAACCCCGATTATAAAAATGTCATGCTTTCAAAATTTCGAACGTTGCAATCACAAAGTACAAATACAGGGATTACAGCGCTTCAACACTTAAATTTTGAGAGAAAAATAATTAAAAAAAAGAAAAAAAAAAAAAAAAATAGGTATAACTGTTTAAAAAAATCTGCTATCTTTTTGTTTAATTTTCCTAGTGACTTTTTACACAATATTGATTGAATATTGCATCTTCATTAGCAATTAATTCACTTAGAGGATGGCCACTTAAATCACCAAAAAATTCCTAGTCATTTCCCGGTTATTAATAAAATAATTTCGGATTAATAATATTTTTTATTAAAAGCTTGAAATATTCTCAGTCAAAAAAAAAAAAAATCTCCCTTGATTCTACGCTTTCTAAATGCAATGGCCTCCCGGTCTAAGAACAGAAACTAAACTTATTTAGAAGTGGAAGTTCTATCAGAATAAAATGACCTAGTAAAATTTAACTAGGTAACTTTCAATGAGAGGCGCATATGTAGTAATCAATCAATATTAATGGAACTGATTGTCACTGACCTATGAAAAGTTTCTAATTTTGTTTCACCCTACAAGCCATGCAATATTAACTACATTGGTATCCAGGATATCTAATTATCTTATGGTACCTATTAGTCCTAATTATTCTTCAATAAAGTAAACATTTTCCACAATTTTGAATTCAAGGATCTAATTGATTTTCTGGCGCTTTAGAATGATGAATAGAATATAACTAAATTACATGCAGGATCAATTAAAATTTCTATAAGTCACACCATGCGCGTTTGTCGAAAAATAAAATATCCATGCTTCTTGGTCATTTCTTACCTGTACTGATTCACTGAATTAGCCACAGCCCATTTCTGGTGATCCCTGGAATGAGCAACCGGTGGCTGCACGTACTCATGCTTATATTCAGATCTCTTGGTAGGCCAAGATACTCGCTTATCGCCCCCGGTAGTGTAAACAATGTGTTGTTCCTGAAGGTGTGGATGAGCGCTACTAGTGGTCACGTACTGCAAGAAGTAGTCATGCATATCATAGGCGTCATCCTAGAAAAATATTACCCACACAATATTAACAATTGATTTCGTTATTTTGGTATTTTATAAACCTTTCTGCTGATTTTAATAAAGTAGAAACGTAAAAGAAAGATCAAGGTACGTTTATATGCATTGAAAAAATCATTTGAGTTATTAATTTAAGAATGGGAAACACGAAAAGTATTGAATAAAGTCACAGCAATGACATGCCCTTAAGCATGAAAATAGAATAGTAATAATTTTGAAGTACTTAATTCTCAACATGAGGCCCGGCAAATAATTAAATAGTTTGTCATAATTTGATAACTTCAAGGAAAAGGGTTCAAACCTGGTAAGTAGGCGGTTCTTTGCAAGCAGGTGCGTGACAAGGATGAGGGGCGATATACTCAACACCAGGTTCTGGCTTCGTTGCTACATTTATCATATTACACTCGGACTGCACTTTCGCCAACAAACGCTTCTTTTGAGATTGTGAGGAATAGCCAGAACTGCAAGATAAATTATCAATAAAAAATAAAAGATACAAAGAATAATACAAGATGTAGTAGAATTTATAAAATAAATAAACAAATGTACCTAATGTGGTGTTGTGGCTGAGGCTCATGTTTGATATGCTGCGTAGATTGTTGATGATGAAGCTGAGGTAAGTGTTGATACAAGTGAGCATTAGCTTGACCTGGACTGGCTTCTCCATCGCTGTCTCCTACTGTTACGCAGCTGATAACATTTTTACGTAGTGCTCGTTGTGATGACGAAATGTGTGAATTGCTGTGGCCGTTGATATGCGAGTGACTTGTAGAATGAGAAGGCTGAGTACTCTGCACGATGCGCGGTGTCGATTGCGTGCTGAAAATCAAGAAAAAATATCCAGTTTATAAAAAAAAAAAACAGTGGAATTTTTTTACAAAAAATAGAAAACATTGAAAACTTTCGAATGCGACAAAGTTCTACAATAATAAGCACGGCAGATTTCATAAAATAAATCTTTCTAGATTCAAATTGATGTACATAAAATAAAAATAAAAATGAATTGAGCATGGAACTCTGTCGCATGCGAATGGACAAATTAATGCTTGAAAAGGGGGTTATTGACTTGTTAGTCGGCAGGTGGTTAAACCTCACGCAAAGCTCCACAACCAAGATACCTATTCAAGCCACAGTTCACATTAATGAGTTTGTATCCTGCGAAGAGTTTCCGGTGAATAAAAGATCCGCTCAAAAAGGACGATTGAACAGTAATAGCGAGGGTGAAAGTGGAGTTGTTACTTGCGAGTGGAGAAAGTTAAACATTTATGTGGGTGTGCGTGTGTATGAATCCAGAGCTGGATTTGAGCAGACCTACGATTACAACAATGAACCAAGTAGTGATAGTGTGCGTCCGGTTATTCTTTTAATATACCTTCGAATGACTTCTTCACGGATAGGACGTCCATCGCCAGACAGGCGAGGTGCCAAACCTTGACAGGCTCCGCATTGGCGATCTCCGCAGCTGTCAATGACATTTACGCATGATTCTAGTAGTATTTCAAAGCTGATGATGCATAAGTAGTATATGTTCCATTCTCTTACATTCTTTGCAATAATTGATTAATTGTAGAAAAAAAATCAATGAATCCAGTTACAAAAAAAAATTAGCTGTCATCGACAAGTACTGATGTACTATTTAATTTTCCAAACATTTCAGAATTTTTAAGCTTCCTAGTTGACCTATTTATTCTCCAAGACAGGGTGTCCACTAATTTCTAATATGAAATCGTGGCTAATAAAAAAATAATGTAAAATTAGTTTAAAAGTTGAGGGGTGTCGTGGCAAAAGAGTACAAGTGCCAATTTCCAGAATTCCATATCCAAATGAAATAATTTCCTCAAATTCATTGTATTTTTTTGCTTAGAAGCGAATGACTTTTAGAAAACAGCAATAAAATATTTCAGAAGTACTGGTACCCTTTTGCCATGCCACTCTCCAATTTACGGTTCAACTTCACAACATCGATTAATTTATAGGTTTTATAGTCAACTAGAAATCTTGATTGAACTCAAACTTAAGGCCAATAAGTAACATGTGCTGACTACTTTAGTAGACTTTGTATTATTTATAGAATTATTTACAAACTGTATAAAAGGAATAGACATTTTTGCTCACCATTTACCAGGAGACTCGTCTTCGCTGTCGCTAATAGTGATGACAGAAACAGCTGGCGATGGGGTATCATGTATTGTGATAGTTTGTTGTCTAGCATAAGATACTTGTGGGTGTTCGTTGCCGTGATTACTGCTATGTTTTCCAGAATGATGATGAGATTGCGACACCGGCTGTTGCTGCCAATGACCATTTGTTGGCGAATGGCGCCTCATGTTGCTCGGCGGGGTACTTTCCTTAACTCTTTTCTTCACAGGACTCAACTGTTGCGTTTCCTTCTTGTGTTCATGACGGTGTTGGGATTGTTGTGGAACAGCAAGGTGATGCTGGTGGTGTTTCGTCACACTACGTTTTCCCCAGTTTTGCGATGGATGTTCTACTAACGTACTAGCGTTGTAGACTTCAGTTACGGGGAACACTGGCCTCTGATCCTTCCCCAAAACAAGAGAGATTAGTTCAATTATCCTAAAATTTTTACGTCTAAAATTCTTGAAAAAAAGTTTATAACTCTACTTGATTGCTCAATGGAAAAATGGAGAAGGTGTAATGGAATGTAAGGATATCCTTTCTGGAATTACCCAAGGAATTAATGTCCCGTTTGAAACCGTACTCCTCTTCCAAAAGTATTTTACACGCGCATTATTCACCTTTGTTTTTCGTGCTTCAGAATCACCTTTAGAGTACAATATGTTCATTTTGCATCTCTTGGAAGAGTTTGGTAGGGTATTTTTTTGGAGTAGATATGCAAAAGAAAGGAAAGGATATTCAAGTAGATCAATTTCAAGTAATCGTACCTGTAGAATAGCAGAACTATCGACAATAAGAGGTCTGCCCCAGTCACCAGCATCACTCAGTAATGGCTGTTGGATAGTCGCGTGCTGCGGTGGTAATTGTTGCCACGAAGGGACAATCGCAGCCATTTGCCGGCTGCCGCCAGGCCAAGATGTTTGCACAGCGTTCTGAAATTTATGTTGATTTTTAGTACGATGATAGTATTTTTTAAAGTACTTCAATTTATAAATGGATTTTACACTTACGGTTAGTAACATTTGGCGACCAGTTTCTACCATAGAAACAGGTACCGCTGCGTATTGTTGTTGAGCGGCAGCTGCCGCAGCCGCAACTGCCTGTTGAGAAATAATTGAGGGTTGGATCTGCAACGGTGCCTGTTGTGCTTGGGGTGGCTAAAAAAATAAAATCGAAATTAATGAAACCCAGCGTTTAAGAGAAAATATTTTTCAAATTATAAATAATCAAAAGATGATCTAATAACCTGAGCAACAACAACGTGTTTGGCTGGGCTAGGCATAGTTTGGTAACCAGGAGGTGGACAGAGAATCCCAGAAACCAACTGATGCGGGAAATCGTGGACTCCACTTCGGCCACCATTTGATCCGCTAGAAGATCCATTATACTGGGTAGCTCGACGACTGCTATTGCTATATATTTGATACTGAAAAACAAAGCTCAAATGAAATACAAAATATTTGTGAAAAAACTAGCTGTTAATCTAAAATTAATCCTGCAGTCAACAAACTAAATAAGTTCCACGTACCAGATTATCGTATCCTGTCTGAGCAGTGCGATGTTCTCGAACCAGTCTCTGGACCTGATTAGTCAATTGGTTGTTAAAAGTCAGAGTTACTGCACTTCCATTTGTCGTTGGCACAAAGTTCGCGACTAAAGAAGTCGGTGGTGGTGCCTGCGGTGCTGGTGGCGCTTGATGATGCGCTGGGCTTGCGGTGAAATCCCCAGCTCGCCTACAAACTTCCATCATTTGGACAGAAGCCTTCACATTATTACAGTGTGCATAATCCATCAAGTGTGCTAGACTCACAAACGCGTGATTCAATGCCTCCCCGGGCGTTATTCGGCGCTCCTGCAAAATAATTTAATTGTATTGTCCATCTCGTGAAAACTACTTATATATCCACCGAGTTCAGCATTATCAAAATTTTAGGATGAAATAGGTATTACTACCTGGTCCATGGTGAGCATCCTCTTCAGAAGATCAATAAACTCTCTTCGATCAGCCTTCTCCGCGAGTAGCTCGCCACCTTCCAAATGAGTTGGAACATTTACTTGACCAATGTCATCCAAGCAGTTGAAAATATACTTTCTCGCTTCTTTTGATTTGATCCCTGTTTCCTCCTCATGTTCTTCTGGTGTTTTTAATCGCCAGAATGGATACGTACCTTGAAAAAGAATTCAGTCGATTGTAAATAACATTAAAATACATTTTAAGACTAAGATTCAAGGTGTTTCAAAGAAATGATAACTTACTTTCCTGGTCCCTGTAGAAGAACTTGGTCGTTTTGCTAGCGTTAGTCAGCATATGTTCTGTTGGAAGGCCTTGAGTTTGACTGATGTATCGAATCTGATCGTATTCTGAACTACCTGGATAAAGGGGCCAACCCAAAAATAATTCAGCAACGACACATCCGAGCGACCACATATCTATTGCTTCACAGAATGGAAGTCCAAGAATGATTTCGGGTGCGCGGTAGTATCTAGATTGCAGGTAAGTATTACAAATGGCTTTCGATACATGCGAAGCAGAGCCAAAATCAATGACTTTCACGCGATACGGCTGACGCACTGGGTCTACTAACATGATGTTTTCCGGTTTAAGATCTGCGTGTATCAAACCCAATTGCTGCAAAATTAAAACCATTGTATTATAGGAGTTTGACAATAAAAGGAAAAAAATTGCAAAGAAAAACACGAACCTTAAGTTTGAGCAATGCAGTAAGAACTTGCTGAAGAATCGGTCTGATGTACTTAAGCGGCAGAGGGGAAAATTTGTTTTGCTTAAGGAAATCATAGAGGTTCTGCTCCAACATTTCGAATACCAAACAAGTGTGCGACTTGTGCTGAAAACATTCATATGCGCGCACAAAGTTGAACTCATCCGCATTTTCCTGACTGAGTCGTGACAGGATGGAGACCTGTAAAATCCCGAAATTTAGAAAAATTCAAAATAACTTAAGATCTGCTTAAAACAATATTTCACTCTCTAAAATTTATCTCTGCGAGCGGCTCACCTCAATTTGACCTTGGCGCGCATAGGAAGGATGGTTTTTTAGAATTTTGATTGCAACGATCTCGTTTGTTCCTTTCTTCCAACATTTCACGACCTGAAAGAATGATTACCAACTTTAGATACATATCTTCCAAAAGAGATTGCTCTATTTGTTATAAATTTTATGTTAATGTAGAACACATATGAGTAAAAACGATTCTAGGAAGCAAATCGTCTAATGGTTCAGAGTTCTTGAATATGATCTTGCATGTGTAAATTTATACCAAGCGAATATTTATCTAGGAAATATTCTCATGTCTCAACATGCAAAAAATGGAATAATATTTTGATTTATGCGTAACAATGTTTCTACGCGGATTAAGGTAGGCCATATTCAGAAAAATACGTGATCTATCAATGAACTTACTTGGCCAAACGTGCCTCTACCAAGGAATTCGAGAACTTCGTACTGATTGGTCATGGAATAGAGAACTTCGTGTTGCACCAGTTGGTAGTCCCCATCTCCTTGAGGATTACTGCCTCCTCCACCATTTCCTGTGTTTGCCACTTGTTTGTTGTGTGACGTCATCGTGCTTGGCTGCTTCAGCTGTTGCTGTTGTTGCTGCTGCTGTTGTTGATGTTGATGTTGTTGTTGCTGCTGTTGCTGCTGCTGTTGGGTATGATGTTGAGAGACTACAGTATTCCCTGTTGTGTTGGTAGTGTTGGCGGCGTGAACCGCCAAGTCTTCACCATTACCCTCCCTCGACCAAGATTTTCTCTACAAAAGTAATTAAACTCAATTGGAGAAATATATGAAAATAATGCTATGATATTAAGCACAATCAAAATACTTGATTTGGTCTTCATAGATATTTGAAAAAGGGTATGAGTTTATTGTTAAGAAATTTCAGCAAAATCTTGATGAATATTGACTGATGTTTTCAGCAATAAACTGACAATACATGCTTTCGGGAATCATATATCGTGCCATAGAAATCCCTGAACATCAAACTGTATCTGGGTATGAAATATGAAAACGGAGCCTACAATGGAATCAATAATCTACTACCACATCAGCAGCTAGTGTTATCGATGCTCATAAGTACGGCTATCTGTCTCTAGACTATATTGAAGCACTTTTGAAATCACACCTATATTGAAATTCACAAATCTGGTTTATCTCCGTATGAACTGAGTCTTCTTGGAATATAACATTAGGACTTTTTACGAAAAGGCATTCCCCCCTTATCAATAAAATTGTTGCACCAACAGAGTAATTAATAATGATGTGGGAGTTTTTGGAAAAGAAATAAACCACCTTTGTAATTAATCAAAAATTAAAGGGAGAGAGAAATCAGTGATATCCAATTTTAATGATAAAAAAATTGAGTAATTTTACAAAATTTTAGGAAAATATTGTTCTAGGTAGAAAACAATTTGAATACCTTTTTTTTGAAGTGATAAAAAAAAGTCAATGTGGAATTGAAAAAGATGCGCTTGTTTTCACAGTAAATCAGAGGCAACATCGAAGAAACCAGGAGGTAATGTAAGTCGAAATCGAAATAAAACAATATCAAGTAACATCTGTTATCTCTCTCGTTAATGCCTGGGATAAAAAGAGTTTAATATATCGCATTGCATGAAAACAAATACTAAAATAGAATGTCCTCGAAATATGTAAGTATAAATCCAAACATACTTAATATAAAAGTCGGATAATGATTTTTATAATATCATTCCGGAAAAGAAATATGAAGTAGAAACTTTATGAAAGTCTGTTACGAATTACTTATTAACTTCTTAGTCTTTATAATGAAATTACAGTTCTATTTTTCCTAAATCCAATTTTAAGCAGACATAATCAAAATATATTCATAAAAATCCTTTATCAAACTTCGTCTGATTTATGAAGATATTCCAATTTAATTTAAGTTACTGGTGACTGGTATTCAGACGAATTTCATGTTTCTAGTATCTGATGAAACTGATGCAAGGATTTTCCTATGGTCGCTTTCACTGTGAAATTAACTTCACATTGCAATTTCTCTACAGTTTTAATGATCTTTTTTCTTATTTTCTCAGCCTGTCAAATAGAGTTAGCTGAATTGGCACATCAACATCCAACATAGTCTAAACGTAACAATTGGAAAGAGTGGATCTGCAGCCGAGCTTACTAAATTTAAGTATAAGGAATACTACACACTTCTGAGGCTTCCACAGTTTTCCATGTCCTTGTACAATAAAAAATACGTATTTCTATCCAAGTCTACGGCAATCACGATATTCTATTAAAGACGTCAAGCTCGCTTCAATCAAAACTAAATGAGTAAAATTTTATTACATCACGTCATACACTGCTTGAAAATTGTATAATTAGAAGTAAATATGGATACTTTATTTATTGCTTAAAGAATATTAGGAGTAAAATACGAAAACACTTCTTTATTTAAAAACTTTATCAAATTTGTTATTTCATAATTAGAGACGTAATTAAAAATTTTTTTAAATCTATATCGGGATTTATGTAGAGTAGTGTTTTTATAAATTGAAAAATCACGATAATTGTTTTATCTTCTAAAATTAATTTTCAAGATTGAGTTTTGACAGTAATTAAAATAAATCAGATTAATACTAGTAAATATTCATTTTGGTATTTTTTGGATGATTCTTACACATTTTCAATATACTATCATTTATTTTTAAAACAAACAATTTTTACTTCAAACTTTTTTTTCTGAAGAAATATTTACCTACACGCCATATTTCAATCTTAGTGTTGATTTAAGTGCGTGCTAATATTTTCCTAATAAAAATCTAATTCAAATTATATTTCTAAAATATAGAAAATTCAAACAAAAATATAATTATATCATGTAACACTTATAAATTAGCTTTGAGGATTTTGGATATTTACATTGTTAAAAAAAAAAGTAATTAATAGACTTTTGTAATCAGAAGAAAATAAAAATAGTTAATTCCAACAGTATTATATAAAACTATAAACCGCGTAAAAGAAAATATATATTTTCATAAAATAATATTAGGTATGATAAAATATATCAACTTACTCAATATAATAAGTTTTTAAACGATTTAAAATTGTTTTAGATTGAAAACTGAAATTATCTACTCATCCATAATAATCAAAACTCAGTTATAAAAATAATTTTAAAAGTAACAGCGAAAGTAGTACAAATTATGTTATTCACATAAAGTCTACCAATTTCTCGTCTATAAAAACATTCAAAATCATATTGAAATAAGGAATATTGCAAGATATCGATGAATATCGTTATTACCAGTTTAATATTATATTCTGGAAATTTGATCCAAGAAAATTAAGATCGATATAGCGACTTTTTGTCAAAATTGAAAGATAAGTTCTGCTTTACATTATCGAGGTCCATTAGACTCCGAGAAGAAAAACATATCTTTCCCTAATCATCATAAAATTTAAGTTCTAGATTCCTCAGATTGAAAGGAGTCTGGGGATATTATAACTCCAGCAGAACGTACCTTCTGGCCGCAACGTTGGTACGAATCTAGGAGTTTGATCGTAGAAGTGCGCACCAAGGATTGCTGAATGGGACTACTCTTTTGCAGCGCATTATTGTGCAGCGAATTGAAAGCGGTGTTGGTACCGCTTACAGAATACCGTTGCAAACCAGGATTGTCCAATTGGTAGTCGCTGGTCGATTGGACCAATGCGTGTTGGATGACCGGCTGGCTTAAGTTGTAATCCAACTTGCGTTTCTTGCTGTGGTGATGAGCGATGTTGCTGCCGCTGCTGCTGTTGACGCTGCTCGTCTGTTGAGTTTGGATGAACATGTCACACATTCCCTGCACGGCAAAAATAGAAACAAACATTAAACATTTCGTAGATTTACTTCAAACTGTTAATAACATAGGTTCTAGTTCCATTAAAACATATATTCTTTAAATTTTTCTCCAATGCATATACGAGTTTTCAGAAAGCATGTACTTACAGTTTTGAACGTTCATTGAACGATGACCAAATTTTTTTTTTCCATAACAAAATTAATTATTATATTTATATTTAGGGCCCATCAAATATACAATCGTTCATGAACAATACCACTATTTTTTAATTTTCTGGACCAAAAACTAATCATTTAGTTTAAAAAAAAAAAATTTCCATCGTTCAATGAACGTTCAAAACTGTAAGTACATTCAGAAAGCGGCATCTGACATTTCAGAATTATTGGGTTTTATTTTTGGTATTCAGTTGTTTTTGAAATATCACGCAGAGAACGAGTGTTTTCACTCAGAATGGTACTTTTAAAAATGGTATTAAAAATAAATAGAGTATTTCAATTTCAAGAATTCGATAAATGTATATTGCAGAAGCCGAGGACAATGGCAGTGTTGTCGGTTCTACGAATATCAGCTCCTGTGTTTATTTCCTAAGAGACAGAAAGTAAGATATGCACATAATTTCAATGAACATTTGACACACTGGCGAACTTTCAGAGCTATTATTCGGGAAGAATGACGGAAATGAGTTTAAATTTGAAAATTAATGCATAAAAATGGTATTAATTAAATTAAGTTTATATTAGAAGTTGAAAGTCTATGAATTAAACTTTATAATTTTTCTTCCTAAAAGCCTTAAGCTTTTTTTCTGGCAAGGTTAGCAAATCCTCTCTGAATAAATCCCTTGGCAGGAGATATGAAGGAAGTTCAATCTACCTCGACGGAGATGAGCACTGCAATGCTTAATGAAGTTACAAGATTAGCGCGTACCGGAAAATGGCGGACGGTACACTAATAACATGAAAAAGGAAAAGTGAGAACCGTAATAATTATGAGATAAAAGAAATTGCATTTAAAATATAATCTCGCCCACAAACTGTCGTTTTAATTTTCAAACTAAATTCTTCAAAAAGGTTTTGAAATCTTTCTATTTCATTAAAGAAATACTTTAATGCAAACGAAATTAATAATTTTTCTCTAAAAATGAAAATTGTTTCGTTGAGAACTTTTTTATATTTTTAAACGAAATTCGATCAAGATAATGTGAGAGAACACCAGTTCTGCTGGAATTCAATCTCCATGTTAAAGGAACTTTCAGCGGTAAATTCAATAATTATTAATAGTTTTTAGTTTCAAATCTAAAAGTCAGTTTACGCCTGAAGCTTCTTTCATTAAATATAAAGATTTAAGTGTTTGCAAAGTCTTTGTTCGATAACAATCCCTTGGTACGTGCGCAGTTTGATTTTCGGAGGAATTTCAAGCTCGGTAAAGTTGGTAAATATCTTACACGATAGCGTCCATTAATGGTTTTAAGAAGCGAAGAAACTCGGTAAACTGACTTGGCCTAAAATGTGCTTCGACATGCGAGAAATAAATTTTATCGTAGTTATCAATCGATAATTGGCCTGAAATTGGAATCTAGATCGACGAGAAGTTAAATTTTTAACAAGAAATTTAATCAACTATCGTACTGTTGTTTCACTTTTGAACGATATAAGCTTTAAGATACCTTGTAAATGAAAAGAGCTAACAATATAATTCTTTAATTTCCAAACAAATTAGAAACGTTAAAAAACTTAGATCTTGATTTTTTTGAAATTTTTTGCTTCACATTTATCATTTGTACAAAGAAAAAAACGAATTTCTTTTTTTTTATAGAGTGCTCTTCTTCGCTTCATACACTTACTATAGATGCATGATGTGCTCTAATTATAGTGCCTCTTCAGAAATAGTGCATAAACGATCTACGGTACTGTAAATTACGATTTCTGACGCTCTAATATGACACCTCTTGGCTGATCGAGTGGGGAAATTTACGTAATTTAATATTCCAAGCAAAATATTTATTCAGACTGGATTTCCATTTTGTAAAGACATTATTTTCTGAAAAACAAAAGGTGATAAAAAATGACATTTAAATTATTTACATTATTTGTAATAATAACTCTTAAAATATTGAGCAGTAATTAAAATCACGAATATCATTTCTCAGCATAATATAGCAGACAAAAGCGCATTGTTTTAACACCTTATGATAAGAAAATTTAAAAAACTCTGTCGAAAATAATCGAGCTGCGCGAATTCAAAGACTACACGCAAATATCATGACGTTTGCAATCAAGAGTTAAACGAGGCAATTTTTCACTGTAACGTGCCAATTGAGAAGCAAATGGTTGCTCAATATACAAGCAAAAAGTATTGAAAAGTTTGTTGTAAACTAATCCTATCTAGCTGACTCATTTACTACGCAACTAAAATTATTTCTTTTACTTTAAAATAATGAAATCAGTTTGAATTAGAGGATTTAAACAGTTTCGTGGTTCATTGCATAATTAAAATTCAAATATTTATCTTTTAGTGGAAAATATGTTTTGTACAAAGTAAACTTTGCTTTGGGAAATAAGTTATAAATGTTATTTGATTCACAATCTGATTCAGTGAAAAAGCTTTGGTTTTTCCAGTCATTTTTAATCTAGATTTAAAGAATATTAATTAAATAGTTCCTATGAGGGAGAAAATATGAGAAATTTTTACCACAATATGGATACAACAAAAACTACAGAAAATGGATTGTTTGATCCGTGAGAATCATCTAACTGAAAAATTACTCTGCACAAGATTCACTGAGCTCAATGAAAACGTGTAAAGAACTTCAGATCGATGGTTTGAAAGGAGCTTAACTATTCGAATTTCACTTTTAATCTAAATCACATATGTTATGAAAAGCAACAGTTGTGGTTCAGGATGATTCCTCCCACGAGTTTTGCAATCTACATTGTGATAAATTATTCTTCGAATTAAAATCCTAATGGTAAAGATACTTTTATTAAATATCATACCCATTAATATCCTAATAGAATTAAGAAAATAAGAATTTTTGAATAGGAAATTTGAATAAAAGTACTAAAAAATTATGTACGTTGCAAAATGTTAAAACGGATAAATTGTTAATTTTTTTCAACTTACACAATAAAGCTAATAAAGGTCAGTAGAAGACGGCTATTAAACTTAAGAAACTTGTAATTGAACAGCAGATATATGTGGATTGGAACGCATGACATTCTCTTACTCTTTCTGCTATGGAGACTTTTTCTTGTGTCTTGAGTTGAAATTCTGATTATGTGAGTGTAAATGTCTTTTTGACGCATTTTTTTATAGTCCAAAGATTCCAATCTCTGTCGTGTACTATTATGTTTGTAAATATCAACATACAATATAAGATACTGAAGAGGGGAATGCATAAGAAATAATTATTTCAATTCCCAAAACATACACTATTACCGAAAAATAAAATTTAAGAACAGTAATAAATCAATTGAAAAGTGTAATATTTTAGTCGTCGATTTTTTTCTCTAGATTCAGGAAAATGCTAAATTTATAAATAAATGAAGTACATCATTTATTTTAATTTTTGCGAATTACTCGAATTTACCCTCAATATGAATCCAAAAGTTTTTTAAAATTTCAACTATTTCCAGAAATATTAATTTCCAAAATAAAAAATTTGTGAAACAATTGAGACATTGCCTTAAACTTCGGTTCATTAGGCGCAGAATTTTAACAACTCTCGTGCTCTTATGAAGGGAAAAATGTGCATTTTGATATCTCAAAAATAAAATAAACTTGATTAGTTTAAAAAAAAAATCGTACTGATAATTTTCAGCAGTAGGGTACTTTTGGATTAAAATTGTCAATTGGACTTCACAATTAAAGAATATAAAGAAATGTGTAATTAGAATTAATTACAAACCCTATTGACGAATTTTTCTACAATACACTAGTGAAATATTCTGTGGGCATGTAAATTACCCATAGAGCAGTGAGTGAGTCAGTCAAAGAGAGCATTTAATCGACGGATAGAATGCAACAGACCATATGCGGCTGTAAAGAAATCCTATGTGAAATTTTAAATTAAATCTAGCAACAGAAATGAAATGAAATTTCCGATTAAAATGATTAAGTAAAGTTTTATTCAAAGATAACACGA
Organism: Diplolepis rosae; assembly: GCA_030998225.1. NCBI lineage: Eukaryota > Metazoa > Arthropoda > Insecta > Hymenoptera > Diplolepididae > Diplolepis > Diplolepis rosae. The sequence goes on along the minus strand of JAPYXD010000710.1, from coordinate 30,257,852 downwards.
ATTTCAGCTTACTAATTGTACGAAACAATTTCACCTGTTTATTAGAAGGAAAATAATTTTCTATATTCTCATATACATTTATCTGAATGTCAATAATGCTTATAAATTTATATTTACATTGAATGAGGTATGGTATTTTTTAATTTTGTCCTCGAATTTTATATGTCTCTCCAATTGTAGAATAAATTAAGAATGTCTCAATTGTTTATTTATGTCAGTCTTGCTATTAAGGAGACAAACTTTATTTAACAAAATATTCGTTTCTGATAGCCACGTGTGGAATGTAATAATTATGACAAGTGGTTCAAGGAAACTATAAAGAAAATAACTTAATGGCACTTGTCCTGTACAATTGCGCATGTGCAGACATAGTAACGATATATACGTTATCTAAAATAGTTACGAGCACGTACACCTGACAACATTAGATTGGTTAGATTTTAGCGACCATTGGCTCTTGGGAAATTTCCGTTCAGCGTTCACTCTAATAGTTAGTGAAACATTTTCTACAGTCTGAATGATAATTTTAAACTTTGTGATTTAAAATCACGAATCGTTACAGAATATTGATAATATTGATCTACTGCTAGAGCTTAGAAAATTTTCAAATTCAATTGGAATTGGTAATCAGTTTTTTGAAAGGATTTTAGAAAAGGATAAGATAATTGTTTGATGCTACGGAATAAGAAAAATCTCCTACTCACGTCAATCTCAGAGGTAAGAGTAGCAATTCCAGCGACTGAGAAATCTTGTCTAATTTCGACATCTTTATTACACGATGTGATTACATCTCCATTATTCTTCTTGTATTCAAAACTTGGACCACTAAGCACATCACTATGCAATGTTTCTAGCAAATATTTATTACATTCTAGAATTTTATCCATCGTCTTCATTTTGCGAAAGTAGAAACGACACAGCAGAAGGCACAACAAACACTCAACAACTGTCCTCGACGAGAGTCAAAATCCATTTAACCCTCAGCAACCCTTGGGGCCTTGAATAACCGTTAGGGATAGTAAAATTGATGGCAAAGTGGGGGACTCAGTCCCAAATCAAAAAGAGGGGAAGGTTCAATTTCCGAGATCTCTGGTTACTTGAATTTTACTCTGCTTATTTATCCGTAAACAGGTAATTGAGTAATTGGTCCCAATAATCCTAGAGACAGACGACACTAATTTGCGTTTCAGGGACATACCTGAAAACAAGTATGGCTCAAGATTTATTTTTGTTAAGTGCTGCGGACTTTCCAGGGCGCCTCACCAAGTCTCTTAAGTTAATTTTGAACAGGAAAATGGCTCTAGTTGAGAGATTATTGTAGCTGGAAATTCTTAAAGCAATAACAGGTAGTACTTTCACGTATTGTCCCAACCTTTAATGCACAAAAGTGCAGATCACGTTGAAGATGACGAACCCGCCTCTATTTTCACAAATTTGTTTGAAAAGCTACTTATTGTGGCTGAAGGTAGTAAGTTGTTAAGATTGTAAAAATTTTGAGGGACTCTTGCTGCAAATGATAAAATAATTTTATGTTAATAAAAATTTTAGTTTTTAAATCTATTTTCAATGTACACTTCACTGGGAAATCAAAAATATTCATTTGAAAATATCGAAATGTAGAACACATATCAGTAAAAACGGTCTTCTAAAACAAACCGTCTAATGGTTCAGAGTTCTTTAACTTTGATCTTGCATGGTTATTGTTTAAAACGACAATATTTATTTTAAAGATACTATCGTTTCTCAACATGCTTATCGTAAAAAAGATATTTTTTTAATTCTTCCAGAAAAATAGAATCTTAAATTTATATTTCAAGTATTTTCTGATTTCTTTCCGCTAAATGAGATTAAAATCTTAAGGTGTAACACCACTCAAGAATTTTCAAAAAATCGAAAATTTTTTTTATTTAAATTTTAAATGAAAATTTCTTAGGTCCTTAAAAACAAAAGGTCTTTTAACCAAAAAATTTTTTTACACCTTGTTCTACGACTTACAAGGAAGAGCGCCGCGGTGTGTAAGTAATTCTTAATAAAACTTAAAACACGTTTTTCTCGGTTTCATATTTTTAAAAATGACTGGAAACATAAGTTCAACAAATATTCATCAATCTACTCGAAATTTTTACTGTAGCTTCAAAATTACATTTCCCAGAGAAGTACACAAGGAATTTACGTTTAGTTAAAAACTTTTTTTATTATAAACAATTTATCACGCGATTTTTCACTAAAAAACTGAATTTTGTTAATTAGTGCATATTTTGTGCAAAAGGTGGTTTTTCAAATTTCCCCTGTGTATTTCTCTAGCCAATCATGTCTAGATTACGGGAAAATTTTATTTTTCCTTCTAGGCTTAAAAATATAAGAGAAACCTTTTCGGTCGTGAAGCAATTTCAGTGAATTCAGTTTTTTTAACACGTCTTAAACGCCGCCATTTTGTTGCAAAAAAATTAATAAAAAATTTTTTTATACTCTTTAATATATGCACAATCAATTGGAAAACTAAAACTAATCGCATTCGTTATTTTGATCATTATTAAAAATCATCGAAATAAGGTATATTTCCACATTACTGTCTTCTCTGGAAAATTTGTTAAAATTATTATTTTAATTATAAAGCAGTCGTATAAAATTGGTGACATCAGAGTCTACCATACGGCCTTAAGCAATTATTTTCAAGATTTATTACTTTCCTACAAGAATTCAAATCGATTTTTTAAATGAAGGTTCAAATTAAATTGATAGTCAAATATTTAAAACTACCCATATTAAGTAGTGCTGCTTTTCAAACAAGGAAATTTTAACATTGAAGTTCTGCTACATTTACTTAATTTAAGTTTTTTAACTTTTAATAATGTTTAACTTCGAGTTTTCCATTGTTGAATTTTTCCAGATTATAAATCTTGTTAATTCTTAAATACGAAATCATTCACTTTGAATTCTTCTCAAATTTAATGAAAGAAAAAACACCAAAAACAGTTTTATCAATTCAATTTAAAAGATTAAGAATATTTTAAAGTAATGCTAATTAAAATTTCACAATTTGGAAATTTTAAACTTAGAAGAAGAAGTAGTTTCCATAAGAGGAAAGTTTAACAGTTTTAAAGTAACATTTTTGAACTTTTGATTTGAAAATGATTCTGAACCAAATCGAGGTTTTTACATTTCAATTTATCAATCATCAGTTTAAAAGAACGCAAAAGGAAACTGTAGTTTCATAAGCGGATGTTGTTGCTTACACAGTTAGCTGGTACCACAACTTTTAAAATACATTAACGATACTGAGCCTGAGGCTGTTAAGACATTAAAGAATTAATGAATTTAAAGCCCTGATTTTCGCAACGACAAAGAAGAACCCGTAAGCATCGGGGGTGGGGGTAAAAAGTGACCCCATTCTCCTAGAACGGAACTCGAGGTCGAGCATAAAGAAAGGATTGAATTTACAACTTTTCTCAATGAAGAAGCCTGCAAGAAGTATCAACGAATTGCAAAAAGCAAAGCGAATGCGGTTCCACCAATCCCGGAAAGTGCATCATCAAATCTGTATTACGAAAATTCATATTACTGAGAGATATGAAAAAATTTGTTTGTACAAAACAAAATTCACTTTTTTTTATCTGACAAAGTATTATACAAAAGAAAAAAGGATTGTTAACTTTGGTGAAAATAGTATCCAATTGATTTGAAGTGGTAATATCTTAAAGAAACTTTTTCTTAAATCAATGATTCATGAAGTCTTAAATAACTGATATTAAAATGTTTTCGTGACTGAAATATTCAATACTTAATGTGATCAGCAAAATTACGCATATGATGAAATCACGTGTAATTCATTCCACACAAAACAAGTGTGTTTCATCTGACAAACTAATCGCTATAGATGGAAACTTACGCAATTATTTAGCATTTTATGTTATAATATATCTGACTGTATATTCTTTTATTTCCTCAAGGTAATAAATTTAGGGAATTTACAGCGTAACTTCAATGACTTACGCATTAAATAGAACACGTGAGTGATTCAGAAGTTGTCTCGATTATTCACAGAAACTTTGTTTAATTCCTGGTTGCAGAAAACGTGGTGTTCGATATTGTGGTTATTGTAACACACAAGAAATTCTATTCAAATCATCTCAGAAAAGCAATTTCAAAAGGCGATTCGCACTTAAGTTGATCACATATAGGGAATATTCAAATAAAATTTCATTACGGAGCAATTGTAATTATTCTGACCTGTTGTTTATCCGCAATTCTGATTATCTCCATTTCAATTTCTTTGAAATATATTAACTACATAAGTCAATACTTCGATTTGGATAACGAAAAGGAGAACAAAAATTAAAAATACAAGTTTAAATAAAATTACATTTGCTGCTGATTGAAAGTCAACTTCATACTCGCATAAATTAAAATTAATTCAATCGTGAATTAAAATTCATTTATAGAAATATTTTTTTTTAATTATGACAAGGTTACAGTCATACTTTTTATTTATTTAGACAGTAATCTGGTATAGTAACTGTTATTATACTTTATAAAAAAAAATCGAGAATCTCTTGAATTTTATAATGTATTTGTTAGGAAAAATTAAAAATAAAATTTCGAAAACATTTATCTGAAATAAATTTTGATGGGGAAAAATACTAATTTACAAACGCAAGGACGAAACTTACGCAACATATTTCTTAAAATTAAATTTTTCTATACGCTCGGAAACTGTGAATTTGCATGAATTGACAATCAATTTTTTTATTTCTTCAAAAGTAATCACAGGGACCCTGAAGTTTAATTTTACAAAAATTAAGGAAATTGGTTTGAGAATTGAAGGGTTTCTAATTTGTAAGATAGCATTAAAAAATTTCTAGTTTTGTAAGACATTCTAAAAAGCTTTGTGATTTAGAAATATTTAGGTCAAAATAATTGACATCTGAAATCACGATAATTTAATATGCAAAAAGTTGTATGCTTTACAGCCTAAATGCTTCTAAATATTAAAATGATTTTATTTTCAAGACACTCTTTCAGGGACTAAAATTTTTATTTCGTAAACGTTCCAAGTTTGACAAACAGGTTAAAATATTAAACTTAAAAATTGCGGTACAAACCCACGTTCAAAATTCTCCGGTTAAAAAAAAAGGGTGAAGAACAAAAACTTTGGATTTAAGGTTCTTTAGAAGATTTCCATCAGGGATAGGGGACAGATTGTGATCCCGCATTAATAAAAAATTTAAGATAAAAAAGAAGAAACACAAGTTTTGTTTTTATTAACGGTGGGAGAAGCAGGCAAATTTTTTAAAGTGCTGAATTTTGAGTTTTGCTGATGTTGCTGGAACATAAAGAAAACTGGAAGGTCAAAACATGAGTAGGGAAATAGAAGATGAATATGAAAAGAGAGAAAAAAGGTAGAATAAGCGTTAAGAGGGGTTCGTGGTTGAAGGAGATGTCCAAAGAACTTTTAGAAGCGGTGCTCAACCCGAGTTTCAAGCAACTTTCTAAACATAAAGCCTACAGCTACACATTTATAGTCTGTTAGTTTAACGAAACCTTATCAAATTTTCATGGGTATGAACTCTCGAGAATCGTGATGAAAGACAATTTTCACTTGAAAGTTTTCGTTCATTTAAGTTTTCACTTGAGGAAAACAACACTCTCAGCAGAATCAAATTTCTAAAAACATATCAACTTAAATACCATTGGATTTGTTTTTATCTGAAATCAGATAGTTATCCTGCTTCACGTGAAATGAGAAAACCAATTTTCTGCAGCTGCATTTATTAGTAAGTAAAGTGTAAGAAAATGCAAATATGATCAATGGTCGTGGATGTAATAAATCAAGGCTACCCTCCATATTTTTTGTTGTCTACGGACACAAATCGATGGTTTATGTATTATTGGCAGTAAATATATTGTAACTATAAATACAAAAATGCTGATTCATCTTTCTTCAATTCTACCTTCAATGTAAAAGTTAACTAATTAATATATTAGAAAAAAATTGCTGAAAACGCAAAAATGTTTAAAATAATGATATATTCAATCTTGAAATGAATATTTCGGTTTTGGAATAAAAGAAACAATAAACTTCGCGTAATTAAACCCATTTCCTGCAATATGACGGATTTACGAAATTTGTAATTTGCAATAATAAAGCAGGTGACTATTTCCGTGAATTTCAAAATCTTCAGACGTCGTCAAAAGTGTCGTTTATAAATTCACTGTCGAGCATTCCGAAACGTTCTGCATCTGCACGAATATCGTATTACGTTCTGTCTAAACGTAAAATAACACGACTGAGGGGCGTTGAGCTTCCAAATGCGCTTCCCACGTTTATGACGTTAGTCTTAGATGAAAGAATTCCAGACACATTATTGAAATCTTCTTAACTTTGTTCGTCTTCAAAATGCAACTTGAAAATTCATCTTTCAATAAATAATTTCCACTTACAAATTGAATATTATTTTCTTGCAGCTTATAGTCTTCTTGCATTCACAAATTAGATTAAAATACTTCAAATATTATCCATCGGAAAAGTTCTTCTTTGACGTCAATCTCCTTGAATCAATTGATTTATCTTCATGGTGACAAGTAACAATAAGAGATTGTGAAGCAATTTTTCAATAAAAGAAAACACGAAAAAAACATTCAATTGTAATATTTACGGTTTCGATCTCTGCAGCTGCGAGTTCATCAAACCACACAAGAGCTTTTACATTTTACATTTCCCATTAGAGTTTATAAACATCGGTTTTACAGCCTTACTCTTCCTTTTAGATCTTCAAACTATGAATCTAAAAAGGTAAAATTTTTAAACGGTGGTGCAGTAAAAACCTTATTTTTAAACAGTAAAAAGAATTGTAAACTGCAAGTCATATTTTGTGATTTGACGGACTTTTCCGTGAAGTCTTGGCTGTTTGAATAAAATAATAAAAACTTTTCTTGCATATAATTTGAAAAAAGAAGATTCCCTGTATCAAACAGTTTTCATAGAAGATTCAAATTCTAAATACTGAGCACTTTACAAGACTGGTATTGTGTTGCTAATGATTTTTCTCTCTTGTTACATTGAACGACACGCGACGTTATAAAAGAATAATCCTTAAAAATGATTGTGAAATAAGTTCTAAATTTTTCCACGATTACAAGTTAGTGTAAAAAGTAACACGACGAACATTGCTGTTAGACTCTTACAACTAGAGAGTGAAAGCTAGCTGAAACTCGTAATGTGGTTTATTTGACGCAAAGAACAGTCAACGAAAACGTCATTGTCGTTCGATTGGACTAAATAAATACTTTCATTTTGAAAAAATATCTTGAAATAACACGCTGTTAGCACCAATCAGCTTCACAAGCTAAACTTGAGTGAATTTATTATTTATTTCATACTTAAATGTAATAATTTGCACATTTTGTTTCCAATATAGAAACAAATCTAAATGAGACAAAAATTTAAAAAAATTGTTAAGCTTTCTCTAAAAATGTCAGTTCGTGTACTAAAAATATTTAACGTGATAATATGCTTTCACGTAAATGCATGGTTTCAACTGAAAAGTGCTTTTACATCAAAGCAAAATTCAGAGCTACGGTAGGTCTTGCCAAACGGCACATAAAGACCGCAAAATTTATTCTTGCTATTTGGTTTCCATGCTTTGCACCTTTCCTTATTACTTCCACTATTATCAAGTATTTTTGATATAAAATAATTAGTTGAAAGGAATGATTCACATCCGTAGAACTTTTGCTAGCCTCACAAACTCTTTCAATACGCCTACGAGTAAAAGATGATAAATAATAGTTTTGCCAAAAACCTCAAACATCCGATACACAATGTATTTTTGCCGCCAGAAAGTGTTTTACGAGCAGTAAAAATAAATGTTCTTATATTTAGACAACAACCGAATCAAGAAAACAAATTTTAAGCCAGTTCAGGGGATGAATAAATGAAATAAGAAAAATTATGAAAGTATCCAGTAAAAGTCTTTTTCTGACGTCAAAAAATAGTTATTAGGACATTTTAAAGATATAATGTAGAGTTATTATTACGTAGTATATTAATTAAATACAAATGAAGATCAGTCTCTTAAATATGTTTGCGAGTGGTCTTGCGTCAGTCAATGAGTTGTACCTGGACACGCGTAATGCTGAATCTCGAATTACAAATACTTTTTATCTACATAGATAAGTGCTTTATTCGCAGAGAAAAAACACTAATTTTCGAAAGGACTTCGATAAATAAAAAGTAGCATACGTCACCTAATATCAATCTTACCGCGGTTTGTGGGCCGGTCAGAGGTCCGGTCAGTTTCGGTCAATATTTCTATCCTTTTTCAACTTTAGTCCGTCCTTGTCTTTTAGACTGTTGTGAGGTGAGCCTAAATTGTTTCTCTGCTTTGATCTGCTCTTCTGAAAAAATCGAGTCGATAATATGGGTATCATTAACGGAAAATACTATAGGGAGAGTACATGTTCTACTCAGAGGATTGAAACTTTGGAAAAATCGAATAGTTCAAAGAATTTGTAACCGTTTCAACTTCAAAGCTTTTAATTTGGAAACTATCCAGGCTTGAAATTGTTTGAATTTAAATGAAGTAAAATTGAAGTTTTCGAAGTTAGAAGAGTTAAACTTAAAAGCTGTGCCATGTGAGTACAAAGAAATTCCTTGACAATTTTCCTTGTATCTTTGTCTATAGACTTGAATGATTATTCTTGATTATTTTTAAAATTATCAGAGGTAGAAAGGCTTGTTTTGAGTTCGGTTTTTCCATCACTTCGTAACTACAATTGTCGTTTGCAGAAAGGCAAATAATAACTAACTACAGTCTACAGCGCATGTGCACTCGTTCGAAGATCCTGTTTCGCTAGGCGACATCATTCTCCTTATTCAAGTTCTACTTTGGCAAGCTTATACTTTCAGCGGCAGCGATTTTACTTAAAAGGAAAAGAAGGAAGAGAGACAGAATAGTAACAGTAAGCAGTCATGATTCTCAAATTTAGATAATCTATCTATGTGAAACTTTTGTAGCTTCACGGAATAGAATTTGACGATTCTTAGAAGGTCTTCAGCATTCAAATAACATGCGAATAAATCAAAGGTCTTTTAACTTTTTTCAAGCAATTTTTATCACTGTATTTCAATGCATGCTTTTTAAGGGTCAGTAATAAAGGTCAATTAGAATGATACGAAAAACAAAATATTTTTTTCTTTACATTCTATTACATAAATATAAGCAGAGACTAATCAAAAGCAGCAGAAGTTTGTTTCTCGAATTTTTCATCGACCTCTAAAGAATAATTGATTAAAATGACACATATTCGATTTGATAAACAACAAAGTGACTCTCCTTGTAATTAACATGGCTGCATTATGTACAATTCAAATCATGCAATATTTTTTGCGCAACAAGATTGTTCAAAAAATCAACTAATGCATCGAGTTTATTTTTTGCAAGCGAACTATGCAACTGTAAAATATTGTATTTTTATGAGATTATAGATTATTAGATTTAACTACATCAAATTGCACTTTATTAGGAAGAATAAGACGCTCTGAAAGCCTGAACACTAATTATAATTTACAAATGCTATAAATTATAATGCAATCAGTATACGTTGTCAGCATTAATATTTTATATTTGTAGAACTATAAAAATTGTAGAATTTTATCATTAATTAATAATAGATCACGAGTTTACATAAATTTATTGGCAGTAATAATTCACCAATCTACATGTATTTTACCTTATCTTCAACAGTTTTGAGTGGAATTAATAAGATAGGAAAAGCACGAGCGTCATTTATTGAAATCTTCTTTTATTCATTTTAATTATTTTTATGATTTAAAAAATTACTTTACATAAACCTGGTTATGTACTTACAGTTTTGAACGTTCATTGAACGATGGAAACATTTTTTTGTTAAACTAAATGATTAGTTTTAGGTCCAGAAAATTAAAAAATAGTGTATTGTTCATGAACGATTGTATATTTGGAGGGCCCTAAATATAAATATAATAATTAATTTTTTAATGGAAAAAAAAATTTTGTCATCGTTCAATGAACGTTCAAAATTGTAAGTACATAACCTGGTTTTAATTGATTGAGTTCAAGCTCCGCCTACAAATTTACCTCAAACTCAAAAAAGAATCAAGCTTCGCATAACCGCATGTTTAAGCAAATTCTGTTACGAGGTTTACAGTACTTGCAAAACTTTCACGAGGTCACAAAATTATTTTCGATAAACCGTTCTATGTTTACACTTATATTTTACTTTTTCGTTCTAAAATATGCAGTGAATCATATGATGACAACAAGAAGAAATAAATCGTTAGGGATTGAAACAGGAATTTAATTCAAGAGCTGCAAATTTTATTGTTACAGGTGTTGATAAATATTCAATTTCCATTTTCGATAAACACGTGTCGTTTTTCAATTAATTAGATGATGATTTTTCAATTTTAATACTTTCACTAGTGTTATAGTTATACATAGATATATATTTGAACTCTTTTAATAATCTAAACTCATTCCTGCTTCAGGCTTTTTAATAATATTTTTTACATTTACAATCTTTACTTTTACCATATTCCAAACTTTCTTCTAGAACATTCTTTAAATCAACACCATCCGCACAAAAGTTGCAGCCCATGATTGAATCTGAGAACTTATCACTCACCATTAAGATTATATTCAAAGGCTGAATTCATATCTCGTGCAGATAAAACTGGAAACCATCGTCTTTCGACTTTAAAAATATACTAAAAATAGAAAACTGCTATTCTAGTCTAGATTTCTATGAAAATTGAAGATCAAACTGAAGTCAGCCACATTTGTTCTCCAACCAAAAAGGTATTAACTTATTGATTTTTCAGCAGAATAAATCCCAACGCAGTCGAAAGCGTTTTTTTTTCCTCAGAAATATTTTCAAATTCTTTAAATATTGAATTCATTTGCATTTATTTGCGATATAAGAGTTTGAAATTGTCTACGATGACACCTGTCGACAATCTATCCTATCTGATACGCGACTAGTCATCCTCCGATAATGTAGGTAGTGACAAAAATTTCAAACTCAACTAATTAATTTTAAATAACCACCAATAAAATTTCTTCTTCTTGTTGCAAACGTCGAATAATTGAAGTTAATGATTTCAGCAATAGAAAGACCTATGCTCGAATCCCAGCGCAGTCGAAAGCGTCTTTTTTCCACAGAAAGATTTTCAAATTCTTTAAATATTGAATTGAAGTTAATATTACGTCATTGCAAAAGAAAGTTTAAAGATAGAGCAGACAAGTTAGTCTAATCTGATGAATCACTAATAAATAATCAGAGTCATAAATATCATAAGTTATATGATGTTCCTGAATAGCTTTAGAGAATATTAATCTTGAACTTAACACAAGTTCGCAACGTTTTTCTACAACGAAAAATATATTTCCTATAAATAATTCGTTTAAAGAAATGAATGAAGAAAATTTTTATCTTTAGAAATTTTAACTGTTTATGAAGTAGATGATTTCAATTTTCGTTTCTAAGAAAAAATGTTACAATTTAGTCAAGTAATTTTAAATATCTGACGCATTTCTAATAACATTTACAAAGTTGCATCATGAATCATTCAAATACATTTTAGAAGTAATTTTCTGAGTTGATCTTCGACGGATCGTTAGAAGTCTTTTGTGAATCGTTTCCGACCTTTTGCTTGATGTCGATCTTCTCATGATGGCAATTCCAATTTCCAAAAGATACTCTTGTCACATCTTCCAAAGCTGGGTTCATCGACTCTCCGGGTAAAATTTATCCGCGAAAGGAGTAGATTGTAAAAGAAGGGCTGAGGAACAATAAAAATAAAGAATCGATATGAAGAAGGGGATGCTCTGTAAGCTAGGGCTTTAGTTTAGAGTGAAACCTCTTTGGAACGGTCGTGGCACGTTACGCATTCAAAGCCAAGCATACTTTTACATAGAGGTTAAGCCGTAGCCGAGCAGGTCGCAGCTGCCAGCGGGCCTTGCAAATTTATAAAAGCGTTCTCGCTTCATACGTGACTGTGCAGGCGAAAGTGCAGACGGGGAGAAAAGTACGTATGATGCATAAAGGACAATGAAGAGAGACAGCACAATACAGGAAGACATAAATGAATGGAAAGGAAGTGAGAGGGATTGAGATTTGAGAGCACAAACTAAAGATATGAGCTGCTGGTGAAAAAAGAACTGACGTCATCTAAACTTTCCGAAGATCAGCAAAAGACGGCGCCTACTCTTGTGTGAAAATTAGGCATGAGTTGAGAAAATCCTGGTGGTATCGACGCTCCACCTCTCATCATTTGTTATTACGTGGGCTCGAGAGAAGTTTAAATGGAGGTCGACGAGAGAAAAAGAAGCTGGAAAAGTAAAAGGAGGATTAGAATCAAACCAGGATGTGTTTTCTATTAAACATTGGATTCAATTCGTCTCATCAGGGATATCTATTTTTACTCATAAACTCATTTAGGCTTATTCCGAGTTTTGTCTAAATTTTTCCAGGGTGAGATGAATTCTGGTATGAATGTAACTTATCACGAAATACGATAATTTGGAGACAAAGTTCATTTTCGATTTCCAAGGGTGTCATACCTTTTCATCAGAAATAATTAGATAATTATTGTATTATCTCCTAAAGTTACTGGATATTTCCATAAATGGCTAAGATTATAACGGAAAATACAGGGTGGCCGTTTTCATCGACAAAAATAATTCCCGGTCATCGAAAATCTTTTCCCGATCATTAAAAAAATAGTTTCCAATGAATAACAGTTAATGCAATGGGTTTTTAGAATTTAAAAGTATTTTATATTCAATATTCTGAAATGAAATTTCTCCTGGTATACCGAAACCACGAAATCATACGAAATGAACGATTGTTAAAGTAATTGTTACAATAAGGCGGGAATTTCGAAATGCATAACATAATATAAAGGGTTTCCCAATAGGGGTGATATGATTTTGAATGTCCCTATCGGGCTCATTTGAACTGAAATTTTTGACGTCTGCTGTCAGTTGTCATCAGTAAGGTTTGCCATTTAATCATGAGTAGTTTCACGCTTCCACAACGTTTGGAAATTGTCCAATTATTTTATCAAAATTCGAGAAGTTTTGTCGGTGTTCAAAGAGCATATCGTGCAAAATATGGTCGTCATTCTGCTCCATCCGCGCTCTCAATTCGTCGAATAATCGATAAGTTGGAGAGTGAATTTACTCTATTGGATACTAAGCCTAAAAATCGTATGCGTACCGCACGTTCTACACAGAATATAGCCGCCGTACAGGCCAGTATCGAGGAAAACCGTGAATTGTCCGTGCCACGCCGATCTCAGGAATTGGGCCTGTCCAGGATGACTACCTGGCGTATTTTGCGATTGGATCTTGGCCTGCATCCCTATAAGATCATTCTGGCCCAAGAACTGAAGCCTAATGACCATCGTTTGCGTCGGGAGTTCGCGGATTGGGCTCTGGAATCAATTGAAAATCATCCCAATTTTCATCAAAAAATCATCTTTTCTGATGAGGCGCATTTTTGGCTCAAGTCTCGGGGGACATTTGGCCGATATATTGTTTAAATCATAAATGGCATAGAATATCCAATATAATAAATAAGATTTCGATCAATTCCGAATGAATATTCAGTGTTTTTTTTCAATTTCAAAACATATCACCCTTATTGGGAAACCCTTTATAAGTAAATCACTCTATGTAACACATTTAAAACAAATTAAAATCGTTTTTTATTAAAAATTAAAAAAAATTCCCAGTTCAACGGCCAACCTGAAATATTTTAGTATGAAAAAGTACCTTGGCTAGATCCAAAGTGAGGTGGGATATTTTATAATAACGATAAAAAGACTTCCCCTGGGTTTGTTAAAGCAAACTTTTGTAATAAATATATTCCGTAACAGCTCCTGTTTAATAGACGCTTGTTTAGAAATAGAAAATTCAATTATGGCCATTTTAAAACATTATTTCAGTAACTTGATAAAAATGTGAGTGCTAATTAAACTGTTTATCGATATTGAGTTAATTACAAAGTCTATAGAGAATTCTTTTAAAAAAATTACGACAAAGATAAGTAGCTTTTAAATTATTATTGTGGATCATCAATCATTGATAATGAAGCTACGTGCTATTTAAGGAGCGATCTTGTGCAGAGTATTATTTTTGACGAATGGGAGCCATTCTTTCAAATTCATTTTAAATTACAATCGTTTGGTTTTATACTTTTTTTTTAAAATAAACGTATCTTAACCATAGTTTTGAAATTTTTCAAGATTTCAAAGCGCAGACGTGAATTATCGATTTTTGGAGCAAAACCTCAAATCGAAAAACTTGAAAATTTTTAATACGCCTCTAGCTAAATGAAATGTCTTCCACGACAGCTGCCTGCAATTACGAAGATAGCCATTAAAAAATAATGAAAGTTATTACTCGTGGACTGAAGTAATTCAAGTTTGCTCCCACAAACAACAAAACTGTTGTGTTAAGAATACTTTTCAAGATGCATCGAGGAGGATATTTGAGTCTGGTAATTTTTAACTGCCAACTTTTTTAGAGAAAACCTGCTCTCGAATGCCAAGTTTTGTTTTGTTGTGTGCAGTGTTTGTGGCCCACATTCAGGCCAGTGACATCAAAACTTAAGCAAGTGTTGGTTTCAGTGTGATTCGTTTGATTTAAAGGTTAAGTCTAATAAAATATGTTTACCGTTCGATTTTAAAATCACGTCGTTTCACTAATTGATTATTTTTATCAAATAAATTCCAAATGAAACCTGTTTTTCTGCCACATCGAAACTATATGAAAATGCAAAAAGTAATTTAAAATATTAAATTACAGGCAATTGATAACTGCCAAGTTTGATTTTATCTACTTTCACAATCATTAGAAAGAAATAGTATAAATTGCTTTTTTATCTGGAAATGCAATCGATTTAAACTATGCAAATGACAGCTTGCGTTTGTGCTTCTAATTAACCTCTTTAATAATTGTTATAATTTTAAGTTCTCGCTTAGTTATATATACTATTTTAATAGTAACACTCAGGCACTATTTTTCCCTTTTGAAACTTGAAAAACCATTCTTGTCTATTGAAAAATGTTTTTCTTTACAAAACTACATTAGCCTAGTCGGCTACGCATCCGGCCATGAGTCGAGAGGCTAAGTTTACTTTGGCACTGAGCGGTAAGTGGAGTGACGACGACCAATCCTCCAAAAGGATAACCAAGTCATGAAATTTATAATCTACAACTTAACCTAAAATATTGTGTACTAAATGCAAAAAAAAAATTGAAATATTTCATCAAATGAAAAGAAACGATCGAACGTTTGGTGACGTTGGAGTTGGGAAAGACACCCGGGAGTGGTGTCTGCTTGCACGGTTTAACTAGAGATAATTATAATAAAATAGCGATCATGCAGCCTAAGAAATACTCATTTGAATTATAGCTTATCATAAAAATTGTAAGCTGCGGAATGACGTGCATGGCAAATGGAAATCGTTCTGTCAATGCATCGTTACTTCAAAAATTCAAGTCCACTTGAAGGGTAATTTGACTTGAAAGAGTAGTTGAATAATTTACCTCTCGCTCCTCGGCCAGGGTCTCTGTTTTCACGTTTGAGCCTGTTGTTGTGAGACGGTCATGTTCCTATTTCCGGACTTATGCAGCGTCCAGTCGAGCCACGATTTTGTCCGTTGCACGCCGTCTGGTTTCAACGACACCCAGCCATCTTGTGCCGCCTAGTTTTCGACTGGTCGACCTGGTGTGTTGCGTCGTCCCTCTGGTTTCACAGTTTTCGACACTTTTCGCGGACCACTTGGTCTCGCATCCCGAAGACACTCATTTCACACTTCCACTCTTGCAGACGCACAGTTTCCCAAAGGGTAAACACGAGTATTTACCCCCGATTTGGAAAAGCTCTACACATCTCTCACTGCTCCTCGCGCCACGCACGTCCGTAATCGAGGAATCGCTCGGGCTCGACTGGCAACACTCGGGAGGCACTCGGCCAATCTCGGCTCCACCAGTGCGCATACACTGACACTCACTTCACTATCAGGGCCGTATATTCGGGATATATAAAAAAAAAGTCTGAAGGAGAAAAAGATTAAAAAGAATATCTGATTATGATTGGCAGTCCTCAGGGCTCGTAATTTTACTCCAGGCGAAGATTCATCATTCAAGGGTATTTTTAAGGGACTCCAGGTAGATGAATTTTGGTGCTGAAAATTCACGAGGTAGAAACGTGTTTCTTTTTCAAGTGAACTGGTGAGATCCTGTTACATGTTCCAAAGCTTGTAAATGGATTTCCGTGGAATTGAATTTATCTCTGGGAAAAATTGTCATGGAAGATTTACAAAATTTTTATCCAATGTTTTCGATAAAGCTCCAAAAGAAACCAATCTTATTTTACATGATTTGAAAAATATGGGAATTTATTTTAGGAAATATTGATGTAGACACAGGAATTTATTATCTAACTACTAATGTAAATTTTGTAAATAGAAAGTCACGCCTCTGGTATTAAGTATGTAATTCTATCAGATTAGTAAATTTACATCTATTTCTTGCGAATTTAGGAGGAGTGATCCTATAGTCTATACCAAATAATTTATGGCATATTGATGCCCTATTGGTATTTGAAAGAATGTATTAAAAGAGGTTTGCTGTCTAGTCTAGTCTAGTCGAGAAGGGAGTTGACGCCCCTTTGGCTTAGCCAGATAGAAACAAAGAAACCGTCCATTTACATATTCATCCTACACCTGTAAATACTTGTCTAGCTTGCCCAATTAAATTTATCAGAAATAACTATTTATTTGCAATTTATTTTACTCAGTAAAGATTTCTCCAGAAAAAAAAAACAATTATACCTGACAGGGAACCACAGAAAAGTAAATAATTTGTAATTAGATTCAAATTCTTAAATAGTATCCTATCGTTTTCAATGATTTTTTTAGGGACATTAAAAAAAATAATAATTAAAATTGAGTTTTGGTGCGAGAGAGACATGAAAAAAACGATTCAAGGTCTGTCTGGTACCAAAAATCTTTTCTAGATATTAATTTTTGAATAACCTTACATACTGTAATTGCAATTAAAGACGTCACGTGGTTTGATTGATCCAAAGCCTTAAAAGAATCGCGCAAAACAGAAAATAGTAAAAAGTGCTATTTTATATGGTCAGCTTGATCTCTGAAGGACGAAATAATATATAATAAATCTTATTTCTGTGTTACCATTTGAATGGCACTATTTACCATTTTATTTCATGTTTTGATAAATGACTAGTAAAATTTTTAAAAATAAAACATATTATTTTATGCTTTAGAAATCAAGCTGACCATTTCAAATAGCACTTTTTGCTATTTTTTTGTAAAAGTTTCTAAAGTTTTAATTTGTTTGTAATTTCCAAAAAGTATGAATTTGCTAATTTATCGAATATAATTTATAGAATCCAAATGAATGTACTAATATAGTTCGAGATACAGTGGGTGGCTTTTTATAAACTGTAAAAATAGCGCAGTTCTTAAATAACAACCGTTCAGTGTCCGACCATCCGGGTTCGAATACTTTTATCTGTAACGTGACTGGCGACACGTGAATTCAAAAACTGAAAATAATACAAAATTTTCAATATATCATTTTTATTAATTTTTTGAGAACTTTCACTCTCTAGAGCTTTTAAAGATTGAACAATAATCACTCGCGGTTGAAAGTTATTTCTAAATTTGTTGTCTTCTTTATTATCAATTCATTAATACCCCAATTATTTCACAAATTTGATATAATAGTCGAACTTTCAATTTCTTATTGTTCAATAATCTTTGTTATTAGAATACAAGTGGAACGAATCAATCAATATTGTGAAAGGTAACAGAACACGCAATAGTATTTTGGTAACGTTGTGCAATGTCAGTGAATTAAAGAAATGAAAAACACTATAAACATTATAAAATAATACAAATATGCAGTTTTAGCCTTTTGGTTCATCACTATAACTAGAAAAAAGCCTTTGACACAAAACCAATAAAAAGTGACTTTTCGGTAAAAAGTTGCACGCTATTTCTACCAAAAACTGCTAAAAAAACAAAAAGTAGGATAAAGATCTTTATTTTTCATATTGGCATAATAAGTTTCCTAATATTGCAAATTAACAAAATTGAAAAAGTGATTTTGACTCTCACATGAAATTTATTTCGGTAAACTTGGAATCACGTAGTTGCAACGTTTTCCAAGATTGCACAACACATTGAAAGGAACATTGCGTCTTTATTTCTCTACGAAATCGATCGTTTTCGGTACGAATACGACTTTTATCTTTTTCTGAGGACAAACGAGATTGAAAAAGTCCAACGGTGACATTCTCTCTTTTTCAACCTATCCATCCTATAGATCTATAGAATCTACAATTCTAAATGATGAATGGTGAAGGTTCTCTTGGATACGTCCCTGGCCTCACAACGTCACCGACCACCAGCAACCAGTAAAGGGCAGCGGCTCTCGGCCGATTTTATAATTCAAATCAGGAAACCCGACAACAATACATTACGGTATAGGAGTATAGTACCGGCATGTCTTCGACTAGAACTATGGACACATGGATGTACCCAGTTTATGCTTTTACTTCAAAAATTTTTCGTCAATGTCCACACTCAACAAGAAGAGGGTGCATTAAAAATAGAAAGCTCTTTAATAATCCCTTGACCGTTTCGTTAAGCTAGTCTGTTAAACCTAAACCTCCCCAGGTTCACGATTTTATGTTTCCAGAGGGCGGAGAGATCCTAGGAAAAGTACCGGACCAGGGAAAAGAGCAAATGCTTTCTAAAATATATTCATATTGTTAGAATTTTAACACATGTGGCGAAGATTTTTTTTCTATGTGCATTGAAATTTGGTTAGTGTTGCATTTAAGGTAGTTGATCCACGAAAATTAGGCCTCAGGCAAAAATAGATAATTTTGCTTTTAAGAATAACAATGTTACTATTGAAGGGCTAATTTTAAAGAGAAAAGATTATTTTCTAAGAAACAAATTTGAAAAGTAAAAAAATAATGCATTTAAGGACGTTCTCTTGCCCGTAGATGTGCTCATCCTACTCTATCATAGGTAGTGGGATTACTGTTAAGTTTTCTAACCGAATGAGTTGAGCACCGTTTATGCGCAAAAGTAACAAAATGTGTCTTCTGCGTCGATTTGTGCGATTTGGCAACACCGCTTTCCTGTCTTTCTCATATCGAGTCGAAAGCATATGGTGTGAGAGAGGTTATATTATGAGTTTATTGACAGTTTGTGAATACTAACTAATAAGATGTCTAATAAATTTCGCAACAAAAATCGATTTTTTATTTCACAAAAATCAGTTGCTCGTAAAAACAAAGCTCTGGAAGCAATGTCAAATGTAAGCGTACGCGCGCGCTGTTGATGCGGTGTTGCCAAGTCACCATATTTGCTTCAGCAAGCCGGCTAAGAATTTGTGCAACTGCGAGTTTCAACAACGTATATCTTTAAAAGTAGTGCCGGTACACGTATTTTTTAAGATGGTATGCGATTCCTTATAATCTCTAGTATAATATACTAGTTTTCCAAAAAAATCTAAAGAAAATTGTGCTTTTAATGTAAAGAAAGGTATCGCGAAACTGAACTACGCCTATCTAACACGTGTTAAGAGATTCAACTTTAGAGCTTAATTTCTCGATTTTAAGTACCGGTCTTGATGCTAATCTTTTTACCGCTTTGTAGATCATGGTAAAAAGTACTTATTTACGAAGTTTGAAAGAAATCTAAAGAAAAGTGATTTTCAAGAGAACGTCCTTAACAAATGTTATTTTTTACGAACTTTTTTCCTTATTGCTTCATACAAAATTTTACAAAATTATGTGATTCTAATAAATTATGGATCATTTTTTCACTCTCTAAATCTGAATTAGTCAAAATCTACTGATTATCAGTGAAATTTGACTGATTCAAATAGCTAAAAAGAGGTTACTGCGAATCAGTCAAATTTCACTGATTACTTCAGTGAAAAGTAACTGATTTAACAGTGGAAAATATTGTTTTCACTAATTAAAAGTGAAAATTAACTGATTTAACAGTATAAAATATTGTTTCCACTGATGATTCAGTGAAAAGGAAAATCACTGATTCAATCAGTGAAAATTTGACTGATTCAGATTTAGAGAGCAGGAAAAAGATTCTCTACAACTTAACCGTTTCCAATTTTCTAAAATGAATAATTTATTACCAAAATTTTAGAAAAATGATATTTTAATAGTTTTAGCCATTAAAGAATTTATTTACAAAAATTGGAAACTGTTAAGTGGTAGAGAATCTTTTTCCTGAAAAAATGATCCGTGATTTATTAGAATCGCATCATTTTTTTTAAATTTGGTATGAAGCGATAAGAAAAAAATTTCGGGAAAGTAAAAATTTGTTAAACACATTATTTTTCTGCATTTAAAATTTTTTTCTTGGAAAATAATCTATTCTCTTTCAAATTAGTCCTTTAATATTGCTATTCTTGCAAGCAAAATTATCTATTTTAGACTGAGGTCTAATTTTCGTGGATGAATTATCTTAATTAAATGTAAATGTACATATTTTAGAGTTTGTTTCTATTAATTTTCGTCTGAACCTTTTTTTGTAATTTTTAAAATTATATCATCCCATCTTTTTTTAAAGTTACTTCAAAAAAGTTTTCGGACTACTGTGAGCCATTTTGCCTAAAAATACTCTGAAACCGGAAACTTTTTAGCTTTAATTGTCATTTCTCTGTATATCAACAATATTTTTATGGCAATGAGTAACTGGAATTTCATATATAGTGTTGAAAAGTGTAGAAATATTCTCGAGGTTCTAGCAATGTCGATTTTAGGTATGAGTTTAGAATTTAGAATCTAAAGATGTCAAATGAATTTCGATTTTTAGAAATGGTAAAGTAGTCAGAGGTTTTACTGTGGGAAGCAATTTTTACTGTTATTGACCCAATGAATTCTACAAAACTAACAAAATGATTTTGAGTTCATCACACTCAGAAACATTTCTTATTTATATTTTTGCCTGAATGGAGTTTTATTTGTATAACATAAAATGAAGAATTCAGATAAGTATTTGCTGTAAATTAAACAAACTTATTTGGCTAATATACGAATAAAATTTTATTTCCTTACAATCAGTTTTTTCTAGGTATATAATTTTACGACAAAAAAATCACATTTTGGATATTTGTATAGGTATAATTATCTATTATCCCAGATTTTTATAGATTTTTACATTGGCGTATTAAAAACTTAGAAAATAAATCTATAATATGGATAATACAGTTTTCTCGAGTTGAAATATTTGAATATATTCGAAATTGAAACCTTTTGAATTCAAGACTAATAGAATTCCCAAACTTCCCTACTGTAAGATATCCACTTGAAAAACATTTTTTAAAAGGCTTAAATTGAAAGGTTTTATATAAATAATTATATAAACTTGAAAATCGATTTGCTTGATTAAACAGATAATTCTTTTTTCTAATATGACTCTGCAAAAAGCCTCTAACGTGACAAGTTACCTTTTCTACATTATATCAGTTAATGTTAGCGTGACTCATGATTGTTTCCAGTACTTTGTTGCAAAATGTGAATATAATTTAAGCACAGAACATCAACTAAATTAATATTATACAGCTCATAAAATTTAAATATTTCTGATTCATCGACCAATTTTCTAAATTTATATAAAATTTTCCATTACTTTTTGTTATATGAATCGAATTTTTCCTGCGGGTTTTAAATTCTAAAGTTTAAAATATATATTGTAAGTTCATTAAAATATTCATGTATTTGCATAATATTACCTAATATGATTAAATTTATTAAATATTGACATTCATTTGAACAGATTAAAGATTCTTAGTCTTTAGTAAATTCGCAGGATTATATCGAACACGTGGGACTATTTACAATAAAACCATAATCGGATTATTTAGAACAGTACTTCCTTTCTTGTTACGTATGTACTTTGTATTGCTGATTCAATACATACAGCAGTACTTTTCAAAATTAACAGTTTAATTAAAATGACCAATTATACAAAAACGTGGTCTAGTTTTTTTTAGCTAAGATGTTTTTAAAGTTTATGTGCTAATATTCAATATTAATCCTTTAGAATTTTCATCTCAAAAAAAAGTTTTTCCGTATGATTTTATGTAAATTTTCTTATGTTTTTATTTTTTTCACAATACCAAAGTTGTACTCAAAAATAGAACTCATATGTGAAATATTAACTAGTTACTTTTTTTCATATTTTAGAAATAAAGATCACTGATGAGGACTCCAATCAAAGTCGAAACGTTTAATTAAAATTACTGTTTTTTTTATTAGAAACAGGAAATGACAAACTTCGGACAATCTGGATATTTTCTTTAATTTATTTAATCTTACAATGACGTTCCGATGACATTATGTCATCCTCTTCAGATCAATAAGACATTTCTTTCAGTGTTTGGTTCTATAATAATTATAAAAAACTGACGAAAACCCTAAGATAATAAACATAAAATTATCCATAAACAGTAGCTAAAAACTCCCAATTGTTGAAAATTTTCATTTTGAGTTTCCCATATAATCTTCACTTTTCCAAAATGCGTTTAGAAAAAATATATTATTTCTCAAAGTTCTAAAATGCTTATAGAAAAGTTTTCAAGTGATCAATTCCAAATTTTACACAATCATCAATGGACTTTTTTCATCAGAATAGAGACTTGGATTTCCGAAATTAATTTATCTTCTCAAATACTTCAGTGAAAATTCTTTAAAGTGCAAAGGGAAAATATTGCCCATTTTCTTAAACCAAGCCAGACGTCAGAGGCTGAACGAAGTAAAGATTGCTGCAAAATTCCGTAGAATTCGAGAAGCTTCATAAATTCGCTGGTTCATTGTGTGAGGAATATTTCTCCGGAATATTATAAACACCATGTATAGTGGGTGCAGGAGGGGCAAATCGGGAGAGCGAAAAGGGACGAGCATCCCGCAGGGAAAGGGACGTCCCTCTCGTTCGCGGTCACTAACAGCCCTATAGTAATATAGCAGCTATAGAATATAATAATATATAGATGTGTAATATATAGCTATAGGGGCATACAGTTATAGTTATAGACTATACACTCAAGTCTGTTGCAGACTTTAGAAAAGAATTCAGATACAATATAAAAGCGAGTCTGGTATAGCCTCGATTGATGCGAGTCTTAATTGTTATGGCACTATATCCGTGGATTAAAATACAATCTTTTCCCCTGCAAAAAAGCCTGCGAACAACCAGACCCACGTATAAACCGAATAAGGGCAGGGGAGAAAGTTGAAAAGGGCGGATTCTTTTGTGTCTGGGCCAAAATATCAAAATTTAATTTTTTAAAAGACTATATTGCCTTAGAATGGAAAAACACACGCAAGTGACATTTTAGCAAAAAATTTATGGTATCAGCGGAATCTTTAAAAAAAGCTGTGTCATCATCAAAAATTGATGAAATTAGAGGAAATATTGTACAAAAAGTACCTGACGTTCGCAAAAATGTGCGGTATAAATAAATTAACTAAATATTTCTGCTAGACAAAAGAATACTGCTTTGAATCGAATAAATTATTTCTTTCTCGATATTACTTTCGTGGAAAGAAATATTTTTTTCAGGGAAGATGGCAGAATCAAATAGAAGGAATGATTTCTTTAACATGAAAAACCCGGGTTCGTTGGAACTCAAAATAGTAGCCAAAGAAATATTAGTTTATTAAATCTTTTAGTGATTTTAGACGATAAATCCGTATTTGAATCAATTAACTTACGCATTTATGAATCAAGAATTTCTTTTCTTTCATTTAAAGAAGAATTTTGTTGAGACTAGTGAAAATTCTTGACTTAAAAAAAATATTCTGTTGCGGCAAAAGTTTATTTATTTAATTTAAAGATGATATATTCTTACATTAAATAAATACTTTGCTTGAATATTTATCTTTGTCTTTCTAAAAATATTTTTTTGATAATCTAAAGAGAGTTAAGTATTTCATTTTTCACTCTGATTCTTACACAGAGAAAAATGGATGTTTAGAATTAACATCTAGATGTTTAACTATGGGGCAGACATTTTATATGTTTAGTTGTAATATCTAGATATTCAGGAGTAATATCTAAGATGTTAAAATATGCAGAGATTAATATCTTGGATATTACAATTGAACATCTAGATAATACAATTGAACATTTAAAGAATTTGAAAATCTTTCTGTGGAAAAAATGACGCTTTCGACTGCGCTGGGATTCGAGCCCAGGTCTTTCGATTGCACGTATCCTATCTGATACGCGACTAGTGATCCTCCGATAATGTAGGCAGTGACAAAAATTTCAAACTCAACTAATTAATTTGAATACAATTGAACATATAAGATAGCTGTCCCATAGTTGAACATCCATTTTTCTCCGTGTAGATCAGAGGACCCGAGTTCGAATCCCGGCTGGAGATGCAGATGATTTTTTTATTGAATCTTTCTGTTAAAAATTCATTAAGGTATTAATTATTCCATTTAAATATGTCCTACAATAATTTAATTATAATTTATAAAAATTGTCTACGTGTAAACTTTGAAAAAGACGGTCATGTAACAAAAGTGCAAATTACTTTCTTTCTCAAAATATCCAATTATTTGAGATTTTCAAAGCGATGTAGGCA
Organism: Diplolepis rosae; assembly: GCA_030998225.1. NCBI lineage: Eukaryota > Metazoa > Arthropoda > Insecta > Hymenoptera > Diplolepididae > Diplolepis > Diplolepis rosae. The sequence goes on along the minus strand of JAPYXD010000710.1, from coordinate 30,233,134 downwards.
TTCCTTTGCAGCAAAGAAATATTTAGCAAGTACCACTCACTAGAATATTTTCCTTGCTGCAAAGAAATTTCTGTTGATTCCGGATTTCTTTTTTTTCAGTGTATTTTCTGCCTGCTCGGAGAAAAATGGATATTCAGGATCAATATCTAAATATTCAGCTGCAATATCTAAGATATTCATATGAACTTATTTCAATATTTTAGATAGTAAAGCTGAATGTTCAGAAATTAGAGTTCAATATCCATTTTTCTTCATGTAGCAAAAATTGTTAAATTTTTGTTGAAACATAAAAACATTCCTTTTTAAGTAATATCTGGGTTGCAAATAGATAAAACTGGACAATAATGTCTACTCAAGTCCAGTGGAATAAATCGGCAAACTACTTTGGCTTAACATTATATTGAGATTTACATATGTTTACTGGAAAAATAGATAGTAAAAGGCAATTTGTCCTACTTACGTTTATTTTTTCATTCTATCTAAATTTAAATCAGTAAAATTTCACTGATGAAAGATTTCACTGAAAAAATGTTATAGAGTTGGATGTCAATACACGGAGAAAACTAGATGTTCAGAGCCAATATCTATTAAGATATTCAACAATGGGACTTGTATATTTAGTTGTAATATCTAGATATTCAGCTCTAATATATAAGATAATTATTTCCGTATATTTTAATATCATAAATATTATAGCTGAATATCTAGATATCTATATAAGATATTTGTGCTAATTTGAAAAAGAAAATATTATTTTCCACGAAAAAAATTTGAGGTGCAGAAAAATAATGCATTTAACTTTTATTTATTCCCAAACTTTTTTTCTTATCGCTTCATACCAAATTTTACAAAATGATGCGATTCTAATAAATCATGAATCATTTTTTTCAGGAAAAAGAATCTTCACAACTTTACCATTTCCATTTTTCGGAAATAAATTCTTTAATAGATGAAACAATTAAAAATTAATTTTCCATAAGAAAATTCTTCTAAACAAATTGCTGAATTTCGGGAAAATAAAAATTTGTTAAACACATTATTTTTTTGCATTTCAAATTCTTTTCATGGAAAATAATCTTTTGTTTTTCAAATGAGCTCTTCAATAATAATATTGCTATTCTTGGAAGCAAAATTATCTATTTTTGCCCGAGGTTTAATTTTCGTGGATGAACTACCTTAAGGCTATAAATAACTAAATATTAAGCCGTACAAATTAGCTTTTAAGTTTTAATATCCTAGATTTTGAAACTCAAAATCTAGATAGTACGGTTGAATGTTCAATTATTCAACCCTCTTATTAATCCCTACTCATGGACCTTTAATGCTCTCTTTGAAATGCCGATTTTTGTCGATAACGATGACTATGGCCAGGAGAGGGTCAACCTTATTACCTAAGATTGCCATCTTATAACTGTAAAGATTCCTAGATATTACACTGCAAAATATAGATATCATGAAGTAAAATCTGAAAAATTTAATTATGAGACTATATATATAAAATATTCAGGTTAAATATCCGTAATCATATAAGAAGCCGTACAGGCGAAGAAAAATGGTTAGTTTTCCTAACTATATCTTTTGGTAAATTATGTCACAGCTACTTTATTGGCTAGCACAATTACTTTTTTGATAATGTTACTGTCTCTATTGTTATTATAAGAAATCAGGTACTGTAATCAATTAGGAAAGTAGTTTTGTTAACGGATAAAGTAGCAGTGGCATATTTTACAAGACCATGTAGTAGATTCAATTATTTTTTTTAGTGTAGAGACTAAATTTTAAGTTTAAATATCCTGGATATTAACATTTCAAATTAAGGTTGTCTGGGTCAATATCTAGACATTAAGTTTTCATTTTAGATATTAAAACTTAATTTAATTCAGCTTGATATCTAAATATTTAACCTATATATCCTTACCATTGAAACTTATTATCCCGGATATTAAAACATAATAAGCTGGATATTATTATAAAACTTGAAATCTAGATCATACGATTAAATATCTTATATTTACAAGGTTACACCCAGAAAACAGTTTATTTGATATAAGGTCAATGAAAAAATTTCTTTGAATTAAAGAAAGTTTTGTTGATTCAAAAAATGTTTCTTTATTATAAGCAAATCTGTTTCTTTGGATCAAAAACATTTTTTTTGAATTAACAAAGCTTTCTTTAATCCAAAGAAATTTTTTCTTTGACCCTATATCAAAGAAATGTTTCTTTGATTTAAAGAAACTGTTTTCTCGGTGTAGAAATTTCTACAGTGATTTCCCGAAACACGTGACTGAAGTTTTATACTGATATACTTTTATCTGGGAATTCTGAAACTTGTAACATGAATAATTTTACGCTTTGGGTAAATGAAGTTTGATGCAGTTACATGTAACTGAAAGTTTTCTTACAGTTTCATAATTTTATGAAAAATTTCATAAAAATTCTGTTACAATTTGGTAGTTTTAAGATACATTTTACGAAAATTCAGTCAAGTTTCATAATATTAAGAAAAATTTCAGAAAATTCAGTACATATTTCGCAATTTTAAGATACCTTTACTCAAAAACATCATAAATATCGTCAAATTTTACGTTACCTTTGTAACATACAAATTTCGTAAATTTCTGAACATTTCAAACGGTGTAAGTTCAATATTTTATATTTAAGAAATTTGAAATCTTTCTGTGAAAAAAAAGACGCTTTCGACTGCGCTGGGATTCGAGCCCATGTCTTTCGATTGCCGGTCGACTGATCTTTTATATTTTATTATTATTAAATATTTTATAGTTAACACTAGATTTACGAGTGTTGATTATATACCTATTTTTACTGAAGTGATCCAATTTGACTCATACAAAAAAATTGAAGCTTTTGCAAAAAAACAGTTCCAACTAAATTGAAATAAAAGATTTATTAAGTAGATGTATATAAGTCGATCAAGTTGTGGGTTAGAAAAAATAATTGAAACACTCAACAATAATTTGTCATCAGCGACGTTTCGTTGGCTTGGTTCGCCAACCCCATCAGGCTATATTTAAATGATAAAGTTCATATAAATTGGAAATCACAATAAGTTTTACAACATTTTACAAAACAGTGAAAAAACAAACACTTTCTAAAGAGTCCCAAACAAATTTTACCTTAAAATTGAAGTCTTTACATTTAAAACACTTAGTCAATTATTAAAATCTAATTTAATTAGTCACATTGTTACGTTCCGAAGTGAAATATTAAACTAACTCTATTCGTAATTTTTTTTCCTTATTTATAAGACAGAGGACACTAATATTAATAAACTACCACTAACTTAAACTTGTATATTATACAAATGAGTATTCATACGTTAAATAATAATTTCAAAAAAAGAACCAGTATTCATAATTTCAAACTCTTCAGAAGTGGAAAGTAGTTAGAATTTAACGTATAAATATCATCTTTTTTATTTATGCTATTTTTATGACATTTTATATGAATCATTTCTGATATAAGTCTCTTTTTATAAATAATTTCGGAATCTACTACAACAGTCCTATTCCAATCAAATTCATGTCTAAAATTAATTTGATGCTGACAAACAACTGATTCATTATTTTTATTATTAATATGTTCCTTTATACGTGTCTTTAAAGTTCTTTAGAAAGATTTATTATTAAAAACTTCATAGAAAACAATTTTCAGTTTTATATATATATATATAAAGGGGTTTCCAATAGGGACATAACAATTTCATATTTTTATATGAACACACCCTTAAACTTTTTTAATGAACTGTCAATGTCAAAACGTTAGTTAAAGTCAACATTTTCATCATGGTAAAGTTGACAAACCAGCAACGTTTGGAAATTATTAAAAATTACTACCGAAATTCGGAGTCGGTGGTCGCAACTTTAAGAGCGCTTACTCCAATTTTCGGCCGTAATAATCGTCCCACATGACAGGCTGTGCGTGCTATAGTGGATAAATTCGAGACCAAATTTACACTATTGGACGTTCCGGTGCCAAAAAGACGTCGTATTGCTCGAAGCGAAGAAATAATCGCAGCCGTAAGTGCATCGATTCAAAATAAGCCAAATCAGTCGATTCCACTTCGTTCTCAAGAATTGGGCATCGCTCAAACGACACTGTGGCATATTATGCGAAAAGATCTTGGCCTACATGCTTTCAAGATTAAACTGACTCAAGAACTAAAGCCATTTGATCATTTGAAACGCCGAAACTTCTCCAATTGGGCTCTGGCAAAGCTTGAAGAAAATGAAGAATTTCATCGAAAAATCATCTTCAGCGATGAAGCTCATTTCTGGCTCAATGGCTTTGTTAATAAGCAAAATATGCGTTATTGGTCAGCAACAAACCCAAATGTGCTTCTTGAGACACCGTTGCATCCGCAAAAAGTGACTGTTTGGTTCGGTTTTCATGCCGGAGGTGTGATTGGGACGTATTTTTTCGTGGATGAAAACGACCGTCATGTTACCGTCAATGGAGAGTGCTATCGTACTATGTTGGGAGATTATTTGTGGCCAGAATTGGATGAACTTGACATCAACGATATGTGGTTTCAACAAGACGGTGCCACTAGCCACACAGCACGCGTCACAATCGATTTATTGAAAGGCAAATTCGGTGAAGGTGTTATTTCGAGAAATGGTCCGGTCGAATGGCCGCCTCGTTCATGCGATCTAACGCCATTGGATTTCTTTTTATGGGGCCATATCAAGTCACTGGTCTATGCCAACAAGCCAGCAACTTTAGACGACCTCAAAGACAACATCCAACGCGAAATTGCCAACGTTCCGGTCGAAATGTGTGCCAGAGTGGTGGAAAATTGGGTCTAAAGAATCGACCGCTGTAAACGGGCTCGTGGTGGTCATATGACCGATATCGAATTTCATTTATAAAATGTAATGCTTGCACTACACCCACAATAAATTTGAACTCAATATCTCAAATATTTCTGTATTTTATTCATAGATAAAATTGTTATGTCCCTATTGGAAAACCCTTTAGCAATAGAATTTTAAATTAGTCAAATTGGCTCAGTCCGTAAATCTAGTGTTAAGTTATCTAGATGATATCAGGTTAAATTGTCTTTTTTCATCGTAATATCTTGAGGAAGTTTTATTTGAAATGGCGATATAATATATCGAGGTCAACTATCTATAAAAATCCATTCATACAATTTGAATTACAAATTTTAATACTTGCACTGTAAGAATTATTATTGAATTGCAATATTCATAAAAATAGGACTTGCATCGACACTCAAATAATCAATTTCATACGATGTCGTTTTTAATAATTGGCTTTGAGGTCCAGAAATAATAACTCAGAAGGTTACATATTTTCAAACGTTTTAACTCTGATCAAAGTCCTCATCAGTGATCTTTATTTCTAAAATATGAAAAAAGTAGCTACTTGTACAGAAAGCATCGATAAAAATACCTAAACCTTCCTTAGGGATGAATTTATTATTGAATTTCATGTACATTTTTATATGAAATTTAATACCTCATTATTTGCGAAACAATACACTAATGTATTAGATTCAATATACTAAAGTGTTAAATTTAATTTACCAAAATTAACAACTCACATAATTTGATTTCACGCAATTGTAAAGTTATTTTTGCAGTGAATCTAGGATGTGAATAATAAAGTACACCATTTTATTTCAAATAGATACAAATTCATTTTAAAATTAATTAAGATATTCAATTATGTTGAAAATTAGTTCGCTTGACCTATAAGTATTTAAACACGTTATGAATTTTTATCTTTAGAGACATTTTTAGCTCAAGTCTACTCTTGTACGTCACATTTCTGACATAATTAACAAAAACACCAAGTAATATTGATGAATAAATTGACTTGAAATATTATCAATCACTTTTAATGATTTATGAGTTATTGAAGAATCTAGAAAATATACTGTTTTATCGACACTTTGATGAATATTAAAATTCATAATTGTGTATAATAAATTACATATCAATAATGGTTGGTTTTCAATTTGTTTTTAGGATTCAGAAATAGCTATTTATGATTTAATAAATTTCATATACTGTATATGCAAATTACTTCATATGTTTTTATATTAAATTTGATATAAAATTTCGAATTCAACCATCTACACGGAGAGGAATTCGATAGCAAGTATCACTGTTAGAAATTTCTCTATTAAACTTCCATTAGATGTAATGGAAGTTTTTTTCAGTAAGGTATATTAAATTTAAAATACTTTCATCTTAAAAAATACAAACTTTTATTTGAATTTTATTACACATAGATGTATATGGGTTATTCCATATCAGATTTACAATCAAAATTTTGATTAACCTGAAAATTTTTTTCCTCGTTCTAGAGAGGAAAAAAAATGACACGTATTTTTTTTTCTCAATATGATATGTAAATTTTTCAAGTTATTGATTTTTTTATTTTCAAAGTGCAAAAAATGTTTTTTCAATACTGCTTCTAATATTCAACGGAGAGTATAAAATACATAAAAATAAAATATGCCATGGGATCTACTATTAAGTCCATGCTTTGATCAAAACTCAGAAACGGTATTTAGTACTTTCTATGCAACAATTAAGTAAACAAATGAAATTATCTCAAAAGGGACATGTTTGAAGTGAATCATTTTTTGTTTAATTTGTTCGTAAAGTACTTAGAACTTTGTTTCAAAATTTGGAAGTGGACCGTTTGATACTTCTCGAGAAAAATTTTTTTTTGTGTGACCGTGCACTTGGAGCGCGCAACGCGAAGTATAGAGTCGATAGTCCAAGCAACAGGGCATTTATTATGAATGATTTATAACATTATTTATTTCAGAAAACGGACTGCGCCATCAGAAGAAAGGTTGGTCATAGAGTAATTGTGTCATGTTTTGGACAATGAAATATGATTTATAAATTTGTTATCAACATTTAAGACCAAAAAATCGCACTTTTTTTAGTTTTTTGTTTATAACTTTAAAGGTTATTATCCAATCTTGACGACATCAGTTGATAAGTTGTAGACAATTGAATTGCCAACAAAATAAGCTGTCGCTTGATCTGATTGGATAATTAGAAGCGGAGAAAATTCGGAAAAACCGGTAAATTTATCTTTTGTTAAACAAATTAATATCTCAGTTAATTTTTAACTTTTTAGGGTTAAAGTTTGGTGGAAAAGTAGCAGACTTTATGCTCTTCAAATGCATAAAAAAACGGACACTTTGAGATAATACGTTTTCGCGCTATTGACACTTTAATTTATTTAATCCGTTAATTGTAAAATGTCTGCTTGCCGCAGAGGTGGTCCGATTTTTATTTTGAAAACGGCTTTTAAAAATATAAATCAAGCACAAAATAACGTCAATGTTGGTTTTTCGCTAAAATGCTGCACATTAAAAAAAGGCCCAAACATGACTTCAAACTCCTGAAAGACAAGCACGAAAAGCTAGTCTTCAAAGGTCTGCGTATGATCAAATAACGACACCATTACAAACATTACAAACTGACAACAATTGAATTTTCATTTATTTGAAAGTATTGGATGTAAAAGTGCATTGTTAATAAATTACATGACTGCTTTCGAATTAAACAGTGTTTCTTTCTCAAAAGACTTTTTATTATTTACCGACTTTTATTTGTGGGAACTGCATAAAATCCTCATCGGAATATGGTAGAATCACTTACAAATGTTTGAGTGCGCTGGACTCTACACTTCGCATTGCGCGCTCCAAGAGCGCGGTCACACAAACAATTTTTTTTCCCTAAAAGTATCAAACGGTCCACTACCAAATTTTGACACAAAGTTCTGTGTACTTAACGAACAAATTACACAAAAAATGATTCAATTCAGACATGTCCCTTTTGAGATAATTCCATTTGTTTACTTAATTGTTGCATAGAAAGTACTAAATACCGTTTCTGAGGTTTCATCAAAGCATGGACTTAATAGTAGATCCCATGGCATATTTCATTTATGTATTCTATACTCTTCGTTGAATATTAGAAGCAGTATTGAATAAAACATTTTTTGCACTTTGAAAATAAAAAAATCAATAACTTGAAAAATTTACATACACAGAGAAAAATAGATGTTTAGAATTAATATCTAGATGTTTAACTATGGGACAGCCATCTTATATGTTAGGTTGTAATATCTAGATATTCAGCTGTAATATCTAAGATGTTAAAATATGCTGAGATTAATATCTTGGATATTACAGTTGAACATCTAGATATTACAATTGAACATTTAAGATGGCTGTCCCATAGTTAAACATCCATTTTTCTCAGTGTATCATGTTGAAAAAAAAAATACGTATAATTTTTTTTCCTTTCTAGAACGAGGAACAAAATTTTCAGGTGAATCAAAATTTTGATTGTAAATCTGATATGGAATGACCCATATATTTTAATAATGTTTCTTACACAGAGAAAAATGGATGTTTAGAATTAATATCTAGATGTTTAACTATGGGACAGCCATCTTATATGTTTAGTTGTAATATCCAAGATATTATAATATACAGAGATTAATATCTCGGATATTACACTTGAACATCTATAGATATTACAATTGAACATATAAAATGGCTGTCTCATAGTTGAACATCCATTTTTCTCCGTGTAATTTTAATATATTTTAATTGAAAAGTTATTAAATTTAATATGAATGTGTATTAATTTTTCATAATATACAAACCTATTTATTTTAATTTACCACTTGTATATTAAAGTCTATTAAAATTAATAAGATTTTTAACAGTGTAATAGAATCTTAAAGAGTATAAACCGCGCCAGTACCGCAGAAGGATTTGTATTACTGGCGCGGTACTGGCATAATGCTGCCATAAGCACGGCTTACCACCAGCGCGGATCCAAAAGTTAACTTGGCTGGAAGTTTTCAATCGGTGCTGGTGCGATACTGGATATCGGTACCATGCCAGGACTGAAATCTGTACTGGTTCAGTACTGGCATTAGTTAAAAGTCGGTTGTTAGTCGACACTTGGTCTCAGGACTAGGGCTGTACTATGCCAGTACCGCGCCAACTCTCAGCCCGGTACCAACTGTCCAGTACAGGCATTGCTCCTTGTTTACAACTGGCGTGGTACTCTGCCGTTTGTAAATACTGGCATGAATCCGACTTTTCCACCTGGGGATTTTGGGCTAGAATTGGCCGCCAAGTGCATACCGGAATTATTATTCCAACAACGGCGCGACATTGGCAACCGATCTTTGGCAACATTTTTTCTGATGCTGGGCCAGTGTTGGGCCGTATCCAATCTCGCTGTTGAGAAGTCCCAAGATGATTTTTACCATCTTTCTTGGTCAAGTTTCCCGAGACGATGACAGAATGTAATATATATATATATACTTGCTATCAAATTTCTCTCCGGGTAATTTTTAACAGTGTACCTTTTGTTATTGAATATCGTGTTTTTTTACATCGTAAGGCAGTACAGTCTAGAGAGTTATACTATGAATTATTTTTAGTTTCCAGCTTTAGATAATAGGAATAAGGATTATAGGTACCTTAAGGTAGTACGATCACGAAAATTAGACCTCAGTCAAAAATAGATAATTCTGCTTACAAGAATAGCAATATTATTATTGAAGGGCTAATTTGAATGAGAAAAGATTAGTTTTTATGAAAAAAATTTGAAACACAAAAAAATAATGTTATTAATAAACTTTATTTTTGCCCAAACTTATTTTCTTATCGCTTCGAGCCAAATTTTTAATAATGATGCGATTCTAATCAATCACGGTTCATTTTTTTAGAAAAAGATTCTCTACAACTTGGCCGTTTCCTATTTTTGAAATTGAATTAATTATTATCAAATACAGCAATTTGTTTATAAAAATTTTGTTTTGAAAAATTGTTTTTTTATCATTTCAGCCATTAAAGAATTCATTTTAAAAAATCAGAAACGGTCAAGTTGTAGAGAATCTTCTTCCTAAAAAAATGAACCGTGATTTATTAGAATCGCATCATTTTTAAAAATTTCGCTCGAAGCGATAAGAAAATAAGTTTGGCCAAAAATAGAATTTATTAATAACATTATTTTTTTGTGTTTCAAATTTTTTTCATGAAAAATAATCTTTTTTCTTTCAAATTAGCCCTTCAATAATAATATTGCTATTCTTGAAACCAAAATTATCTATTTTTGCCTGAGGTCTAATTTTCGTGATCGTACTACCTTAAATGTAAGGACTAGTTTTTTCAAAATTACATCTAAATACACGTGAATAAAAATTTACGTTAAATGCAAATAACTTTAGTGGCTACGAAACCATAAGACAGATTGCACTCGGATATGCGATCAAATTTCGAGAGGGAACAGACCACAGATTTTTTTCAACCTCCTTCAGTTTGCAGATCATTTGCTCTAACTAGGGTACTCTCAAGTATCACTAGAAGGGCTTCATTATTGGAACTACTTCGACATTCATAAACAATATTAGTTTTATGACAAGGAATAAAATAGTAAATGTATTTTCCTGTTTATTTCTTGAATTTACCATTTACTATTTAAAAACAATTTCAGAAATAAAAATATTTGCTTTCCGGTTACAAGAGATTGAAAAGTTTACTGTTAGTTGAAGTTCTAAAAGGTGGGTTTTGCTATTGTTTTCTCTATTTATCTGGTAGAGTGGATGAGCAAATGGAGGAGACTTTCCTTTCCTTTTCAGTCGAATAGGCAGTACTGCAATTTCCTTTGTGAGTAATTCTGCTTCCTCTTAGTTCTATCGAATAGCAAACAATATTGTTCAGAATACTTGAATTTCATCGAAGAACCTTGGAGAAACACGTCATGTTGAATTCAATTCGTAAGAGTGTGTACAACGGATCATCGAGCCTTGATACAATTTCTGATGGAAACCTTCGAACATGCCACGCATTTTCACTAAGTTTTCATATATATCTCTTCGTGTCACGAAGAAGGACGAATTTCATTAGTGTTTTATTGATTTAGTACTCCATTAGCTTTTAATGGGAGCTCTCGTAGAAATATAGGAAGCATTAGTATAAATTAAAAAAATAAATTATAACTTATTTTTAAGTTTCACAATAGATGTTGAAAAATCCGATCTACAAAATGTGGACTTTGGTAAAAACAGAAGTAAGGTATAATATGACATGTTTGAGGACATGTCTGCTATTATATTGACCCGAACTTGACAGAATTTCTATTCATTTTGTTATTTTGGCATAGGGTCAAATTCTTTTTATTTTCTACATTTAAAAGTTATCAATTGCAGATATAAAATATGGGGGCCATCTTCAGTGCCATAAATTAAAAGATTAATTCAAAATTTCATTAAGAGATATTGGAGATTATTAGAATAAGGAAAAACATAAAAATCAAAAAATTATCATTTTGATTTGCAAGCTATGAGATAAGTTTATGATTTTTATGCGCCTTTCCTTATTTTAATAATCTCCTATATTTTAATCTTTTGAAGAAATTTTGAATTCATCTTTCAATTATCTTTTAATTCAATAAATAAGGACATAAAAATCAAAAACTTATCATTTTGATTTGCAAGTTATGAGATAAATTTTTGATTTTTATGCTTTTCCTTATTTTAATAATCTCTTATATTTCAATCTTTCAATAAAGTTTTGAATTAATCTTTTAATTTATGGCACTGAAGAGGGCCCCCATATGTGACCGAAACGTTTGCTTTCCTTTTCATGTTTTTTTTTTATATCTGCAATTGATAATTTTTAATGTGAAAATAAAAAGAATCTGACCCTATGCCAAAATAACAAAATGAATAAAAATTCAGTAAAATGTACACTACCGGTCAGAATTGCGGGACCACCTGTTTTTCGATGATTGCTTAAATTATCTTAATTTTAATTAGGTAAGTGATGAAATGTGTACTCTTAATAATGTGAAAGCCATCAAAATTATCTTCAAAATTAGTCTTGAATGAAGTCGTTTCGTTAAATTTTGGAGAAGTTATTGCAAAAAAAGTCCAAATTTCAATATTTTCTTAAATTTTAAATAACTTTCTAAACAATCAACATTTTTTAATGTTCTTAGGCTCATTTTAAAACTAAGATTCTACAGAATCGCAGTAAATTATCATTATAAATCTATAATTTTTTTCTTGCAGAATGCAAAGAGTTGAAATTGTAACAAAAAAGTAGGGGAATTTCGAAAACATTTCATCTGTAGGTAAATCATAATAAAGATCATATGAATATATATTTTAAGGGGATTCAATACAAAATTCATGATTATATGTTTTATATATCTTATAAAAGTGTTTTTCTCAGCAAAAGCAATATTGGAATTTTTCCAACTTTTTTATTTGAACTTTAACCTCGAGCAGTATGTAAGAAAAAAATTACACATTAATTCGAAGAATTTGGTTCGATTTTGTAGAAATTTAGCTTTAAAATTAGTCCAAGAATATTATAAAATGTTGATTATTTCGAAACTTATTTAAAATTTAAGAAAGCATTGAAATCTTGATTATTTCTGCAATTCTTCAAAATCTAACAAAACGAATTCATGCTGGGCTCATTTTATAAAGAATTTTGATAGCTTTGAAGTTAATTAAAAGAAAAAAAATTTTCACATACATAATCCAAATTAGGATAATTTAAGCAATTATCGAAAAACAGGTGGTCCCACAATTCTGACCGGTACTGTATGTTTACTAATTCGTCTATTTTTCACGAGAGATAAATGTATGAGCCTTTGTTTAATCAAAGCATCGTTTACCCTCTCAGCATAATTAATGCTCGTATCCTCGAAAAGTCCAATATTTATGCAACCACATGAACAAAGTTAAAGCGGTCTATCGTGAAAATAATCAGCTTACAATGTAGGAACACGCACATCAGCCAGCATCAACTTTGAATCTGAAGTATACATCACATATTTTGTATATGTATGTGTGCACGTGTCGACCCTCTGACGCAAATAGTTACGACTTGGAATAGCTAAATACGCAAATAAAGAGTGAGAGGTTAAAAAAAAGTAAAACGAAAAGACATGAGTGTAATTGCAAGGAAAATATCCAAGGATTACCTCCATGTTTCAGGTTGCATTAGTTATTAGATCGAATTTCGCAGGCAAAGTATAGAAAAGCTCCAGTATCCGCTCGTAACTTGTGATTCAAGATAGAACCTGACGACAGTCACAAAGTTCTGGACCACATTCGAATTCGACACACTTTTTGCGACGATGTCCAGGGACATTCGAGACATTGAGAAGTGAGTGTTTAAACAGAAAGAATTCTAAAGGCTACGTACTTTCACATTTCCTCGGTAGTATTACACGATATCGATGCCAAGACACTAAGAGGCTCGCCCCGAAAATATATTCTGCTACGAGACGGATACAACCTGGTCGACATTGAAAGCAGGATCTGTTGATTCTAAAATTTCATCAATTTCGGCCTCCTTTCACAAATTCTACGTTTCAGAAAAGCTGATGTCTATTCAAAGCTTTCTTTGAAAGGAAATAATCTTGGATTGTGAATAACTGCTATTTAGGGGAGAATAGGTGACTTGGCGCAGATAAGAAAGATCTGTTATATTTACTGAGTCCACATAATAAAATATTCACACTATACCTGTTTTTTTTTCAATTTTAATAAAATTTATAGATTTTTTCTAAATATAAGATATTTTTTTAATACTATCAAAATGGCGGTTGCAGGATAAGACATTTTCTTGAAAATGTAAATTTGACGGATATTACCGTGGTATTTATCAATAAACCTGTTATAGTTTTAAAAAATCGGTAAAATTTTCTATAACGTCTGTAACATATAACAGATTTTTAGACTTTATCCATCAAAGTTTATAAAAATGTATGTAAAGTTTAAATTTAACTGGGAAATCGAAAGACCTGGGCTCGAATCCTGGCACAGTCGTAGGCGTCTTTTTTTCCACAGAAGGATTTTAACTTCTTTAAATTCGAATTGTTTAAAATAAAACATTAAAAATTGCACAAGACAAATCGCACAATTTATATTATTTCATTTGCAAATTATGTTTATTCAGTTTTTTACATTCCTAACAGAAAATTAAATCTTAATCTAAAATAATGCATGTTCTCCAAATTTAAATCTGTGAGATTTAACTGATAATTAGCTGGAAATAGCTATTTTTTTATTCAAGTGAAAATTTTTCCGTCAATCAGTCGTATTTGAATGAAAAATATTTAAATTGGCTTTAAAGGTGATCGGTAAAAGTAAATCGGTATAAACAGATTTTACTGATCAACTACAGTGAGAATGTCACTGCTTTTCCGTGAAAAACCACTGATTTTTAGTGAAATTTTCGTTAAAGTGAAAATGTAATCAATTTCCAGCTATTTCATCAGTGAAATCTCCCTGATTTAAATTTAGAGAGTGCATACTTCGTGATATATGTTAATTGCACATATAAACATTAAAAAAACTAATGAAAATGTAATTTTTTCATATCTAAGAAAAGTTTAAAATCAAATTTTTTTTCAAAATAAAAGAAATTGTGAACTTCAAAAAATGTTGCTTTTAAAAACATTGAAATCAAATCCCATTTCTGTAATATCTACACTATGTCAGTTACAGTGACAAAAAATCGGTAAATCTCACTGTAATGACTGTAAATTTTACAGAAATAGATATTTTGCCACTAGTTTAATATATATCTGACAGATTTTATTTCTCGATCTAATTGATAGTCAATTGGCTTTACATTTTGTTCAATTTACAAAATTATTTATAATATTACTGGTCCGTATCCTCTAAAAATAAATCAGTCGAATTAAAATTAGTGACGCACTTCTCATGATACAATCTGTCATCATTATCTGCAAATCTATAAAAAAGGACTGATTGCATCGTGAAAAATTCGTCACTGATTCCAATTTTCTCATTTCTCTACTAATTTAGATTTAGGCAATAGACCAAAACTGTCAATTTTATATTTTTTTTTTCTGCATAAATCTTTTCATTTACAAAAATGATAATTATTAGGGTTTCGCTATATACTTTTTTTATGAAATGGAAAGGTGTATTCAGATACAAAGAAATATAGAAAATAAAGAAATAAAAGGTCACAAACAAGATAAGAGAACGATTGGGCGCAATGAAAACAAGGCTAGCAAATTTTTATAGTCGTAATTGATAACAATTTATTTTCTTTTGTTTCCTGTTACTCTGTAGTCGGGGACACTGAACCGGCCATAGTCCGCAAGCGTTTTGCCAAAGCAGTGATGGAACACACGTATTAAGATCCCGGGTAAATAATTAAACCTGAAATCGAAATTCCCTAGAAACAAATAGATGTCCAGGTTATTATCAAATAATCGAAATTCCTTTGTGCATAGACCATAAGTTACTGACAGCTTTAAAACTTTAACTTCTAAAAATTACTTTTTTTTCAGCAATGTTGGACTTTGTCACAGTCTTGATTTTTATTGTAATTATATAAGAGAGAAAAGATTACACAATCACCAAAGTTGAAAGATAAGTAAGTAATGTACCGAAAGAACTCATATTAATTTTCCCCTTTTTGATATTGAATTCTACACCCAGGAAAAAGCTTTATTCAAATTTAAGAAATGGTTTTTTAACATTATTTCATTAATTCGAAGTGAAAACACCTTTAGAAGAAATATAAATTTATTTGATTTTTAGAAATCACGTTTTTAGCCTTTTTTAAATGAAAGAAATGATTTTTTTCAACTTTATTTCATCAATTCGAAGTAAACACACCTTTAGAACAAATATAAATTTATTTGATTTTAAGAAAAAGGAAAGAAATTATTTTGTTAACATTATTTCTCAGGATTAAAAAAATATTTTTTAGATTTAAATACAATACTGGCAAAAACTTAAGGCCATGGATCAATCGGACCACGTGACTAAATTATACATTTATTCGTTCATGTAAGATAACTTTTTTAATTTACAATGTATCTTTCTGATAATTTGGGAAACGTAACAAAAGATAATAAAGCACGTCTGTTAACTTCTTTTTAGTAAAAATTTTGAAAAAAATTCGAAAACCTATCGACAATTACAGTTAACTGTAAAATTTTTTGCAAAATTTTCACTCATACAAAGTTGACAGACGTTCTCTATCGTGTTCTGTAGTATTTTCCAAATTTTCAGGAAGATATTTTGTAAAAGAAAAAAGTTATCTTACACGAACTTTTACAGGAATTTGGTCACGTGATCTGGTTGATCCATGGCCTTAAGAAATAATTTATTCAATTTCATTATCTTTGAACGAAGACAATTTTTTCTTTAAATTAAAGACAATATTTCTGTGAATCACATTACGCATATACTATGTAACTACGCAGAAATTCATTTCTTTGGTTAAAAAAAAAACAATCAAGAAATTTCTTTAAGGGCATGTGATACTCAGGAAATCAGCAAATTTGACTGATTTTATGTTTCTACATGTTTGTGTCTAAAGTATATAAAATTATCTTTGCAAAATTTAGGAAATGGTGGAGAATATAAAAACGGACATAAATAGACTACTTTTGGTTTCTAAATTGAAAAAAAGTTCAATTTTAGCCAATTTTTTTTTTCATTGGCGAAACCAAAAGTAGTCTATCTACGTCCGTTTTTATCTTCTCTAACATGTCTCAAATTTTGAAAAAAAGATTTTATATACTTTAGACACAAACAGGTAGAAACCTAAAATCACTAAAATTTTCTAATTTCCTGAGTATCACATATCCTTAAATCAAAGATACTTTTCTTAGACCGTATAGTAATGCACACTTTACATAAAAAAGTTACAATGATTCAAAGAAAAATTTCTTTGAATCAGTATAACTTTTTTCTGGATGTAATAGAACCGTAACCAGTAGATCTAGATTTTAAAAAATTCTCCACACTGTAAACAATTTTTTCGGAAATTTAATTTCGAAAATAGTCGGATAGCTTAAAATACAAATGGGTCGTAAATTTTTCCAAAGATATAGTTGGAAATATTTCCGACATAGAACTGGAAATAGTTCTTACTGTTTGGTCGGAGAAATATCCAGTTTATTAGGAAAAATTGATATATTTCATAATTTAAGTGGAAAAAGATCCAAAAAATTTCAGCTTTTAATCGGAAAAATTTCCTACAACTTAGGAGATTTGTGAAATGTTCTCACTCTTTTGATATATTTCTTAATAGTTCGGAAATAAGTCCGAAAATTCGGTCAATTTTCCTAGAATCTATGAAATATTTCCACTTCCTGTAGGAAAATCTATGCTTCCTAAGGATTGAGGAAAAATTTCCTAATACATAGTAGGAAAATTTACCGATATTTTTTACAGTGCACCTAGGGTTTAAAATTGTAATCATTTATTCAGAAGATATCTTGCAAAGTGTACTTTTGACCAGATGTTCCAGATAGAGTCCAAGTTAGTTTCAATATCCTTTTAAGTTTATCGTACCAATGCTCAACTATAAATAGGAAAGCTATCCAGGGCCAATTCCAAGCCAATTTCAAACCGAGAGGAGAGTAGCCAAATTGAAAAAAGTGGAAAAGTAGTAAATTGAACATTACGTAGGGCTTTCCCGTATGCGCACTGGCTCGTTTTGAACTAGAAATTGGTTATCTGCTGGAACGAATACATATTGCTAGTACGATAACTTTTGAATTCTGAAGTCGAACACATGTGAGGGGAGTTCCAAACAGAATAACCTCCCGGGAGTTTTCAAGTGTCTGTCTGCCCTTCCCAAGCTGCTATTCGGAATTTGAATACTATGTATAGACATAATTGTGTATGCATGTATGTAGCCAGAACATATACATTCATATGATACATTTACACATACACACATACACACTTGCAGAAAAGCATTCATGCATGGATATATATGTATACATATTTAGAATACAGTCTTGCGGAAGCGGTGACCCCACTTGGGTTGGCACGATCGTAATCTCGAACTCTGTATACAGAATACATGAGTTAATTTTATCTGTTGTTTTATAACCAGGCATGTTAAACTACCTTTGGTAAATTGCCCTGGTAGCAGCTTCAAAGGGAGATGCTTCTATTTTAACTGTTGAAAAAATATATGAGAACCCTTTTTTATCTTATTTTTCAATAATGACGAAATATAAAGCAGAAAACTCGTGATAAAGAACAAATATGTTTGCCGAACTGTTTCCTATTTTTACATATGTTAAATGCAGGTAAGTGCGTTATGTAATGAGGTGTAAGAAGTATTTAACACGTAGGTTGATATTATAAACTCGAAACTTTTACCATATTGCTAAAGAATATAAATGAAATTTGTCGCACGTCAAAAAAATCACGATTTATGTGAAATTGTATACATCAATTGTGATGACTTTTATAAATTCATTTTTCTAATATAGTTGATATTACAAAACTTTTGTTGATTTATTAACACAAGGATTATTTGTGTTTAACTGGAATGAACATTTTTGAATAAAATCATTTTCTTTTTAGTGAATTCGTTACAACGGAAAAGAAAAATGATATGAGTGTAAAAAAAGAAGATATAATCACTTTTACGTATCGTAATATAGATTGTGTGGTTTTGAACATTTGCTGCTATTCTTGATTAGCTTGTTTGAAATCCAAGGTGTGTTAAAAAGGCATAAATTGTGAGATTAAAAGCGCATGAAATTGACACTTTCAGCAACTTGATTACAGACTTTTGAATGCTGATTATGCTTCTGTTTTCGTATGAAGCGGATACGTGGCTCAATGTAATGAATACTTGCAATGTCAAATGTTGAGGTGCACACGCGTGTCCACATAACAGGGTCCACGACCGGCATAGCATGCGAGGTGCAGATACATATGCGAGGTTATCGATTGTCGATTCGAATGTAAATAGCAACGGATGATAAATTTATCGAGAGCAGCGATACACCTCCCGCAATATATAGAGTATTTTCCCTCCATAGTCTCAGGATATAGACACATAGTATAGTATAATGTCCCACACTTACACTCGCATCCCTTTAAATTTGAAGCTTCTATTGATAACCAATTTGGCATCCTTCTTTAATAATAAAATTTTTTCAAATTGCGATCGGTTCGTGTGAAATTTTTTTTAATGCTTTTCCGGTTTATTTGTTTTTCGGTTTTTTACTCACAGTGAATTCTAAATATTTTTTCAATTCGTGATGCTGCATACTGGACTACTTCATTTTGAATTGAAAGCTATGAGATAAGTTTTTCAATTCTATGATAATCCTTATTTTAATTATCTGCGTTTTACAGAAATTTTGAATTAATCTTTGAATTTATGGTACTGAAGAGGGCCCCCATATGTGGCTGAAACGTTTGCCTTGCTTTCTTTTTGAGTATTTTTATACCTAATAGTGAAAATTTTAATCGAAGAAAATAAGAAGAATCTGACCCTATGCCAAAATAATGAGAAATGAAAAAAATTCTATGAATTTTGGGTCAATATAATAGCAGACATGTTATCAAACATGTCACTTTAAAAGTTCTATTTAAACTCGAGCAAACACACAATACTTTCCATTTCGTATTTTGGACGTTGGACGCTGTGAGTGCGAATACGTTAAATACAGAAATGCTTGTTAAATCAAGATTTCGAAGAAAGTCCCTTATTCTGTAAATTTAACAGGCAGTTCTGTAGTTACTATCGACAAATCTCTCATTTTTATCAAAAATCTGTGAATTATTCACTGTTAAAAATCTTATTAATTTTAATAGACCTATTCATATACATATTCATATCCAGAAAAATTTGTTCTGGACCCTAAAGCCAGCTAAGAACATCAACAACATTTGAATATTAATACTAAGGGTCCATATAAGTCCTATTCATTATTAATTTTGATAGACTTTGATATTATTCAAGTGGTAAATTAAAATTAATAGTTCTGTATATTATGAAAAATTAATATAGATTCATATTAAATTTAATAATTTCTCAATCAAAATGTAATAAAATTAACAAACATTATTAAAATATATACACATGTGTATTAAAATAAAAATTTGTATTTTTTATGATGAAAGTATTTTAAATTTAATATACGTTATTGAAAAAACTTCCGTTACATGTAATGGAAGTTTAATACAGAAATTTCTAACAGTGTATTGAAAAATATGTTAAATTCACAGAAATTCTATATTAAGACTAGTTCAACTAATGGACTCAGGAAATGTAACAGATTTTTTTCTCCGTGTATATATCTTTCTATTAAAAAATCTCATCAGTTTTAATCTTAAATAAGGAGCAATTGAGTTTATCTTTTTGTTTCAGAATTCTTATCAATTTTACAGAAAAAACTTCGAGTTCAAAATGAACTACACACCGAGAAAACAATTTCTTTGAATCAGAGAAAATTTTTTTTGATATACGGTCAAAGAAAAAATTTCTTTGAATTGAAGAAATTTTTCTTGATTCAAAAAACTTTTCTTTAATGTAAAAAAACCTATTTCTTTGTATCAAAGAACATTTTTTTGAATTAAGAAAACTTTCTTTAATGCAAAGAAATTTTTTGCAGTGAAATACTGAACTTTAGATGAATTATATGACAATTTGCTATAGATTGTATCAAACTTTACCATAACCTATACTGAAGATTCATATCAATTTTCGAATTTTTAGTATTTGGACTCCAAAAAATTCCTAGTCCGTTATGGAATAATTACTACTGCACCTTGATTTTCCCTAAATTCCTATTATTTTTGAGAATTATCATTATAACATAAAACATACATTGCTATAAAAAGTTTCTCCATGTATTATATGAAATGAAAAATCCAATTTCTCTAAATTTTCATGGCGTAATTTTCGAACCAAATTTTAATACTTTCTATACCACCTTTAGATAGAAATCTTATTCGCTCTATATCGTTATTTGATAAGACTTTGATTCAATTAGATTATAGAATTTGATTCTCAAACTTATATTGACAGAATTTGATAGCGAATTCCACAAGAATGAATGGGTCTAATCAAAATTTCAACGAATGGAATTTCATAGAATTTCTACCAAAAAACTTAAAAAAAATTGCTTGAATGTCATACGAACTTTTATGAGCTATATACGCTGGTAAAATTTGATTGAAGTATTAAATGTTGATAAACTTCCGAGAAATTTTGTATTTGAGTAACATTCTGTGTTTTGGTAGATAAAGCATCAACAATTTCTATCATATTTAATAAAAGTATCATTTAAATTTTTTAGAAAATATAACTATAAAAAATCTCCAAGATATCTAGAAATATGCTTTGGAAATTCAAAACATATCGACGATATGAGGGATATTTTCACGAATAAGGAATACATGAGCAAGTCATTTTAAATTTTAAAAGAATTTGAAATCGCCTAAGTCTAGAAGAACTTAGAGTAAACTTTCCCATGGCAGTAAAGAGGCACTTTCGACATAGACGAAGGTACTGATGCGTTTAACGTTATACAACGAGGTCAACTATACCTGTCACTTCTCTTGTTCTTTCTTTGATGATAGTTCAATAAGTATATACTTGGTCAAGAACTGCGAGTAACTATCAAAGATAAGAAATTAAAATGAAAAAGAAATTTTGTACCTAATTTTTAAAGAGACTGATTTTTAAAGAACTCTATTGCTCTCTAAATTTGAATCAGTCAAAATCTAGTGATTATCAGTGAAATTTGACTGATTCAAACAGCTAAAAAGAGGTTAATATAAATCAGTCAAATTTCACTGATCATTTCAGTGAAAATTGACTGATTTGACAGTGAAAAATATTTTTTTCACTGATGAATCAGTGAAAATTAACTGATTTAACAGTGATAAATATTGTTTCACTGATGAATCAGTGAAAAGGAAAATCACTGATTCTATCAGTGAAAATTTGACTGATTCAGATTTAGAGAGTGCAGTCTATACTTTGTGGAATTTAGTAATTTCGAACTCAAACGGCTAATTTGAAATTTAAAGACATCATTGCTTATATTTATATATTATTCTTACATATTATATTTATTTTTTTCTAAACTCAAATTTTGTAAAAAATTTCTGTAAGATTAATTTTTGTCTCTTTCAAATATATGTATACTTTTATAAATGGGGATTAAGGGGATGTTATACTAAAAAAAGTAAGGAGTTTATGTCAACAACTTGATTCCGTTTCTACATGTTTGCGTCCAACATAAATAGTATTTTTTTTTTAATTTGAGAAATGGTAGGGAAGATAAAAACGGACGTAAACATGTAGAAACTTAAAATCAATAAAATTTGCTAATTTCTAGAGTATCACATGTCCTTAAAACCACGTACTGTATGAAAAGAAATCTTCCTTGTCTTCTGTATGCTTTCAAAATGTTTCTGTGAATTACCTCTGAAGCAGCAGCTTACGTAACTTACCGACATTGTTATCGTTACTGACTTTACCGACACTCGATTTAAGATTTATGTGAATTTAAATACATGGTGATGCATATCAACGTCATAATTTATAAAAAATTAGTGTCAAAAATGGTTGCAAAAAAAAAAAAATTAAATTCATTATATTTTCAAAATTATTTATACCATATGTTGTTCGTGTAGAAATCTTTCTGACCTTTCTACTTGCTCATGACACGTTTCTCTACTTTGCAGGTAGGGTTTACCGACATCGTTTGCAGTTTAGTTATGATTCATTTTTAAAATTTGTATAATACCCAAAAACTGTTGGGAATTACTGGTATTTGGAAATAATTCAAAAAAATTCAAAATTACATAATTAAAAAGAAAAAGTTCATTTTTTAAAATTCTGCAATCGAATCATTCTATTTGGAATATTTTATTTTTAAATTCATTCATTAGTTTGAAAATTCTACGATTCCCTACTTGAGTTGCTAATCACATTAAATTAATCAAAAAAGCAAAAAAGGAATTATTTTATATTGTGTCTTCCAAAAATGGACACATTTTTTTAATTCCTTACGTTTTAGAAAAGGCTGTTATTTTAATATTAAAATGTTGTAAATAATTATTGAAATATAAATATATAAAGTATTCAATTATTTTTAAAAGATACTATTCCTAATTTTTTAATGTAAAAAATCTAGAAATTGGAATTTTGCACCATCATTAATAAAAGTCGCAACCAATAGTAACGTTACTCTTCAAAAATCTGACCTTTAAAATAGTTATTCCAAAATAAATAAGTATTTGGAAAAAAAAGTTTTCCTATGATTTTAAGACATGAAATGATATCATCAGTCGTGTTTTATAAAAGAAAAAACATTATTTTTGATGAATAAATTTAAAAATTGAGAAAAATAATACATTTAATAATTTAAAGAATTCGAAATCTTTCTGCGGAAAAAGAGACGCTTCCAGCTGTGCAGGGATTCGAGCCTGGGTCTTTCAAATATTTTTTGTAACAGAATCTTTCCTTACTATCGTTTCTTACTAACTTTTTAAAAGAAGAATGGATTTTCATAAATCATAGCTTATTTTTGCGAGGAAAATATTTCCTACAATTCTACCATTTCAAATTTTGAAAACAAGTAAATAATCTTCAAATATATTTATTTTTTATAAAAAAATTGTTTAAACGATTTCAGCCACTTAAAACTTTACTTTCGAAAGTAGAGAATATTTTACGCGGAAAATAAGCCATGATTTATGAAAATTCAATCATTCTTTTGAAATTCGTAAGAAGCGACATTAGGGAAAAATTCTATTCCAAAACAAATATATTAAAAGTATTATTTTTCGTAAGTTTTACATTTTTTCGTAAAAAATAATGTTTCTTCTTTCACAAGACACAACTGATATCATTTCAAATTTTAGAACCATACACTCTAAAAACGGGATATTGACTGTCGAACAATTCCGTTCACTATGAATGGATTTTCTACTCAAAATTGGCATAAGAGGAAATCCTCTAACAGTTGAAGTATTTTCGTTTCAAGTGCTATCATTTTATTGCCAAAGTTTTTCCTTTGGTCTGGAAATAAAATCCTTTGTCATGTGAAGGAAGTATAATTTCGATGTTAAAATAAAATAAATTCTATGATATAACCTATAAGAAATATACACAAGCCAAACTTTGACAAATCCCAATATTCAATCGATCATTTTCAATAATATAATAACGACCCGTCTTAGATTTCAGCTTAAAGAAATTTTAAGATATAACTTTGCTTATATTACAAATTTTCCAATACTTTTCAAATATATACAATTCAAATAATACAATTCAAAAATACAATACAATATATTTAATTATTAAATATATAATGTTGGAAAAGTGTTATAAAATTATTTTTAAACTTTGTTACATTTTAAATTTCACAATAAATTCTATAGTAAACATTTTACTAATAATTTCGAATCAAAATATTTTTTTACAAATAAAAAAAATATATTCTTCGTAGTTGGCACCGTACTGACAAAATATCTGTGAACAGATTAGCATCAGACGATGTACACTCACTAATGCGCAGGCGCACTTCGTCTCCTAGTCTAGAAATGCAATCCTTACATAATTAGAGGATTTCTTTTCAGAGTCAAAAAAAATCGTTCATTGCTAAAAATATTTTCTTTTTGCATCTCACAGATGAGTTTTGTAACAGGAAAAAGATTCTGTTGGTAGACAAAAGGAATATGCTTAATTTCAATGGATGCATTCTGAAAAGAACGTAATTTCACTATGGATAGACTTTTTTTTAGAGTGTAGGAGAACTTTGTTTTACTAGAGGCCTGTTTTTTGTTAGAACTACTTCATTAACTGGATAAACTAAAATTAAGAAATATCGAATGAATAAAATCAAATCAATATTAAATAAATATAATTTACTATTCTAAGTGTTTTTAAAATGGAAACAAAATAGTAAAAATTAAAATAATTTTTGTTTTAGAGGTAAAAATTCTATTTTTTTTTACATCACATTTTTAATGAAAATTTTGGTGTGTACTTGAAATTACTAAACGTTCTTTTTCCGATTCAAAATTAATGAAAAGTATCATTTAAACGAATCATTCAATAATAGTTTATTTTCAGCCTTTACTTCTATATAAAATAGAACATTAATTAATCCTTTGAAAAGGTGGCGTTTGTTGGGCACATGAATTACAGTAAGTCACAAATTAGCCCAGAGCAATCAGCTCTGTGGTTGGGGGTTGATACTGAGGGAGGGGGGGTTCGAACATCAGCGGGGTTGAAAGCGCGAACGCGCGGCAGTTCAAGGCGAGACTTCGTCCCCGTAACTTCTCTTTTACATCTAATCAATAATAAATAACCAACAGAAGAAAAACAATAACAAAATAAACTAATCTCTAAGGAAATAATAAAAATCGAATTTCATAAATGCCACTCGAAACCGGCAACTAATTTCCTTTCAGTGTCATAAAAAAACGGTCGATAGTTAATGTAAGTGAAAAAATGCAGACAAAAAAACGTTCCTTCCGGTTCCAACACTATCATCACCATCACCTCGTACTTCTTCATCTTTTGATATTCGTCAAAGGTGAGTGTCATGGATTATACCGCTCAAATTTTAAAAAACAATAAGCGACACGTGTTAGTAAAAAATTTCGAGTGAAAATATCTACAATTTTTAAAAATCCTTAAAAATGTTGAGTGAATTATTGTTGAATTAAAAATAAAAGCACTTTTATTGTGCTATTTATGGTCGTTAGATGGAATAATTTTTTGATTTCGGTGGAGTAGAATTTATTATACATCAATCAGAGAGTACTTTGGTGACAAATATTACCAAATCTTATATACCTGTACGAAATAGTTGAAATCAGATTTATGATTATGGTCGACTCATGCGAACCGTGACGTTTCATTGTGCTAGTTTGAAAGTTTTGGTAGAATCGTGCGCAGCAGAGCGCGACTCTAGTTGATCATTCAAAATAAGCATCAGCAAATAAAATTTATCATGCGTGAGAATATTTTCTTTATTTCTGAATCTTGAGAGCGAATTTTTAAGCTTTTTATATTCCTGGAATGGATATTTCATTTTGAAATATGATAAACCTGATTAGGATTCAAATATTTAATAAGAAAATCATGCACGGCCCCTTTCGGGGACGGGTTAGCTTTTCTTTACCTATTACCATAATTCAAGTAAATTTTATGATATTTTTTATGTAAATTTACTTTTCTCAAAGTTACTTCAACTTTGAGGAATACATTTTCATCACATCACTCGCGCTCGATGTTCACAATTGAAAATTAGGAACTAGGACTCGCGATTTAAAACAAAGAATAGTACTTTTTATTCCCAATAGTATTTTTTAAAATCAAATAAAAAAAATATACATCTTATCAAAAAATGCGCAGATTAAAATTTATAGAGCTCCTTTAAACAAACAATTTTGTTTTTTGACATTTTTTCACATCTCGCATAGCTTAGCTGAGAAATAGGATTTTTGATCAACGTCATTTTTAGAACAAAGTAAAACCAAAAATGTACATCTTATCGATAAATACGCAAATAAAAATTTATGTATCACTCGAGGAAACAATTTTGTATTCCAACGTTTTTTTCATATCTCGTATTATTTAGCTAAAAAATGATTTTTTATTTTCAACGTTATTTTTTTTAATGAATACCAAAAATATACATTTTATCAAAAAATGCATGAATACAAATTTATAGACCTCTCTCGAGCAAACAATTTTGTACTTTAGTGATTTTTACGTATCTCGCACAGTTTAACTGGAGGAAAAGGATTTGTTATTTTCAACGTTATTTTTTTAATTAAAGTGAAAAATATACACCTGATTAAAAATGTCTAAATTAAAATTTGTAAACTTCATTCAAGTAAGGTAAGTAAGTGACATTTTTTCCATGTCTCGCATATTTTAATTGCAAAATGGAATGTTTGATTTTCAATTGTATATTTTATAATTTGTTGATTTTTTTCAAGCAATCAATTCTGCATCACGTTTTTTCGAATTTCGCATAGTTTGACATTAAAATCTAATAACTTTTTGAGACTTATCGTCTCCAAAAACGACGATAACGACAGACGGACAGAAGGGATTGTAAAAACCCTTTTTTTGGTTTCAGGGGATTATGAAACGTTGACATTCCTTAAGTAAAAGTGGATGTAAAATTTGAAACAAATCTAATGCTTTCTCATATGTCATGAGAATATAAAGATATATGTCAATAATTATATTAATAGCTATTTAATACTGAATTTAATTAATTTAACCACATTTAGTGCGTTTCTACTTTTTTATAAACGTATTAATTTATCGACAAAATTGTCAAATTCTACATTTGTTTCACGATATAGAATTATATTCATCAGGAATATTTTATAATTGGCGGCTGTTCGGAAGTATGTCACAAATATTTTTTTAATATCTGAATACATTTGCAATTAATCCTTTTACGATACAGAATTTGCCACTCACGTAATATTTGTAATGTAATAAAAGAGATAAAAAAGTCTGTTAAAATAATCAGTTATTCTTTAGACGAGTTATTCTTGTTATGAATATGTATGAAACAATCGCGTATCTCATTTAATCTGCCAACTGGTAATTTAAAAAATTAAATTTCCAAATGTGAACATTAATCAGAATAAATTTTTGATGCCTTCATACATTAAATACGCGTAATGCATATTGCTAGCAGGCATTAACTTATATGTGTATTGGAACGAAGTCATTCATTATGACCGATAAATGCTTACACGAAAATGAGGATTGAGTCAACAAAATTTGGTTTAAGCAAATACCAATAACATATGTTTTTCAGGATATGCAAACGGTTTGAATTATCTTCTACCAACTGAACATGTAAATTATCGACGATGTCAAATGATTCGTTGGAATAGTTCCCTTGTGCGATTATTGCTCGCAATTAAAACGTATTCCGTTGAAATTAATTAATTCTACAGTCGAAACGTTGTAACTTTGAAGTAGAAAATCTATAAGTTTATGCTTTGTGGCAATTACATTCAATCTAGCCAATTTTTCTATCAACCTTTATTGTAAAACCGGATTTTGAAAATTTTCCACAATTTGTATTTTAATTGGTTACATAAAAAAATCTCCTTTGAATTAGGATTCATTATCTGTAAAATTAAAGATATCAAATATTCAAAGCGAGATCAAATTTAAAAAATCGTGTTTATTATACATTCGAAACACAAGGAGAAATTATTTTGCAAAATTAAAAAAAGATTCAAACAAAAAACTTGAGATTTTTAAAAAGTCAACAATAATATAATTTTTGTTTAGGAAAATTTCTTGAATAAAACAAATTATAAGATACTCTTTTATAAATTCTTGGAATTAGGAACATTATAGTTTTAAATATTAAATTTTTAATATTTTTAAAAGTTGAAGCTTTCAGATTGTTGAGCATTCGGATTCAAAGAATTTAAATGTTGAAAAATGACTGTTCAAAAAAATTAAACACAGCTTTTAATAAAATCTAAACTTAAAATTGATATTTTTCTTTTGATTTGATAAATTTATCTTAAAAATTTAATTTGTGAAGTAAATAATTTCTAGAAAGGCTGTTGACAAAATACAAAAACATTAGAGATGCTGAAGCATATGGCGATAGTAAAATTGTCCCAGGAAAACTATATTTTTATTTATATTTATTCAAAAAATAAAATTCATTAGATTTAAAAAACGAACAAAAAAATTAAATCCAAGTCAATATAAAATAAATTATCAACTTTTTACCTAAACAATTGAAATAGTTTTAGTCATAATAGTTGCATTTTAAACTTTAAAAAAAAGTTTAAGCCCATGTTCTGAATTTAAAAAGAAGGAAAATAAAAACTATTTCAGACACGTTATTTATTAAATTCTGGACTTGCATTGACCCTTAATTAATAATTGAAGATATATGTTGATGTTGATAGTTGTCTTTAGGGTCAGACGTTTCGACTCTGATTGGAAAAATGTAAATAATAAAAATCCCCGTAAAAGAAACCCTAACTTAGTAAAATTGTTTTATGTATTTTTTAGATTCAAAATAAATCCCTGATGAGGGCTCCGATCAAAGCCAAAACATCTAATTATGTAAAATTTTAAGTTTTTATTAACCTTGGACCCTAAACCCCCTATCAACATATATCTTTTGCAAATTGGGATAACTCAATTCAAACAGTCTAAAGTATATCTAAATATTTTCAGTTTTACTTAACCACGTATAAAATAATAAAGCCTCTACAAAACTTTTTAAAACTATTAATAATAAGAGAACTAAAAATCAAATGAATTTCTTACTTTTATCAAATTTAAACACCAAAAAATCGAACATTTTATTTCGCTAAAATAAAAAATTGTATCCAGTTTTTAAAGAACATGTGCGAACTTTCCAAGAAACTTTGCCCCGTTAAAAGTTCGTATTTCCGTCATTCCAATAAATTTTTGCCATTGTGTTTTCTTATAAACGAAAGTTGGACAATCAAATACTGAATCTGGACAATCTTTATAAAGCGTCTGCCAGAGATTTTCCTCTCGGATTGCTGTAGACTACATTTGTACATGCAAATCATCCCATCCTCTTCCTTTTAATATAAGAAAATATACCTCACATGTATAGTACTATTTCCGGCAAGATGTAGTGCAAGAATAATACCAGCAAAATTCGAGGCAAAGTTTATCTAGATTTGCAAATCGCAATACAGAGAGTTTCGGCGTCTCAGGTTTCGCTTCACTAGCGACAGAAGTCTTTTAGAAGTTTGATTAAACTTTAACCGCAACGCGTGCTTGTGAAACATCGGTCTAGAGACTAGGACGAGAGAAAGGGTCTACAGGACCTGAATTTTGAAATTCGAATGAGGATACAAACTAACACTGTGCTTTCGGCAAGTTCTTCGTAGCTTATTGTGCGCGAACGGAAAACCGATAAAGATGTTGGTAAGTGTGAGAGAAAAGTTTTTCTTTTGTTCTCAACTGTGCTGCTATTAAATAGAGCGTAGTTAGAATTCGTTGAAAGAGAAGGCACCACTTGAAGGAACTATTTCGGGAATTGTTCCCCATCCATCTTTTCCCTAAAACCAACCAAAGTCTTTGAATCCGCAACTCCTGAATTTCGAAAAGTCTCTTGAAACTTTTTAAAACCGCTCTTATCAATTTGAGATTCCTTGGAAATTTCTTTCTAAAACCTGCACTTTTACCCAAAAGTAGAACCGAATCCAATATTTCCCCTGCATTATGAGAATGATTTTAAAAATTTATGAATTCGCTCCACTTAAAGGGAACTTTTACTAGAACCATTTTACGTTTTACTGATGAATTAAGGGGTCATTCTAGTTTAGGCGCTTGAAAAAGGACTATTTTTGTGAATTTTTTTAGAGCTTACTATTATAATTATTGATATAGAACTTGTTGGGCTTAATGAATACAGTCTTTCTATATAAAAACAGCAGATAAACGTGACTCCTCAAAAAGTAGGTATGTCTGCGCTGTTGATGAAATCTTGGAGAGGGATCATCTAAAATAAAAACTTCAAATGCAGTCAAGACTCGTTTATTGCAAGGCTCCGAAATGACCCAAGCAGAAGTTAACAATCGGACTAACGTCGATCATACGTTGGATACCAACTTTCGACTGTCGACGGACAGTCGAAATGATAACGATGTACCTGCGTTGGTACAACATCGGTTTCCAACGATGGACCAATACTGGTAACCAACATATTTTCAACGCTGGCTGTCAAGATTTATAAAATATTGATTATATACTTCTATTATTAAATCCATGTTTTATGGGCAAAGACGTACATTAAAGAAAACTACTAGTGTCGAATTAACTTTGTACAAACACGTATATTACAGCATTAAGGGGACTTTTACTTTCTAAATTTTAAAAAAATCTATTTTTTTTTTACGTAAAAATGTTCCTTAGTATCATAGAAATACTGCCCTAAAATTTTATTAAGAAATTTGAAATAGAAAGAATGTAATTATGACCCTCTTATTGAATAAAATTATAGTAAAAAAAACTTTAAACGCGTTTTTTTCGAAATCACGCTTTTCAAATCTGGAAGACGTTTTTCTCAAAATCTACTGAACCAATCTCAGTAAACCAAATTTTTTTTGATACTTTATACAAACAACTAGTAAAGAAACCTCTAAAAAGTTAAAAAAAACCACCCCGTCTTTTTAGTACAGGGGTAAATTCATCCCCAAAACAGGCGTTTTTTCGAACTTTTTATAAAATCGCGTATAAAGGCCATACAAATATAAAAAAATTAACTTTTAAAGTTTTATTGTTTAGTTTCAAGTCTCATGAATTGAATCGTGTTGCAATTTTAAATAAATTTGTTACAGGAAGGCAGAAAAGTGTCCCGCAAATTAAAATGCATCTTTTGGAAGACGTCCTCTGCAGTGGTAAAAAGTAATTAAAAGTGTCCACAAAAATTTTTTTGTACACCCTAAAACATTGTTAACAATGTATGAAAAAAATTATAATTATAAATAAAATAGTTTTTTTTTTAATATTTAAATATTGCCTTTTTCAATTTAGGAAGTAAACGTACCCTTAATTTTATCAGAGTCGATTAGACACTGGGTGGATCCTATAGTCGATCTCCTACGTTGGACCAACTTTTAACCAATTTTCATAATCGGCAGTGTCATGATTTCTGCTTGGGGAGCAGGCCGTGCAAGCCTAATGCATGGATTGTGGACGATCCGCAACTAGCGCCACGTACAACTGTGCACATGAACTATTATTATGTGTGCACGTGTTAGTGCACATACGTACAAAATGTTTTGTGGATAAACCAGCTACTATTGAGACATTGGAAGCCAACATTACTGAAGTTATTAGCGAGATACCGACCGAAGTCCTCGAGCGAGTCATTCAAAATTGGTGTTTACGGATGGACAAATTAAAGCGCAGTTGCGGCCAGCATTTGAAAGGGGTTATCTTTAAAAAATAAATGTCGTGAATGGTTCTACACAGAAATAAAAAAGATTGCCCTAACAATTTGAATTTTCGTTGTTTTATTTCAATTTAAAATCCTATACCTCTAAATTGATCACCCTTTACTTGTAAATAACAATGGCGGAACTCATACGGAGCTAGTTCCCCTTGTCGCGCACCGCCCGCTTACGTCAACTAGCGCCGCGTACAAGTGTGTACATGAACTAAGCATCCATTAGAGGTTGACCGGCCTTGTTGGGGAGCGAGACTCGTTTATTGCAAGAGAAGAGAGGCTCCCACCATCGCAACTATCGGTAAGGTTAGTTTTCAGAACAAGCAGTGGATTGGTTGTCGTCCCAACCAGTGTTTCATATATAGTAAAGGTGGGGGTTAGGGGAACGCTCGGGCCTTGCAATAGACGAGTCTCGCGCCTTGCAATAAACAAGTCTTGACTGTAGTTTTAGATTCAGTATGACAATGGTTAGGGCGAAAAACGCAATTTTGAATATATATGTATATATATACATGTATATATATATGTATATATGTATATATATATATATATATATATATATATATACATATATATATATATATATATATATATATATACATATATATATATATGTATATATGTATATATATATATATATATATATATATATATACATATATATATATATATATGTGTGTGTGTGTTTCGAGAATAAACCGGTTTAAAGCTTTTTTTAATGAAAAATCGTAAAAAAATCTTATCTACGCTTAATCAGCGATGTCTGCACCATACAAAGTATAACTTCTGTCTGTTCGAGAAGTTTATTTTATTCCAATTTGGATTTTTTGAAATTGGTAAACTAGAATGAGCCCTTCAGATAAGTAGGATTCCTTTCTCTTTTTTATTGAACCGAGTTGAAATTCCATAAAGTATATTTTTTGAAGTAACGAGATCGTGAATGATGTAAAAGCAGCACGTGTTGTTTGTTATTTGGATCTGTTGAATTTCTCAAACATATCTCTTTCAACGCTTTGAGCTTGGATTCACATTGTTTTTCGGAGAAATAACGGCATGAAGATAGAAACAAAATATCTCCCTACATTTTTCATACTGACACGTTCACTGCAAATTATTCAGAGCTTGTATTTCTCACTCTAGTACAAGACTGAAGGTTCTTTTTTCTATTCACTCGCACGTCTATTTTAAACAAAGTTTAAACGGAAGGTTTACACTTTTTAAATTCTCATCCTTCATATGAGAAGGTCTTACACGGAGAAATTTCTCATAACAATATATGTTTTATTTTGTAATGATAATTATAAAAAATATTAGGAATCTAGGGAAAATTGAGGTGCAATGGTAATTATTCCTAGCGAACTGGAGATTTTTCGCAGTCAAAATACTAAAGATTCGAAAAATTATATAAAACTTTAGGTTATAGTAAAGTTTGATACAATCTATAGTAAATTATCGTATAGTGCATCTAAATTTCAGTATTTTAGTGCGAAAAATGTTTATTATAACACGTTTTTCTCTAAATTGAAACATAGTTTAACAAAAATTGTAAACTTGAGTTTCTCTGTGTATTTGTGCGAATTCTGACATTCTGTTTTTTTAACGGGTTTATCGATGGTGTCTATCTTTTGGCATTGGCGTAGCCTTTCAACATGATAAATTTCAAATAAATTAATTGATCAGATTTAGTAATTAATAACATTCAAGATTTATCACATGACATTCAATTATGCCAAATAACATTGTTTGGCAAAAAAAATTCTTTCGGCTTCTATCGATATCTCGTATATATCGTGAATTATTTGCATGTATCAAAATATCTATGAAATTAGAATCCTTCGTATATGTATAGTATCAAAAACCATTTCGAGATATTTGAAAAAAATATGAGCATCTTTTTTATTTAAGTTTCCTTCAAGTGATAAGTAATAGAAATAAAATAAGGGTCCAAAGTTATTCCACTAAAACAGTGCCACAAAAATTATCTCTATTTTTTTGTATCTCTTGTAATTTTCAAAAAAGTGGAATTCTCTCATTTCATTAATCCCATATTTAAAATTTCAGATAAAGATAGGAAAAAGTCACAAGACTCGATTGCTCAGCGACGAACTAAGTTCTCATAATTGTTTACTTTTAAAAGCTTGTTTTGGTCCAAATTCGGTCATTTTGATATTTTGAGAGTTCGGATAGTTTCATATTCTTGAAATTTTGAATCATAGACCTGATATTAATGTTGAGTTTGTAGTGATACAGATTTAAATTTCTTTGAAATTTCTTCGATATGTTTTTTCAGAAATTATTACCTTTACCTGCCTTGAAAAAATGAATAAGATTACATATGGATGAGGCTCACAATCAGACCTTTTATTTACCTTTTAGCCAGCGAAATAGCTATTCGAATAGAAGTATTATAAATCAAATTCATATTTTATGTATACTTATCCGGAAGTAAGGAACCTTTCGAGTTTTTCTGATATGAATTCATGTACGAGACATGGCACTTCCTCTCTGCTGAATTCCACCTAGTTTTCTTCAATGCAAGAAGAAAAGTCAAGAACTTGTCCAACTGTTCTGACAATGTCTGCCTAGGAAAGAATCAGTTAGCTAACGGATGAAGTTCTGAAATATGAATCTCTAATGTTTCGCGTTATCTTTCACCAAGCTAAAAGAAGACTCCAAAGTTTATGGTAAAGAACTTTGGAAAGTTGATTTTATATAAAAGATTTTATTATTTTCGTATGTGCACTATTTTAAAGTATAATAATGTGGGAAAAGTTTCAAAACTTTACAAGATTCTTTGTCTAATTTTGGAGTAATAAATGGCCTATGTTTGGTAACAAAGTAAATTCAATTTTTTCAAATCACTAAATCTAAAAATAAAAGTAATTTTTTTTTTTTTTTTTGAAAATTTTTACTCTTATTGACTTTTGGATATGGCTAAAGTTCCCATACTTTTAATTGATGTTTTTACCAATTTCATCTACTTTTCGAAAGGTTAATTAAAAGAATCAATGACGAGTTTTAAAATTTTGTTCCTATCCAAAAGTCGATGACAGCCAAAGAAATTTTCCAAAAATAAACATCACTTTTATTTTTGAAGTTAGTAATTCGAATTAATTTATTATGTTGCCAGGAATAGGCCATTCCTTATTCCAAAATTAGCCAAAGAATCATTAAAAATAAAAAAAGTTAAATTTCGTCAACTAATTTTTTTCGCGCAGAAAACATTTTCTGGAAAAATGTGAACTTTTGTTAATTTTGTTAAAAAATAAACTAAATTATTTATTGTACGATAGGTCGCGTGAAAAATATGAATACTCTATAAAATTTTTGTAAAATGATCGTCACTTTTTTTTATAAAGCCATAATTATAAATTAATGAACTCAATATAGTTTCAAACATTTTTCAAAGCAAAAAGTTTGTCAGGAAATGCAGAGAACTTCTTGCACAATCCAATGGAATGACATGTACTGTTTGAAATCGAAACAATGAAAACCGGAAAACTTTCATGAAGTAATTAATTCAAAGTAAAGTATGGTATGAATCCATAGAAGAGATGGAGTGTAAAAAGAATGAAATTCTGTGTTGGATATTCTCGTTTGATTGGTTCGTATTAAAAGTAAATCAAACAACAAAGCTGAATAGCCAAGTTAGTGAATCCATTCATCGCAGGAAAATACAATACACATATAATATTTTCTCTCTGAAAAGCAAATTAAGGTTTGCAGGCAACATAAATTTACGAAGTGAATTTTTTATTGTGTTTGCGAATAAGATATAAATTTAATTAGAATTTTTTGAGTACTGAAGACGAGTCTAGATTGCATCCTTTTTTTCAAATTTAAATACTTTGCTTCTAGCTTAGAATTCTTCTCAAGGAGGCACAAAATATTTATAAAATTTTTAATTAAATCCCAGAGCTATTTATAAAATTCATTTTTACATTAAAACTCGCGACCTTCTTTGAAAAAATCTTTAATAAAATCTTATAAAATGATAAAACCTTTAATCAAGGTATCTATTCAAATTTTAAATATAAATTGTTTAATAAATTTAAGTTTATTAAAGCTTTAACAACGCAAATTTTTTGAACGAAAAATTGATATTTGAACATTTATAAATTGAATCGTTTTAATAGTACTAAGTTTGTAGAAACTTGAAAGTTTGAATTTTAATCAATTTAAACTATTTAAAAATTTGTGAGATTTAAAGATTCCCTGTTTTATAAAACATCATAATCAAGATACTAAACTAAATTTTCTTACAAGATGGAAAAATAACTGTTAGGATGGAAATTCTGAATTGTAGAGAAGAAAATTTTTTTAAAATTAGGTAGTTTGAAGATTATTAAATAAAAAATTTGCATAATAGGAGAGTAAAATTAGAAAGTTAAAAACGATGAAAAATGAACATTAAGAGGATTTGGAAATTTTTAAACCAGAAGCTACGGGAATTCATGAATTATGTAAAAAATTCGGACAATAGAAATTGAAAAGAATAGTAATAAAATTCAAAAAATTTCCTCACTGAGAAAACCATTTCTTTATCCGAACGAAAAGAGTAGTTTGATTGGCAACTTTTTATTTTAAATAAAATCAAATGTATTGAAATCAAACAATAGTCGCTTCATCAAATAAATCTCTATTTTCAATTGAAGGAACTACATATTCTCGATTGTGTTAGTTTCACTCGCAAATAAATTTAATTACAATTCAAAAATTCTTTTTGAAGGTTTATTTTCCTAAAAATAAAGTTCATTCAGAATATCCATGTATTGAAAACATTCTAAGATGATGGCGCGATGGTTAAGAAAATTCGGATACATTAATTTGTTGTGTTCAGAGTAGTGGTAGGTCATTAAATGTTCATTTAAATATGGATTATTATTGGAACAGTAGGAAAAGAAGGATTGATAGTCATTGATGCACACATAAAAGTCACAATGAAGTCGGAACTCTTTATCTTAACGTCTGTGAATCATAACGGCTTCGCACAAAAGGGACAAAATTGCGATCAAATTTTTTTGCGTTGGTTGATTCCGGGCTCATCTCTTCCGCGTGTCGGATCACTACATCCGCACAGATCTTCCATCTCTCCTTTTTCCTCTTTTCCTCTCGTTTTCCCCGTCGAATCAGCGGATGGGGATAAATGCCACATAATCCGGCTGCCTCTGATTGCTTCGTAGCAGCCGGTAGCGAAGCAGATCCACATCCACATTCGCATCAGCAGTCCATTCACTCTCCACTTCGGAAAACCGGAATGAGTCGAATTCCAGCTACGAAGCTCTGGCTAGAAATCAATCACGTATAATAAAGTTGCCACTTCTCTTGATCCACCTTCACTTCTTCTTTTTCCCTTTTTTTTTACACTCCTTTCTGTAATTCTCCAAGTTCCTGCAATTCTTATTTAGTGATACCAAAAACTGTATATACGCTTTAGAAAACAATAATTCTCTACGCTTACATTTTCACAAGGAAGCAGCTATCATTTTATTTTTCCCTTCCTATCTTTATTTTCATGAAAGATGAAGATGAAATATTTGTTTTTCTTTGCAATGTTTCCTATCGGAAATAATGTTTATCTAAGTCAAATAAATGTTTGTATTCTTCTACGAGTATTAATTGCAACTTTTGCTTTGAAATTTTATGACGTGGATAATTTTAAGGTAGTACGATCACAAAAATTATACCTCAGGGAAAAATAGATAATTTTGCTTTCAAGAATAGCAATATTATTATTGAAGGGCTAATTTGAAAGAGAAAAGATTATTTTTCATGAAAAAAATTTGAAACCCAAAAGAATAATTTTATCAATAAATTTTATTTTTGCCTAAACTTATTTTTTTATCGCTTCGAACCAAATTTTAAAAAATGATGCGATTCTAATAAATCACTGTTCAATTTTTTAGGAAAAAGATTCTCTACAACTTGACCGTTTCCGATTTTTGAAAATGAATTCTTTAATGGCTGAAATTATAAAAAAACAATTTTCCAAAACAAAATTGTTATAAACAAATTGCTGTATTTGATAATAATTAATTAAATTTCAAAAATTGGAAACGGTCAAGTTGTAGAGAATCTTTTTTCTAAATAAATGAACCGCGATTTATTAGAATCGCATCATTTTTAAAAATTTGGCTCGGAGCGATAAGAAAATAAGTTTGGGCAAAAATAAAATTTATTAATAACATTATTTTTTTGTGTTTCAAATTTTTTTCATAAAAAATAATCTTTTCTCTTTCAAATTAGCCCTTCAATAATAATATTGCTATTCTTGAAAGCAAAATGATCTATTTTTGCCTGATGTCTAATTTTCATGATCGTACTACCTTAACAGCGAACGTAAAGTTTCATTGCAAGGCTTGGATCTTCGAAATGTGATTTTTTTCAATTCATTTTTCCTGTAAGGAGAATAGTGGATTTTTTCAATTGTAGTTTGTGCCATGTATTTCCTTTAGATGTGAAGTTCGGGAGCTGCTTCTAATTTACTGAATCTTATCTCTTTCTTTCTTTTTGTGCCATGATCTTTTTTTTTCAACCTCTGCTTCTCTTTTCGTGACATGAAGAAGAAATGTAAGGTGCACTTACCTAACACACCACTACTAACAGTTTCATTGCTTTCATCTACTTGCATTCGTTCTTTTCTCGACTATTGCTCGAGAGCTGTCTGCTCTAAAAGCGAAGAACGAATATCAATAATCAGTAATGTAGACGACAATAAAGCTGCATAGATGAGACATGTAATATATGATATATATGAATGAATGGGTCCATCGCTAAAGGACTTTATGCAAATGTCGATATTTTCTTGCTGCTTTCCATTATGGTAAAATCTCAATCCTATGATATTTTATCAAAGAAACTACTAGGAAATTTCCAATATTTCAATTTTAAGGGAGATAATGCAGTAACTAAAATAAAAATCGTCTTAATGCTCTTGAAATAGATATTAAACTTGACTTTACGTTCAATTTTGCATAAAATAGGAATTTTCACCAGATATATTCAAGGAAAAATATTTTTGGGAAAAATTTCAGTGTAGGGTCACACTTTCATCAATATAAATACTCTTTTTCAGGTCTAATAAATGTTCTGTCATTCACTTTGCGATACAAAATGCAGAATTAGAGTTTTTATTGTTATTGGGAAATTTTGTAAATATTTTTTATCACTTGGGGATTTTAGAGAGCTTTTCCCAAGAAGTCTATTTTTAAGAATTTTTTAGTGGTTGCTAATGTAGATATTAATATTCAAATATTGTTGATGTTCTTAGTTGGCTTTAGGGTCCAGACAATATGTAACTCAAAGTTTCATATTTTCAAACGTTTCGACTCAGATTGGAGTCCTCATCAGTGAGAATTTATTTCTATAAAAATACAAAAGAAAGAAACTTAAAAAAATTGCACGTGTGAAAACTATAAAATTGGTCTAAATAATTAAAATATGCAAAAAAAATGAAACTGTAACAAACCAAATATTTCTGTAAAAATACTGGGGGGAGAACACTAAAGAATTGCCCGTGTGACGGATAAACATTGTGGTAAAAACGATATAAATGAATTATACATGTAAAACTATAAAATTGGTCTAAATAACTAAATTTGCAAAAAAGAGTGAAAACTGTACAAAAAATTTTTTCTATAAAAATACAAAGGGAAAAAACGGACCCTAAAGCCAACTAAGAACATCAACAATATTTTAATATTAACACTAAGGGTCGATATAAGTCCTGTTTCATTATTTATAGATATTAATATAGAACCTGTTAGGCTTAATAAACAAACTCATAAAATACATGAAAAAAATTCTCTTTATTGATTTTACACAATTTTTGTATACAAAAATGTGAGGCAAACACAACTCTTCAAAAAGAAGGTAAATCGCTTGCGCAGATGATTTCTCCATGAAGGATCATCTGAAGCAGATACAGCAAAGAGTTTTAGATTTAGTGCGACAGTAGCTATATCCTGAACCTCAAACAATAAAATTCATGCAAAAATGTCCAAATGGCGGGAAATCTTCGAAAAAAAACGATGTTCCTTCATGGAGAAATCATCTACACCTACTTTTCGAAGAGTTGTGTTTGTTTGACATTTTTGTATACAAAAATTTTTTCATGTATTTTAAGAGTTTATTAATGAAGCCCAACAAATTTTATATCAATATTTATATTAGCAATCTCTAAAAAAAATGCTTAAAAATAGCCTTTTTTGGCGTTTGGGGGGGGGGGGGGGCTAGAGTGGTATGAACCCTTAAAAATGTTTGGAGAAATTCATGTGACTGAATTATCAATTGCTCTAATTTTTATAATTCTGATTCATCACGTAGTCTAATATTAATATTACCGAATAAGTTTACGTCCGAATTTTTATTTTTTCGAATTAATTCGGGATATTTATGCACCTTTGCTTTAATAACTTATAATTTCTTTAGATTTTCAACCCTTAGTGACAGGAAAGAATTATATTTCCATTAGTTACAGCATTCTGGCACAGATTCGTCTCTTAATCCCCCCTTTCGGTAAATAATCGATTAATTCACGCGAGGCTCTCGAGTACTTCGGTATACTCAAGAACCATCGATGCACTTCACTCAGATATTCGTCGAAGAATGTATGCAGACAAAACCACAAGATTAACGACTACAACGTTTGTCGATAACTGCTCTGAGGCTTCTTCAAGAAAGTAGAAAGAATAAAAGAAGATATATATATGGTATATAAGGTTAAAGAAATGCGCATACAGGAATCTATTCTCGTCTTAACGAAAAATCAATCTTCATTCTTGGACTAATATTATGTTATATTTTTGTAAGGGATGCTTCATTTATCAAAGATGTGAAGCGAGGGTGTTATGTGGTAAACATTCAGGAAACTTTTTTGAAAAATCGTTTTACGTGTAAAAACAAAGGAATATTTTTAACTCATATATGAAGATGAGGTCCATATTCGCAATTTTAACATTTCTAAGTTAACGAATCTTTTGTTTTTTTTCAAGAAAAATGTCTTGAATTAATATTCGATATATATATAAATTGGCTTTAGGGTCCAGAAGTAATGAAAACTCAGTTCTTACATTCTTTCAAACGTTTCGACTCAGGTTGGACTCCTCATCAGTGAGAATTTATTTCTATAAAAAATACAAAGGAGGAATCTTAAAAATTGCCTGTGTGACGGATAAACTTTGTAGTAAAAAAGTGATGTAAAAGAATTGCAGGTGTGAAAATATAAAATTGGACTAAATAACTAAATTTGCGATACAGTAAAACTGTAAAAAAACTGTACAAAAAATTTTTACTATAAAATTGCTAAAGAGAACCTTAAAGAAACATTGTAATAAAATGATATAAATGAATTATACATGTGAACCTATAAAATTGGTCTAAACTGAATGTAATGAACTGTACCGAAAAAAAAAATTTTCTACAAAAATACAAAGGAAGAAACTTGAACAATTTTGAACGTGTGACCGATGAACATTATTTTAAAAAATGATGTAAAAGAATTGCAAGTTTCAAATTAAAAAATTGATCTAAATAACTAAATTTGCTAAAAAGAAAAGCTGTAAAAACTTAATTTGAAAAAAAATACCAACAAGAGAGACTTAAAAGTAACACGTGTAAAAAAACCTGTACAGAAAAAATTTCCAATAAGTTTTTATCTAATAAATTATTATTTGCGATATTCTTAGGTAATTATTGGATTGGATATGAAGCTTCGGGTATTGAATGATAATATTTTTATATTTATAATTCTCAATCTAAAACTAATGATTCAATATTAGAAAACAAATATTACAGAAATTCACGATTAGTATATACTTTGGTTTTGGATGTGTTTGTTTTTTGTTATGCGGAACAAATGTTTGTGTAATCCACTGTTTAAGTTAATTTTTTTAAACTTGAAAGTAGGTTATTGTAGGGTTATTTTCTGAAAAGAGGAGATTCGTTCCTCCCACTACGATCCTGGCGTGCGAACTTTGAAAGCACAAAGTTGCATTTAGTTCAGAACATAATATACGAGAGATAGGAACCGTAGTCGAAGTAGTCGACCTAAAACAACTCAAACTCAAGAACACACCTCTGTCTCTACATTACTTTATGTTTGTAAAGTTTATCAACTCATTAGTTTCATAAGTTACACCAGTGACAGATTTTGAATAACATTGCATAATAATAAATCACAAAAATTTGTGACCAAATAATATAAAGTTAGTTCCTTTGAAAAATGGAAGCGACCTAAATAGCATACAAATATTTACAGTTATTTCCTGGTTTCAAAAACATTCTGATTTCATTATTAAAACTTTCTGAATTTCTACTCTTTAATTGTTGACTTAAAAATTGTTAAAACCAGAAAGTGAAAAAAATAAATATTAATTATCTTGAGGTAGTTCGATCACGAAAATTAGACCTCAGGCAAAAATAGATAATTTTGCTTTCAAGAATAGCAATATTATTATTGAAGAGCTAATTTGAAAGAAAAAAGATTATTTTTCATGAAAAAAATTTGAAACACAAAGAAATTATTTTATTAATACATTTTATTTTTGCCCAAACTTATTTTCTTATCGCTTTGAGTCAAATTTTAAAAAATGATGCGATTCTAATAAATCACGGTTCATTTTTTCAGGAAAAAGTTTCTCTACAACTTAATCGTTTCCAATTTTTGAAAATAAATTCTTTGATGGCTGAAATTATAAAAAAACAATTTTTCAAAACGAAATTTGTATAAACAAATTGCTGTATTTGATAATAATTAATTCTATTTCAAAAATAGGAAACGGTCGTGTTGTAGAGAATCTTTTCTCTGAAAAAGTGATTCATGATTTATTAGAATCGCATAATTTTTTAAAATTTGGTAAGTAGCGATAAGAAAAAAAGTTGGGTCAAAAATAAAATTTATTAAGAAAATTATTTTTTTGTGTTTCAAATTTTTTTCATGAAAAATAATCTTTTCTCTTTCAAATTAGCCCTTTAATAATAATATTGCTATTCTTGAAAGCAAAATTATCTATTTTTGCCTGAGGTCTAATTTTCGTGATCGAATAACCTTAAAAACTTATATATGTGCAAAGATAGGAAATTAAACAATTTTTACATTACGTTAAAAATATTTTGAATTGAATTGAAAAAACCGAAAAATCTGATTTGGAAACTGAAAAATTTGTCAATCATGATAATTGAATAGGAATATGAAGAGTTAAAAATGTATAAAATTAATATTGAATTAAAGTTTTATTCATTAAGAAATAAAATGTGTAAATTTCTATCAATTATAAGATTATAAAAATAGCTTTTGCATTGGTAATAAAATCAGAACAAGTTCAGAATATAAAATGTAAAAGTTAATTAATAAAAATTTGTTAAAAGACGTTCCGTTTTCTTTTGACAAAAACTTTTGGAACAATTTTTCGTTTGAACATCACTCAATCCTCTTCAATTGGATTTGACTGTTATTGAAAACGATGTAGTTATAGTGCTGTTCTATAACTTTGTTTCG
This sequence comes from Diplolepis rosae, assembly GCA_030998225.1. NCBI lineage: Eukaryota > Metazoa > Arthropoda > Insecta > Hymenoptera > Diplolepididae > Diplolepis > Diplolepis rosae. The sequence goes on along the minus strand of JAPYXD010000710.1, from coordinate 30,189,808 downwards.
AGACAATGTATTCTGATTGGTTGTGCTGCAGCGATTAATTTAGCTCAATAAAGTTAGTCAACGCAATAGAGTTTCCTAGAACCACACTTAGTTTAGAAATTATCTAAAGTTGTTATTCGATTCTACCAATACCATTTATTGCTTGCAATTGAATTAACATCCGATTTATCAGGACATGATTTAGAAATATATATTTTTGAATAACTAAATTTACAACTTGTTAATAGAGTAATTTAATCTAAACTCAAAAGATTCATAATTCTTCAAATTACATAAGTATTTTGAAGATTTAGAAAATTTTTCTCTATAAATCGAAATCAGAGAAAATTTGACTGAACTGAAACCACTGGTTTTCATTCAGTTGAATTTCTACTGATTAAGATTTACACTGAGAAAACAGTTTCATTGAATCAAAGAAACATTTCTTTGATATACGGTCATTAATGATAATTTTTTTGAATCAACAAAACTTTCCTTAATTCAAAGAAATTTTTTCTTTGACCGTATATCAAAGAAACTATTTCCTGGATGTAGAGACTTAAAAGTCTTTTAGTTTTGAACTAGAAAAACAATATTAAGGACATGTTATATTTAGTTAATTAGCAAATTTTATTGATTTTAGATTTTTACATGTTTGTGTCCAAAGTAGATAAAATTTGGTTTTCAAAATTTTATAAATGGTAAATAGGATAAAATAGGACGTAGATAAACTACTTTTGGTTTCAAAAATGAAAAAAAGTTCAATTTTAGCAAAATATATTGAAAATTTTGTTTCTGTTATCGAAACTAAAAGTTTTCTATTTACGTTCGTATTTAACTTTTCTACCAATTCTCAAATTTTGTGTATTTTGGACACAAACATGTAGAAACTGGACCAAATTGCTCACATGAACAACTTGGTCCAGCTTCTACATGTTTGTGTCTAAAAGACACAAAATTTTGTTTTTAAAATTTGATAAATAGTAGAGAAGATGAAAACGGACGTAGATAGGCTAATTTTAGTTTCGATAACAGAAACAAAATTTTCAATATATTTTACTAAAATTGAACTTTTTTTCATTTTTGAAACCAAAAGTAGTTTATCTACGTCTTTTTTTATCTTATTTACCATTTCTAGAATTTTTAAATCAAAATGTAATGTATTTTGGACACAAACATGTAGAAACTTAAAATCAATAAAATTTGCTGATTTCCTAAGTTTCACATGCCCTTAAGATTAATTCTAATGAATTTGGTACCGTTTGACCATATTCTTAAAATTTACAAAAAACTAGTAAATTGGTAATCTATTTGCGATCAAAATAACTGATTAGGACGTGAGAAGTGCGTTACTAATTTAAATTCAATCAAATTTAAACTGATTCAGATTTACACTGTTAGAAATTTCTACCGTAATTTACCGAAACACGTGACTAGAGTTTTATTCAATTACAGTTTCGTAAAACTATGATAAAATTTAAGGAAATTCAGTTGATTTTTAGTAAATTTAAGAAACAATTTTTCAATTTTATAATAAATTTTATAAAAATTCTGTTACAGTTTAATAGTTTTAAGGTAGTTTTCATTCACAAAAATTAGACCTCAGGCAAAAATAGTTAATTTTCTTTCAAGAATAGCAATATTATTATTGAAGGTCTATTCTGAAAGAGAAAAGATTATTTTACATGAAAAAAATTTGAAACACAGAAAAATAATTTTATTAATAAATTTTATTTTTGACCCAACTTTTTTTCTTATCGCTTCTTGCCAAATTTTAAAAAATTATCTGATTCTAATAAATCATGAATCACTTTTTCAGAGAAAAGATTTCCCACAACTTCACCGTTTCTGATTTTTGAAAATATATTCTTCAATGGCTGAATCCATTAAAACGACATTTTTCAAAACGAAATTTTTATAAACAAATTGCTGAATTTGATAATAATTTATCCATTTTCGAAAATTGGTAATGGTTAAGTTGTAGAGAATCTTTTAATTGAAAAAGTGACCTTTGTAACATAAATTTTTTTGAAATTTCCGAACATTTATAGCAATATAGAGAATACTATTTTAATACATGGATTCAGTGAATATAAGAAACTCTTTCTTTCGGTGTGGACAGTTTATATTTCACGAATATCATTCCAATCCTCGAAGCATTTTCTGGCAAGCGTTGACTATAAATGTTCAATCGTTACTTATAGTTATATGTTAATGAACAGAATAACAAATTTATGACCTCATAACGCGAAGCGCAATAGCACTGCGCGTCGTTTAAAGTTTAAACGACACTGCACTCTGGTCCAGACGCCTTTACGTCGGATTAAGCTTGGCGTGTAAACGAGACTGGTCAAGCGATTCTATACGCCAGGAGCCATAAAGTTTGCTCCTCCTGTTTACTTCGGACTCGCAATCCATTTCCGTTGGCATGCGACAGGAGCATTATTTACACTTTAAACTCTAATCTTCGTTTTCACAAAATATAAATAAATGAAGTAAGTAACAATTTTTTCTTATGTTGATTTAACTTCAGAGCTACTTGGAAAAAATTGACATTTTTCTCTTCTAAACTTACGTTCATGCAAAATAAGGTTTCGAGTTAAGTTTCCTAAAATTGAGTAAAAGGCACTAAAGAAGGAGTGCCGATCTCTTAATCATTATTTTTATAAAAATACTTATGATACTTTCAGGAGTAAGTAAAAATGTAGATAACTTAGGAATTGTGACACATGTGGTCTTAAGTAATTAACTGTCGAAAATTGACATTCTGGAGATGTGCGAAATGTATATTTTACATTGGACGGAATTTTGTGACGTCTCGTGTAACGAATGTTTTTTTTTCGGCATATGATCGCCAAAACAATAAAAAATATGCAAAATAGTGATTTTTGACAAAAGATTTTTTGATGTAATTTTTGATTGCAGTAACATAGTGCTACAATAAAAAAATATAAATTAAAAATTGTGTTTGTGGACTGAAACCACAATTTGCAAAGTTGAACCAAATGAAGCCATATATGAACGAACTCTTTAAATTCTCTCGTGAACTAAGAAAAAGACATATATATATATATATATATATATATATATGCATGTATATATATATGTATGGATTTCAAACTTCATAATTTTTTTTATGTCATTTTTGTGAAAAATCACTATTTTGCATATTTTTGATTGTTTTAAAGATCATATGACGAAAAAAAAATTCGTCATTCGAGACGACACAAACTTCAGTCTAATATATTTTACAGAAATATTTTTTTCCATGAGTAATCCGAATATTGGGGAAAATATGTTTGGTTGTCTGCACCAATAGTTTTTCAACTAATAAATACAAAATTTTTCTTATATTGTTGTCAATAATATTTAAAGCAAGCTTCAGATATCGATAGATCACTTATTATTTTTTTTTTGTTTATAATATATATATTATATGAGACACTTATAAATAATTTTTCAAATATTTGAATTTCCATGAGCATATGTTCTAGATTCTAGAAAATATTTCATATATACTGAAGTTTCCATGCAGCGTTAATATCTCAAAACTTCAGACATCGACCTTTTCTTCCTCCTTTTTTAAGAAGGAGATGGAAACACGAAGCGAGAATTATATTTTCTCAGTCGAATTACCAACTGCATAACTCGGAAGAATATAGCTGAATGTAGTTTTAACAAAAAATGAGCCTTCGGTATCAATGAAGTCGTAAAAGAAAGTCACCTCTCTCATGATTTGAAATATAATGATTAGTCATTTATTATAAAAAATGAATACAATATTTGAAATTAGAAAAATAAGGAAAAGTTATGAAATGATTATATATAATTATATTGTGTTTTTCATACTTAGTTCTTTTCTTGTATCGTGCGAAGCTGCTCGCCAAATCTATACAAACTCCGTAAGTGACTTTACGTATTTCTTAACTGGAATTTGTCCCGATAAAAAAAGCTCAATTCTATTTTCAAATAGAGATTGCTTCATTAAACTATTTTTTGTTGCAAAATAAGAAAAAGCACATGTGTTTTACAAAAAAGGGGCACTTTTGTAATATTACGCGACGCTCGAATAAAAATTTTAAAAAAACAATAGGTTATAAGGTGGATCAATATATAATTCACAATGGTACAATTCGTGTGCTTGGAGACATCATAAGACCTTTAAATATGGAAAAATTCTTAATCTGGGATTGTTCTATATTGAAAACTGATCATCTATAGCTGACGTTTCTGCTGCTTCTCATACAGTATCAATATCGAGAAATCACAGAATTCGATACCAACGTGCTTTTTCCATGAAAGAAGTAAACAGGAGAAAAGCATGTTTTTCCACTTTCATGTTTAGATTATATACCGTAGATTATATAGAACTACAGAGCGTATTCGATCTTTTCGTACGTGACGTTTTCTCATATAACCAGGAAAGAACTCGAGACCTGTTTCACCCGCTGGTGTTGGTTTCAATACTTGTTGGAGTGTCAGATATTAAAGGTGCTGTGTTATAAAAGAATTCGAAAATCTTGCAATCGCATCGAGAATGCTTTCGCTTAAGTCATGTAAATCACTTAGGCACTCCTTGGTACCGAAAGCTTGGTACGTGGGTTGAGTCCATAGAAATTGGGGTCGTGCTTTTAAAATTATATATATATGCCGAACATATTTATGTGAAAGCATGGAGAGCAAGCGGGGAAATTCGTAATATCTAGTAAAACATATATTCAATACTAAGATTAAAAAAAATTAAATATCAGACTGAAAGTTTTTGAAGTATAATAAAATACACCATGAAACCTCTATCAACATCGATTAGTACAATTTTAAAAAAATTTTTAAAAATTGTTTTTTATTGAAAAATGCATGCATACTGTATAAAATGCATATTTGCCTCAAATAATTGTTTTTATGGACTTAATCATGAAAACCATTTATTTGTTCCAAATTCCTTTTTTTTTGAACGAGTAATCGTATTCTTCAGTGTAAATCGAAAATTAAAAGCGATTAGAAAAGTCAGTTGTGAACAGAGTTGACCATTGTATTAACAATTATAAGAGAGAGAGAGAGTGCCATTTCCATGTATGTCAGTTTTAATCTGATTCACGTGAAATCACATCGAATCAAACATCGCAATTTGTTTTGTTTGTGCTTAGCGTTGAATGTATAGGACTATAATTGACAACTGATTTGGGAAATCTGTGAATAAAGTAGAAACCAACTTTCCCCCACGCGTTATCTATTATTCATACTGTAAAATTATTTTATTTACTTTCCGAAATACTGACATTTAATTACATAAATTATGTTTTAAATTCCCCGCCCCCTCTCTCTCTGCGACAAAGTCAAGCCAAAATAAATTTCTTTCAGTTATTTCGAAAAATAAATAGTAATTTGAATGATTTACTAAGTAAATAGTGATAAAAAATTTATTTGAGCTCGGTTTTATGTATTCTTCGCGGAGATTGAAGTCCATTTCTCACGAATTAATACTATGAGTATAATCAATTTTATAGTCAAAATGTAAAATTAAGTTTTTTAATGTTACTTCGACTTTGAGGAATACATTTTTATTATAACACTCGTGCTTCGCGTTTGATAATAATAGTCGAAAAAATAGGATTTTTAATTTTCAGTATGATTTCTAAAAATTAATACAAAAAAGTGTATGGATCAAAATTTGTAGACCTCTTTTAAGCAAAAAATTTTCAATTCTGGCATTTTTTTGTATCTCGAATAGTTTTACTGGAAAATGAAATTTGATTATTGGTTTTCTTCAAGTTTTGAAATACTGTAACTTTTTAAATTTTGGTTTAATTAAAGAATTTCATAATGACAATTTGTAGAAAATTTTGAGCAATATTAGAAATCATTATTACAATTTTTTATTTTTCCAAAAAGTAGTTTTCAAAAATATCAAAAATGCTGTAATTTTCGGAATTTTTTACGAGATTAGTCCTCTTTTTTGGCTCTGATAAATACCAAAGTGCATTCAAATCTGATAATTCTTTCGAGAGCTATCGTATCCACAGACAGCATCAACAACAGACAGGATTTAAAAAAAAAATTTTAAGGAATACATTCTTATGATGACACTCGTACCTTACGCACGAAAATATTAGTCGAAAAAATAGGATTTTTAATTTTCAGTAGGATTTTTAAAAATTGAAACAAAAAATCTAGATCTTAATATAAAAAAGTGTATAGATCAAAATTTGTAGACCTCTTTTAAGCAAAGAATTTTCCATTTAAACGTTTTTTTGTATCTCGAATAATTTTACTGGAAAATGAAATTTGATTATTGGTTTTCTTCAAGTTTTGAAATACTGTAACTTTTTAAATTTTGGTTTAATTAGAGAATTTCATAAGGACAATTCGTAGAATATTTTGACCAATATTAGAAATCATTATTAAAATTTTTGATTTTTCCAAAAAGTAGTTTTCAAAAATATCAAAAATGCTGTAATTTTCGGAATTTTTTTCGAGATTAGTCCTCTTTTTTGACTCTGATAAATACCAAAGTGCATTCAAATCTAATAATTCTTTCGAGAGCTATCGTATCCACAGACAGCATCAACAACATACAGGATTTTAAAAAAACCCCTTTTTCAAGATTCAATGAATCATAATACGTAGATATTTGTTAAAAAAAGTAAAAATATTCAATTCTACACAAATCAAGTACCTTCCCAAATTTTGAAATCAGAATATAAAAAGTGCATGAGAATGATAAAAGGAGGAATTGAGCACATTTTTCCCAGCAGAATTTATTTAAATAGATATAGTTTCAATTAATTTTTTTAAATCGCCATCATGAAAATTAGCCTGAAGGAACAACTCGTTCAATTGAACTCGACATGGAATAATTAATATTGAAATAAAAGTAGCAATCGAAATGTATAAAGCCTAGTAAAGTTATGAGGACAATAATTGTCATTTTTTGCAACAAATACTTTTCTCCAGCAGGGAGTGAATGATGAGGTTGGAATCGTAAGGGAGAAAGAAGAAAGGTACGAGTTTTATAACCCTTCGCCTCATTCCGCGAGTCCCAAAGCGACTAGGACATTGTTTCAAAGTTCTCGGCTTACATCTAGCTATGTAGGTGCACGTGAGAGGATGTTTGTCGGATATGGGGATGGTGGCATATGAAAGGTTAGGTCGAAGGGGCGAGAGAACAGAAAGAGGAACAAAGAGAGAAGAGCAGTTGTTCACTCACCTTTGCAAAAACAAAGGTCTGATATTTTTCCCAGCGTAAGCCTCTGGCGTACTAAGTCGACTAAACCAGCTTGACTGCATGCTAGGCGAGGCTACTCTAATGTACATGTATGAATGTACATTATTGTATGAAAGCTGGTGCAACATCAGAGGATATCGTTCACATGCATTATATTCAAGAATTTGCGAGACGCAACTTAATGGCGTTTCAACAAGGGGATTCATTTGCACGTGTCTCCTTCCGGATGTTATCACTTCCTAGATTCGATCATTTTCTAACTTTTGCTTCGCTTTTCATCTATATTTCCATTTTACTCGGCAAAATTCATCAACTGTTTTTCACTACAATCTCTAAATGTGGATTAGTCGAAAATAAATTTTGAATTTTGTCAGTTTTGAAAAAATATTAAGGGGTAAAGAGCTCAAACGTGACGTCCCGATTACCAAATGAACAAAGTACAGGAAATGATTTTTAAAAAATAGCATCACATTCCTTACAAAAAACACACTCAGAAAAAAGATTTGATTGAATCAAATAAAATGATTAGATTGAACAACTTTCTTTGATTTAAAGAAATGATTTGTTTAAATGAAATAAAATTTGTTTGATTCAAACAAAATATCTTTGAAGCAAATAAATATTTGTTTGAATCAAATTGATTTTTCTTCAAAACAAAGAAATTAATGCATTGATATATGGTCAAAGATATAATTTATTTGATCCAAAGATATTTTGTTTGAATGAAAAAAATTTTGTTTCATTAAAACAAAACATTTCTTTACATCAAAGAAAGTGTTTTAAGGAAATAATTTTTTTGATTCAATCAAATATTTCTTCTGAGTGCAGAAACTTTTTTGTATTTATTATTTTTACGTACATTTTTCATTTCCAGAGATAAAAAATAAAAACATGATATTTTTTAATCGCATTTTCAATAATTTTTTCAAATATATATCGATGTAACGTCGTTTAATCACGTCGAAACTTTATGAAAATTTTTTTACAGGCGTAAAATACCTTAGCGCTGATGATGAAAGTATTAGAAGTTCATTTTTTCATAATAGCAATGAATTATTTAATTGCAAATCATAGGCGCACGACTTTCCGGTTTACGTAAGTTAACCTAAGCGCCTTTCAACCTTTACAGGACCTGTGTAAAATTTAAAACGCGTTTTTCTCAAAACTGTTTTTTTTAAATTGCTGGACACATCGCATCTTCAATTCTCCACCGATTGAGATGATCATTTTTTTGGAAGCTTATAGCAATACTATATAAAGAATTACCTACGGAATTTCTGATAGGTTGAAAAAATTTTCCGTAAAAAATTGTTTTTTATAATTTTTTTTATCGAAAATGAATTTTTTTTTTAAACATGCACCTTTTTATCGAAAAATGATATTTTTCAATTTCATTAAGTACTTCTAACGCGAATCTTATGTAGAACCCGAAATATTAAGGATTTTTTGTTACACGGCAAAAATTGGTCGAGAAATCTGTCCGGTCGCGGGACACTGGCGGAAAAAGGTAACTTGCTTTATTCAGCTCCAGCGTCGCCATTTTTTGAAAAAATGTTGAAAATAAATTTGCAAACATACTTCAAAGTATGCATAATGAAGTTTATAAATAGAATTTGTATTCATTTATCGGCGTTTATATGGAAAATCGCCAAAATTCACTTTTTTTCCGAGCTTTAAAGTGGCACTAGCTCTTAATTTTAGAACAAGATAAAATTTGATATTTTCTGAAAATGAAAAATATCTTTAGAGAGAAAATTAAATGCTAGATAATTTGAAAATATTTCAAATGACAGAATTTTCTGTAAATGTACTCATGACTGCCAATAACGTCCATGCATCGCGGTACTTAAGTAATCAATAAAAAAAGCACGAGTTATTCGTCATAAATAAAAAATATCCAGGTTCCGGAATTTGTTTGCCAGTTGGTATAAAAATATGTGATAAAACTTTGAATTTAGCAACGTGCAAGACCAGTCATTTTTAATTAAAAGTGACTCGCCCACGATTGTAGGTTACATATAAAAATAAGTGATATCAGTAACTTATTCTTTTCAGTTAATATTTTGCAGTAAATTCTGATAAGTAAAACACTAATATACATAACATTTATGATAAAAAAAAATAACTGAAATGAAAAATGAATTATTTTAATTACTTACATATAGTTATTCGTTTATGTGTTTTCTAATGAAAATTTAAATAATTATGACGAACTAAAGAATAACTAGAGATTATAAGAAACATGAAGTTTGAATTCTCACTTAGTTTTTTTTTTATTTCTACCAATCGATCAATTTGACTTGCAGTGCAATGAGTCAAAATAAAAAAAGCAAGGCTCATTGGTCATTGTGAGACGGACACCATCGATCTTTTGGACGTGAACACGATAAGATAACATGAAAAAGGGTTACCATCTACTCGATCTTTTTACTTTTTTAACTTCACGTGAGAAAATCTCCATTTGTTGAAATGTGTGAGGAAGATTGATTTATTTGTGTAATTAAGACGTCCTAAATGAGATTGATAAATCGAATCTACTACTGACGATAACGATGAACTTTATATAAAACTCACATCAATTCACATACAATCAGGAATTTAACTTTTCTATAAATAATCATTTCATCCAATTATGGCAATTTGAATAAATTATGAATTTCGGTTTATTTCTAAAGCTACGTAATCGTCGTTTTGAAACATCCGAATTATTGTTCAATATGAAAGCATATAATAAAATATGTAAATTGTGAATGTGCAGCTCGTATAAAATACGCAATAATATAACCTTAAACATAAAATATTTGACAAGTGTTTTTTCATGAAAATTTAAACTGCACATATTGTCCGTAAATAAGGATACTGCAGAGAATTTCTCAAGCTCAAGGAGCATTATTTGCTTCCTGTGTAGAATATCTATGGTGGGACTGTCTAACGTCCTGTTTACATACGGGTGCTCGTTTTTCTTGAAAAATTCCCAAGTCTAAATTGCATTCCATACGCTCGAACATCACACGGGCTTATGGCATTGAGCTACGACTTTTGCATAAAACCGACAGAACTTTCTCGACCAAATATGGTTGATGGACTGTAAAAAACCCTGACGCTCATTCCTTCACATCTCCCAATGGTCCCTCGAAAATGAAATTCAGCAGTTTACTTTTCTAGTCTTCTTTCTCATCGCAACCTTGCCGGATTTTACAATATTCCTATTCATACTATACATTGAGTGATTCTCTAAAACGAAAATATCTTTTCTATTGTTGTTATAAGCTGATTTTGTTCACTTTGATGAGGTAACTTTTGTTGTTTTTTTTTTTGCATTTTTTAGAAAATATGTAGATGAAAGCCGTTTTGTGTGGATAACTCATTTTTTATTAAACTCATTTCATTTCTTTGTCAACCGAATGTGTTTAAATTTTTTTTTTTTCATAAAAATATCTACTGCTAGATAAACAAACACTCACGTTTTTGCAGATTTGGTAAAATTGCACTTAGAAATTAAACCCATTTTAGGTCCAATATTTAAAAAAAATTTATAGTTATATAATTTGAAATTTTGACTGGGTTTTATTCATTTCTCGATATTTTTTATTAATCACAACTTTGTCCAAAATATTTCCAAATTAGTCTGACTTTTTAGATTGGAAAATATTCTTATACAATGTTAGAAATGTCCAGAAATTTACAGAATTTTCATATTACGAAGCTAACGTAAAATTTGACAATATTTATGATGTTTTTGAGTGAAGGTATCTTAAAATTGCGATAAATGAACTGAATTTTCTGAAATTTTTCGTAATATTATGGAACTCAACTGAATGTTCATAAAATATATATGAAAACTATCAAACCGTAACAGAATTTTCGAAAAATTTTCTTAATGTTATGAAAGTCAACTGAATTTTCATAAAATGTATCTCAAAACCACCAAACTGTAACAGAATTTTTGGAAACATTTTCTGAAATTTTTCTTAATATTATAAAATTCAACTGAATTTTCAGAAAATGTATCTTAAAACTACTAAACTGTAACAGAATTTTTATAAAATTTATCATAAAATTACAAAACTGTAACAAAATGTTCAGTTACCAAAACATTAAATTATGCCTATTACAAGTTTCAGAATTTCCAGATACAAGTATCAGAATTTTTTCTTAAATTTACTAAAAAGTAACTGAATTTTTTGAAATTCTATCTTAATTTTACGAAACTGCATCTGTATAAAACTCCGGTCACCTGTTTCGGGAAATTACGGTAGAAATTTCTAGTAGCTAAATAATTTTAAAAATGAGATAAAAATTATTACGTGATTTGAAAAATAATTGATAAAATATTAAAACTAAATATATAATATAATAAATATGATATAAAACATAAAACATATAATATAATAAATATAATATAATATATAATAAATAAATAAAATAAAAAATAAAAAATATTATCACATTTGACAATTATATCAAGGCTGCTTCTTCACATACCCAGTTTTGGATTAAATTTCCGAATACATTTTGCTCAGCGAATTTGCATCCAGGTTATCTGAAACTCTGATTGGTCAATTGTATGAAATTCAACCAGTGTCTTAATAACCTAATTGAGAATTTGATATGAAACATTTATTTAGAAATTTGATCAATAGATATGAGTAATTGGTGTTTAATATTAGCATTAATTTGTTGAAGCACTTATGAATAAACAACTTATTTGGAATACAAACAAAATACAAAAATACAAATTTTAATATACATGTGTATATATTTTAATAGTGTTTGTTAATTTTAATATATTTTGAATAAAAAGTTATTAAATTTAATATGAATGCATATTAATTTTTCATAATATACAAATATATTAATTTTAATTTACCACTTGTATATCAAAGTCTATTAAAATTAGTAAGATTAAAATGAATGATATGTAATAGAACATAACTGTGCATAAAATTTAAAACAAAAATTTAACGCAATATAATTCGACATGGGTCTTAAAAGTCCTCAGGATAATTTTTCTTTTTTCTACTCAAGTGCTGATTATGATCATGGCTTGATCAGAACTCAACTGAAAATTTTGAAATATAAGTAAACTTCTACAGGTAAAATAATTTTGCTGATATCAAATTAAGTTCATTAGAGTACTATCAAAAGAAATATGACACTTTATATCGTACCTGTTCAGAATTCAATGCACTCGCAAATAACTCGAGGCAGAGAAGAACAGTTTGACGCAGCAATTCCTAGCTAGGGCGAATATTTTGCTGACTCACCACTTTTTTATCTAGCATTTGAATTTGAATCGAGTCAAAACTACGTCCGACCTAAAAACGACTGACCCGCTTCTGGAATTTTTAATCCAAATTTAGGGAAAGCGTAAATTAAAACTAGTGGTGTTTCATCGATTCTAGAGTTGTCTTTAAATCCCCTTGTAGGCAGATTCTAATAAAGTAACAGGAGTTTCGCTCAATTCAAACGAATCTCTCGTATCGAGAGCGACTGACGGGAACTTCAACTGACAAAACTTTCTCCCACATTTCTCCTTTTTTTCTGTCAGTGCTGCCGCGTACGTGACGGTGCATTTACATAACGTCGCTGCAAATTGTCAATGCGGCCGGCTTTGAAAATAAAATATGCACTGCTGTTCCCTGCAACCAGTACGAGAGCGCGGTACCAGGACTGGGACGTGATTTAAGGGCTTGTGCAGACGAATAAATTTCGCCAAGTCCAACGTCCGGGGAAAAGGTGGAACTTTGCACACCGCGCGAAAAATATACGCCTCGTGCACGCTTTTTACCGTGTGCAAAATATCCCGCCTCCTGTTTTTTTTTCACCAAGCCTTCTCCCTACCTTTCTCTCTCTACTTTTGCCTCTCTGCTTTGCTCTCGAGGTCAGTTGTATTTTTTTTTATTTTCAAAGAGCCTAGCACTATGTTTACCCTCGGTCAGCAAACGTGAATAAAAGCAGTACAAAATCCTCTGTAGATATTTTCTGTTCATATATTTTTTTTGTAACTTGGCATGTTCGGATGTCTGTCAATGAATACGTGAAAGTGATGAGAAAAGCCAGGTAGAAACAACAAATCAAATGGATACTTCAAATCGTGCTTTACACTCCTTCATATTTTGTTTATTGAAGTTTCCATGATGAAGCAACTTTATTGATTTTAGAGCAATTTATTTCATTCGAATATCAGAACATGCACAAAAATGCAGTCTAATGAGTATGATTGAATTCCATATAGATTTTGTTTTTAATTGTATTCCACACTAAGATAACAGTTTGTTTGAATCAGACAAACATATCTTTGATATTTGGCCAATGAGTTTTATTTGTTTCAAACAAGTTCAGTTTATTGTTTTTAACTCTGGACTTATAACTGAAATCAAGTAGATTAGCGTTTAATTAACGCTTTAAGTTTAGATAGAATATATATATATATATATATATATTCATTAATTTATCAGGGTGTACTGTTTATTTGCATTCGTGCAAAAGTTAAGCAGTGAAAGATAAAAAACTTTTCCCAGTTCGTACTCTAAACAGAAAAACGTTAACGGCGAAGTAGTAAAGGTCTGTGAAGAGTCAGACGTTACTGTTACAGTTGGAGCGATTCGCTTGCGGAAATGCACTGATATGAAATTCCCTGTAAATATATAGCTCTAGATAAGACAAGAACTCAGGCATACTTTAAAGAAGATATTGTTACTTAAATGTCACTAACTATTTACGTATATATATATATAGGTAAAGGTATATAAATGCAGAAGAGTTGGAAAGTTTTGCTCTTTTGTCTTTTCTAGTGCTCGTTATTTGTTAGTGAATCTTCTGATTTTATTAAGTATCTGAATATTTTTACAATTTAAGGGGAATATCACATTTTTTGTGAAAAGATTAATCCCAAGGTATGGAAATATTTTGTTTTTTTCTTCTGATTTTAGAAGATTTCAGAAAATTTCACGGGATGTTCACTTCAATTTCTCAGGGACGTAGTCAGTTTTTCTATGCAGGTTTATTAGAAAAATTCTGGGTCAAATGGTAAATATGGAACACCACACGCTAAAACTCGATGAAAATGTTCTTGCAAATTTTGTTGTTTTGTTTGTACAACTCAAACAAAGTATTCGCTCAGTGTGGATTTAACTGATTTTTAGAATAACGAGATAATTGAACAAATTTGGATCGAATTTATATATGAGTTCTGTTATAATAAATTCAATATTGTAAAGTTTATTGTGAAGTAATGCAAGAGAGCTGAGAATTAATTTAAGTCACGTTAATTTAATATTTATAAAAAGATATATGTAATTAATCGAATTTATAATTAATAGAAATATAACTCACAAAGCTTAGTTAAATTTAACTGAGTTTCTCTGACTTGAACTATAAATTTAACCTAATCCCGCACAATGCAAATTGCTTGTACAGAAGTACATTTTCTAGCAAATTCAATTAAGATAAATTAGAATAAACGTAAACAAAAATGATTGACAAATTAACGAAATTTAACAAAATTTAATAGAATCTTTTTGAATTCTAATAGAGTTCAACCAAATTGATTAAAGCTGATTCCATAGAATTTAGTAAAACAAAAAATATTAGTATACATTACATATTTTGACTTACCAGATTCTGGAATCCATTTGCGAGTTACGTGAATCCATCCACCTTGAAGAAAATTTATCTGGATTCATATTTTCACCTAAAATAATTCCGAAAATGAATAAATTGAGGAAATTTTAAACTTTTGAGAATAAAAATGAAAAATAAGCAAAGTTAAAATACCTACCATTATTTATAACTGACAACAAATATAATGGTACTACAAATTGTGAGGAAGAGAAGAAAAATGCTTACATTCAAAAAAACGTTTTGTTTGATTCAATAAACAGAGTTTCATTCATTCAGTAAAAAAAAATCTAAGTTCAAATAATTGTTTCTTCCTATGTAAAAATTTGTCGACAAGATTAAATTTTGATGACCAGATTCAAGTAGGAGGTTTAAAATTATTAGACCCTCAAAAATTGATACTTAACTATATCAAAAAATTATTTTTTTATTTAATTTTTATAATATTAATTTCAGTATACTCAGAAAAAAATTTCTTTAATTTAAAAAGAAGGCTTTGGATTAAGGAAATTCGTGCATTGATATGGATCGAAAAAGTTATTTCTTCCAATTAAAAAAATTTTTGTTGATTCAATCTAAGAATTGTTCTCATACAACCAAAAATTGTTTGTTCGACTTGAATTTCTTCAATCATTCGCTCAATACTCAATATTGTCTAAATTTAAATCGACAAAATTTTACTGAATAACAATCAGTACCATACTATTCACACCGCAATCAGTCGTTTTTACTGTATAAATTATTGAAGAAAGACAGATTACATCGTGAAAAGTTCGCCACCATTTTCAATCTAGTAAATTTTCAACTAATTTAGATTTGAAGAGTACTTTTGTAGTTCCATTCAATAGATTATTTACTGAATGCATTCAGTGACACATTTCAAGCTATTTAATCACTTTATCGAGACAAATTTTCTGCCACGGAAAAAACCAGGTGTTGTTAAAATTTTTTTATTAAATTTAATAAAAAAGTAAATATGAATTTTTCGTGTATAAAAGGATGTAGATCCCCTATCAAAAACTGTCATGTCGTTTTCATTTTTTTATTATTTTTTCCAGAATATCATTTTAAATAAGTTTAGTTAATTTTGATTATGTAAGAATTCTGTATACACTGCATAGTACTGCAATTTTGAAATCTCGTTTTTATACATTTTAGAAATAAATTTTCACTGACGACACCAATTTGAGTCGAAACGTCTGAAAGTATGTAAAAACTGCTTTTCACTATTTCTGGACCTATACAGTTCACTATACAGTGAACATTCATCAAAGGGTCGATACAAGTCCTATTTACAAAAAAGTAAATAATTTATCAACTTTATAATTGCGTATAATCAAATTACACGAATTGTTAATTTTTCTGTATTAAATTTAATATACCAGTGTATTTTTCATAAATAATATACCGAAATATTGAATTTCATATGCAAATATCTGGTGTAGAATATAGGTTCGGCACTAGAATCTGGTGTTATTTCAATAGAATTTCAGGCTAAAATGTAGATTCCATCAAAAATCTGTGTAAATATAAAGCCCGTGGGAAAATTATTCGAGATTCTCTGTTTAAATAGCTAAAAATTAGTCATTGAATTACTCTCTAAATCTGAATCAGTGAGATTGTCACTGAAGTTAAACCAGTGACCCATTTCTGACTGGTCAATCAGTGACTTTTCACTGAAAGCTAATCAGAAGTCACAGATTGACCAGTAAGAAGTGGATCACTGATTTAATTTCAGTGAGAATCTTACTGATTCAGATTTAAAGAGTAAATAAGTAAGTAAAATACTGATCACTATACTCTCTAGATCTGAATCAGTCAAATTTTGACTGATTGAATCAGTGATTTGCCTTTTCACTGATTCATCAGTGAAAAAAATATTTTTCACTGTAAAATCAGTCAATTTTCACTGAAATAATCAGAGAAATTTGACTGATTTACAGTAACCTCTTTTTAGGTATTTGAATCAGTCAAATTTCACTGATAATCAGTAGATTTTGACTGATTCAAATTTAGAGAGTACATAATAATTCGTAGCTGAATTCTTACTAATTCACATTTAGAAAGTAGTGAATAAAAATATTGAGGAAAATTTATTTTTTTCGATCTGGTGGTTTTTTTTAAAAGACAGACAACACCATTCTGGAGGTATTGACTTGGTTAACTAGTCTGATCTCTCAGTCAGTCGACCTACAATCCAGGTTCGTTGTGAAGCGTTACACGAACCATAACGAGACCCGTGCGGATTTCGGCTGCTTTACTTATCTCGGCTCTGCACCATCCTTTCATTTGCACTGGTGCACAAATACATTCAGCCTCACAAAATACATATACAGATTGAGAGCTGAGTACCATAGCGTGTTGCCATACAGAGCTGACGATGCGTTTAATTAAACCGGCTGTCGCCCGTCTCTTGGTATTGTTTTCCAAGCCTGAAAAGTTCTGTCCTGGACCGCCGCTCTATTGTTAAGTACAAACTCTCGTTTGCGCACGATGCACACTATTGCACGCTCAACAGACAACAATAGACTGTTATTTGTTGCTCATTTGACGGACAAGAGAAACGTATCTGTCAGGAGTCAGAAAATTTGCTGTTATCAGCGCCGCTAGGGCAAAAAATTAATGATGCCGCCGATGAAACTGCTATGATACTTTCCTTTATGGTTCATAGATTCAAACATAGTCTAGAGAACGTAACGATCAGAGGGAGAGAGAGAGAGAGAGAAGGAGAGAGGAAGGAAAAGTAATAATAATGCAATTTTTAAATCTGTGTAGAAAAGTCGATCATAATTCAAGAAATAGGGGCAAAGTCGGATTATGTCGTGTGCCAGGCAATTCAATTAAAGTTCAAATTATTCTGATGATGGTTAGTCGCTTTAGAGAAAGATAATCTGGTTATGCATATAAAGAACTGCGCAAAAGCTTGGGATGAGATCCAGCTTCAGCTCAAGAGAGGCAAAAGATATTGGTTCAAATTTATTATTAGAATTGAAATAGTAATTTTGTTGGTGAATTCCAGTTTTTGGGTAGTAAAACTTATTTTCTAAGATAAGTGAAAAATTTTTCATTACTTAGAAAAAATGATGGATTTTAAAAGCAATATTTCTTATATAGTACATGGAAAAATTTTCTCATAAGTTAAGGGAATCCGCCAACTTTAATATTTTTATTTTTTGAGTTTAGATCTTCCATATAATTTTTTTTTATGTTTAGTACCTTTATTTAGAAAGGTTTTGAGGGTTTTTAAAAATTCCAGCACCTTTGTCTATTTTTAAACTATAATTTTTGAGTTTTTTGAGCATTTTTTTGACATTTTTTTACTTTGAATAACTTTTTTGTTTTTTAACCAATTGTCATGATTTTTTTTTATTCCTTACAATGTGTATCAACTTTTCGGGTATGGAAAATAAGGTAAAATGACTGAAAAAAATTACAAATAAAATAAACAAAAATATCCCAAAATATAAAAAAAATGGTTGTAGTTATTTTTGTAGTTAGAGTGCTTTTCATACCGAAAAATATTGATAATACAAGAAAGAATAAGTGGTTATAATTTCAAAGGCTTATGTCTAATACTTCAGATTTTATTCAAAGATATATATTGCAACAAACACGGAAAATAACAACTTGCGGAAAACGGAGTTTAAAGTAAAGTTTTGTAGTGAAGCCTTAATACTCACTATCAAAACTATGAAAACCTTATAAGGATACCTGTTATATTCTATTTTCCATATAATTCAGAAATAATAGTATTAATACGTCCGAGGATAATGATGATTCATTCATGTGTAGGAAATATTAGTAAATAAATAAACAAACTATTTTGTGCAAAAAGCCAATTTTCGCTAAAAACGCGTTATTCGTAAATTGTAGTAACTTTTAATTTTATTTATTATTCCAACAACAAAATCAGATTGCCCTGAAAATTTACACACATACTCAGAAAAGTATAGAGAATAAAAAATAACATTTTTGGGAAATGTCAAATAAATCAAAAATATACCAATTAAAGGTGACGGATCCCCTTAAGGAATACAAAAATTCACTGAATATGTTAGAAAAATGTATCGAAGTTGTTTTCGGTAAAATAGCCGAAAATTGTCTAACAATAAGAGAAAATTCCGTTTCACTATGAATAAAATATTTTTAAGTAGACGATGCATTTTTTGAAACTTTTGCCTCAATTTTTTAAAACTGGAGTGCATATTGTTATAAATATTTACTGCATATTTACCACAATATTGTGGTAATATTCACTCTAAAAGCGATGATTTTTCTAAGTAATGAAAGAATTTCATGCAACATCAGAAATTAAGTTTTTTTTACCTAAAATAGGGAACTTCACCTACAAAATTGTTGAAGAAATTCTGCACATTTTTTACAGTGTACATTTGACGATAGAAATTTCAAATAATTTTAACACTCTTAACATAAAATATGAAATATTTACTCAAATGGATTTTATTTTATTATGAATGTTTCTTAATTTCCACTAATTTTCCTCTTGCTCTCCTTAGCACATTTCGGAAATTAAGTATTTTGTAAACAGCGTGATTAATATTATCCAGAAAATCTAAACAATATATAGTATATATACAAGTCTCTTATTTTTAAAATGTGTATAACTATTATTCGTGAAGTGAAAAATGATTTGAATGTTTCACTCTGAAAATGAGGTTTGCCGTTCAAGTAAATATTCAAGCAGAAACAGCTCATCATATTGATACGGAAGTTGGTTATGGTGAAACCATTGGAACGTTTTGTATCTATTGTATGACACAATACAATCTGCACACATGTGAACGGTATGAGCATGTATATGTGTGCCTGGAGGTTCAAGGATGTCAAATCAAGGCACTAAATACCTGCATGAGAATGTCCCTTTGCCTTTATGTGGCGAATTTACCACAGTACTGTGCTCAGGTTTATCAATACTGACCTAATTTCATTCAACCACCTGTACTGCGGTGCAATATTTTCCATACGCAAGTCCATTTCCGTTAGCTGAATATCATCTTCCGGTATGAGTTTCATAAACCCCTTCAACTACTGAATTACTACTATTGCTCTGTATCAGAATTCAAAATGTTAAACATTTAAAAAACAGAAGAAAATTGATTTCCCTCTTTGTTCTACAATAATTGCATTCTATTAATACGAATTACAATAAACTTTCATGAACTTAAACAGAAATTTTAAATTAACCCTGAACAATACGTGAGTTTCTGAAGTTTTTGTGGCTTTTTTATTTTTATTGCCAAGTTTATGACTTCAGGTCCGTCAAAGGAAGTTTATTTTGTGCGTCTATTTATTTAAGAGTTGAAGGCGGAGAGTAAAGACAAAAGGTGAACGAGTTTGCGAGTCACTTAAATACCGCAGCTTTCAGCAGAGGAAATGAAGACCGGAATTGTAATGAATGAAGGAGTTACAGCGAAAATATATTTTCCGGAAATGCATTACTTGAGGATTTCATTTCTTTTTGAGTTTGGAAAATACTTTTCAACGTGATTCAGATTAATAACATATAAACAAAATTTGAATGGAGTCTTTACTTATTGTTAGTAAATTACCCGAGACATAATAATTATATCCATATTAATTTACCATTGCGAACGTGTAGCTTCACTCCCTGAAAATGTTGAATCTGGATAGGCGGTACGTCACCGCTGTTGCATACAGGCAACTGTCCGCGAAACACATGCAATATGGATTACGCTGCATTACGGTTGTTACGACCGCTGTTCTGGCTAACGTCATCGCGGTCAACCAGAAACAAGTCCAGGGGCAAGCGTCGTGAGAACCTTACAGCTTCACAATGTCGAATACAAATCCAAAATAACATGCCACGGTGTGTTTCATCACTGTGTTACATAAATTTGACTCTTCAAAATTATGGAATTATTTTATCGTTAACACCTTCGCTTACAATATTGTGTGAGACTCGCGGTAATCCTGCCCAAAAATTTGATTAAATTTTATACAAAAAAACTATTAAATTAGATGGAATTCTTATCAAATCTAATAGTGTTTTTGTATCAAATTTAATCAAGTTTTTCCAGTAGGGAAAGACATTCTCTAAACATGAAAAAAAAGTCAAGGGGTTGATTTATAGTATCTTCCTATAAGGCCTTTTTATTTTAGAAGGGTTATAAATGATTTTTTGTAAAAAATTTCTATAATGCTTGCAACAATTTTTACAGATTTCTAAAAAATGTTTTTTCCTCGAGCCTGGACTATTAAAACACTTTGAATCGTAAAATTGAATAACTGTAAGGTTTTTGAGTAAAAAAAAATGAAAATAAATGCTTATATTACAAGCCATTTAAATATAAAATCATCACTTACAAAGGTTAATCATATAACTTTCGTTAGTTTCTGATTTTGCGTCCAATTAATTTCATAAATTTATTAGGAGATTAGAAAAAATTTAGAGGAGTTAGTAGAACAAACAGCCCTAAAATATTTTTAAATTAGTTATTTGGCTCTTTCTTGAAAATGTATAGAATCTTCTTTTTTTAACTTTAGCATCCAAGTATTTTTGCAATTTTATTTTATTTTGGAATGGTTTGAAAACACGTAGAAGAGTTAACAGAATTCTTGTTAATTAAAATTCACCCTTGAAAATGGAAAAAATACTCTCTGAAACTCAGAAATTTATTCTTATTTTTTTAGAATTTTTTATCATATTTCTTAAGATTTAAAAGGGTTGTTTTTAAAAACTTACAAAAATTATTTGATGATTCAGGACAGTTCACATCAGACTCGCGGAACATTTTTTTTTAGTTAAAAAAAGTGTTACAATTTATTTTTCACCAAATAAAAGAAAATAATGATCTAAAAAATATATATATTTTATTTTTAATATCTCCTGGAATACACGAATTGATATAATGTATCAATTCTCTCATTTATTAAAAGAACATTAAATAAAATAAATATTTTAAAAACAAATCCGAATTTCTATCATGAAAAAAAATTCTTATATCTATAGCTATATCAGGAGATCCATGATTTATCCATATAACATTCAAAAATTACTGATGCAGAAAAATATTTCTCAAACAATTGGAAACAAGTTTTTTATCAACTATTGAAGAAACTCGTGTGGAACTTAAATAGTTTTCAAAATTATTTTTTGAATAGTTTTTTCAATCGATTATTTGGAGACCAATAATTTCCATCTCTATACACAACAACAAAAGGCTGAAAATGGTTAAATTTTTAAAATTTTAAGTAAAAAATCACGGAATAATTTGACATACTTGTATCTGAGAATAATGAAACATACAAGGAAAAAATTAGTCGCTTAAAATTTAAGTTACTATCGAAGACTCTTGGACATAAAATTTTATAAGACGCAGTCGCAAAAACTTTCAGTGACTTTCATTAAATAGTATTCTATTTTTTCTACCATTTAATGAACTTCTGTTGATATTTAATAAAAAGTCACCGAAATTTTCTGCGACTGCATCTTATAAAACTCTATGTCCAAGAGTCTTCGACAGTAACTTGAGTTTTAAGCGACTAATTTTTTCCGGGTATAACAGAAAATTTGAAAAATAGTTACATTTAACAAGGAATTCCGTTACTTTTTCGCAATTTTAAGACAAATTCCAAAATTTCACTTAGTATTTCACAACTTCAAAATACGTGTATTGAAAGTATTGCAAAGTTCATATAATTTTACACTGTTAGAAATTTCTACCGTAATTTTCCGAAACATGTGACTGGAGTTTTATTCAGTTACAGTTTCGTAAAATTAAGATAGATTTTCAAAAAATTTTAGTAAATTCAGGAAAAAATTGCTAAATTTTTAGTTACAAAGTGTTGAATATTCTGATAATTGTATCTGGACATTCTGAAAATTGTAACAGGAATTTACCGTTTTGGGTAAATGGAGTTTTATGCAGTTACATGTAACTGAAAATTTTGTTACAGTTTCGTAATTTTATGATAAATTTTATAAACACTCTGTTACAGTTTGGTAGTTTTGAGATATATTTTATAAAAATTCAGTTGAGTTTAATAATATTAAGAAAAATTTCCGAAAATTCAGTTCATTTTTTGCAATTTAAAGATACCTTTACTCAAAAACATCATAAATATCGTCACATTTGACGTTACCTTTGTAACATAACAATTTTGTAAATTTCTGAACATTTCTAACAACATACGTTATATCCCTGTAAAGTAAAAATGTCGTTTCCAGAAAATTTCTAAAACAGTGTAATATAATATTTGAGCATAAATTTAAGATTCTTACACCAATAAATAAGATTAAAATAAATGATAAAATACCTCGTGAAAAAATTCTGTAGAATATGTAAATAAGCGTAATAAGAGAGTAATTGACGTATTTAAACAGTGTGTGGTGTTAACTAAAACAGCTAAAGTGAACTCAATAATTGGCCACTTTCCGGAAAACGCTTGCTGTGTCATTTTGTACCAATTTTCTGGAGCGATTGCGTTCACACCCTTCAAAAAGTTGGCTTAGTCATTAGCGGTAAATTTCAGGTGGATCTTCACTTACAACCTGCTGCCGGCGAATCGCGTGAAACGTACAGACGCAGACGTCAGAGTAAATGCAATTACCTCTATCAACGTGGCAAACTAAGTTAAACTTGTGACCTGGGCTTGCGCCCAAACTGTTTGCATTATGTATTCCTAGTTCCAGCCCTTATATACAGGAACGTTACTAAAGTTACATGAGCTTCACACATATTTCTCCAAACTCACATGGATATCAGTGTGCTCGCCTGCTCCTCGCCAAGTCAGACTCTGGCGACGCAGAATTCGATCGAGATGTACCAAGGAAGTTTGAAACTCTGCCACCACAACCGCTATCAACTTTAGTCACCATCCACCTAGTTGGCGGACAAGATTTACCACTTTAGCGAATCGTTCCACAACGGGAATCAAAGGAAAAAAATAAAAAAACGTAAGGCGAAGTGAGTATTCTGGAATCGATAAGGGACGATGCTTCCTTTACGAAGGAAAATTGACTAAAAAATGAGAAAGTGGAGGAAGAAAGAATCAAGTGGAGTGGATTCATATAGAGAAGTTAAGAAGAGTTTGAATTTCTCTCCAAAAGAAATGACGAACTGTGAACTCATACAACTTTTATTGTCCACCCCCATTGTTTAATCTGACTGTTTCAAGCGGATTTTCGATATTCGTATCTAAAGACGTACACTGTTAAAAATTTCTACAGTAATTTCCCAAAACACGTGACTAGAGATTTATTCAGGCACAGTTTCGTAAAATTAAGATATAATTTCAAAAAATTCAAATACTTTTTAGTAAATTTAAGAAACAATTTCTTAATTTTCAGTTACGATATGTTAAATATTCTGATACTTGTAACTGGAAATTCTGAAACTTGTAACATGAATTATTTTACGTTTTAGGTTACTGAAGTTTTATACAGTTATATGTGTCTGAAAATTTTGTTACAGTTTCGTAATTTTATGATGAATTTTATAAACATTTGGTTACAGTTTGGTAGTTTTAAGATACATTTTATGAAAATTCAGTACATGTTTCGTAATTTCAAGATACCTTTACTCAAGAACACCATAAATTTCAACAAATTTTACGTTACCTTTGTAAAATAAAAATTTTTTAAATTTCCGAACATGTCTAACAGTGTAACTCCTGCAGTATCAAGGAGTTTTCCTGATATTTATAAAAACCAGGGAATATGACATACAAAAAAACATAATTTATACGACAGCAAATCAAAACGTTTCAAAGAAAGATATTTCATTTAAGGCCATGGATCAATCGGACTACGTGACTAAACTATACATCTATTCATTCATGTAAGATAACTTTTTTAGCTTAAAAAACATCTTTCTGAAAATTTGGAAAACCTAACATAAAACAATAAACTACGTCTGTTAACTTCTTTTTAGTAAAAATTTTGTAAAAAATTGGAAAAATTATCGATAATTACAGTTAAATGTAAATTTTTTTGCAACATTTTCACTCAAACGAAGTCGACAGACGTTCTCTATCGTGTTCTATAGTATTTTTCAAATTTTCTGGAAGATATTTTGCAAAATAAAAAAGTTATCTTACACGAAATTTTACAGGAATTTGGTCACGTGATCTAGTTGATCCATGGCCTTAAATGATATTCATTTAAGCATGTTACAGATTTAATCGCTTATCCCGTGTAATCGAAACAGTTCTCGTGTGGAAAAATTTCATGGCGCTGGCCAGCGCCAGATCAGACTGTCTGATTTCCAGTTCTGGCGCTGACTATAAGACCTGGTCTGGGGCTGGCCAGAACTGTAACGTTTTTGTACGATCAGCCGCTAGTCAGCGGCTGGCCAGCTACAAGCCAGCAGCTAGTCAGCCACTAATTCGCGACTGGTTAGCCACTAATTAGTGGTCAGTTAATAAAGTTTTGGTTGAAAAATTATTTTAATCAAACACTTATTGTTTTCGATTAAAAATCCTAACCTCTCAAAAAAAAATTCGATTGCCACATACAAACATTTTTGTCATGGAATGCTGATCAGCGCCAGATCTGACCCAGATCAGAACTTCCAGACTAGCCGGTCTGGACGTTGCCAGACCTGGGCCAGATCAGACAGTAGACTACCATTAAATTTTTCCACACGGGTTAGGGATTTTTCGTCTTGGACCCCAAAAAAATAATATTTTTATTCCCATCAATGCAACTTCGATTTTAAGTATTTTCTGATATCATATGATGAAATAAAAAACTTATTTTCCGAATTATGTTAGTATTGGTCCGATACTGGCAAACAACCGACGATGGTTCAGTACTGACAGCCGACATTGAACCTCGAATAAGAAACTCATTTTAGAGTCTCTTATAGAAATGAATTCTCTTCTAAAATGTTTATAAATAAGTAAATTTAGCAGTAAATAAGTTGTTTGGATTACTCTACCAAAATGCAAGCCCATTTAAGTGATAACCGGGCGAACAGGAATATTCAATAACATCCTGGTGCATAATTTAAGAGACGGAACCACTTCTATAAATTTGAACCCCTTTTAGATAAATTGACTTCACCTCCTGGTAGTTATAAATCGTGTCATATATTTCTTCCTCTATTTCCTTGAATTAAGTTTCTACAATTTATAGAAAGTAGGCTTCTAGGATTTTTGAAGTATTGAAACGTAATAGAAACAAGGTTTCCTATCACTTTAGTTCATTGCTTTGATAATCCGATTCTCGAAATAGTACAATGTTTTACCGAAAGTCGACAATTTGAATGGGACTTTTAAACAAAGTTAAATTAGTTAGCAGTACTGTACAGAAACCAGCACGGACCTTGGAATCATAAACCAAAACTTGAGGAAAGTAATGCAATTTCAGATTAGGACCGTTTGACTTCGCTAAATCAATTAGCAAGTCGCCTCGAGGATCGAGTTTCCTCGTGCACTAACAATGGTCGAAAATAATGTCAGATGCAATTGCTAATCTATAAAAGTAACGACCTAGATTGAATTCATTCATTATTTGCAATATAATCACAGAAAAAAATGTAAAAGATCTCAAAATAGAAGAAAGTAATTCAGATAAAATATGAGGTGAATTAGTAGCGTAAACAAATTAATACGAATTGATTGTAAGCGAATGTAAATATAGTAATTCAACTTGAATTCTAAATCAATTCAGCTAAATTAAACTTCAAATCGAGTGAAGGTTTTTTTAAGAGGAATAATGTTAAACCCAACTGATTTCCAGTGCATTCTACTCCATTTTATTTAATTTGAATTTCAGTTAGGAGATTAAATAACATTATAAGAAATTCAACAGAATTCCAGTGAATTAAACTGAATTTGAACCATTTTAACTTTTTACTAGAAATTATAAACGAATTTAACTGTCTTGCAGTAAACTTAAATCGGAAAAAACCTTAGTGATTTAATTCAACAAAAATTTATTTATTTTTTAAAGTTTTGACAAAAAATACTTATACTTTTTGCAAATGAAATTTTTCCTTTTGGTAAAAGCTGTCATGAACAGAATTTAGTGAATCAGTTCAAAAAGCTTTACGCTCATCTCATTAACTGGTGAAAATAATAAGCGCATTACAGTATTCTTCAAAGCACAATATTGACTGACATTTAAAACAGAGAAATCATTGAATTTTAGATCAGACAGTTTAATCAGTTCACAGTAGAGGAATTAATATTGGTTCTCAGTTGTTCACATATAATGCGTTCTATGTACACATATTCGCTTTTGTACATATGTATGTTCATAATAGTGATTTCCATCTCATGGGCGTTAATTTTGCAAGCTGTGCAATCTGGAAGCAAATTTGTACGTTACATAACGGAAGTTTCAATGAATCGATTGCCAAGGCCCGAAATAAGAAATTTAAAACACCGTAAAAATGGTATGCCCCGTTGCCTGCGATAGGTATATAAATTGTATTAAAAAAAGTAATTTGGTTTTTTAATAAAAAATTTACTCCACATTCTTTAGCAAATCAATTTTTTTTTTAAATTGGCAAGGGAGTTCTTGTAATTTTCCTAAAATTGCCTGTAAAATATTCGGAACAGGGTTCAAGAATTCTTTAAGAGATTCCTATCTAAAAAGTTACTGCAGGATTCAAGAATATTTATTGCATTTATTTTTTATTTCCCTGAGGAAATTTTTGTAAAATTTCCAAGCCATTAGGTCCGTAATTTTTATTAGTTTTTTCTTATGTCCTTATCTTTAGAACAAATTCGGCAATTTTTAAAGAAATAATTTTTTCTGCGTGTTTTGATTTGAATGAAAAATCTTGTTATCCCAACCAACAAATTTGAAATATATATATATATGTTTGAAATTATTGTTGATTAGCATATTATTGCGTATGTAATAGAAAAAATTCAATTTTATTTATTTATATTTTATTTGCAAAGTTTTAGCGAATAAAAAGACTAAAAGCACTTGCGAATGACTTAACTTATGTATTATTGGATATTTTATAAAAATTAAAAATCATTGATCCAATTCTCTCTATGCATGAATAATTCATCTCTTTTGTTATCTTAATTTTAATTAATATTTTAAAAATGGAGGCGCTGAATTATTATCTGGTAAAAATTCAAATAGTTTTCGAAATCACATCAGTATATCCATTCTAGCGGAACGATGAAGCCTGACCGCAAAATTGTCTGAATACATTAATAGTGAATGCGATTAACTTCCCATCCCTGTCGTATAATAAATTGGCTCACACCGTGAGTTGCTGCTAATGATGTACATACAAATATTTAACAATCTCTAATTTACGATCTGTGATCAGGTTTTTTTATCACAATCTTGTAGTAGGCTAATATTGAATTATATTACTATAATAATTCAAAACATTACATTTTCTATTCTTCAACTGTCATTTAAAAAAAAAGCAAATAGAAGATAATTAGCATTTTTTAAGAAAAGGTCGTTCGTTTCTTTACCTTGATTATTTAAATACGTTCTAAAATTTAACGAGTATATAGATATAAAAACGCTGATTACCCAATTACCCAATTTCAATTATTTCTTTAACTAACAAGAAGAGTTTTTTAAAACTCTCAATAATACATTTGTTCAAAATTAATCACCTGCAAAGTGTAATATTTTTCGTACCATTCTTTGATCATTCAAAAGGCATTTGTTTACATTTTAGCAATCCGACGGATTATAGAGGTGAACAAATAGAAGATGCTTTTGTGTATAAAAAACTCAGTACAAAAAAACCTACATATACAATCATCAACATCAATGTAGCAAGCATCAAAAATGGGATTTCGTTTACGAAGGCAGATGCTACTGAATAAAAGTTCTATCTCTTGTTTTCATGTAACAAAAGAAAATAGAGCTATGATTCAGTAGTAATGGCGTTCCTATTTCAGACTAACGATTCAACGAGAGTTGCTTAATTAAGTATAGTATCCAACTTGAATGGACATATTCACCGCTATTTCGCACCTCTATTTTAATTAGTATTATTCAGTGTAAAAAGACTGAAATAATGGAATTTTTAAATCATATTTTATTATTGCACACTACATAACAGAGTGTATTTTATTTATTCATGCTTTTGAGCTTGTTAAAAAATGGTGCAAAGCTTTTTTGCATATTTTCGAAGCACTTTTTTCTCATGTGAAGAAAATGTGATAAATATAATCTTCTAGTTTCCTAATTTAAAATGTAGGAAACTGAAAAGTAATAGAAATAATCAAATGAAATTTAGAAACTTTAGAAAATTATTTCATAAAAATTAGAATTTGAATAAGATTACTTAACACGTTTTTTCAATTCCTTGTCCCTGTAATTCAAATATTTATTCCTAATTTCTTTATATTTTAAACATAAAGATGTTAGAACTCTGGATCAAAAATTAAATTAGTCTTTATCAATAAAAGAGAAACCTTAGATATCTCAATAAAAGTTTCAATCTTTAGTAACCTATAGAAATTAAAACTTATAAATTTACAAAATTTGTGAAATGATAGTAATAATATTAACGCTTTACATATACTTTATAAACGACTCTTTCCTCGCGCTACACTATTAAAAACATAAATTATTACACTTTTTTACCTTAAAAAAGTAATTTTCAGATTTATAAATTATTAAATATTCCAACACAGTAAACTTATTAAGGCTATAAATCAACTAGGCCACGTGAATAATTTTTACCAAGATAACTTTTTCACTTTACAAAATATCTTGAAGGAAATTTCAAAAAATACAATAGAAAAGGATAACGAATGTCTTTAAATTTCATTTGAGTAAAGATGTTGCAAATAATTTTAAAATTAAATTATAATGTCCGATAACTGTTCAAGTTTGATCTTTTCTCAAAAATGTTTTGAAAACATCTAACGAAACGAAATCTTAATTAGCAGACATTGTTTGTGGATGTATTCTATTATATTTCTCAAAATTTCAGAAAGATAATTTAGGAATTAAAAAAGTTTTCTCATAAAAATGAATTATCATATAACTTATTTAGGCGACCCAATTAATCGATAGCCTCAAGAGTGCTATTAAAATAAACATAAATATTATAATCGCTGACAAAGAAATGGATGTTTTAAAAAATGCACTAATTCACACTGCAGTGGTTTTTGCCCATTCTCGAAATCTGATTTATTCATTGAATGCACAAGAAGCGCACTTGCTGCCTTTCCTGAACAAAAGAAGAAAATATAGTGTAGCAATGCATCAATTCCTGAGAAAATGTCTCTTCCATTCGTTGACCAAGCTCTTTTCTAAGGACGATATCGGCGATACCACAGTATCATCCTCGGAAGTTAGCTCCAGATTTATATTATACATATACATATGTATGTTATCCAACGCCTTTAGATGTGCCAACTTTATTTCTTGTAGGTACATACATTACAAAGAATCACGCTTAATTCACCATAACTATACGATGCATATTGGATACCCCCTGGATAAAAATGTGATTAATTATTCTGATGTAGTTTGATGCACATAGAGTAAATTAAAATTAATCCTTTTGTATATTATAATAAAATTAATTTCCACAGCGCCTCCTTTGAAAATCCGATTTTCGGTACCTGTAGAGCGGGTTGAAACTACGATTTTCAACCCTAGGGTTGAAAGTCGCTGTTTCAACCCGCTCCACAGTTACAGCCAATCAGATTCTCAAAAGAGTTGCTATGAAAAATAGTATACATTACTCAAAACAAAACACAGCGAGAGCATTTCGTGTGATTGCAGCCCTTGTTTCACTCGGGCAGCAAACTTCACACTCAGGCAATCGCTCTGTTTCGCCCCTTGTAATGTAATATACTATTACATCTATTAGGATGATTCTTTTCTTGGCTTTACTTTTTAAATCAATTTTGCACCCCTACAAATTGTTCTTTTTAATGCAAACATGATAACAAATATATGCAGAGATCGCTCAAGGTGAATTTCAGTCGAAATGATTTATTTCTCATCAGTTTCACTTCAAATCATGCTTACTAAATACAAACATGTATTGATGGTGATTTTTACGATAGAAAATTGGAGTAAAATTCTTCTTCGGATATTTAAATAGTATTCAATCGTTTTTTACTGATCTATAGCAGTTATCGACTTCAGCAAGGTGCAAGATTGTTCCCGAGATTTCTAGCTTTGATTCAAGTACCTTTCTAAATCCGTAGACCTAACCTAGGCAATCTTACAGCAGCTCACAGTCGCGAAACTCAGAGAGGAGGGGGGATGTCTAATTCACGGATTGCGGTCTTGATCTATCTATCGAAGACCTATAGAAGGTATTGACTTCAGCAAGTACCCAGATTGATCTCAAGACTTGCAGCTTTTATTCAAGTACCTTTCTAAATTCGTAGAGCTAACCTAGGCAATCTTACAGCAGTTCAAAGTCGCGAAACTCAGAGAGGAGGGGGGATGTCTAATTCACGGGTTGTGGTCTTGACCTATCTATCGAAGACCTATAGCAGGTATTGACTTCAGCAAGTACCCAGATTGATCTCAAGACTTGCAGCTTTTATTCAAGTACCTTTCTAAATCCGTAGACCTAACCTAGGCAATCTTACAGCAGCTCAAAGTCGCGAAACTAAAAGAAGAGGGGGGATGTCTATTTGACGGGTTGCGGTCTTGACCAATCTGTAGGAGATCTACACCAGATATCGACTTTAGCAAGGTCCCAGATCAGTTTTCACTAAAAAGGGCAATTTTTCTGGGTGCCAAATCAATTTTAAAAAAAAAATTAAAAAGGGGAACACCCTTGCATTCATCTTCAATTTCATTATATTTTAATAATAAATACACTGAAATTCATAAACTCTATGTGAATAAATACAGATATGTATTCAAGTTCATTTGTGTATTTGATTATTATGTAGATTTCTCCAAAAATTATTATTAGATTATTGTCATTGAATATTATTATATTATTATTATTCGAATGAACCCAAACTTTTTTTAAATGTACTTAATATTTCGAAATCTTTAAAAAGTTTCGCTGTAACAAAAAAATTATTCTTAATTAAACTTCTATTACATGTAATGAAATTTTAATTCTAGAATTTCTGGTAATGTGTGTACAAACAAATTTGCAGAATACTAATGAAAAGTTGCTTTATCTGAAGTCAAGAGACAGTATTCTATACTTAATTAAATAAGTAACAGAATGAATACGCGAAACAAAGCCCTGGAAAGTCTTAACTATTACCTTCCTTTACAATGTACATGAACCATTTGCTATTGTTGCTGCAGGCAACGTCTGCCGAAACAGGGCTTTATTTCCAGCCATTAGGAGTTAAAACTACATACAACAGTCAAATAATTAATTTTCTTGGTTACATAGTATACCTACTTAAGGTGGATTCTTCAGGTTCAGGAACAATAGATGAATAATTCTGTGAAACTAAACGTTCTAGAATTAACCAAAGAGAGCTATTAAATACTCTCTTTGAACAAAAAGACGTCTGTATTCTTGTCGCAGTTCTTATCCTCAATTGCTGTCTTTAAACTAACTAATTGATTTTCGCATTACGAACTGAGAAAACTTGAGATTCTAAAAGATAATTCTTCACAGTTTTGTATTAAATAAAAACTTTTAATTTACTTATTTTTTGCCATTTTTATTCAATTACTTATTTTTAGCTATACTCAATCAGTTTATTGAGCAAAATTCACTGAGAAATCTGCCAAAATTAACCCATTAAATAGCTGAAAATACGTCACTGTCAAATAATATACACTGTTAAAAATTTCTGTTGTAATTACACAGTTCTGTAATGGAAGTTAATTACCAAAACGTAATGTTATTTCACAAATCATTATTATTCTAATTTCATAGCTCATGGTGGCACTGTTTTTCACAGCAAATTCACAACACCTGTATTATAATTTCGAGAAATTACTTTACAAGTACTGTGGCTTCACTTCACAATACCTCGACTGTAATTTTACATTACATTATGGTAATAAAATTCCATTGAAGTATTGAAAAGTCACAAACGTTTTTATGAGTGTATCTTTAAAAATTGAGAATTCGTTTACAAAGCGAATATTTCCAAAGCACAAAGTTGTTTTTCGATTACATACTTTCTTAGTTTCAATCAGTAATTTTTTGAAGACTAATTTCAATCAATGCCTGATTTTACTAAATTAAATTAATAAAAAATTATTTATTCAAACACATCAAATTCAGTTTTATAAAAAGTGGAAAATTCGATAATGTTTTTTCAAAATTTCTTTACCCGGGCAACCCTAAAATGAATAACCATATTTCAATTATCAACGTTTATCTCTCTGTGCATAATAATCAACTACAAGCAATAATATAAATTTGTGCTTCACAATCGCAGCGCTATTCAACTTCAATTCTGCAATCAAGTTTCGGACTATTTTCGAATACCAATTTTCATTCAACTCCGTTCTGTTTTTACAATTTTAGTCCACAATGTGACGAAAAGAGAAAAAGTATGCTAATGGATAAAATAAAAATGTCCATTTTTATTGGAAGAATAAGGTATTGTGCAGGTTATTATCTGTATTATACCTACTACAAGATTATTCATTTTTGTTTATTTATTGTTATGAAATGTGCTTGTCCCATTGTTGATGAGTTTCGCTTCATAACGGAAATCATAACACGTCAAAGTGGCTCATATTTACGGCAAAGCGTTACTGAATTTGAGCCAATTTCCACACGTAATTTCCCATTTATGTCGACCGGAGTTTAATTCCCGTTAATAAAATACGATAAATTACATTTTTTCAACATTTCTTTAATAAAGCTCTACCCCGTGGCTCAGTATAACGAATGTTTTCACACCGGGTCCATAACTTCGTGGATCTTGGCCGCTATGAATCAGAAACGTGCTGGTCTGTTTCGCTCAAATTTTAAAGCAGTGTTCAACCTCTGCTATGATTATGCAGTTGCAAACGAGCAACGAGTCAGATACATTCATGGACTTAAAAGTTTTCGAATTATGTTGTAGAAACTTCTTGGTCATCTCGTTGGAAAGAGACAATTTTCAGAACAGTATGCAAGCTGTGATGATTTGCTTAACTTGATTGAAAATAAAATCAAAAGTTTTTTGCACTACAAATATTACACTCAAAAACTTCTAAGAGATTTTAGTTTAAAAAATTTCATGTATTATAGACAATCTTATTACTTTAATTTAGAGATATCGGAAGAAAACTGAACTTTAATAAAACTTTCAATAACTTTTTTTTCATTGCAATAAACCTCTTTTGATAACAAAGCAAACATTAGAAAGATTATTTTGTAATAAAAGAAGAATAATAATAGAAGAAAGTTATAATAAGGTAACAGTGCTTTAACTTTTGGTGCCTGATTAGCTTTTCCAAGAGGAAAGACTTATTAATTGCCGAGAAACTCTTGAGTGAAAGGCATTTATAACGATGGACGAGAGCTTATGAAATTTATAAATTATAAGACAGCGTATTATATTAAACGTGAATATAAGAGAGAACTGTAGCACTTTTCATTTGAACGATGCCAGAGCATCTTTTTTTCTACTTATTTTCGTTTATGAAATGGTAGTCAGCTGAAAACTGATTCACGAATTTTAAGATGAATAGTCTTGAAGCAGAAATGCATGGATTAATTTAAGAATTATTTAGCATTTGACTTTTTATATTTACTCAGGAAAAAATCTACTTTATCTAACCGAACCATTTTGTTAAATGAAACAAAATCTTTGCTTGAGTTAACAAAATATCTCTGACTGTTCCTTTCGAGTCCCCAAGAAATATTTTTACCTTATTGGCTTTTTTATTTCACGTAAAAACTAAAAAAAGTAATGGAATTCGACATATAATAAATATTTTTTAAAAACCTTTGAGAAATATAACAACGATTTGAAACATTGCATCAAATATTCTTTCGTACATGTAACTATATTTTAATTCACTAACAGGCATTCGGGTTTAAATTTCAAAGCTTTTTCTTTGGTAATTAGTGGAAGCAGCAAAGCTATGTATGCAAATGTAATTTGCAACGAATTTTTGGCATCGTGTCCTTGTTAATAAAGCTTTTTTTTACTGGAGTAATTTTCCACGTCTACCGAGGTTTTTTTATATTCGTAACTTTTAATCCCCTGCCTGCCAGGGTCGCTATTAGGATCCGTGATATATTTTTATAAAAATTATCGCAAAAAATGTACTGCTTGCAATACTAGTTTCTGTTCTGCTAATTATAATTTTTCACTCTATTCAGTCGAGCAAAAGTGAATTTATTTCTGAAAAATGGTGCTCAAAAAATTTAACATCGTGAAATAATTAGAAAGTCTGAAGTTAATAAACTAAATTAATATTAGGTGTTATTAATTAAATATATTATACATTCAAGAAAGTCCTCATTCATGTTTAAAAATTGACTGAATTTTCGGGTGTGTAATATTTGAGAAATTAGAATATTTTATTGTTTTGAAGTTTCTAAATCTTTGTGTCCAAGAGATATAAAATTTTGTTTTCAAAATTTAGGAAATGGTAGAGAAGATAAAAACGAATGTAGATAGACTTGTTTTGGTTTTGATAATAAGAAAATGATTTCGATAGATTTTGCTAAAATTAAACTTTTTCTTTTTCAAATTGAAAGAAGTCTATCAACGTCCCTTTTTATCTTTTCTACTTTTTCCCAAATTTCAGACACAAACATGTAGAAACTTAAAATCAATAAAGCCTGTTAATTTCCAACTATCACATGTCCCTAAAGTATAACAACAATTTTATTAAACCATTAGAAAAAAAATAATTATACACCTACAAGTACATACACTAGCCAGATAAATTCAAGACCAACTTTTTGTAAAACTCGTAGCAATTTAAGACTTCTTTTACTGTGTACATGTATAAAGTCATAAAATAAAAAATAAAATCACTCCTGAAATGAAGCAAGATAAAATCCTTCGGTTGACTACGCAACGTTGCTGGCAGTCGAAAAGAACATTAAATTTTTATTAAAGAACGTGTTTTACTCGCTCGACGTATATTTATTCCAAGCGCTGAATTAAAGTCAGACGGAGGTGCCGGTAAAGCAACCATATAAGCATACATAATGCACTTACATAGGACGCCATAGCGAGTAAACCTCATTGTACCGTGAAAATTTTGCGTTAATGATTCGTTGCTTGGTTAGTGTTTCAACCCGTGAAACTCATGTTTCATTTCAATTAAGAAATATGCTCTTCACTACTAAAGTAAATGCAGGTAAACTGTTACAAAAAAGCTTCAAT
The DNA here is from genome assembly GCA_030998225.1 of Diplolepis rosae. Classification (NCBI taxonomy): domain Eukaryota; kingdom Metazoa; phylum Arthropoda; class Insecta; order Hymenoptera; family Diplolepididae; genus Diplolepis; species Diplolepis rosae. The sequence continues at coordinate 30,153,759 of JAPYXD010000710.1, read as the reverse complement.
TAAATCATACAAAGAGAAGTAGTAACTAGAATTTTAATTATTCTAAGTGGTCCATATGTGTTCAAAATCTTTGGTTTTTTTAATTGCTAGTAATACATAGAGATATGTGTATTATGAAAATATTTAACTGCTTAAATTTGTGCACAATTAATGCATCTAAATGAGTTTCACCTCTTTGCGAGAAGACTGATAAAAAATAAATGAAAACATTTAAGGAGGTTCTCTCTTTTTATAATACGAACAAAATTTGGTGTGAAGGGAGCCGAATTTTCTGCGGCTGTATTACGACCGAGGCGGAAAACTAGTTACTTGGCCGACGTTTCCTCCCGCGTTATTAATTGGAAAAAAACTCGAGCCGACTGCGCGAGGGCAGCTGCGAGTGGTTCAAGCCTGGAAAAGCGAGCTCATTAAAGCGATAAAATTAATTTAAACCTCGGACACAATCTAATTATTTTTACCAGCTCAGCGAGTCGTACTTCGACACGCGTAACTTTGAATCCGCGTCCCGGATTAGGAATGACGATAATTCCACTACAGTACGTTTCATGTACAATAAAACTATAATTGCATTTTATTGGTACATTGTGATTGACCATGCTTGTTATAATTTTCCCCCATTTTACCTAATCCGAAGTTTTATAATATTTTATGTACACTCAGAAAAAATATTTGATTGAATCAAAAAAATTATTTGTTTTAAACACTTTCTTTGATGTAAAGAAATGTTTTGTTTTAATGAAACAAAATTTGTTTGATTCAAACAAAATATCTTTGGACCAAATAAATATTTGTTCGAATCAAATAAATTTCTGCCTTAATGCATTAATTTCTTTGTTTTGAAGAAAATGTAATTTGATTCAAACAAATATTGATTTGGTTCAAAGATATTTTGTTTGAATCAAACAAATTTAATTTCATTTAAACAAATCATTTCTTTAAATCAAAGAAAGTCGTTCAAACAAATCATTTTCTTTGATTCAATCAAATCTTTTTTCTGAGTGTATAATTGTAGCAACGAGTAGTGATAACTTTTAGTACCAAAGGAAGAGTTTCTATGAAAAAACTAGAATTATTACATACATCATTCACATAGTGAATCCAACTGTTTTGATTAGGGTGACTGATTTCGGGTTTATGGTAAACAAACCATTAAATCTGAATCAGTTGAAAATTAACTGAACTGAAATCAGTGACGCGATTTCCACGATGCAATAAATTATTTTTCATTGAGTTGCGGTAAAAGTGACTTATTGCACCGTGGAATGTGCGTTAATTATTTGATTATGTCAATTTTTGACTGATTCAGTTAGAGAGAGAAGAATAAAGAGTTAAATTAATTCAAAAATTCACGCTAAAGCTCTCTAAATCTGAAATAGGAGAAACTTACTCATTGAAATATTTCTAACTCTTAACTAATAGCTTTAGTAAGTATTTATTGTGATAACTAGTAGTTTTCTTCAAATTGAAAATGAGATAGTGAAAATCATTTGCCATAATTCAATACGAGTACCTGATTTTCTTTCTTATACTGATACTGCATACACAAATATAGCAGATTGATCAAAATCACAAAAAAATGTACAACAGGGTTTACTTTTTAATTCTCTTTGTCAGAAATAAATTTTATTTTATAACCTCAATTTTACTTAAATTATTTATTGACTCATAAAGCATTTTTCTAATTTTCATCAGACCTATCTACCTTCTTTCAAAATCCCTCTTTTATCCTGGTGAATATTAACCTTCTCTCAATTTAAGACAGTTTTTATGAAAATACTGTTGGTGTGGTTTGAAAGGCTTAAAAACGAATTTACACGCCCGATCAAGCTATTACAAAATCGTTAACGTATTCCGCACGCGACTGTGTCATTTGGTAAAGTTCCAATCTTCGCGTTCTATTGTCGCGAGTGCAGACAGTACCAATTACCGGCCAATTAAGCCACCTCCGACCTCGAAGCTTCGACCCCCACTATTTCCAGCATCCAGGATTCAGCGCGAAGCGAAATGCTGCTACGAGCTTATAATTTCATCCCCCACTCCTCCCCCCTTACCCGCCACCCAATTTCACTGAAGCAATAGGTAGATTGTCCCTACTAACCAATACTGTCTCTTGTCTCTGATGCAACTAACATCATGAAAATCTACTGCTTTGACCTTTCTCTTTTTTTTTATATAACAATAGTGATCATTTTACGTAATACATTTTTTGATTTAAGGTCATAGATCAACCAGACTGTGTGACCAAATTCTTGTAAAAGTTCGTGTTTTGGAAAATATGAGAAAAGACGATAAAAAACGTCTGTTAACTTCATTTGAGTAAAAATTTTACGATAAACTGTAATTATTGATGAGTTTTTTGATTTTTTTCTAAATTTGGCACTAAAAAGAAGTTAACACGCTCGGAAAAAAGATTTGGTTGAATCAAAGAAAATTGTTTGTTTGAAAGACTTTCTCTGATTTAAAGAAATGATTTATTTGAATTAAATGGAATTTGTTTGATTTAAATGAAATATCTTTGAACCAAATGAAAATTTGTTCAAATCAAATAAATTTCTGCCTTAAATCAAACAAATTATATCTTTGACCATATATCAATGCATTAATTACTTTGCTTTGAAGAAACATTTATTTGATTTAAAGAAATATTTATTCGGCCCAAAGATATTTTGATTGAATGAAACAAAAGTTATTTAATTTAAATGAATCTTTTGTTTGAATAAAAAAAAAGCCTTTCAAACAAAGTATTTTCTTTCATTCAATCAAATCTTTTTTCTCAGTGCAGACGTGCTTAATTATTTCTTGTTACTTTTTTTAAATTTACAGAAAGATGTTTTATAAGTTAAAAAAGTTATCTTAAATGAACGAATTAATGTATAATTTAGTCACGTGGTCTGATCATGGTTTACTGAATTTAAATTCATCAGAAGGACACTTGACAATTAAGGTAGTTCATCCACGAAAATTAAACCTCAGGCAAAAATAGATAATTTTGCTTTCAAGAAAAGCAATATTATTATTCAAGGGCTTTTTTGAAAGAGAAAAGATTATTTTCTATGAAAAAATTTGTAAGAGAGAAAAATAATTTTATTAATAAATTTTATTTTTGCCCCAACTTTTTTTCTTATCGCTTCTTACCAAATTTAAAAAAATTATGCGATTCTAATAAACCACGAATCACTTTTTCAAGGAAAAGATTCACTGCAACTTGACCGTTTCCAATTTTTGAAAATGAATCAATTATTATCGAATTCAGCAATTTGTTTATAAAAACTTCGTTGTAGAAAATATTTTTTTGATGCTTTCACCCATTAAAGAATTAATTTTAAAAAATTGGAAATGGTGAAGTTGTGGAGAATCTTTTATCTGAAAAAATCATTCGTGATTTATTAAAATCGAATAATTTTTTAAAATTTCGTAAGAAGCGATAAGATAAAAAGTTGAGACAAGAAAAATTGTATTGATAAAATTATTTGTCTGTTTCAAATATTTTTCATGGAAAATAATCTTTCCTCTTTCAAAATAGCCCTTCAATAATAATATTGCTTTTCTTGAAAGCAAAATTATCTATTTTTGCTTGAGGTCTAATTTTCGTGGATGAACTACCTTAAGGGTTAAAATTCTTGATAATGAGAAAACTGAAAGACAAGGGATTTAAATTTATAAATTTTGAAGACTGAAATGTTAAAAGTTGGACTATTGATTATTTCAAATATTTATCAGTGATAATTCAAAAGTAACCAATTAGAGTTACTATAAGGCGTCGCAGTGGAAATTTGTTTGCCCGAAGTAATCAGTGAAAACTGTATCACTAATTTCATTGATAAAATTATACCCAGTGTATAAAAACTGCATTTATATTTTTCTTAATTTTACTACTCAATTTCGTGGTACAAGGTTGAAAAGATTGCAACGTTTCTCTAGCCGAAACATATTTTTCAATGTATAAAAATATATAAGAAACTAATTATTAAATGAGAAAGTAATTATAATTTATATATATATATATATATATATATATATATAAATCTTACTGGTATCTTTTTCTCCAAAAATTGTATTAAATGACTATATATGATTTGGAGATTAACTGTCAGTTGCGACTTTTTAGTTTTATATATATTTCTTTACACAGCGCACATATCTTGTATTGATATATAATATGCATGAACGTTTATAAGACCGACTTGTAGAAAAGCATGAAATGAAGACGATTTATTCTCTTCCTCAGACCCGCTAATGGGAACATAAAGCGACCTTTACAAGCCTTCCGCGTCCTGGAATTGTCTCTTTTGAGAACGAAGAAGGTCGTTGGGGAGAGCTCCTCGCTTTCCAAATGAGGTTTAATGAGCCACCAGCGACCCTTCTGTTCCACCGCAATATTTTATCGTTTGCTCTGCACTCATTACATATACCAACTACAACTACGTTGATATATACTGCCCCCTTCATATGTTTATATTCATATGACTAATTTATTTGAAATATACATATATAATAAACATAAAAAATAAAATCATATTAAAAATATGATTAAAAGTAACATTATAATATAATAATTAGAAAAACTTTTTCATTCTTTATTTTTCTCGCACAAACACTCGAACTTTCTCCCTGTGTTTAATTTGCGTCAGAAAGAAAAATTTAATGTTATTCCGGTCGCATAATAAGTACAATTAGCCTCCCTTTATGTGCAAATGAATAGGTTCAAAAGTCCAATTGATTTTAATTAAAAATTTTACATTTTGTGATAAAACTTATATCCCAAGGAAGTCTTGCCTTATTCCAATTGAAAATAATATTAATAATTTGAAATTCGAATATTTATTTGTTGCTATAGATTTTTTGAAGTTCAATGCAATTTCAGAAAAAAAAATTTTTGGGTAAAAAGTAGGACGATTTTAGAAAAAACCCGGTGTGCTTCTTGTTTAACTTAGTATTGATTGATATTGACCTCATATCCATAATTTTTGTGAACATTTTTGGGATTCCAAAAGCATACTTTTAAAAATCGGGTGAATATGGTATTTGATATATTCTAAATTTTCAAGGCGGATAATCCTGATTAAAATCATTTGGATGAAACTCTGTCTATTTATTGAACATGCAGATATAGAAAATACAATACATAAATTTGAATTAGTTTAAATATACCGGAAATTAGTGACCTACTTCTGCTTATTTTAATAGAAAAGAAGCAGTAGAAACCAATTAAACTTGACCGAAATTTCTCTGGACAGTCACTAATTTCTCGAAATATCTTCCAGTTAAGGGGATCCGCCATCTTTAAGTGGTATATTTTTGATTTTTTTGACATTTTCCAAAAATGTTATTTTTTTATTCTCTATGCTTTTCTGAGTACACTGTAAAAAAATGTTCAGAATTTTTTCCGAAAATAGTCGGACAGCTTAAAATACAAATGGGTCGTAAATTTTTCCAAAGATATAGTGGGAAATAATTCTGACATAGAACTGGAAATAGTTCCTACTGTTTGCCCGGAGAAATATCCAGTTTATCAGGAAAAATTGATATATTTCATAATTTAAGTGGAAAAAGATCCAAAAAAAGTGAACAAATTTCCGTTTTTGTGAAATAATTTCCGCTTTTCATGGACAAAATCTCCTACAAATTCGGTCAATTTTTCTCAAATCTATGAAATATTTCCACTTTCTGTAGGAAAATCTATGCTTCCTAAGGATTTAGGAAAAATTTCCTAATACATAGTAGGAAAATTTACCGATATTTTTTACAGTGTATGTGTGTACATTTTCAGGGCAATCTGATTTCTTTTGTTGGAAAAATAAATAAAATTAAAAGTTACTACGATTTACGAATAACACGTTTTTAGCGAAAATTAGCTTTTTACACAAAATAGTTTGCAACATATGTTTTAATAAAATCTAAAATATTAGGTACAGGCCTTTGAAATATTTAACATTTATTTCTTGTTATTCAATATTTTTGGGTATAGAAAGCACTCTAGCTAAAAAAATAACTAGCATTTTTTCCTTTATATTTTGGGATATTTTTATTTATTTTTTTATTTTATTTGTAACTTTTTTTCAGTCATGTTATCTTATTTTCCACAGCCAAAGAATTTCTACACATTGTAAGGAATAAAATAAAAAAAGAATCATGCCAATTGGTTAAAAAGTTATTCAAAGTCGAAAAATGCAGGAATTTTTGGAAACCCCAAAAGTCTTTCTAAATAAAGGCACTAAACATAAAAAAATTATATGGATGGCCTAAACTCAAAAAATAAAAATATTAAAAGTGGCAGATCCCCTTAAATATAAAATAATATTTTGAGAACAAAAATGTTTTTAAATTTTAGAAAAAAGTAAGATAAATTCTTGTTTTTTATAACCAATAAAAATGTTCTCGCTTTTCAAATTTTCGAGACTTTGGAGTAACCTTAAAACATTAAAAATTTAAACGAGCTTCTATCTTAATGCAATGAGTGTTATTCAATGTCTGACGAATTTAACTTCTAGGATGTTTGCAAGTATTTTGCTTCGCTTCGACAGTATGAAGGAATCTAATTAACAAGCTCTGACATTAAGCTCTACTCTGTGCGATGAGTCACGTAATCTAAAGCTTAATACACCAAGGTATCTATACATCGAGCTCAACCGTCAGATATCCATCGTCCGTTCGAGAGCAAGTTTGAACCACATTAGTATGCATATGCAAGCAGAGGATATTTATGGTGTTCTATACCGGAAGTTAGATCAAAGTGTAAGCTTTCCGTTCTGCTTCGGTAATTTGCTCTCCATTTCAAACTGCGTCTAACGATTGACTCGTTGGTAAATCAGAAATGGTGGAAAAATATTAAAACGTAAAAAATGGTCCGGAAATTCTACGATGTGAAAAAGCGGCTTATCGCAATCCTCATTCCGCCCCAATTCAACTGCTAGTTTGCAATCACAGAAAAAGCAGCTCATATGCCCAGACAGAGAAAATTAGGGATTTGAGAGAACTATTTTTTATCCACAAAGAAGCCTTTTTTTTACATTTTTAGAAGTAAAACCAATGATTGTAAATTTTGTGTCGATTATGTGAATCAATTTTCCGAAAATAGAGTTTTCGCGCTTAGAATTTTCGTATTTTATTTGCACACTCGTAGACTCAAACAAAATTACGTCGAAACAATTGTTTTTTCAAAATCTTCCAAAGTGGCAGACGTTTTAACAAACAAACAAAAAATTTCTAGTTGAAAAGGGTTGTAAAAATTGAATAAAAAAACTTTTTAAAAAAAGCTCATGTCCTGACCTAGCGATATAATTCCCGATGTTCCAAAGATTCTAAACGGGCTCTTGCGGAAACTTTTTAAAAACACGACTTTTGGGGAAACGCATTTAAATATATATATATATATATATGATGAAATAAAACATGATTGGAGAAACTTACGATTTAATCGGCTATGCCAGAGCATATTTCTAGTAACGTCTATTTCGAAATATGCACAATAAATATATCGATTTTTTGAAACCTTGAAAGTAGACGACCCCCTTAATATGATTTAGAAAGAGGATTAGCAAAAACAGTCGAAATCTTCCAAAGAAACTTAGAAAATGGAGTTCCATATAATTAGAAGTTAAAAAATGCAAAATTAGAACGTTGATAAATAAAATAACTTCACAGAACAAAAAGTAGGAAATATAGTTGCATAATTAAAAAGAAGGAGTTTTATCAAACATTAAATTTACACACTTCGTATTTAAAGAATTAATTTGATCCTTAAACGTATTTCGAATGAATAAAAGAAAAATATTCCCTTGAAGTATTAATGATTATTTACTTTTTTCTTGATAAAAAAGAAATATAACCACCTGTCTCAGGCTTTTATTATCAAAAGCGATAGAATGTTTTCTATTTTTACGTCTAGATATGATAGAAGGTTGCAAAAAACTGTCAGTACCGGTTCTATTCACTATTCTTCCGTTTTTCTTCCTCTTTTCGGATTTTAACAGGGCTTTCCTTTGCCTGATGTTGCCACACCAGGACAAATATAAAGCCATTTTCATGCACGAATCGGCAAGATTATTCTTACGAGAGATGACTTTTTCAATAGATAAACGATGCATCTGCATCAACGGCAACAGAACATATTCAAGAGATTTACCCAAGTGAAAGAATGTTCTAAAAATTTTCAATCAAATTCGTTATCTTTCTCACTTATACATCCAAACCAACTATTGTTATCCACCCAAGAAAATTAATTACAGTTATGATTTTTCATTTCACTATTTTGTTATACACGGAGAAACCCTTTATATCAATTTTTACTATAGTATTTTTCAATTTAGGGAAAAAGGTGTCACTTTGAGAATTTTTGTTAGTAAAAATACTAAACTTTATAATAATGATATGAAACTTTAGTATAAACTATAGTAAAATTTGCTATTAACTATGCTGAAGTTTCATATTATTATAAAGTTTAGTATTTTTATCAACAAAATTTCTCAAAGTCATACGTTTTTCCCTAAATTGAAAAATACTATAGTAAAAATTGATATAAAAAGTTTCTCCGTGTACGTTTTCAAATTAAAACTCAAAAGTTTTGAAGATTGAATATTTAAAAATAGATCTGCGATAATAATTGCTACGACATAATATTTTTCACGCTTCGAAAAATAATGTTCTCCAAACTTCCAAAATCTCTTGGATATTCTTTTATTGTGGGTATTATAGCAACTCTCAAGGGGAGATATCCCAGCCATAAAATTTTATTGACCCAGATTTCATATTTCTTGCTCCCTTAGACTATTATTTTTTTATCAACATAAGTGAATTTCAAATACTCCATTGAATCCGCTTTATTTGTATGTTTTATCGTTGCGCAAACTCTTGAGCATCCAACTGAATTACACTTACAGTTCTACAGACTCGTTGAAAAAATAAGATATTAAATAAAGGATAATATCAATCTCACTGATTATAACTTTTCGATTTGAAGTCATCAAAACGTCACATATTTCCGTTTGGTTTAACACCCCTCGTCACGAATCTATATATATATATATGTGTTATGTTGTTAGCAAAAACATATTGTAGGACTTTTAGTAGGACATGTATGTCCTTGAATTGATTTATAAACTATTATACTATCCCGAAATTTCATTTGATCAAGGCTTACATAATTTTATTTGTTTTCTTTCGGATGAAGCGAGCGTGGGGGAAATCTCCCCCCGCCAACATCCCGTAAAGTCTGCCTCGGAGAATGAATTGATAAATAATGCACCCTTTTTTGCAAATTTTACTATTCGCATTGCAAGTTCTACCATTTGTAGAAATCGTCTTTTTCCGTCTAGCAACTCAGGAAATTTAAAAACAGCAAGGGCGTATTATTTTTAAATGTATTTATTATTTGTATTTTCTTCATTTATCGATCAATTTCGTTGATTATAAAAGTTTTATAAATGAATAATAGTTTCTTGAAATCATGGCGCCAATGTTTTCTACATATTTCATATTGCCAAAAAGACTGAAAACTCAGTAAAGGAATTAAATGAATTCAATTGATGGATTTTGAAAACTATTGAACTTTTACTGCAAATGAAGGTTACTAAACCACGAACGTTATTGAATTCCGTTAGGTTAACTTTCAATTGCGCTTGGAATTACTTCAACAATAAAAAAAAGAGTGATGCTATAAGGCTGAATCTATAGCGTATCTTTCATCGCAATACGTTTCTGTATTTTCGCACGCTTTCATTTAGGTGAGAGCGCACGTGCAACTGCAATTCGCAATAAAAGAGAATAAAAATAAGTCTTTTACCTCAACTTTTTAATACATTTTAGGGTAACTATCCATTTGCTTTATGGTATTTTTGCAATCAAACATTTTGATTTATGATCACATAAAAGACAAGGAGCATACGAGAATAGAAACTGTTGATATGAAATAATTCTATCTGATAATCATTTTGTTTAAAAATAAAATGAAACAATGATTCAACCTCTAGATATAATGGGATAAGCATATAAAATATTCGCAATAATGAATTTTAATTGTATCTATTGAAGAGTACAAGATTTTTGAATTCACAATCTATTTTTCTTTTTTAGGTAAGGCGAGATGGCACTTCTAGTCAAAGCTTCAATTTTTATGTACGTAGCTATTTATAAATGTCATGAAACAAAAATGAAATTTTAGAACTATTGATGCAATAATAAAATTAAAAAGAAGCATTTATATCTAAACTAAATTTATTTTAAAGTTCCAGATGTTAAACGCCTTGAATAACATCCTTCAACGATGATAAAAAATAATTTGTAGTATTTTATGATTTGAAATTTCGAAAAGTAAAAAATAAATATAAACCAAATTGGTTTCGATATAAAATTCATTGATATCCATGAATATAAATTTTAGAATGCAACTTCATGTTTCCCATTCAATCAAAAAATAATATGAAAAAATAAATCGGACAAATTGGAACAATAAATAGCAGCTAGAAAATATAATATTGTAAAATCTGTCAACCTTCTTCAATTATTTATCAAATAATTCCATATAATTTTTTATCTGAAAACAAATTTGTTGACTTAATTTATGAATTAACTTTCAAAATAAGTTTTAACGATAATTTAATTTCTAAAAGGGATAAATTAGTTTAAAATTTATAAAATTTATTCTCCTTAAGGGAATATTTTCTAATGAGAAATCATCATGAGTAAACTTATACAAGTTTAGAGCATGAATATTTATCATGGTTTGAAAATAAAATGTTTATTCTAACCTTTCAACACTCACAGTAAAGAAATTATTCAATCTGTTAAGTCTAACGGGAAATTTCATCTTCGATTTATCTGCTCAGTGCATAAGCTCACAAGTCTGTAAAATCTTATGGTTAGTAAATTTTTCAACTGAAATTGAGCTTTTTCCAAAGTAAAAAAGTTCCAGTAAGTTCCTTAACCCGTTAGGATTCCATTTAAATCATTGAAAAATTATCTACAATTCTCTTTGATTGGTTTACATTGAAATTAAAATTATTTAAGCAAAATTTTGTTTATGAAAACAATATATGTATAAAAAATAAATATATTTTTCAAATAAAAACAAATAAGAAAATCTGCCCGCTTTGAGGACATATTCTCATCTCGCGCAGCTCGGTTCGGTTGCAAGTTTGGGCGCGCGATTTAATCGTCGCGCTTCGCGCTCCGTTCTTTTTGCACCTCGCGCTTAGCACTCGGTCTTATCCTCTTCGCATACATTTAAGTTTGTTTCTTATAATTTGATACTAAAGCTCAAATCAATTTTATAATATTACAGATGATGTGAATTACACATTTTCTCGAAGTCACTAAATTTGTTTTTGAGTTTAAGTGAAACAGGAAATTCAATTCACTTAAGGCTCTATCGGCCTTAAGGAACACATTCTCATTATGACACTTGCGCTTCGCGCTCGATTTTCTGTATACATTTCAGTAACTTTTTAATATCACATATTTAGGCTAAAAAATGGAATTTTTTCAATAGTGTTTCTTATAATCAAAAAATAAAATATACATTCTGTCGAGAACTGTCTTGATGAGAATGTGTAAACCTCATTTAGGCAAATAATTTTCCATCTAAACGTTTTTTTTGTATCTCACACATTTTATCTAAAAAATGGAATTTTTGAATTTTAATCGTATTTTTGGAATTGAAACGAAAAATATATGTTTTTTCAGAAACTGTGTGAAACAAAATTTGTAGATCTTTTTCAAACGAACAACTTTGCATCCTTACGTTTTTTCGTATTTCACATATTATTGTTAAAAAAAATTGAATTTTGGATTTTCAATAGTATTTTTTTAAATTAAAAAGAAAAATATACATCTTATGAAAAAATGTTGCAATTCAAATTTGTAGATCTGAACGTAGAAAATAATTTTGTATAAAGTGTGCCCAAGCTCAATTCAATCTGATAATTCTATCGAGAGTTATCGAGTATACGACCTACAGACAGACAGACAGACACTTTCGTAAAAACCATTTTTTCTGACTCAGAGGATCTCAAAACGTAAAGATTTGATGAAAATTTCGAAAGTTATTTTTCACATAAAACTAATACCTTCTTATCCATGATGAGAATGTAAAAAAATAGTAGAGAATATTTCAAAAAATGATATTAGTCCTTGATAACCGGAATTAAATAATAATGCAAAATTTTAAATGAAGTCCGGAAATATTTCTTTGATTTTCATTGAAAGCAGGAAAATTACCGACCTCGGACCGAGGTAGGCCATTTTTCTGCTTTCAATGAAGAGAATTAGTCGGACGTAAATATCTTATAAGTTTCTTTGATTTTAAACATAATTTTCAAAAATGATCGATTCTGAACTCTAAATTACGCGTAACATCTTTAAGGGCATGTGAAATTAAGGAAATGATCATATTTTGTAGTTTAAAATTTTTGAATATGCATTTTTCTCCATGTAGTCAACTTTTGTTTTAGAGAATAAAAAAAAAAGTTCAATTTTATCAAAATCTATCAGGAAATTTTCTTTTATTATCGTTTTATTGATTTCAGATTTTTACATGTTTGTATCCAAAATAGATAAAATTTCGTTTTCGAAATTCGAGAAATGGTAGAAAAGATAAAAACAGAGGTAGATAGACTACTTTTGATTTTGATGGTAAATGAAAAATTTCCGATAGATTTTTATAAAATTGAATTTTTTTTACTCTCAGAAAGAAAAGTTGTCTATCTACTTTCACTTTTATCTTCTACTCTCCAATTTCCCCAATGTTGAAAACAAAATTTTATACATTTGGGACGTAAATATGTAGAAACTGGACCAAGTTGTTGACATAAATTTGTTACTTTTCTCAAATATCACATACCCATAAGAATTCTTTTTTAAAATCCATTCCCAAACTAGACAATAAAAATCTGCCCGCTTCGTGGGCACATTCTTATCGCTTGGTCTTATATTCTTCGCATACATTTAAGTTTATTTCTTGTAATTTAATTAAAGCTCAAGTCAATTTTATAATATTGCAGATGTGAATTACATTTTCTCAAAGTTACTAAATTTGTTTTTGATTTCAAATGAAAATGGAAATTCAATTTACTTAAGGCTCTATCAGCCTTAACCCTTACTTGCCACCTAGGGGTCTAAAGGACCCCGAGCCTCTTTTTCCTTAATTTTAAATACCTAAACTCAGAGGAGCAAATCCATAGTAACATTCATCAGTAGTTCGAGAGTACAAGTACTTTTTAGGCTAGATAGGATTATACTGGTTTATTTTTTCACAAAATTTCACCCTTCATTTCTCAGAATAAATATACTTTTTTAAGAAGCCACTTAATTACTATTTTTTTTTCTTGTAGAGACACGTCAGTAGAAAACGCAACTCAAATTTCAGCCCTTGATATCGAGAAATAAAAAAATGATGAGTTTTTTCGTAAAAACGGTCATTTTTTTTACTCATGCATTTTTTAGCATACTTAAATTTAATTTTTGGTAATGTAACCTACATAATCCTTTAGAGTAAGCTCTTAAGAAGTTTTAAAACAAATTTTAAGTAAAAATAATCAATAGTTTTTTTTTTATAACGTGTTTTGTCGCTGGGGTCTTAACACTAGAAGTACTACGTGAGTCATTTTTGACCCACGAGAGTTTGTCGAGGACCCTACCCCCCTCCATAATCATCACAGGACCAAACGCCCTCATGACTTTTAATCATTTATGGGGTTGTACAACTCACAAAAATGTCATCTCCCTAGATCACCTAGAAGAATGAAAAATTTACCTGTTATACGTGAGGTACCACGTGGGTCATTTTTGACGATACTCCTAGTGTTAAGGACCTCTGTCTAGCAAATATGTGATTCCACAGAAGTGTAATAAGTAAGGGTTAAGGAAAATTACATGATTAAAATAATTTATTTTTTCCAAATATCACAATAAGGAATAACAGTCATAGACTTTATTTAACTAAACGATTTTGCATTTTAACACTTTTTTCGTATCTCACATATTTTGTTTGAAAAATTGAATTTAAATCATATTTTTAGAAATTGAAACGAAAAATATACATTTTATCAGAAACTGTCAGACAGAATGTGTTTATTGAAGCAACATTCTTACGTTTTTTTCCTATTTTACATATTATGGATAAAAACTTGAATTTTCGATTTCCAATAGTATTATTTTAAACTAAAAAGAAAAATATACATCTCATAAAAAATGTGACGATTCAAATTTGTAGATCTTTTTGCAGTAAACAATTTTGTATCATAACGTCTTTTCGTATCTATTTTTTATTCGTAACTTGGATATTGACTTTTTTCAAGTTTTAACATTCTGTAACTTTTCTAATTTTGGTTTAATCGAAAAATGCTATTGTAATAATTAGTAAAGATTTATAAGGACTATCAAAAACCAATATTAAAATTTTTGATTTAAAAAAAGAAATGTCAGAAACACAAAAAAGATTTATATTGACAATTTTTGTCGGATGTAACTTAAAAATTTGATGAGAATTTCGAAATTCATTTTTAACATAAAACTAATACCACACTGAGAGACTTTTCGTTAGAGTAAATGATAAAGATGAATCAAAATTTAGTATAATATCGTTCCAAAATGGGGAAAGCCGAGGCTTTATTATACCTATTCATATTATGACATCGAAGTTTGATATAGTCATAACGGTCTTTAATACATGAAGAAGATAAAGTAGTATTTTAAATACTAAATATTATGAATCTCTATTCGAGAAATTGAAAGTACGAGAAAATGATATTATGATTACTAAGTTGTCTAAAAATAATTTGAATAAGATGAATAATGAATATCAGATTTTGGAAAGCATGTTTGAGAAATTCATATTATGAATATGAACTTGCTAGAAACCTGGCGACGCGCAGCAAAAATCAAAATGTTTATTCTCGGTTTTTCGTATAATTCGTTTCAGAATGCCGTACGAGTGCTTCCGGTGTTTTCCGATTGGCTTCGTATAAGTCTGCCCAACTCAGTAGTGGCTTATAAGCGATATTTCTTTCAGAATATGGCAAGCGAGAATAGCCGAGAGGCTTTAGGCGTTAGACATGCGTTTAGTTATGTAAATATAGGTATGGTTATTAGAGGGTTCGAACCCAAAAAGCGATTCTGAAATTTAATTCAAGTATATTATTATAAAATAGTGTATTATTGCGTACTTAAATATGTGAACATAAATAAGGTATGATAATGATATTTGTGTATGTGTTTCAGAATGTCGCATCAGAAAAAGACACAAGAATTCCTTTTCTGAAGCCGTCACTTCTAAAGGTCAAACCTTTTGGTGGAGTGAGTGATTTTTCATATAGTGGTTTTCAGATTCCCATATTCTTTGTTTAAAAATTTGAAAAGATTCTTTCAGTCTTTCGAATAAAATGTATTAACACCACTTTAAATTCGCTTCGCAACTTTAATATAGTGAATTTCAAATTCTCGTCGGTTTTATAACAGATAGTAAAACATATATTCCATTTATACAAACGAAAATATCAACTTTGCCCCTTGAAAACCACTATATTAATTTCTGATACGTAAACCCTGCTTGCCTCACTTTGAAACGATATTAAACTAAAATATGATTCACTTTTACGATTTATTCTAACAAAAAGTCTCTCAGTGCATCTCATTTACGATAAGAATCTAAAAAAGCAAGCATCTTTATACATGGCCTTTAAGGGGGTCCTACCATGTAAACGCCGTTTTTCGAGGCGTTTTTTGGGATCTTGCAGAAGGAAAAGAATTCAATATTTTCCAATGCGGTTTTATTAAAAATTTTTATTGGTCCTTTGAGTATAAAAAAAAATCGAAGTTTAAGAAATAAGTGTTATGCTGTAGCCACAGCACCCCTGCAAACTTAGGCCTTCCAAAAGTATGTGGGTTGATGGTACACACAATTTTGCAAAAACTGTTCGTCTGAAACACAAAAGGAAAAGTTTTTTACAATCTGCAGACTTGCCGCTATCGTACGGTAATAATTCACATAATTATCTTTACAATTGTCAAAATGGCGGATCATGAAAAAAAAAATCTCATTTTTCGGTTTTTTAAGCAGATAAAAACAATTTTTTTATTATTTGTTTATAACAATTGGAAGCTCATCTTGTGCCGAACGATAGCGACAAGTCTGCAGATTGTAAAAAACTTTTCCTTTTGTGTTTCAGACGAACAGTTTTTGCAAAATCGTGTGTACCATCAACCCACATACTTTTGGAAGACTTAATTTCGCAGGGGTGCTGTGGCTACAGCATAACACTTATTTCTTAAACTTCGATTTTTTTTTATACTCAAAGGACCAATAAAAATTTTAAAAAAACCGCATTGGAAAATATTGAATTCTTTTCCTTCTGCAAGATCCCAAAAAACGCCTCGAAAAACGGCGTTTACATGGTAGGACCCCCTTAAAATGGATGGAATATTCAAATTGTCATCAGATGTAACCTAACATCAAACAGTTGTTGAAAAGGCGAGAAAAATCTTTGTACATACCATCAGTGAAAAGCTAGCAACAATAGTAATCCGATGGGTGAATTTCCGCTGAAATAACAGTTGAAATCGCACAAGCTCTCTGGGAAAAATGTCGTCCCCGCTACCGTAAAACAAATAAAGTATAAAAGAGGCAAAAGCCGTCCATCTGTCAGTCCCGCCGACCGAGCTTATATTCATGTACCAAGTATAGTACCTATAGGTATTTCACGTGTTCGTCACACTTGTGACCGTGCATAAACCTCCATGTGGGCGGAACCTTCTGTAAAAGGTCACACATACAGAGAATACTACACTTTCAAGTCCATAAACACGAGTTCGTACATTTGCAGAATCCCAGACCACCTCAGGGTCGAAGTGCGGAGGGCTGGAAAGTGCTGGTTGCAGAAAAGGGGTATATAGTGGCGAATAATGCTAAAAGCTGACGGCAGCGATGCGTTAATATAATATTTTTATTTTATTTGTCTGCCTCACTCGGTTCCCGAAGGTGGCACCCGTTGAAACGCGGCTTGAATAAATGCTTGAAACTTCCAAGTCAGACTGTCACCAACATTTTAGCCTCAAATCTAACCGTATGTTCGGCATAGTCGCTACTAGGAAAATCAACGCAAACGGGGAACTGAAAGCTCAACAACTGAAATGTCAGATTTATCGAAGTAAATCATAAATGTTTACCTCTCAGGCGAACTTAAAAGAACGAGCTGTTTGCACCAGATTCAGATTTCTTTGGAAGTCAGGTGGGAAATATCTGAGGGAGTAGGTTTTAAAAGATTTTTATTAAGGAGATGTCATAATCTTGAGAAGCATCCGAGTTTTGTTATTGCACTTAGAATTTTTTTTTATTTTAATAACTTACTATCATAATCGATAAAAAATCTGGTTGAAGAAATTTTCAATGTGGTAGATGGTACAAGTCACGTACACTGAGAAAACAGTTTTGTCAAATCAACAAAAATATTTTGTTAGTATTTGACTAACAAAATTCATTTGTTGTGCCAACAAAACATTTTGCTATATCAATCAAATTTTGTTACTCAAACAAAATGTTTTGTTGTGACAACAAAATATTTTGTCAGGACAACAAAAAATATTTTGTTGGATACATTTTTTTCTCAGTGTACGCTCAGAGAAATATTTGGATAATCCAACCAAATATTTTAGTTACTTTTAATAAATTTCGAATATTTATTATATCCAACCAGAATAATAAGTTAAGTCAATAAAATCCTTTCCGAGTTCAATAAAATGTTTTTGTTCAACGAAGAAAATTTTTTATCTGGGCGTAGTAATGCAAATTTTGACTGTGATTTTTACAGGGTTACTAAGTACCTCTGGTTTCGAAATTCCATGACTTTTCCAGGTTTTCTAAGTCTAATTTTGAAGAAATTCCAGGTCTACTTTTGAAAAAAATTCAATCAAGATTCATTTTAACCCATTCTATTACAATGAAAACGACTTTTTAACGATAAATTATTGAATTGTAAATTTTTCAATAATATTTGTATAGAAGTGAAAAATAATTCTTTAATTATTATATTATTTTTATTATTATTACAAATAGAACACTCTCCAACTATATTTGTTTTAAAGTTAGGATTACAGTTGGAATCAATAGTAATATAAAAAAACTGAAATTTGAAAAAAAGTTAAGATAAAACTTCTTTGCCCGCCGTACACCGAAAGTTACTCTTGTTATGGTCGTTTTGCGTGCGGAAAGTTGATTTTCCCATACTAGTGCGGTAAAATTTTAAGTGTGCGGAAAATTAAAACAAACTTAACATTTTACCGCATTAGTGCGGAAAAATTAACTTTCCGCACGCAAGATGACACCGACTCCGCTAACTATTGGTATACAGCGAACAAAAAAAATTGTTCGTATCACGTGCGGAACGTATTTTAACGCGCGAGCGAGTTGCGACTCGCCTTTCACTTGAGATGCCTTTCCGCACTTGAGACAAAATATACTATTAAATCACATAAACAACTTATTTCCTCTTTATATAAATTCATCGAGCTTTAATCAGTTCTTCTTGCTTTTCCAATTGAATTTTACGTTTCTTTTCCTTTAATTCTCGCATTTTGTCTGATATTTGTTTTTTTCTCAAGTTTTTTTTTCCTTTCTCCTTCTCTTCTTCCTTTTGTTTTTTTATAGCATTTGAATATTCCAAAATAGTAATTAAGAGTTTGAAATAGAGGTAACTTCAAAATATTAAGTCAATTTTTCAAAACTCCATGACTTTTCTAGGTTTTCCAGTAGGTTTTTTAAAATTCATTGACTTTTTTATGTCTTCCAGGTCGTCCAGGTCTTGTAGCAACCCTGTTATAAATCCGCGTGGAAGAACTAAAAAAGTTAATATCCAATCCTTTTCAATGAAGTTGGAAGAGGTGAAGTATAACCTCAGTTAAAAATAAAAACAGAATTTTTATCACCTGTCCTAGAAGCACTTCAAAAGTTAGAAATTTATAAAATGTTGAAAGATTGCGCATAGAACTACATGACTTTGTCATACACTCTACTTGTTGCAATTCTAACTGTACAAAAACCATAAAATTGTGAAAAAAGAATCTTCAAAAAATATTTCATTGTAGATAAATATGCGAAAGTGAATCTTAACGACTTAAAATGACTAGTACTGTGCTTTTAAGAGCTTTACACTCAATGAACATCCGAAAAATACCAAACAAAAACAGAAAAAAGTAATGAATGAAAAGCAATTAATTTTTTTGTTCGACTTTGCTTCATGGGATCCAGTAATATTTACAAAAATCGCCGCTACGCATAGAAAATTAAATAATTCTTCCATGAGTGGAATTATATAATTAGCATAATCAAAGTAAAGGTATAAATTCAAAGTGAAAAGTTTCGTGTTTAGTTTTACATATCATGAATCTATGTTAGTTATTTTTAATAATATACACGGAAAAAATTTATTCTTGCAGAATTCCCGAATTGTTCAGAAATTGAGGATAAGAGAAAAATTCGGCCGATTTTCAATGATTTTTCAGTGAAATAACTCGAACGTTTCCAGCATAGTTACTGAAAAGTGCAGTAAAGCTTTTATTCGAATATTACGAATGTCTTTAAGAGAAAATATAAAATAGTAGGATATTTCTTACAAAACGCCTCAGGGAAATTTATAGTTCTTCTGAAGTAAATTTTAATAATTCTTTAACCGTGAGAATTACGGTTGTCAGTCTGTAAAAATTCCCGAACTCTGGAATAAAAGAAAATGCGCAATCGTCATAATTTGTGCTGCACTGGTTTCTGGAAATTTTCAATAGATTCTCGTTAAGAATATTACTGCGTAGTTTGGGAATTTTCACAAAACTATTCTTAATTCTTCTACAAAAAGTTCTATAATATTTCTAAACGAGTAAGTCCATAATTTATATGGAATTTTTCTCATATCCTAAATTTCGGAACAAATTTGGGAATTTCTCAAAAACAAATTTTTTTCGTGTATAATGCTAACTTCATTAACTTAAACTAAGAAAATAAAAGTATTTAATACTCAACTAAATGATTTGAATTCAATTCAAAATATTGGATTTTAAGATAACTTCGATACGTAATTTTTAAAAGAGCTCTTTGAAATATAAATTCTTTGTGTGTTTATTTCTCTAACTTGCCTTGCTTTCTGACTATAATTTCAACTTGATTTTGGAAGGGGTAAAACAAAATGAGCGAGTAATGTGATAATATGAAATTGCGAAAATGAAGTGAACTCCGACTGCCTTGCACGAACAGTAATGTTAGTAATGAAGATTCTCAAGGGACGAAAGCGCGTTAGATGAATCTTTGGAAGCAGCCACACTCGTGATTTCATTTCAAACGCTGAATAATACAAAATCATGCCAACCAAATATTCTGAAAGTGACTGCCTAGTTTGAGACTTATTTCAGGTGCGAAATTCTGCATTTGGTTAGTATCACATATACATCGAGCAAATAATCAACTTCGTATTGAACAACATTGAGATCATTTTTGCCGTTTAAAGTAAAAGAATCGTTAACTGACATTTTTGACAAAAATGAGTTTTTTACTCTGTAAATCTGAATCAGTCAAATTTTCACTGATTGAACCAGTAATTTGCCTTTTTACTGATTTATCAGTGCAAAATTATTCTTCACTGTTAAATCAGTTAATTTTCACTGATTGATCTTGCCAACGCTTCCGCGCATGTGCAAGGTTTATATTTTTTAGATACCGTGTAAACGCCAGTATTTCTTATAATTATCTTTATTTTTGATAAATTGGACAAGGGTGTAAATTACCTCATTTTAGTATTTGATGTTCCCAAATATTGAAAATACTTATTGCAGGGTGCATAGCGTAAAATGAGCTCAAAAAAGAGGAAATAGGGTGATTTTTTTACAAAAAAGGGGAAACATTAAACATTAATTTTTACATGTTGAAAAGAAGAAATAAATATTTTGTAATGAAATGATATATTTTTATTCATCTTTATATAGTTATAATGTTCTATTCAGTCAATTTTGTAAATCTAAACGAAGCATATAAATTATTGTTTCGTTCACATCGTATAGACAAAAGAAACAGAATCATCCTAGAATAGAGATTTAACTTCTACATGTTTCTCTTAATTCAGTATACCAATTTTATAAGTCTACGTAAAATATAGGTTTATAAAAACATTTTTTGGTTCACAACTTGAAGAAATATAAACATCTTGAACTTTTAAAGGAACTTATATGTATTTGAGAATCTAAGGAAGGTACGTTATAGTTTTTTTGGCCCACAATGTTGGGAAACAGAAATATCTTTTGAAAAGTGAATTATACATCTAGCAAAAACATTTAACATTTATTGGTCCTTGTCGTAGACGAATATTATTTATTTGTATTAGCTAAATATTTAATTTTTAATGAAAAAAGGGAAAAAAGGGGAAGATTTTTGAGAATAGGGCAAAAAAAAGCTCAAGACTGTGCACCCTGTTATTGTGAAATAATGTTTATTTTGCAAGTTAGGAATCTCTCCCATTTTTAAAGAAATTGCAGCGAGCAAAGCTATTGGAAATGCACGTTTAACACATCTCTGAAAGTCTGCAGTCTAGTACATCTCTTTCAGAGGATTATCTGCGGATCACTCTAATGGCTTTCCGGACAAGTAAAACATAATACCGTGGATGAAGTTCTTCAAATCTTTTAACGATGACGATCATCAAATGCCTTTTCAAATGCCTATAGAAATCAAAGTGTCCTTTTTCGAAAAAAAAAACCGAAATAACGTATCTTTTCCAGTTGAATAAGTTTTGTCAGTGAAGTTAAATTAGATTGAAATTATGTTTTTTTTTATAAAAGGTAATCTCATTGATAAATTTATTTGTAAGTCGGTAGAAACGCTTTCGAGTGTAATATGTCGAAATGACTCGATTTCTGACCCATATTTTTCTTTCCGTTTAATATGGTATTCTTTTATTAAGATTTTTCACGTACAGGAAAGGTCAGAGCAATTTGAAGAGAGAAATAATTTATCTTTTCTCTTATTGAAGATTTTATAAATATTCTTAAGATCTGTTTTATGTGCGCTCCTGAATGTCCAGGATCATGCAACCATTCTTCCTTTTCACTTAAAACGATCCAGACTTTTTGCAAAATCTTCTTCATCATGAAATATTAAATTTTCTCAGTTTTTTCATTTTAAATACATTTTCATAATTATTATATTTTTTACATTAAAAGTGTAGAAAATTATATCGCGGTTTGAACGAGCCATTAAAAGTTTCGATCGGATAAAAATTATAAATTTTTCGTATTCGAAAACAGTTCATATCTATCGATTGATTCAGAATTTAAAAAGTTCATAATTTGTATCCAATTAAAGGCTTTGTCAGCTTGATTCATTCAATATTAAATTTTCAAACTTTCATTAAAAAAACGGGATGAAAAAAAATTCAAAATGGAAAACTGAAAAAATGGTCGCTTTAACTTTTTTTCGACTGTTTGTCAAATTCTTTCTTAGAGAATTGAAGAAATCACACAGAATTTTTATTCATTTGGAAAAACTTTCTGTGAAAAAAGGAACGCTTCCACTCCGCTGGGTATATATAATTTCTTGTTTTTTGGCATAGGGTCAGTTTCTCCTCATTTTCTTCATTTAAAAATTATCAATGGTAGATATAAAAAAAACACGTATTGAATAAATATGTAGAATTCACTGTATATAAAAAACCGGATAAAAGGAACGAAACTTAGCAATTCGCAATCAAACCCACCAGAAATTTTTTGAAAAAATACCCCAAATGATTACACAGACCCACAAAAAAAACTTTTTTTCTGAGCCGTGGATTCCAGTATGATATTTCTATGTATTTTTTCCCGCTGAAACCGAATCTGCAACCCGTTGAACCCCTACACGTCAGGGGTTTGACATAACCTCAAAAAACACCAAAAATTTCACTGGAAGCAATAAAATCACCTACTTTATGCTATTTTCAACCCCCTTTCTCCGAATTAGTAATTTCGTAGCCCCATAATTCCCTAACCTCGAAATACCATTACTGCATAACCTCAAAACCTAACCTAACCTCTTTAAGTAGAAGAATCTAGTCTATGAAAACAGAATAAATTTTTGAGTTTTTGTGGAACATAGTTGGATTACCTCTATAACCTCAAAATTTCCCAACACCATAACCTCAATATCCCGTTATTCCGTAACTCTATATATTATAACCTCTCCACCACGTCATCTTTTTCTGTGGAGAAGTCTGCTTCTTGCAATCATAAGAGTTTTGTGAATAAAGTCATAAATCAAGGTCTTCTTTATTATTTTTTTAACACCTCTCAGACGTCTGATACCTCAGTATGTTTGTTATCCAATATCTTATTTGCAATATTTATGAAATTGTATTTTTTTGTAGTATTCACGCAATTGTTCAACAAATGGCCATTACCAAACTTCTCCACAGAAAAGGATGATGGAGTTAAGAGGTTATAATATATAGGGTTACGGAGTAACGGGATTTTGAGGTCATGGTGTAAGGGGATTTTAGGGTTATAGCGTCACTTACCTCCAACTATGTTCCACAATAAACTCAAAAATTTATTCTGTTTTCCTAAACTAGATTTTTCTACTCAAAACGGTTAGGTTAGGTTAGGTTTTGAGGTTATACGGTAATGATACTTCGAGGTTAGGGGATTATGGGGCTACGAAATTACTAATTCGGAGAAAGGGGGCTGAAAGTAGCATGAAGTAGATGATTTTATTGCTTCCAGTGAATTTTTTGGTGTTTTTTGAGGTTATTTCAAAATCCTGACGTGTAGGGGTTCAACGGGTTGCGGATTCGGTTTCAGCGGGAAAAAATACATAGGAATATCATACTGGAATCCACGGCTCAGAAAAAAAGTTTTTTTTGTGGGCCTGTGTTATTAATGACAAAAAATATGAATCCCGAACAATTTTCAATGTTGAAAACTTTTGTTAAGGACTTTACTACCAGAGTCTCTCACTGATCGAGCTCTTTAGTTCTCTGTCTAGATGTTTACAGAAATTTTGAATTAATCTTTTAATTTATGGCACTGAAGAAGGACCCCATAAGTGGCTGAAATGTTTGCCTTCTTTTTTTACGTTTTTTTTTCTTTTTATATCTCTTATTGATAATTCTTAAATGAACAAAATAAGGAAAAACTGACTCTATGCCAAAACAACAATTAATGAATAAAAATTCTGTGATTTTTGGGTCAATACAATAGCAGACATGTTTTCAAATATGTCACGTTATAATAATTTTTCATTAAAATTTTTTTCACATACTTTTGTGTTGAGACAATTACCTATTTTTTAGTACAATAAAGCTACTTTGACAATCGATAATGTCACTAGCTATTTTCCAACATATATATATATACACGGAGAGAAAAGTTTTGTTTAAATTAAACATATCGTTTTTTTGATTGAGTTTATTAAATTTAAGACAATAATTTATTTGTATTGACCAAGAATTTGTTTGATTTCAGTAAATACAAAATATGTATCTTCTTGATTAAAAAAAATTATGTATTTGAGACGATTTGTTTGATTCAAACAAGGGATTTTTTTAAACTGATTAAAAGAGTTTGCTTAATAATAATTTATTTTAAATAATAAGATTATTTGTTTGATTCAAACAAATAAAATTGGCAGAGAAGTATGCAATGCATCCGCGCTAAGGGCGCTGACGGTACTTCCTGATTTCCTAACCTCGCGTCATGTGTTCCGGGTACCAGTTCTGGTATATCGATCGGAAATCTAGTTGAATCCAGTGCAATCTAGTGGATCCAGTGCAATAAGATTCGAGCTAATATGGAAAAAATATCCGAATTATTAAAATCGTGGGAAATCCCAAATAATATTATAGAAGAATTCGAAGGTAAGACACTTTCTTTCGAGCTACTTTACTTTTTTATTACACTCTTATTGCACATATAGTTTGCCTAACCTCATTCTTTGATTTTTTATATTTTTTTCATGCATCATTACTAATTATCATTCCACTGTTCATTTCATTATTTCTTCATAAATAGTTCAAGAAATAGATGAATTTGTTTTATTGAATCTGAAAGAAGATGAGATTAATCAACTCTTCAAAGGGAAATCACTTGGGCTGAAAGTGAAGTTTCAAACTAGATTGAAAGAATACGTTGAAAGGCAGAAGGTAAAAATTTTACAAACAGGATTCAAAGTGATACATTGAGAATCATAAAAATATATCTTAAATATACGCTTTGCTTTTATACAATTACATGGATATAATAGTTAGACTACTTTATTGTCTTTAATAGGATTGTTCAGAAGTGTCAATTCATGTCACCAAGCGTAAAATTGAAAGTAATAATGACTCAAATTCAACAAAAAAATCGCATATAGGTGTTCATAAAGAAAACCTCGATGTGAATAACTTTGATAACACATTTGACATAGAATGTGAAACTTTGTTGGAAAACGAATATGAACAAAATTCCGACCAATGTCAAAACCAAACGACAGCTAATGAAATAACAGAAACGAGCATTGATGATATATTATTTAATTTGCATGAACTTGTGAGTTTTTACGCAATTCATTACCTCTCCCCTTTTGAAAGTTATAGTAACAATAGATAGTTGGACATTTCATTACCTTTCCCCTTTTCAAAGTTATAGTGACAATAGATGTTTGGAAATCTATATTTTCAGGATTTCGAAACGTTTTTACGTGAAACAAATACTGGTGCAATATTCCTTGAAAAGAATAAAAAAAAAGTTTTGGATGCTCAAAAGCAGAAGAGATTAGTTGATTTGATTATCAACCATTTTATGGAACGTCGCATTTGCACTTCTGGCAAAGTTCAATTGTATGTTTTCACTTTTATTCATTTTTATTCCCATCACGGAGTTTTCAAATTTTTTAAATAAGTTCTCTCAACCATTCTTTTATTGCTTCCATTATACATTTATTCAACAGCACAATTCATTTTGTGAAAGTGTTAAACTGTATAGTTACTCCAGATAATTATATGGTTGAGAGGTTGAGGTAACTCTTAAAAATTTGTGAACTATATTTTTCTATAGCAATGCGTGGTTGTCATAATCATACAGCTTCTTCCAGTATTTCAAAAAGACTAACATTAGTGATTTAGTTATCCCATGTATTTTTTTTTTAAGTCCACAATTGAAGAATCATCACTTTGATATTCTTTCGAGAAAAATCTCAGGGACCTTTCCGAAAGAAGACCATTCTGTCTACTACGTTGCTCCAAAAACAAATGGACCAAACCAAACACTTTCGAAAGGCAAGCTTGTAGATCGGTACCGTAATTGGATGACTGCAAATGCGAAAATAGGTCTGATCACTCGAAAAGGGAACAATACTAGCGAAGGCGAAGAGACTACTTTGGATAATGAGAAAAATCTTCATTATGCTCGTAAGACTGAATTTATAAAAATTAATATTTTATTCAATGAAATGATTTTTCGAATTTATAATCACAGTTTTGGAAGATGAGCGGTCGAAAAATGAGGCTGTTCAGTGGTTACTAAATAATCGAGAACCATGGGACTCAGTAATTAAAAACTGGAAAAAGTGTATAGACTTTAGATTACAAGATTTGATCTCAAAGCCTGGAAATATTCAAACTATATTTGAACATTGGCCTGTATTGCAACAACCACGTGGAATAGAGCTAGTAGGTTTTATTAAATGTATGGCTGATTTCTGTATGAATAAAACGTTTTATATCATTTTGAACAATTGTTTTTTTGATTCTAGATAAATATTGATTTCGCGTACAAATTTCGCAGAGAGGGTCAAATATTTGTAGAATGGCCAGAGTTCTCTAGAAAAATTTTTAAACTTATGCAACAGGAAATAAAGGACAAAGCTGCATTAACTTTGTTAGAAACACTTGAGCTACCTAATACTTCTGATGGTACTTAAATAAAAATGAACATTAAATAAGAATTAATCACCATTAAATGAGTATCATATACATAATCTATAATTCATTTTTCAGATACAAAGAATCTCAAATTGTTACTTCTTTTACCAGCACTTATCCCACCAACTTGCAGGTTTAAAACAAACAAAAAACCACTTTCATTTTGGAAGCCAAGCATCGCCACTTCTCAAGACACCTTTATTTTACATGAAAAGGTAAATGTAAAAAAACTTTTTGTTACGTATATTTTTTTGCCATTAAAATTTATTTATGCGTTGTGCTTCTGCATTTTAGATTCCTGGGAACATTGACAAAACAGTCAAAGATTTGAGAGATAAACTTTGTCTATTTGAATTATCATTGCAGCCATTCATTCTTGTGGTAGGACCATCACAAGAATCCATAGACGCAATTTATGTGTGCATTGATTCAACGAAATATAAGGTGCCACGGATGTTAAATGCAGTAGACCTTTGCTATAAAGCGATGCATGTTCTGCACGCCGAATATTCGCCTGTATGCGAACAAGTATGGTTATTATTGCAAAAAGCAATTTACCATCAGGAAACAGATTGGGACAGAAAGATAACGGGTGTAAATACAATTTTAAGAATGTTGAAAGATATGCAGTAGGTAACATTGGACTGTATTTCCATGAGGCTTATTAACCTCGTTCCATAAGGAAGAACGAAGTTTCTATATGGTCTGACTCTCTACAAATCATAAAAAATACTTCAATTCGAATTCTCAAAAATAGATAGAACTTCTTCCCGTTATTTAGTAACGGAAAAGTAAGTTCTCAAGAGATTTAGATTTTCTTAAACTATTGACAAACTGATCTTAATTTGATTTAATACTTTTTAATTTCAAAGAGACTTATTTACCTTGCTTTATAACGTATAAATAATTTTTCAATATGGGTTAATTCCTTCAAAATTTCAAAACACTTGAACTTAAATTTTGAAATACCAATCCAATTTTTGTCGTTATTTAGAAACAAAAGTGTTTAAAAGCTTTTAATTTCTTTGAACTTATATTTATACTTTGTAATTTTGAAGATACTTGTTTTCCTTATTTAGTAAAAAATACTTATGTACCTTGTAATGAGCAAGGAATATTCATCTTTATAAACGATTCAAATTTTGTTAAAATTTTAAAGAAATTTAAACTTTAATTCTAAAAATTCGGTGGAACATCTTTCTGTTACTTAGTAGCGACAAAGTAAATTTTAAACATCTTTAAAATTCCGTGGACTATCAGCGAACTCCAATTTTAGATTTCTGCTCTTGAATTCCAAAAAAACTCCTTTTTATTATGCACTGAGAAAATTACATAATTTCAAGAGCTGCGAGTTTAAAACTTGAAAATATTAAAATGTACATGTGTTATATTTGCAGTGAGAGATACCAAACCCCATCATTTTTGATACGTCACTTTAAACTTCGACATGTAATAACCGTAGGTGATCGGTATAAATGTAAACAAGAAAGTTGTGTTTTTGAATTTCAAGATTCTTACGCCTTTAAAAAGCATCTTGTGAAAAAACATAGTCAAACTGTTGAAAAAAACCACATACCCATTTCAAAAAAACAGTTCATCCCATCATTTCCTGTATTAAATATAAAATCTCAAGAAACTTCTTCAAATGAATCGTTACTATTGCCAGACGACGTTACGATCACACCAACTCAACTAAAAACTGTTGTGAAAAACTCAGCGGTAAATTTTCTGGCTAAATTACACAATCATAATTCTATTCCACGCAGTGTAGTTCAGACCATTGTAGATTATACTCAAGATTTTCATGAGACAGGGTATTTAGAGCTTCTGAAAGAAAAGGTTTTAAATATTTTTGAAAAAGACAGTACCAGTGAAAAAGATATTCAAGACATAAAGATTATGTTTAATATTTGTCAAAATCCTTTTGAAGACTTAAATACAGAGTACAAAAAGGCTGAAATTTTTCAAATCCACTGGTTATTTTATTGAACCACAGCCATACGTAATCGGGCAAACTGAAGTTAGTAAATTAGAAAATAGTGTTACAGTTAAAGTACCAAAAAATGTAGAAGGTCAATTTATTTCAGTTAGAGAAATTTTAAAACGCTTCCTTGAATTACCTGGATTTTTAGACGTTGTTTTAAATTATATCACTTGTTTATACGATTCGGATTCCAATTTCATGTTTAATATAGTTCAGGGAAAATTATGGACAAATATAAAATCTAAATATCAGGACAAAATTATCATTCCACTGATAGTCAACTACGATGATTATGAAACACAAAACCCTTTAGGCTCTCATGCTGGGATTCAAAAATTGGGTGCGACGTACTTGGTTTTACCAACATTGCCACCACAATTTCAATCGTCTTTAAAAAATATTTTTTTAACATTATTATTTTACGAACGTGACAGAGAGCAATTCGGAAATCGGGCTTGTTTTAGACCTTTGTTGAAAGAATTAATTGAGCTTGAAACCAATGGAATAGTTATTAATAATAAACGAATTTTTTTTTGTTGCTTACTCATAACAGGAGATAGCTTGGGGGTTCATAAAATATGTGGATTGGTTGAAAGCTTTTCTGCAAATTACACCTGTCGAATTTGTAAAGTCAAAAAAGAATGTCTCCGTAGCCAAACTATAGAAGTTGAATCTTTGCTCAGAACAATCCATGATTATGAAGATGATCTCGAAGGAAATGTTTCTAACACTGGAATAAATGACTATTGTATTTGGAATGATTTGCCGTCCTTTCATATATTCACAAACACCTACTTAGACTTGATGCATGATTTTTGGGAAGGTGTGTGTCCATATGATCTAAGTGGAATAATTCTCCATTATATAAGAAACAAGTTTTTCACATTAGAAGATATAAATGACAGAATACTCGGATTTAATTATGGTTCAATTAAACAAAATAAAGTTCCATTCTTAAAAAAAGACAAACTAAAAAACGGCAAATTAGGCTTCTCAGCGTCAGAAACAAAGACATTTGTTAAATATCTGGGTCTTATGATTGGAGATCTTATACCTGTAAATGATGAACATTGGAATTTATTAATATATTTGCAAAAAATTAACGATCTTCTCAGCTCTAGGTTCTTTAATAATAACTGCCTTGCTTTACTTAAAATCCTCATTTCCGACCATCACAAATTATACATTAGTCTTTTTGGAGAAACTTTAAAACCAAAACACCATTTTCTTCTTCACTATCCCCAAATGATTGAAAATGTAGGTCCCTGTAAAAATCTTTGTTGTATGAGAACAGAAGCAAAACATAGACCTTCTAAAATAGCGGCACATTTGTCTAATTCTTCTGTAAACTTACCACTGACGGTAGCAATTAAGCATCAATATCAACAATGTTATGATTTCATGTGTCAAGATTCTCTTATTTCTCACATAGAGTCTGGTGCTACACAAACGCCTTATGACGAGAAATTAATGAATTTTCGAGAGTATTTAAGTAGTGATTTTCTAAATGATTCAGGTGTGAATTCGCCATCATGGTTGAGAATCGATAATATAACTTATAAGCCATATATGGTGCTAGCTATATCAACAGATGACCATATTATGCCAAACTTTGCACAAATCCTTAAAATTTTAATAAATTCAGAACAAAAGTGTCTTTTTATCACAAAAAAGTTTAAAACTTTAGGTTTCTGTAGCCATGTAAATGCGTATGAGATTCTTTTAACTAACGATTTAGTTTCAGTTTATATCGACGATATCTTCAGTAAATTTCCAACTTGCATACAAAATGCAGCAGACGGGAGATATTTTATTGTTTATAATGAATGTCATTAGTATGAAAAGTTTGTAAAAAAAACAGTAAATAAAAATTTTTCCTGATGAAAACATATTTGTATTTTATATATTTTCACGGAGAAAAAAATTATTTGAATCAAATAAATGTAATTCTGAATACGTTCTAATCAAATATGGTTTCGATTCAAAGCACTTTTCCTTTCATTAAAAAATAGTGCATTTTAGATGAAAAAAACGTTTTGTTTCAAAAAAGTTCTTTCGATCTAAAATATATTTGATATAGGACGAATTCAGTTCTGTATTTCTTTGATTCAAGTAATCTTTTTTTTTGTATACATACCTTCCTCTTTTGAAATGAGCAAATTAAATTTTAGCTGAATAAATTATTTTTTAAATTTAAACGAAATTGATTTTTAATTTAAATAACATTTATATTTAATTTAAGCAAAATTTATTTTTAATTAAAACAAAATTAATTTTGAAATCAAACAAATATGGACAAACAAAAAATAATCCAAACAAAAATTTTAGTACTTTTAAACAAAATATTTGTTTGTATCAAACAAATTTGGTCAAACAAACAATAACTCAAACAAGAAGCTTGCAAGTTTTGAATAAAATATTTGTTTGAATCAAACAAAAACCGTCGAACAAAGAATTTGTTTCAATCAAACAAACAATTGTTTGGCCGTATAATAAAGGAATAATTTGTTTGAATCAAACAAATTTTGTTTGGATCAAACAAACATTTCTCTCAGTGTAGAGAGAGAGAACCATAGAACACACTTGACCACCAGCAGTAGACCTAATAGCTAAACTAGAGACTGGAGTATCCAATCGAATCTCTTGGTGTATGGTATACTACTATAACCTTATTAGTTGTAACATGCGTGCCAACATTGTAACTATCGTAGTTTCTGTGCACCCACGAGGAATTTGATACTTAATATCAATTAAAGAGCTTTACTTGTATGTTAGAAGCCCTGCAAGTTATTATTGTTGATATAACAATATATCTACAGCTTCTATGTAAACAAGAGTAAAACAGAGTTGGCGCTCTTCAGCAGCCATTAATTTAAACTCTACTGCAACTTTATAAACATTATTTATTTTTACTAATATCAAGGGATTTCATAACAATTTATAGCCGAAAACTACTACTTTAATTAGCGTAAGTTGTATTTATAGCAATTCATTTAGTTAGGATTTGACAACCAAATAAATATGTAGATGTCAAACTTTTACTACTTGAATTAGTAGAATTAGATGATGACTTAGAAGAATATTAGTTAGTAGTAAAAATATTTACTGAAGCGATTACGTAAATGGTTTTACATTGTTATAACTTGTAGTTTTATAATAATTCAAATTTTAAAACAATACTTTCTTTTGCATCAGTGAGATTTCATTGATGAAATAACTGGAAATTGGTTACTCTTTCACAGGAATTTTATCAGTGAAATTTTATTGATTCAAAGTTAGAGAGTAGAAAGATGGTGAATTGCTCTTTGAAACATAAAAGCAACTCTCTTTATTTTATTCAAAGAATCGTTTTTATAAATACAATCACTTGTTTTGAATCACATTCATAAAGAAATCAATCACAATTAAAATTATATATTTAGAATTGACTCACTAATTTTAATTAGTTGAAAAACAACTATTGGTTAAAATCAAGAGAGACGCCTAGAGATTGTAAGAATTGATTTTGTTACAACGTTATTCTTATTTGAAGTAGTGCTTCGAAATCGGAAGCATTTTATTTAGGATACAGTAATTCTTATTGAAAAATAAATATACATTTAATATATCGACTCTCTGGAAAAAAGACGCTTTCGACTGCGCTGGGATACGAGCCCAGATCTTTCGATTGGAGGTCGAAATCCAATTAGTAATTTTTGGTCTAATTCTAAACAGTGACTGAACTTTAGCTATAAATTATTTGATTTTAAGTGATTTCTTATTTAATATGTTTGATTGTATTAGCTAGAATGTGATTGTATAGCTACAATTCCCAGTGTGGAAAAATTTTCGAGCTCTAATATGGTGCGAACCAGCCTGACTAAATTCTAATCTGGATCGAATCAGGCAAACTGGAATGGCCCTAACCACTGTTGTAATAAATGTATAAGTCATATGCAAGACAAGGCAAGCTAGTCTCGCTCTGATGTCCTTTTATAA
Source organism: Diplolepis rosae (assembly GCA_030998225.1). Lineage (NCBI taxonomy): Eukaryota > Metazoa > Arthropoda > Insecta > Hymenoptera > Diplolepididae > Diplolepis > Diplolepis rosae. Next base: position 30,120,900 of record JAPYXD010000710.1, on the reverse strand, counting down.
ACAAATCTCGGTATGTTGATTTGGACTCAAATTTGTAAAGAATATATTTCCGCAGAAAAAAGTTTTTTTAGATTATATCTGAAAACAATGCTTTTACATGATATCACACATATTCTATACACCTTCATCGACCAATTGGACGTTTTGAAGTTATATTAATCGAGCTTATGTAGTTAGATCAAATAGATCATTAGGCATTTTTACTTCATTGAAAACTAACTTCACACTCTCTAAACCTGAATCAGTGAAAATATATCAACTGATGAATCAGTGCCCTGCTTTGATTTTACTGAGGAATCAAAGAACGTGCCATGTGAACATAACTTTTGAATTCGATTATAACGATTAAATTATAACGATGGATCTTTCATTTTTAATTATATACAATAATAATTACAATATATAATAATAATTACGTAATTTATTTTTAGTGTTATTCAACCTAAAATAAACGAATTCAACGATCGTTAAATTTTTTGCTAGTTTTATTATTCCCTCCTGAAGATTTCACTGATTCAATAAGTAAGTTAATCTATGTCACTGATTCATTAGTCGAATTTCACTGTTTCTCAGTAAAAGACTTACAGCTGCTGCTTTCAGTGAATAATCACTGCGAATCAGTGGCTATTCACTGATTCAAGTTTAGAGAGCATCGTCAAACACTGGGTAAAAAAACCATTAGTTACCATTAGAAATTTATGCAAAGAAACATTCTTCTTTAATTTGGAGAGAAACGAAGCATTAAAAAAAATGTCATTAAGGTCATGAATCAATAGGACTACGTGACTAAATTATACATTAATTCATTCATGTAAGACAACTTTTTTAATTTACAAAACATCTTTCTGAAAATTTGGGAAACGTGACAAAAGACAATAAAGCACGCCTCTTAACTTCTTCTTAGTAAAAATTGTAAAAAAAAATTGGAAAACTTATCGATAATTACAGTAAATTTTTTCAAAGCTGACAGACGTTCTTTATTGTCTTCTGCTGTATTTTCTAAATTTTCAGAAAGATGTTTTGTAAATTTAAAAAGTTATCTTACACGAACTTTTACAGGAATTTGGTCACGTGGTCAGGTTGATCCATGGCCTTAATGAAAGATGTTCAATTGTATTGAACTGACGGTGGCTACTTTTTCATTTTAATATTTTAATTATTTATTTTCATTCCTTTTCAACAATTAAACATTTTTTATTGTAATAACATTTTTTATCAAAAATACTTCGTTACCGTAGGAGTTTCCATGTAGGCCGGTCGTGCAAGTCGTGCAGTACAACAAATAATCATTTTACCTAGATCCCTCGAGGATTTTGAATCAGGTTTTAAAACTCCTATTATGCTCTGATATATTTTACTTGCAAAGAAAATTCAAAACAAATGTTTTCCAACTTGAAAATATTTCTCACAAGAAAAACCAGTCCCATAAGTGGTCCAAGTTTAACTGCCCGGCAAGAAGAATTGTATAGAAAAACATTAATAAATTTCTACGTCCAATGGTCAAGTGATTATTGTTGAATTCTTTTTGATTCCGTTTTTGTCCTCGGGTTTTCAATTCCATTTATCGGAATAAGCGAACTCTTGAAATAAGTCCTTTTTTATCCCTGACAAAGACAGTTTTTTATGATTGCTTTTGAATTCCACAAAACAAACTTGGAATCAAAATTGTTGAATCCCTTTTAATTCACAATTTTTTGCTGTTTTTAATGACTGTTTTTTGAAGAATTGATGAGCGAAAAACTTTTAACCCATTGGCCTATTTTGACGAGTTGCACTCGCCATTTAAAAGATGTCCACTGCGTGGTTTGACGAGTGTAACTCGCCTGTTAAAAAAGCGTGGTTTGTAGCTTTGTAGCTGCAGTTATATTCCATGACACTCTGTTGCATTTATTGTGGTTTTTGTCCACCTTCATGAATTTTCTTTTAAACTGAAAATTAAATCATATTTCTAGAAAAGTTTTTCCACAGAAAAATCATGGGCCAATGGGATAAAAACACAGTATTAGTGATTTAAGGTAGTTCAGCCACGAAAAATTAGGCCTCAGGTAAAAATACATCATTTTTAAAAATGGTGCGATTTTGATAAATCACGAATCATTTTTTCAGGAAAAAGATTCTCTACAATTTGACCTTTTCCAATTTTTCAAAATAAATCAATTATTATCAAATTCGGCAAGTGGTTTTTTAAAATTGTTTTTTAATAGTTTCACCCATTAAAGAATTTATTTTTAAAAATTGTAAACAGTCAAGTTGTAGAAAATCTTTTCCCTAAAAAAATGATCCATACTTTATCAGAATCGCACCATTTTTAAAAATTTGGTAAGAAGCGATATGAAAAAAAGCACTTAAAAATAAAATTTGTTAAATACATTATTTTTCTGTTTCAAATTTTTTCATAGAAAATAATCTTTCCTCTTACGAATAATCCCTTCAATAACAATAGATTGCTATTCTTGAAAGAAAAATTATGAATTCATACAAATTGATTGTTTGGTGACAAAGTCATTCAGTTTCATATGCACAACCTTATCTAATTTAATGTACAATAAATAAAAAAATAAAAATTTTATTTATTATTATTATGCCTCACCTCTTTGGAAGTCATCTATGAGAATTGAATATCTACTTTTTCAATTTCTACTCATGGATTCAAAAATAATGGCCAGAAAAGGGACTCAAAGGTATTAGGAATTTTTGATGTTTTTATCTTTAAATGCAAGCCTTCTTACCGGGAGGCCTTTTACTAATTTCAACAAGTAAAATAAAAAACTGAGTTAAAACTTGAAAACCTTGACAATTAAGGACGATTCACAGATAAGTTTTAAGTTTAAAAGTAACGGGGTCATGATTTATCAGCACCAATAAGCACATATCATCGCCCTTTATTCACACTAAGCCTTAGTAGTCTCAACTTTGATACTGTTTATATAAATTGACGCGTGTTTGTTTCCCAGAAATCCGTTCGCGCTCGCACCCTCTTTCAAGCTCTTTACCAACCCCTGCTTGCTACATCCACTCTAGACCACCATTTCATTATAGCGCTCCATTAAGCATTAAGCGAGGTTCACCGATAACTCTGCAGTTTCGGTGCCTGCCGTTCAACAAAAGAGCCATGGAAGGAATAAAAAAAAAGAGCGAAAAAGATACTTTCTTGAATGGATGAAACTGAAAACGAATCTATCATGGGCTGCTTCTTCTCATTTGCGGTCTTGGAGTGAGATCAGCAAACAGATTAATCTGCGTTACTTATTGTATCTAATATCAGTCGAGTGCCAACCAGGTCAAAGGTCACAGATTTAAACAGCTTGAATGGTAGTTTTAACGATGTGGCCCAATGCCATTAAATAAACTAAAGTAGAGAGAATCGGAGAAAGTACGGGATAGAGAGAGAAAGAGAGAAAGATGGAAAGGGGAATACACGTAATTCAATTTGCCAAAGGTCGTTTAGCAAAATACAAGCGCGGAAATTCCTCACCTCTGACTCGTCACTTTGTTCACCTGTATTCAGACCTACCTGAATTTGAAATGTTCATTAATGGCAATGTTTGAGACATTACAATGTACTATAGAAGTAATATTCTCCTTTTTACGTAATAGTCTAGAAATATTGCGAGGGCGAAACTTTCATATCCATATTGTTGGAAAAATCTACTTGAATTTTAAGGTAGTTCATCCAGGAAAATCAGACCTCAAGCAAAAATAGATAATTTTTCGTTCAAGAATAGCATTATTATTATTGGAGGACTAATTTGAAAGAGGAAAGATTATTTTCCAATGAACTAATTTGAAATGCAGAAAAATAATGCATTTAACCAATTTTATTTTTACCCGAACTTTTTTTCTTATCGCTTCATACTAAATTTTAAAAAATTATGTGATTCCAATAAATCAGGGATCATTTTTTCAGGAAAAAAATTGTCTACAACTTAACCGTTTCCAATTTTCTAAAATGAATAAATTATCATCAAAATCAGCAATTTGTTTATAAGAATTTTGTTTTGGAAAATTGGTTTTTAATGGTTTCAGCGATTAAAGAATTTATTTCCAAAGATTGGGAGCGATAATGTTGTAAAGATTCTTTTTCCTGAAAAAATGATTCGTGATTTCCTAGAATCGCATTATTTTGTAAAATTTGGTATGAAGCGATAAGGAAAAAAGTTCAGAAAGAATAAAAATTTGTTAAATACATTATTTTTTTGCATTTCAAATTTTGTTCATTGAAAATAATTTTTTCTCTCTCAAATTAGTCCTTCAATAATAATAGTGCTATTCTTAAAAGCAAAATTATGTATTTTTGTCTGAGATCTAATTTTCGTGGATGAACTACCTTTATTCATATTTAAGGAAAGTTTCACTCACACTGTTAGAAATTTCTGTATTAAACTTCCATTACACATAATGGAAGTTCTTTCAGTAACGTATAATAAATTAAAAATACTTTCATGTTAAAAAATACAAACTTTTATTTGAATTTTAATACCCATGTTTATATATTTTGAAAATGTTTGTTAATCTTCCTGTGGAAAAGATCTCGGACGCCTGTGTAGCTCAGTTGGTTAGAGATGTCGATCGGCAATCGAAAGACCCGGGCTCGAATCCCGGCACAGTCGAAAGCGTCTCTTTTTCCACAGAAAGATTTCAAATTCTTTGAAACAGTGCATGTAAGTGAATGCAAACTTTAGATATGGATTAATATAAGATAACATGCGTTTAAAATTAATTTTAGGTAGACGGAGAAAAATATTTGCCTAAAATTACCAAACTATTTGGAAACGCACGATAAATTTTAAAACGACGTACGTTTTTCTAATAATTCACATTCATTAGGATTTCTATTATAGAATACGCTAAATTACTGATAAAAATGATTAGGAAAATAACCTTATAATTCAATTTATTTTATAATCTTGATGGAAATTTTTTGGTAATTTAGAGTATTTTATAATAGAAATTCTAATAGATGTGAATTATTAGAAAGAAGTACGTCGCTTTAGAATTCATCATGCGTTTTCAAATAGTTTGGTAATTTTGGACTAGTATTTTACTCAGTATAAGATAATTCTAGCTTGATGAGTCTAACTTCCATTATAAGATCTGGAAGAATAATTCAAATTACATAATTCATTTCAAAAGTCACTGTAATTAGGTTTTTTTTCACTTCGTTAGTGATTTAATGTTGTCATAAACACTAATTGAACTTCGAAATTTCCACCAGGTTAAAACAGATTTTGAATATTTTGCCTACAACATATAGTGCAGTATTTCGTAATTTTATAGGGTAAAACTTAGTTTACAGTAATTTCAGGAAAACAAGCAGAAGGAACATTTGCTACTTTATCAGAAATGTTTTTTAGAAATGCTTCCTTTTTTGCAAAAATTGAAAAATAAGATCCCTTCTTGAACATTCACAATGAAAGTAATTCATTAAGTGTTCGAAGAAATTAAGTTAGTTGTTTATAGAAGTGGAATTCCTAATAAAACTATTCATTTTCGAAATCCAAATTCAAAATTTATAAACCTATCCAAATTCGAATCTTTTTATTTTTCATTATTTATTTGATTTAAGAAAATATTTTTTGATTTAAATACAGTACTGGCAAAAACCTAAGAACCTATTTATTTAATTTTATTACCTACAACGAAGAAATTTTTTTCTTTAAATTGAAGAAAATATTTCTGTGAATTACTTCACGTATGTACTATGCGACTGCGTATACATTCATTCCTTTAATTCAAAGGAAAAAAATAATGAAAAAGCCTAGTTAGGCGTTCCATGCCAGGCCAGGGCCAGGCCAAGAAGTTTCTTGCCAAGGATGAAAAAATTTCTCTTTAATTCACAAAGAGCTCACAATTTTCAAAGTATGGTGTCAAAGGGGTGATAAATTTTACAAAATGTTTAGAGATGGTTGAAAATTATGTGTGAGCGTATGTGTGTCACCTGAACCAGTCGCCACATCATATAGGTTGTTTGGAGGTAATCTAATTTTGCTCTTCATCGAGGATACAAACCCGTTTAGCTCGTCCGACAGCGAAGTCACTTCATTCCCAGTACCTGTGACCGAAAGTGAATTATCGCCCTCTTCATTCCGCTTGCTTTTTCTTTTTATTTTTTACTTTCTCATCATAAATGTGAAGGTATTAGTTTTATGTGAAAAATTACTTTCGAAATTTTCATTAAATCTTTACGTTTTGAGATCCCCTGAGTAAGAAAAAAAGAGTTTTTAGGAAAGTGTCTGTCTGTAGTAGATCGTATACTCGATAATTCTGGATAGAATTATCGGATTAAATTGAGCTTTTGCCTACTTTATTGAAGCCGAAAAAGTAAGGACGAAATCGTTAACCAGCCACATCCAACCAAAATTGTAAAAATAAGAGCATTTTTTGTGTTTTTGAATTTTTTTTTGTAAAATCCAAATATTCAATATTATATTGAATATATATTTATTTATTTTATTTAATAATCAATTATATTCAATATCAATATAATATATATAAAAGTAAATCTTTACTAAGTATCTCAATAACATTTTTCGATTAAACAAAAATAAGAAAAGTTATGATAAAAAATTGTTCACTGCAAAAAAATCTACAAAGAATCGTAACACTTTTCTATAAGATATATATTCTTTTTAATTCAAAAAATTATTATTGAAAATCTAAAATTCTTTTTTTTTAACCAGAATAGATAAAATGCGAAAAAAAAGTAAGAATGCAGAATTTTTTTATTTCAATAACATCTGCAAATGTTGTCTGACATAGTTTCTGATAAAATATATATTTTTCATTTAAAAAAATAACATTAAAATTCCATTTATAAACAAAATATATGAGATTCGAAAAAAACGTTCAGATGAGAAATTATTTGCCTAAATAAGGTCTATATATCCCGTGTAGAAATTTAAACCGGTTTTTATCGGGCCCTGGCCGGGCCCCCGATAATCAGCCTGGATATTATCAGGGCCCCGGCCGGGTATACCGGACAGGGCGCGGTCATTTTCGTCACGGGGAATCGAGCGCGCCCCGGTCGGGCTAGAAACCCGGTTAATCCTCGATCGCACTGCAAAAAGAAGTGTCTTACCTGGTATCTTACTGTAAGATATGAGATGGGAATTTGCTATCTTCTGTCTTAAAATAAGATGTCTCACGAAGTGTCTTATTCAAAATTAAGACGACTTACGTATCTTGGTACGAATAAAGATGTAATTTCCGTCTTACAAAATAAAGATACTTGATTGAGTTAGATAATGTGTTTTAGTTTAAGATGTTTAGGGTGCCATAAGATGGTTCTGGCATAAGATGTTTCTGAATTGTAAGATATAGCAGGTCAATAAGTTAGCAAAAACTAAGACGCGTAAAGTGTCAAAGAAGTAGTGGTCGAAAGATAGAATCTCTCAAAGGGTTATAGTTACAGTTCATAACCTCAAGAAATGGAGCGTTTTGACTGTTCCATCTTTTTCTTCTGTGGCGTAATATCAACTCATTTAGAGGAATATATTGTTCAATTTCATCGACACGATTCTTTATTCAAACTTTACATATGACGGATGTGGAGCTACATGTAAAAAGTGTAAATCGTATCAGCAACACGTGCCTCGATATCAGGTATACCTTCTGTTTTAACGTATTGGATACGTTTGCTAAATCGCTTGTCTCCTTTTCCAATATAGATAATTTACTTGAATTAATTTTTTTAAGAAGTACGTACAGCCATGTAAGCCACCACATGTGTAGCAGACACCGGTATGCCGTAAGCTTTTTCTCACAGTGTAGAGGTTATAGGAACAATAAACTGTCGGTAACTTAAGTAATCTGTGTTACCGATGGCTCAACTGAAGATATTTTACGTGTATTCAAATAAGATGTTTTAAGCAACTTGAAAGTGACTACCGAAACATCTTAGATATGACTACACAAGTATCTTAAATTAAGACACTTCTTTTTGCAGTGCGGTTACCGAATAGTTTCCGGTCTGTACCCTGCCAGTCCCTGGTCAGGTATACGTATAAGATGTAACCCTCTAAATTACTTTAAAATATTAAAATAAAAGCAGAAAATTATACATTTTTAATTGCTATTTATTAGTCATACATAATATATTTGTTGCGACAAATCTTTAAAATAAATCAAGTTCATTTTTTGAATGTATTGAATTGTATCAGCAGGATCTTCACTTATATTAGGCTCTTGCTCATTATTGTCCTGGTGAATTTCGTGATCAAAGTTTTCTTCGTGGTCTTTTGTGATACAAAAATAAAACACTTTTGATTATTTAAACATAAATATATGTCAAAACATACAAACAGAACTTACCCAAAGGTGTAATGGGAGTCTCAATTTCACTATCAGAATCATCTATGTCGATATCGATTAAATCATGTAAAATTGAACTATTTTTTATTAACCTGCGCTTCTTAGAATGCCTATGACTTACATCACGAATACGTTTATCCATTATTTAAACCGATACTATACGTTATAATTTACAGTGAATTCCCAAGAATGTTAACATGCACGAAAACTTTGAGGTTAAGACATCATGGTTGCAACTTCAGTGGCAAAAACGTACTTATAGTTCTGAACGTTCATGAAACAATGGAAAATATTTTTTTGAAAACGAAATGATTAGTTTTTGCCCAAGAAAATAAAACAATAGTGGTTTGTTTATGGCCGATTGTATATTTAAAGGACCCCAAATATAAACATAATAATTAATTATCTTGTAAAACAAAATTTTCTGTCATCGTTCAATGAAGGTTCAAATCTGTAAGTGTATCTGGCAAAAGTTGTGTTTTTAAATTTTTCTACACAATTTTTGGTCTCACATATATTTTAACATCTGATTTAATATATTATATATACATTATTTTTATAAAACTTGTTGGCATATTCGTAAAAATGCAAATTTCAAAACAAGCAGACGACCTGGTCGGGTCCCGTCCAGTGCCCGGGCGGAAACCGTAAAGCAACTTGCATGGCCATAGTCTGACCAGGCCCTGGTTGGGGAGAATTTTCCAAACAACTACGCGGGCAAGGCCCGACCAGGCCCTGGTTGGGTAAAAGTTACCCGGCTATTGCCCGGCCAGGACCCGACCGTTAGCAGGGCATAGTCGAGACAATTTCTGCACGGGATATTCTCATCGGGACATTTTTTGACGAGATGTATATATTTATTTTATCCTTATACGGACTTTAAGGGAAAAGAGAAAAATCCCATGATACATTGCTAGTTTTTCCTTAAGTTCTTCCATTAAATCATACAGCAAACTTTAATCATAACTTTTTAGAATTATCTTTAAAAGCTTGAAGGAAATATACAGAACATTACATGAACTAAGAGGAGAACTGAAATTTTATACAGTCTTTACTCACACAAGTTCTTCTCTCAATAGATGGAAAGCATTTCTTCTACCTTTCTACTTTTTCACTTTGTTTCACTTTTTAGCATTTTTATCTCTTTTTCCCTTAGTTTAACGCCCATCCTGTACCTGGAATTTCCGCAATTAAAATCTTTACCGTATATCCTGTGCTAGGAAAGACGCAAGTTGTTTGCACGACGTAAATTAAAAATGAAATTTAGAACTCAGTTTTTGATTATAACCAGAGTCCTCCAGATCGAATTTTTAAATTTAAATATTCAATTTTCATATTCATTTTTATTTTAGATTAACGTAGAAACACATAGTGTTTAAAAGTAAAACTATTTTAAGTATAAAAAGTCGAAAATATCAATAAAAATTGACAAAAATGTGGTTGTTTGAGCCAAATATTTTCCCAGATAGACTAATTTGGTATATTTAACAAACAAAAATTCTTTAAATCAACCGAATAATTATTTACACCCAAGAAAAAACTAAAATCTAAAACTTTGATAATATTTTTACTCATGAAACGAGTCGTTTTATGTAAAATAGATAAATTCAAAAGAAATGTATTCAGGAGTTGAATCGCAGTTATGGAGAGCATAATGTTATGAAGTAAATTATATTCTTCAGAATTTTTTAAAAGTTCTCCAACTTTTATTGACGAGGAAAGAAAGTATTCTTTTTATTTAGAAAAGTTTTAGAGGTTTCGTAAGGCACTTTAAGTTTTGCCACTTCAAAAAATTCCTAATCGTATAAAAAGTGTTTTTTTTAAACTTTAGAAGCATGCCAAATGAATAAATTCGTAGTAAACTATTTCTCCATCCAGTACAATATCTCGTTCGCAGAAAGTTGCTGTGAAATCGTAAGACTTGAAATCTCGCCTATCATCGTTGACTTTTTAGTGCCCGCTTATCGATCACAAGAGATTGAAATGAAATTGACATTCGCTCGGAAAGAAATTTATGCGACATTCAGAAAAATGAAGTAAACCTGGCCAATTTTCACGACGATTGCTTCATACTGATTGGAAATTTTCTTTGTGCGAAATAAAATAATATTTTCTTCAATAAACATTTCGAAGCGTTCCTAGATTAAATCCCTCATTATTATTATTTTATTATGCCTTTAAATTTCTTCTTTCGTTAATTAACCTTAATTACAAATTTTAGCAACTAGAAAATTAGAAAGACATAAAGTAGAAATTTGATAAATTAAAAAAAAAATATTTATATCAACTTGTTAATTCTACGAAAGTGTATGGAAATTCAGCCGATTTTGAAGTTTAAAAAATGCCCCAGTATTAATATGTATTATGTATACTTGGCAAAATATAAAACTATGAATGGACAATTTACGTACCGCGTTAGAAGCTCATAAATATGCGGAAGGATCGCTAATGCAAATTTTATGTTTTTTGAAAGCTCACTGCACCAATGAGTTGAGATCAAGCTACCTTGTATAATATTTACTTTACTGTACATTAGCAAAAGGTTTTTACATTCTCATCTTATAAGAATGTATTAGTTTTATGTGAAAAATGGCTTTCGAAATTTTCATCAAATCTTTACGTTTTTAGTCCCCTTGAGCCCGAAGAAATGGTTACTAGTTTCTGATAGTGCTCATAAAGCTCTACTAGCTATTCTGATAACATTTTTTTATTAAACCAAAATTATGAAAGTTACAGTATGTTAAAACTTGAAAAAAGTCAATATCTGAATTCCGTTTTTCAGTTAAATTATACGAAATACGATAAAAAGTTACGATAAAAAATTGTTTACTACATAAAGATCTACAAGTTTGAACTGCAATATTTTTTCATAAGATGTATATTTTTCTTTTTAATTAAAAAAAAATACTATTGAAAATCCAAAATTCAATTTTTTAACAAAAATATGTGAAATACGAAAAAAATGTAAGTTCGCAAAATTATTCGTTTCAATAAAATTTACAAATTTTTTCTGACATAGTTTCTAATAAAACGTGTATTTTACATTTTAATTTCAAAAAATACGATTAAAATTCAAAAATTCCATTATTTAAACAAAATATTTGACATACGAAAAAAACGTTGAGATGGAAGATTATTTGCCTAAATGAGGTCTATAAATTCTCATTAGGACATTTTTTGAAAAGATGTATATTTAAAGTTATACAAGTTTTAAAAAACACTATTGAAAATAAAAATTCCATTTTTTAAACAAAATATGTGAAATATGAAAAAAACGTTGAGATCGAAGATTATTTGCCTAAATGTGGTCTACAAATTCTCATTAGGACATTTTTTGAAAAGATGTATATTTAAAGTTTTACAAGTTTTAAAAAACACTATTGAAAATAAAAATTCCATTTTTAAACAAAATATGTGAAATATGAAAAAAACGTTGAGATGGAAGATTATTTGCCTAAATGCGATCTACAAATTCTCATTAGGACATTTTTTGACAAGATGTATATTTTATGTTTCGGTTTTAAAAAAAGACTATTGAAAATAAAAAATTCCATTTTTCAACCAAAATATTGTATATGGTATAAGATACAAAATAAGCGTTGAGATAAAAAATCGTTTGCTTGAAAACAGTCTACGAATTATGTAGTATAAAATTATATTTTTACCACCTATTTATAAAACACACAGAAAATAAAATTTACTTGATCCAAGATTACAATTAGTTGGCTCTATTCAACAATTAAATTGCCTAAATTTAAGGAAAATTTACTTCGATCAAGTATGTTTGTTTTGGATCAAGTTTTATTTTCCGTGTAGGAAGTAATTCCAAGTGTAAATTAATTTTTGTTAAGTTACTATTAAACCACGATTCTACTTCATAATTTCATTTAATTTTAGGGGTAAATTATGCTGTTCATGGGATAAAATACATGTCCGAGTATTGATGAAAATACACTTAGTTTATTCAATTAATTGAGTTACACAAATCAAGGAAAACGAAGTAGGAACTCAAAATTGAATAATTATACTAACAGGTTAATTGCCGCATAAGAAAAGGACGTGGTTTAATTACCTAATAATAACCCAGTACGATTAAAATGTTTTTAAAACGCAACGATCGAACAAAAACTTACTATGAGAACGGATAAAAAAATAAAAAACAGAATCTTTCACAGAGAAGTCGAAAGTACTTGAGCTGTTGATTATTCTGCAATTTTTATTAGTGGCGGAAATTTTATCGAGCTTCAATGGTTTTCTGCGATTTATTTTATACCGATTACCTTCTTCTTTTATTACTCAAATAAAGTTTGCTTTTTTCAAACTAACTTTCTACTTAATTAATTATCACTACCACTAATGCAAATTGCTCTATACACACGAATTTTTTGAACCAAAGGTAAAAATATTCCAAACAAAAAATTGTTTTAAAATCTTCAAATAAATATGAAATCACGTAAAAGAGTTTTAAACATAAAAGTGACGGAATTCATATTTTAGTATCTACTTCTGTTATCACAAAATTCTTCATCCCTCCTGAAGCAAAGGTACGAGATTTCGAAAAGTCAATTTCAAATTGTGTAAATCAAATAAGAAAAGTACCAACTGCTGGATTCCTTCATTAGAGGGTAAAGAGATGTGAGGAAAGCCACGGAGGTGTTTCGAGTGCCCTCTGGCAAATCTTAGAAACGCTACTTTGCATTCTCCCTCACGGCAATGAAATTTTCTCCCTCGTCTGAATAAAAAATTCGACCGAGAAAGTCGTCTCTCATGCTGTCCTCGTGCTGGGTTCTGCCTAATGTATATGTGTCGTGAAATATATTATATTCAATGTTAGATCTCGGCCGCACGTTAAGAAAGTGATATTATCCTAAAATTGGTAAAATAAATATAAAGAAGCAAGATTCATCTAATAATATGTTAGTCTTATTTCTAATGAAATGAATAAATATTGTGCCAGTTGTGACCGAGGAGTGATGCCAGTACTGCCTGTCAATACAGTGCCAAGCATTGGCATACTACTGGCTTGATACTGGCGCGGTATTCTTTGGCAGTACTGGTGGAACTCTGAAGTAGGAATATATGAAGCAGGAAGGTATACCAACTTTCGTAACAGTACTGATTTAGTGCTGGCTGTATGCAGAATCCAAATACTGGCTATAAACCGACATAGAAGTCTCATCGATAGTTGGCACTCAACTGGTTTACTACTAGCATAGTACTGATTATCATTACTGGCAAAACATCGACAGAGGAGGTATGCAATCTTGGGCACAGTACTGGTACATAGAAGTCTCATCCACAGTTGGCACTCTACTGGTTTGCTACAGCCGCAGTACTGATTATTATTACTGGTCAAATACCGATAAGTGAGTTATGCTAACATTTGGCACAGTACTGGATTAGTGTTTGCTGTAAACAGAAACATCCGGCGCAATATTGTGCCAGTTGTAACCGAGGAGTGATGCCAGTACTGCCTGTCAATACTGTGCCAAACATTGGAATATTACTGGCTTGATACTGGCGCAGTACTGGCGCGGTATTCTTTGGCAGTACTGGTGAAACCCTGAAGTAGGGATATATGAAGCAGGAAGGTATACCAACTTTCGTAACAATACTGGTTTAGTGATGCCTGTATACAGAATCCAAATACTGGCTATAAACCGACATAGAAGTCTCATCGATAGTTGGCACTCAACTGGTTTACTACTAGCATAGTACTGATTATCATTACTGGCAAAACATCGACAGAGGAGGTATGCAATCTTGGGCACAGTACTGGTACATAGAAGTCTCATCCACAGTTGGCACTCTACTGGTTTGCTACTGCCGCAGTACTGATTATTATTACTGGTCAAATATCGATAAGTGAGTTATGCTAACATTTGTCGCAGTACTGGATTAGTGTTTGCTGTAAACAGAATCCAAATACGGGATATCAACGGACATGGAAGTCTCGTCGACAGTTGACATTCTACTGGTTTACTAATTCCGCAGTACTAATTATCATTACTGGCAAATTCCTTACGTACTATTTTCAAGACCTTTTACCTACTTATCTATTTTTGACAAATCCATTCAAAATGTATTTTTATACAAATTTTCGTAATTATTTTTCGTTGAATGTTCCATACATTTTTCAGTTGTTTTGCAAAAGAACTATATTTTTCAGTACAAAATATGGAACTTTAATAAAATGTTTTTGATTCAATTTGTGAATTTTGGGTCAATATAATGGCAGACATGTTATCAAACTTGTCAATTTAAAAAGTATTGTAAAACTTAACGATCAATCTAGCTTCTAATATGGTTTTACTATAGAATACTATTGAAATTACAAAATTTCACGAGATACAATCCAGTCAGTATTGGCGGATAGTACACAACCAGTACTACTTTAAAGCACCATTCCAGTACTGAATGCTATATCTTATTTGAATTATCATTAGGCGTTTAGCTAGTACCGGTGGCTGATAGTACTGGACCAGTACTGCTTCTAAATACCAGCCCAGTACTGAATGCCAACTACCAGCCGAGTTATAATTAAGAGTCTAGCCATTATTATGCCAGTATCCTGCCAGTACCAGAAATCCGACGACAGTACTGACATGGTACCGCGCCAGTAATAAATTCCCATCCTGGGTAATTGTAAAATCTCGCGTTTCTTAGGAATTTCCTGAAATTTTCACAATATAGACAATGTAAAAAATTTCAGGATATTTTCCTACAATTTCTTAGAGATTATTTAACATTTTTCTTTTGGAAAATGATTTTTACCAACATTTTAGGGAATTTCCCTAGAACGTCTGAAAATTTACTGAAAGTTTTGGGTAAATTTCCTAAAACTTAGGAAGTTTCGGGATTTCCCCATAACAAATGCTTGAGAGAATTCCGCAAACCTTGCGGAAAATAGCGTCCCGAAATTTCCCAAAGAAATTTTTTACAATATATAGGAAATTGTTATATAGCGACTTTGTAATTTTAACTCGATGTTGAGACTGTGTAGGTAAATATTGATTATTGAAAACAGAACCTTTTTCTTACCATTTATCCAAAAAGCTACAGATGTGTAAAAAAATATCTTACAAATATTATATATTATATATAATTATTGTGAGTTTCTTATAAAAGACATCTTTTATAGTAAATTCAAACTAATTTTTCATTTTTTAATAATATTTGCGCGATATTTTACGATTGCGATATTGTTATTGATAATAGCTGCCTTTAGAAACAGAAAATTAAGTTAGAAATGATACACATCATTAGACAGTGGTATTATTTTTACTTTGTGTATTTTGTCATTTCACAACAATACAAACTGATAAGCGTATTACTTTTATAATAAAGCCAGCGACTGTAAATTTAATTCACCGAATGACATAAATGATTTTGCCTTTGGCCGTTTCATTATTGAAATAACTAATCTATCGCTTTGTAATTTTGGACAGAGATAAAATACATAAAGGACCATTGTTGTCAACTGCGGCATAAATTTTACTTTGAAAACGTTATAGAGGATTGTCCCTTATTAAGAGACAAGCTCCTAATATGGGATTTTGGGGTTTCTGCTAAAAGAAGCGTAATATAATTGGTTCCATTACTAACTTCTAGCCTTTGGGGGAAAATCATTTGGTAGAAAATTCATTGTTGAATCGTGCGTGTACTCGTTGTGAACAAAGAGTTGCAAAATTTGATATTTTCACTATTATTTTTTATTCAATTTCAAATGGCCAGTTTGCGCTCTGAAAGGCGAAATAGTAAACAATACATTTTATTGTTGCAAGTGTTGCCACTTGGATTGCACTATTTATCATTCAACTATCAAAAAATAAAACAAAATGGTAAATGGTGCAATTGAAGTGGCAACACTTGCAAAAACAAAATGTACTATTTACTATTCTGCCGAAAATTATTCAAAAAATGCAAAATTAGTTTATGTAAATTATAAATTATAAATTTTATACCAAACTCACAATAATTTTGAACTGTTTATAAAATATTTGCAAGATATTTTTTTACACATAGCTTTTTGGTCCAATGGTAAAAACCGTTTTTATGTTGTATAAAGGTACTGTTTTCAATAAACAATATTTACCTTCATAGACTCGACATCGAGGTAAAATTACAAGGTCGATTTATAACAATTTTCTATATATGTTGTGAAAATTTTAGAAAATTCCTAAGAAACGCGAGATTTTACGACAATTACCTTAAGGCAAAAAATTACAAGCAAAATAAATTTGATGAGCAGGACAAAATAATTTTTTTGTCATTTAGTTTTTTTAAAGTTATAATTAAAATAATTTATTTGAGTTTTATGCAGACTTTTATGTGACATAACGTGTGGCTATTTTCTCTTTTCGGTGTAGCAACAACTATTTGGTTATACGAACAAAATAATGTCACTATGCAAACAAAATAATTTGATTTAACCAAAAAAATGGGACCAGGATTTTTTCTTTATTCAACAAGAGACATTTTTTTCATGTTCTCTTTTCAATCTGACGAGTTTGGTTTCCATTTTATAGGATTCTTCATTACTTCTCGGCGTTAAAATGTCTCATTTTGAATTTTAAATTACGTTGCCACTCTCTTTTTCTCCCTGAGGGCATTATACATAGATATATCATGAAACGATAATGTGCCTCTAAAGTGCGGAGCTACTAAACGTGTAGGAGGGATGGTTGGAGGGCAGATTTGATGAAAGATTTTTAACCAGTTTGGCTAACGACAAGGGATCGTCGGTCACAGGTGACGAACTTTCGGGCATAGTGTCATGATTAATGGATTCGCATAGTTTCGCTGCAATGTAGTGAAAGAGAAAGAGAAGGGATGTCAGTGACTCTGAACTGAGAAAGTTAGAGGGTATCTGGCAAAAAGGGTTTTTGTTAATCATGGCAGAAGCTTTTTCTCCTCCCATTTTATTTTCTTCTCTTCAGAGCAATACACACAACCAAGATGAGCTAAACTTAAAGTTATAAAATGTGAAAAATGTGTTTTGCTTTCTGTATCTTTAAAATATAAAAAAAAATTTCTTTCATTTTCAAAAATATGCATTTTGGGGTTTTAATTACAGGTTTTTTTGTCTAATAAAGTACAATATTTTCAATTTTAAAAAATAGAACCCCTTCAGGATGAAATATGATAAATACATTTCTTTGGAAAAATGTAGATGTTGTACACAATTATAAAAATATTTTTTGAAAAACTACTATAATAAAGTTTCATCCTACCATATCAAACAATAAGCGAAAAATTTAGTGAACTGTCAGATATATTTTTTTAGATTTTTTAAATTCTCATCATGGATGAGAAGGTATCACTTTTATGTGAAAAATGACTTTCGAAATTTTCATCAAATCTTTACGTTTTGAGACCTGAGTCAGAAAAAGTGGTTTTTACGAAAGTGTTTGTCTGTCTGTCTGTCTGTAGCTCGTATACTTGATAACTCTCGATAGAACTATCAGATAGATTTGAGCTTGAGCAAACTTTATCGGAGCCAAAAAAATAAGGACAAGTTCGTTAACTAGCCATATCCAACTAAAATTGAGAAAACTAGACCATTTTTTATGTTTTTGGAAAAATAAAAAATTCTGATACTGGTTTTTGATAGTGCTCATAAATCTCTACAAATTACCTCTATAACATTCTTTGATTAAACCAAAATTAGAAATGTTACAGCATGTTAAAACTTGAAAAAAGTCAATATAAAAATTCCATTTTCCAATTAAATTATACGAGACATGAAAAAAAGTTATCATACAAAATTATTTTCTACGTTAAGATCTAAAAATTTTAATTGCGAAATTTTTTCATAAGATGGATATTTTTCTTTTTAATTTAAAAAAATACTATTGAAAATCCAAAATTCAATTTTTTTTAACAATAATATGTGAAATACAAAAAAACGTAAGAATGCAAAGTTGTTCGTTTTAAAATACGATTAAAATTCAAAAATTCCATTTTTTAGACAAAATATGTGAGATACAAATAAACGTTTTGATGGAAAACTATTTACCTAAATGAGCTCTACAAATGTACAGAATGTATATTTTATGTTTTGATTATAAGAAACACTATTGAAAATTCAATTTTTTAGGCTAAATATGTGATATGTTTATTAAAAAGTTACTGAAATCTATACAGAAAATCGAGCGCGAAGCGCGAGTTTCATGATGAGAATGTGTTCCTTAAGGCCGATAGAGCCTTCAGTGAATTGAATTTTCTGTTCCACTCAAACTCAAAAAAAATTTAGTATCTTTGAGAAAATGTGTAATTCACATCATCTGTAATATTATAAAATTGATTTGAGCTTCAGTATCAAATTATAAGAAATAATCTTAAATTTATGCGAAGAGCATAAGATCGAGCGCTAAGCGCGAGGTCCAAAAAGAACGGAGCGCGAAGCGCGGCGATTAAATTGCGTGCCCTAGGCGCGCTCAAACTTGCGAGCTGCGCGCGAAGCGCGCGATGAGAATGTGCCCGCAAAGCGGGCAGATTTTTAAACCTTGAAATTAAATGACTCAATAAAGTTTTTAAAGTTTGATGGACCTAAATTTTTATTGCCTCCAAATATAAGACTCAAGTTTTCTTAAACGCAATTCTGATAATTTTAAAAATTGAATAAATTGAAAGAAGTTTTCAATTATGAAATATTTCAAGTTAGGAAGATTTTATTCATTGACGATCTGCAGTTAAAACACCTCGTAATTCAGAAATTGCTAAACCTTAATAAGGAAAAAATCTTAATTTCAAAGTGAATTTTTGTTGAGATTCTGAAATACTTAAAATTTTCTGATGAATTCTAGATATTTTTTCTCGACGAAGTTTAATGAATTTTCTCACACACTTCCAGTCCAAACTTTAAAGGTGATTTCTTGCCAAATTTCACACAAAGGAGAAAAGGGAAACAGGATTGTGGATTTGAAGTACTTTAGAGGATCATCACAAAAAATATAGAAAAAATCTGCCCGCTTCGCGGACACATTCTCATCGCGCGCAGCTCGCTTCGCTCGCAAGCTTGAGCGCGCCTAGGGCGCGCAATTTGATCGTCGCGCTTCGCGCTCCGTAATAATCGATCGTCGCACTGCGCGCTTCGGAATTTTTGAACGTCGCGCTTCGCGCTCCGATCTTTCTGGACCTCGCGCATCGCGCTCGGTCTTGTGCTCTTCGCATACATTTAAGTTTATTTCTTATAATTTAATACTGAGGCTCAATACAATTTTATAATATTAAAGATGATGTGAATTACTCATTTTCTCAAATTCACTAAATTTCTTTTTCAGTTTAAGTGAAACAGGAAATTCAATTTACTTAAGGCTCTATCGGCCTTAAGGAACACATTCTCATCATGACACTCGCGCTTCGCGCTCGATTTTCTGTATACATTTCAGTAACTTTTTAATAAATTACATGATTAAAATAATTTATTTTCTTCCAAATCTCTCAAAAAGAAAAAATAATCGTAGACTTTATTTAAGGTAGTACGATCACGAAAATTAGACCTCAGGCTAAAATAGATAATTTTGCTTTCAAAAATAGCAATATTATTTTTGAAGGGCTAATTTGAAAGAGAAAAGATTATTTTTCATGAAAAAAATTTGAAACACAAAAAAATAATGTTATTAATAAATTTCATTTTTGCCCAAACTTATTTTCTTATCGCTTCGAGCCAAATTTTTAAAAATGATGCGATTATAATAAATCACGGTTCATTTTTTTAGGAAAAAGATTCTCTACAACTTGACCGTTTCCGATTTTTGTAAATGAATTCTTTAATGGCTGAAATTATAAAAAAACAATTTTTCAAAACAAAATTTTTATAAACAAATTGCTGTATTTGATAATAATTAATTCAATTTCAAAAATAGGAAACGGTAAAGTTGTAGAGAATCCTTTTCCTAAAAAAATGATTCATGATTTATCAGAATCGCACCATTTTCAAAAATTTGACTCGAAGCGATAAGAAAATAGGTTTGGGCAAAAATAAAATTTATTAATAACATTATTTTTTTGTGTTTCAAATTTTTTTCATGAAAAATAATCTTTTCTCATTCAAATTGGCCCTTCAATAATAATGTTGCTATTCTTGAAAGCAAAATTATCTATTTTTGTCTGAGGTCTAATTTTCGTGATCGTACTACCTTAAGGAAACGATTTTGCAGAACAACGCTTATTTCGTATCTCACATGTTTTGGTGAAAAAAATCGAATTTTTTTAATATTAAAAATCAAAACATAAAATATACATCCTGTCGAGAAATTTCTTAATAAGAATTTGTAGACCTCATTTAGGCAAATAATTTTTCATTTGAACTTTTTTTATGTATCTTATATATTTTGTCTAAAAAATGGAATTTTTTCATTTTTATCGTATTTTTTGGAATTGAAACGAAAAATATATGTTTTTTCAGAAACTGCGCCAGACAAAATTTGTAGATCTTTTTGAAACGAACAACTTTTTATTCTTACGTATTTTTGGTATTTCCAATATTATTGTTAAAAAATTGAATTTTGGATTTTCAATAGTTTTTTTTTTAATTAAAAATAAAAATATGCATCTTATGAAAAAATGTTATAATTCAAATTTGTAGGTCTTTATGTATTCAATAATATTGTATCATAACGTTTTTTCGTATCTCGTATAATTTAACTGGAAAATGGAATTTTGATATTGACTTTTTTCGAATTTGAATATGCTGTAACATTTCTAATTTTGATTTAATCAAAAAATGTTATTAGGATAATTTGTAGAGATTTATGAGCACTATCAAAAACCAGGTTTGGAATTTTTGATTTTTTCAAAAAATTATTTTCAAAAACACAAAAGTAGTGCTCCATCCCTCAATTTTGATTGGATGTGGCTGGTTAACGAACTTGTCCTTACTTTTTCGGCTCCGATAAAGTGTACCAAAGCTCAATTCAATCTGATAATTCTATCGAGAGTTATGCCGCACACGACCTGCTACAGACCGACAGACACTTTCGTAAAAACCCTTTTTTCGGACTCAGGGGGTCTCAAAACGTAAAGATTTGATGAAATTTTCGAAAGTCATTTTTCACATAAAACCAATACCTTCTCATCCACGATGAGAATGTAAAAAAAGGAATCGTACGTGATACAGGCCAAAATAATTTTATTCCCAGAGAAAATGAAGCAAAAATCATAGATAAGACAAAAGTCGATACTTATTTTAAATTCCATCCTTTACCACTAGTTTATTTTAAATTCCTCTATTTATTTTTCTCAAAATATTCAAAAAGCCAACGTTTGACCAATTTAACCGTTAAGGTTCTGTTGAAGACTGTGAAGTATTTTTACTCAAGTAGTGAGTAACGTATTGAAAAGTAAAGGCAGTTTTCTTTGGGGTTGAACTTGAGCTGGATAATCGTGATTCATGTGATGAGAAGTTAGAAAAAATACTTGACTTGTGTGTGTGTGGGGAGTACGACAGGGGTATATTATGTCATTATAATGTGGCACAAAAGTTTTCCAAGGAGTTTCTTCAACGGCGAGTGCCTTAAGCGGTTCTGTAAAGTACTGAAAAGAACTTGGGAAAAGGCAGGAAGGAAAAAGAGTTCGTTGGACAGCGCGTTGTATGGCACTTTTTTAAGAAGAAAAGGTTCCGCGGACGTGCAAAAATTAACGACGACGGCCTGCCTACTTTCTTAATAATAAATTTAAAAATGCATAATTACGAGCAGTGAAACGCATGAAATCCGTTCCAAAGATCTCAGAAAGCTTCAAATGCCAGGCATAGGCTTTTAAAAAATTAAGAAAAATTCATAATTACTTTCTTTAATATTTCTAGAGTAATTGATGAACAATGGGTGTTGAAAATGAAATAAAATAGATTTTTAATGTAAATTGAATAAAATTAGAGAATGTACATGGAGAAAATTGAAATAAAGAAAATGGGATTTCTTATTGAAAATTCTCTAAAAATATTTTACGTTTGGTTTTTTCCAACTGATTCCTCAATAAATAGACGAGAGTAAGATACATATTGGCAATGATTACTGAATTCCAGTAATTATTGACAAGCGGAATTTCAATCTCTTCTATTTATTGAGGAATCAATTCAAAAAAACTGAACGTGAAATTTTTTTAGATAAATTTTAGTAATCAATTCCGATTTTTTTTTCTAAATTTTTCTAAACAACACTTTTTGAATTAAGATGTATTTGTAGATATAAAAAATGTAAATTTTATATTTTTAAGAGGTGGTTAAGTTTTACCGTTTTTATCAAGTGGTTTCTGATAGATTAGTATCATTATGCAATCCAAAAACAGAAATATAATATTTTACTAAATTGTGGCAATTAGTAGGAAAGTTATTAAATATTAATAAAATGATAAGCGCACTGATCGTTGTCATAAACGTTTATGGTTATTCAAAATAGCATTAAATAACACAATAATTTGTAATGGTCGTTACCTCTCTGTATAATGAATGACTACAGTTATCTATTGTAACGACATATTTGCACACGTATATATCTGCCAAACAGGAAAATGCGTGTTTTGTAAGAGTTTCGAATTGTACGCATCATTCGTATAAATTATACAAATAGAACCGATTCGACTACTCTTAATCTGATTGGTAGCAAAATGATGTCCCACTTGATAACATTGTTAATGGGACAGTAATAATTACCCGTTCGGGAATTGATGAATGTAACCAAATTTTATCGTACTTCCTCCCTATTCATAAATCCAGAAACTTCATAATTTTGATTATTTTGAAACTTGGTTACCAGTGATTAAGAATTTGGGAAGATTTCTAACCTGAAATAAATTATGAAAACGTTCGAATATGTTGTAATAACAATTCTTATTATTTGAAATCCCTAAAATACTTAAACATTTCTAATATTTCAAACTTTATATATTTTTAAAAGATTTTAAATTGGTAAAAAATATTGAACATGAAATTCGCTTCAAACTAAAGTAAAAACTGATCATTTTAAAACATTTTTAAAAGCATCAAATTATTATTGTGACAAACAAAATTATTATATTTTTGTTATTCAAGCTGAAAAATTCTACGCTTGACTTGCTTATTTATTACTAAACATTCTTAATTAAACCTGTATTTGAACAGAAATAGTTTCAATTTTCTATTCTGATAACCAAAAAACTTTTAAAAAATGTTTTTTTATTGATTGAAAAAATTATAATTTCAAAATACAAATACAAATAAAATACAGGAATAAATTTATCTTTGGGAATACTGCTACATGTGATTCAATTCAGGGGTTGTAAAAGTGCGAGGTTTTCCAATATAATAAAAAGAATTCTTTTCAATTTGTACCTGAAATTTTTATTTTCCCACCTTTCAAATACAAAATATTTCCCCGAATTGAAAAAAACTTTTGTAATATTTCTAATAAAAAGTTTACCCTTACAGATGTTAAAAAAGTTATTGATTTCGAAAAGATCGAATGTTACCTTAACGACTTTTATTGCCCAGTCATGTTAAAAAAGTAATAATAAAGTTTAGTGTTTGGGGAATGAAAGAATGAATGAAAGTTCTCCATTTACGTGAAAAGGATCTTGGTTACCCAATCTAAAAATACAAGGACGATGTCTAGGAATGAAGGTTCAAACGTTCCCCTGTTGATCAAACTGAGAGATTTAACCTATTGAACCTCTGGTTTCCACCTCACTGGCTGACTAAGAACATCCGTATCTACTGAAAGATTTATATAGTTTTCGACTAGTATCTAGTACACCAGTCTTTATGTGTAAAAACTATAAGTATATTAAACTTTTTGTGATTTCGTGCACGGGAAAAATAATCAACTCCAATATGCGAATAATGATAGTTTATTTATTCGAGCTGTAGGGAGGTGCTCAGGACGGAAGGTCAAGACTTACTGAATTTTTGAAATTACAAATTGAGGGTGTAAAGAGAGTCTACTAGAGAGTGAGAAATAGGTATAAGGGTATGAAAGAGTAGGGGAAATATTCAGGTAATTGGAAAGAGTACCTCAGGTAAGGTACCGACGAGACTCTCGACTCAAGGCATAAAATGTTTGCATTTGGATTAGGAAAAACCCGACAGCTGGGCGACAATTACAAGATGCCGATTTTTATGATCGACCGTCTTGAAATCGTTGAAGAAAAGATGTTAAATGAGATTCTCTACAGAAACTTACTTAGGCAAGGCTTCTAGAACTATAAAGGCGTAAATTCTGTAGAAGAATAATAGAAAAAGAAAGTGAAAGTGAATAGAACCTGAAATAAAGAAATAGAATTAGAAATAGAAATAAATAAGAAGGGTCCTGAGCACAAATGTACAATGCAATAGGTAAGAGTATGAAATATATATACAACATATAAAAATTTAAGCATTTTAGAATTTGAGTGTATAAATGTAACATTAATGATGTGTTTCATGTATCATGTGTTTGCGTTGTGATAAAAACAAAAAAAATTGATTTTAATGAGTGGAGTATGTGATAACAATCACCACAAACTAATCTGTCGTGTTTTCAAAAAACACTATTAACTTTCAAACAAGTATAAAAAGAGAAAATCGACAAAAACTGTGTTTTGCCCAGTCTTTGCGCAAGAAATTTATTATTGTCCCAGTCGTTGCACTCGCGTGTCCTAGGCCTTGCGCTATTGAATTCTTCATCTCTTTTTTTCTAAGATTTTCTTTAATAATCGGTTTGAAATAATGTCTGGCGTGTAAAATAATAAATATTACCATTGCAAAAAATAACATTTTATTAATATCATCAGTAATTATAATTATTTTCCCTTTTGAGCCCTCTTTTTTGTCGTTTATTTGCTTTTTTTTGCGTAAAAATAATGATTCATACTTATAAATTTTCGAAACTTGCATCAAATGTCAAAGTTATGAGGTTAGAAAAGATTTTTACAAAGAAAAATTTATTTATGGCTCTAAATTGTTAACCTTTTTTTCTAGCGAATGATTTTACCGACAAATCATTTTTTTTCACTTAAAAACTTAAAAATTATAAATACTTACTTTTTTATGAACACACAGATGTTTTTTACATTGAGTCACAACGTTTAACGTCCCGCGCAACGACTGAGACAATTCATGAAATACGTATGCTCCAGTCGTTGCTATGGCCATGCAAACACTAGGTCATGCACGACTTTCGTGTACCAGTCAATAATTTGTTCGATTATTAATATATAGTTTGAATTTTTACCTTAAATGACACGAGATACACTTTATATAAGGGTTATCAAAAATATAAACCAAAAACTTTCAAAATTGATGTCGAATAAATTCATATAAATACTTAAATACGAGAAGAGTTCCATTTGCATAAAAAATAAGCACAGTCATTTTATGAACTACGATTTGAACATTCCGGAATATTTTATTTTTTAGCATTTTTGAGTAAGCATTTACATTAAAAATTTGTTATGAGAGATGAATAATAACCTTATGTTCAACGATATCTTCAACTTGAACACAAAAATATAAAGTAATGTTCTTAATTTTACATAAAATATGCTCGACAGCGCAACGACTGGTACATTTACCTTACACGAATTAAAAAGCAAATTTAGTTAACCATAAGAAAACTAGTAAAATCAACGAAAATTACATCAAGTTTTACTTAGTTTCTAGTTAATTTAACTACACTCAGTCAAATGGATTAATGCAAAAAAATTGTTAATTGATAATTAATATTCGTAAAGTTACACCTGAAAATGTTTTTTTCTAATTGCAAAAAGTTTTTACAGTTCTGAGAAATTTTTTCTAAAATGAACAAATTTATTTCTTGAAAATAAAGAAAATTTCTTTCAATAAACATACCGTTTTTCAATTCAAGGAAACTTTTTTCTAGATGTAATTACCAGTAAAATCGTTATTCGGAAAAATGCTGTCAACTGTTTGACTAATTCAGCTTATTATTTGGAAAACCACTTAGTTATTGCTGTTTATAATATTTATTAAATAATTTTATATTACTTTTCGCTGTTTGATGGTATTAATCAAACTGTGACTCTATTTCCAATCAGATACCTAGAAAAATGTATTCTGCATTGGAGCCAGAAAATCTGACAGAAGTCTGGTGGAATGTGATAACAGCCGGTTTAGAACTGAGTGTCGATTTCGAGCTTTTGAAAATTCAATTTTTCATCTAGTACGGCAATTATTAACAGAAAAAAGTTGTCGCAGATGTATGGAGTTCCATTGCCTGCGAAAAGCTCAACTCAGAGTTTTTAAAAATTGAAAAAAGCTTCTCTCCACATACCAATCTGTACCAACAAAAAACTAGAAAAAGCTTCATAATAATTTGCGTAACAGAATGCAATGAACAGAGAGCAGTGCATTGCATATTTATTGCATGCTCGTGCCTGTTTTGACATCAGTGCTGAATGACCCACATTACAAGGCAGGTACTTTATTCTGCTAACTTTTAAATTATCACCTACACTGCTTCCTCAATTCAAAAATGCGTTTCTACTCCTTTGTAATTAACTTGTCACATGCAAAACGTAATCCCAATGTAACTCCAGCAATCTACATACCTAAAGAGCAATAACTAAAATTAAGATTATCTTAATTCCTGTATTATTTTATAGATAATTAAAGTCATTCTATCTACACACAAAAAAAAAGTCCAGTTAAAACAACCGGGATCCCGGTTAGACCACATTTAATATTATTTTCTGGTTATTTTAAACAGATTTTCTAGTAAGTCCTAAGAAATCTGGTATAAATAACCTGAATTTCTAGTTATTTCAACTGGAAAATAATGTAAAATGTAGCCTAACTGGAATTCCAGTTTTTTTGACTGGACTTTTTTTTGAGTGTAGTAAAATAATTAGATTGATAGAAAATACTTGAAAATTAATACACTTTCTAGTTAAAAGTTTAAATGATATTTTTGTTACTCATGATTGAATGTCAGTTTTATACAGGTATGAACTAGAATCCCCCTTGTGCAAGTTGCGGATAAGAATTTCTATTTGCGCTATTCCGTCCTATTCCGAACCAATACGAAATATGTTTTCCGACTAATGCAAGCTAGTTTGGAACGAATCCCGTAGACAATGTCATTCCATCAAAATCCGTGAGCCTGCTTGAAATTCAGTCCAAATAAATCTTACTCTCTAAATTTGAATCAGTCAAAATCTACTGATTATCAGTGAAAATTGACTGATTCAAATAGCTAAAAAGAAGTTACTGTAAATCAGTCAAATTTCACTGATTATTTCAGTGAAAATTTGCTGATTTGACAGTGAGAAATATTTTTTTCACTGATGAATTAGTGAAAATTAACTGATTTAACAGTGAAAAATATTTTGTCACTGATGAATTAGTGAAAAGGCAAATCACTGATTCAATCAGTGAAAATTTGACTGATTCAGATTTAGAGAGTAGGCTAATTGAGAGAAATGTTACAAACTGTTTCAATCTGGGCATCTATACTAAATTCAATCCGAATGATTACGAGACGAGTCCGCGGTCCCTTTACAATTCATTCAAATCTGTACGTTAGCTCAAGTTTTATTCGATCTAATTCAAAAGACTTTTTTTCATCCGATTCAATCAGCGCACCTACTAGAGTTCAATCTGAATAAATCTGAAACACATGAAAAACATTTCAAGTCGTCTCAATCCATGCACTATTAAATTTCGAATTCGATGAATCTTTTTCAATCCATTTTAATCCGCGCATTTACTGGCATTTTATCCAAAGAATATGGGGCGACCAAATTCGTCCAGATTGGAAGCCAACCCAAGATTAAATCCGGAAGATTGCAGTGTGGCAGGAACAGATTTCAGAATGAGGCAGAATGTAACTAATAGCACTTTTTCAATACGAAACCACGGTCATTCACAAACGTCTTTTTTCTATTATTAACAAAGTTATACACTGCTGTAAAAAAGTCGCTGGGCACTCGTTTTTAACCATTCACATAAAAGCTTCTAATTTATAAAATACCTAACATTGAATCTTTTCCTTAGAATAACATGGAAGGTAAATACAAATTTTCCCAAATCATTTCAGTCGATTATGTCGATAATTAGAAAAGTCTATCACTCACCATGATAACCGAACTCTACCATATCGACCTTATCAACCTGTAAATATTTGAAAACATTTTTCTGTGAAAAAAAGAACGCTTCCACTCCGCGGAGTATCGAGCCCAGGACCTTTCGATTGCCGGTCGAATGCTCTATCATCTGAGCTACGGAGGTTCCACAAAACTTTTCTCACAGAATCTATTTACGCCATTTTGGCCACGGATATATAGATTCTGTGAGAAAAGTTTTGTGGAACCTCCGTAGCTCAGATGATAGAGCATTCGACCTGCAATCGAAAGGTCCTGGGCTCGATACCCAGCGGAGTGGAAGCGTTCCTTGCTTCACAGAAAAAAAATTTCAAATGGAAGGTAACAAAATTCTGCATTTAATGACCCCAAAACGAAATGTTTTAGTCCATTATTAACGAAGATATTGCCAAAAAAAGCAAAAGTTCAAACCTTTTTAATTCTGAATAAATCTTCAAATAATAAATATTTTTTTCAAGGAAACTTTGAAATTTTGACTTTTTTCGCAATATCTTTGTTAATAAATCACTAAAACACTTCGTTTCGAGGTCAATAACTGCAAAATTTTGTTACCTTCTATGCTATACTAAGAAAAAAATTCATTGTTCGGTATTTTATAAATTAGAAGCTTTTATGTGAATCGTTAAGGTAGTTGATCCACGAAAATTAGACCTCAGGCAAAAGTAGATAATTTTGCTTTCAAGAATAGCAATATTATTATTAAAGGGATATTTTAAAAGAGAAAAGATTATTTTACATGAAAAAAATTTCAAATACAGAAGAGTAATTTTATCAATAAATTTTATTTTTGCCCCAACTTTTTTTCTTATCGCTTCTTACCAAATTTTAAAAAATTATGCGATTTTAATAAATTACAAATCACGTTTTCAAGAAAAAGATTACCTACAACTTAACCATTTCCAATTTTCGAAAATGAATAAATTATTATCAAATTCGGCAATTTGTTTATAAAGATTTCGTTTTGGAAAATGTTTTTTTAATGGTTTCAGCCATTAAAGAATTTATTTTTAAAAATCAGAAACGGTGAAGTTGTGAGAAATCTTTTTGCTGAAGAAATGATTTATGATTTATTCGAAACGCATAATTTTTTAAAATTTGGTAAAAAGCGATAAGAAAAAAAGTTGGCTCAAAAATAAAATTTATTAATAAAATTATTTTTCAGTGTTTCAAATTTTTTTCATGTAAAATAATCTTTTCTCTTTCAAAATATCCCTTAAATAATAATATTGCTATTCTTGAAAGCAAAATTATCTATTTTTGCCTGAGGTCTAATTTTCGTGGATGAAAACTACCTTAAAAACAAGTGCCCGGCGACTTTTGCACAGCAGTGTAACTCTTCATTAAACTTATTTTTATAATAATACTGTATAGTAGTACAGTGAAAGTTGAAACAAGTGAACTATAAAATAATTTCATTGAACATTTAATATACATGTAGATTAAATTAAATGGATGAGTAACTAAATTTTCATGTACGTAAATTTTCATAGAAGTTCTTTTTAAAGTTTAACTTAATTTTTCTTCCTATTAATATGTCGAAAGGAATTTCTATTCAAACTACACTCAATTTTCTTTTTTTCATTAGAACAACGGTTTTGAAACATTACAGCGAATATTTTGCATTCATGGCAAATATTTCGCTCAGGCTGTAATTGATTTAACTCTGACCTACAGTTTCATTCCCCGTCACAACAGAGTGATTGATTTAGGAACAGATTTTAACTAACGCTGTTCTGAAATTCTTGTTTCAGTCTGCAGTGGAATTCAGAAGTTTGAGGAAACACCACAGTACACGGAAGTCAATCCTAGCCAGGATGCGAAACTCATTTGCCGCGTCCTTGATAAGAGAGGTCAATGCATCTGGCAGAAGGATCAAAAGGTAAATTTCAGAAATTTCTCTCAAGTTACTAAACTGAAGAAAAATGATCTAAAAATTCTTTTTATTACACATGGATAAAATCTTCCACTTTTTGCGCATGTAGAGCGTGCCGAAAATCACCAATTTCAGGTCAATGTGGGAAAATCATTTTCCCAACATGTCTAGTGACAATTGTACATTCACCGTCTGTTTTGAGACGGGAAAATGGCTGATTCCACAGCTGTTGCTATTATCCCAACTCGTGTTGAAAATAGCCATTTTCTCGTCTCAAGACAGACCGTGAAAGTACAATTGTCACTAGACGTGTTGGGAAAAGCAACGTGTTTCACTCGTGGGAAACGAGCGATTGTCATTTCGTGTGATTGCAACAATCGCCTTCGGCTCGTGTTGCAAACTTCACACTCATTGGCAATTGCTCGTTTTCCCGACTAGTAAAACAAATAGCTATCATAATATACTATTGTCTGCTAATGTATCTATTTTCAAATTCCATATATACATATATATTTTGCATGTTTTATAAAAAAAATATATAAATTGAAAAGAGAAAATGATACGGAATATGGAAAAGTCATGACATATATCCAGTATAAATCTGTGACACCATATCAAAAAATGAAACCCCGTGTCATACATACAAAGGTATAACTTCTCAGCACTATGCCCTAGATGTACCAACGTCGATCCCTTGACTACATATAGATATTTCTCTGTCTGGCGTTTGATTGGAGATGAGATGGGAAGCCAGACAAATGCGGAACTTCTATCTTTGTGAAAAGAGTGAAGGAAAGAAAAAGGGACGAAATAAGAGAATTCTTTTATCAACGCCGCTTGTAATACCTTTCGACCTTACACTGACCTCAAGCTGCTACCATCACCCTCATACCAACCCTGTATCAATCAATCCGTTTTTATAGCGACCCTAATTCAAACCTACGTGATGATAATTCTTAATTATATTCTTAATTGTCTATTCTACCCTGCAATGAAAAAGCATAAAAGCTACTTATGGTGACTTATAAGTACCAAATGAATTTTTATCCTAGGAATAAGAAATTAGCATCATAAGGGGTTGTATTCCTATTAACCCTTTCAGTCATATGTTTTTCCTTACATTCAACATTTTTGTAAATCCATTTCTAAGGGGTTTTTTTGGTTCCTGAATCTGAATATAATGTTGAAATTCCAAATTTCTGAAAATCCAAGATTGCAGATCTAGTTTGACAGACCAAATTTCAAAAATATCCACATTCTGTTTGGAACTGGTTTTCTGAGGGTTTCGTTAGTCCTCAAATCTGAATCCGAGGTCAAAATTTCCGGTTCACATTCACGGCGAGAAATTCGATAGGAAGTAGTATCATTTTTAAGAGTAAACCAGAATTATTAGGAAATTTTATCAATGAATTTCTCATCAATGAATTCTCACAAGTTTTCCTGATGATTCTAGTTTACTTATTAAGATGGTACTACTTACTATCAAATTTCTCTCCGTGTTAATTCCACTATCTTGAATTTTCAGAATTGCAAATTTTCAACCTCAAATACAGATCCAGTGACCCCAGAAACATTGAGAAAACTTTTTCCAGAAAAAAAAAATTTTTGGGTCCTTGTCCGCCATATTGGTCCCACCATCTTGAATTTAAGAAATTATCCATTTTTTACCTTAGATTTGAATTTGGGTGACCCTAATGATCTTCAAAAGACAAGTTCGAAAAGACAAAAGAAAATGTTATGGATAATTTCGAATTTTCATATCCGCCATATTTGTTCCAGCATTTTGAATATTCGGATTTTGAAATTTTTCATTTCTGATTAGGATTTGTCAACCCAATAAATCATTAGAGAACAAGTTTCAACAGGACATAATTATTAGGTTGGATTTAGAATGAAAAAAACACATAATTTCATATATTTCTTGACAAAAAATAGAACTTATGTCAAAAATAATATGGCGGAAAATTCTGAATTTAAGAGCACTATTCCATGTAGATAGCATATTTCGCAACTCAACTTTAAACATGAATTGCAGAAAAAGTATCCGCCGTAGGAACATGAAATTCAAGACAGTTATAGTTCTTTATTGACTCATTAATTCAAAATAAATTGTTTCTCAAAATTCCGTCTCAGCCCTGAAATCTGAGCGTTCAAATTGACCCATGCCGTTTTGACATGACATTTTTTGTTCATTATTACATCCTTTTTGGAATCACGTCTCGTTTTTTATGTTTAACCCCTTTTTACATAAATTATAACGCGTTTTGTAAAAAACTCAATTTTTTTATCAATTTGTTTGTAAAAAATAATGCAAGATTTTCTTTTTTGCAAATTTGGCCTCATCATTTCATGATGAATTCAATCCCCTTCAATTTGTTTAAAATATTATTGGAATCAGTCAAGCCTTTCTTGGGCTATCGCGCACGCCAGTTCGAAAAACACACTTAAAGTTTTTTCGTTCGGAAAGCACATTTTTTCAACTTACGTATTTCGAATTCTAGCCTGAAATTTTGCACAAGTGTTTCTGAATGTATACTCCCTAAATCTGAATCAGTCAAATTTTCACAGATTGAATCAGTGATTTGCCTTTTAACTGATTCACCAGTGAAAAAATATATTTCACTGTTAAATCAGTTGATTATCACTGATTGAATCAGTGGAAAAAATGTTTTCACTGATAATCAGTAAATTTTTACTGATTCATATTTAGAGAGTATAGAACTGATTAAAAATGAACAAAAAATGATTTTTTGAACCATCTATATGGAATGGTCCCCTCAAATAGAAGAATTGAAAAGTACGCTAGTTGATTGAATATAAGAAGCAGTAAGAAAGGATTGGGAAATTACAATTGGTGTTTTTGAGCAAAGAAACAATTAGTGGAGAATATTCGGTCACCTCTTTTCTCAATCGATTTATGTCTCTCTCATCAACGACACTCAGGTTCATTATCGTCGTTACCGTTAATCTCGAGGAGACTTTTTTTATAAATCCCTCTGGATTTGCTTCCCCTTTCCTTCACTCTTTCACTTCACTCCTTACCTCTCTTGCTCTTGGTAGCTTTTCATGGATCTTTCAGTTTCCTCGAGTCGGGCACCCCCGAACCAAGCAATCTACTATACCTTCCTTTCCAAGCCTTTCTTTCATAATCGTCTTTTCTTCGTAATTAAGTTCTCCACGGATTGCACTCGACGAACAGAGACTCATAGCATGCAACAATTGCTTCGTAATACGAGTCAGAGAAGAAGTTCAATGATCCCCTTTGGTTTGTATATCGAGAGCCCCTTAATCAAGCTTCTGTCATAAGAAGAACGGAAAGAGAAAATTGAAAAAAATGGAAAACAGAGTTACGATTCAACGATTCTTTCCAGATTGATGTACTTTTAATCTGATTTAGATACAATTCTTTTTTAATATCGTTCGGAATTGATGTTACATTTTTTTTATTTTCTTCAACCATAAGAAATACTTTAAAATTTTAGTTAATTTAGCAGTTTGGTAATTTAATTACTAAATCATGTGGAAACAGAAAAGAGTAAAAATTTAAGTTGTTTTTTTTAAGAGCTTGCAACTCATGTAAGACTTTACGATCGAACTTTTTTATAACAAGTGTTTTTGTCACAGATAAATAGTTTCTCATAAAAACAGAAATCCGTTTATTACTTCACAGCTAAAAGTACATTCTTTTGCTCTAATTAAATACAAAATTATATCTTTTTCTGTTAACGGTTATTAAAATTGTATAGCAAACTTTTTCTTTACAAAAATGTAATAAATTATACGATACTTGAATTCTAAGGTGAACATGCAATGCGGTTCTTGGTTCTACGTCGGTTTTACTTAACTCGTACTTTCTTTCATTCATCATTTTTTACTTTATTGCGAATAACATTGAATAATTAAAAAGCTTGGGAAATTCCATACAAGAAATTACAGGTCGGGAAAAATTCTGTTAAAATGCTCCACTGAGTTTCTCCATTAAAGAACTGAAACTTTCTATAACCTCGCCGTGGATGATAAAATATTTTCCGGAGCGATGGTAACTATTTTTAATTGACGTAAAAAACGGAAATTATAAGAAAGTTTTCTTGTTGCTCAGAACAAGAAGATACATAATTTGTAAAAATTGTCTACATGCATACTTTTTCCTAATTTTTTAAAAAATATTTGCTAATCGGTTGCTGTTTTTGAGTTTCCAGCTAAATCGTTCATAATCGTTTGCAAAATCTTCCTTTTGGTCTGGAAATCATAAATATATCAGTCAGAGAAAATCCAAAAAGTTTTTTATGTTTCAATCAAATAAAAAAAAATATAAGAAAATTAAAGATTGAAAATTCGGGTAATAAATATTACTTTATTTTAAAACCAAAAGAAAGATTTTACTCTCTAAACCTGGATCAGTGAACGGCCACTGATTCGCAGTGACTATTCACTGATGGCAGCAGTTATAAGTCTTTCACTGAGAATCAGTAAAATTCGACTAATGAATCAGTGAAATAGATTGAATTCACTTATTGAATCAGTGAAATCTTCAGGTGGGAATACTAAAACCAGAAATATATTTTAACGATCGATAAACTCGTTTATTTTAGGTTAAAGAACCTAAGAAGAAATTACATAATTATCATCATATTTTGTAATTATTATTGTGTATAATTATATTATGTAACGTGTAGAGGAAACTTTTGAATTCGCCAATTCTAAAGTTATGTTCACGTGGCGCGTTCACTGATTCCTCAGTGAAATCTAACCAGGGCACTGATTCATCAGTTGATATATTTTCACTGATATAATCAGTCACTATTTTACTGATTCAGGTGTAGAGAGTACATAAGATTTTGAACGATTTAGGTGAAAATTCAGAATAATCGTCAAAGCAATAAATAAATGAATATTTTAATAAAAATATCGATTTAAGAATCTAATAAAATCTTTTTGTAGAAAAAGAGAGGCTTTTGACTCTGCCGAGATTCGAGCTCGGGTCTTATTTATCAAAAATATCGATACTATAAAATTATCAAAGGAATTAAATTTTAAGGGAAAAATTACTTTAAAATCGGAAAATGATAAGAATAAACGTAGAACACTTTTCCGCGGGAGAACAATTTAATTAATTTTGCGTGGCTGAATGGAGATTCATAAATCTTACTCAAAATATATATGTACCTACATACATATATATGAACGTAATAAGCAGAATGATCTATCCGTCAGAGTCAGAACAAAAATGTGTTAATGCTTTTGGCATTTTGCCACTTCACATTATACTCATGCACTTCCATTCCGTATAAACCGGAAGCACTTATGGAATAGGTGCAGGCCAAAGTTGGCTAAAGGTCGCAGCACTCGATCCCATCAATTTCAACGACAGCAAAATTACCGGCGGTTGCTTCCGCTTTTCTCTTGGGAAAAGACAGAGACCTCTACCCCTCTTCCTTTATGATATACCTATAAAGAAAATGCGATTAACACACCACCATAGACTTGGCTGTTCCTCTAACTTTCGCTCATAAATTTCAATCAACGGAGCTTTGAAAAGGGGCAGTGAAAACCTCCAACCTCAGATTTAACGCAACATTCTTATTTTTTTCTTACTTAATGTGAAATATCTTCTTGAAATTGAATTACGTCTAATTTTTTCTTCTTCTTGTAATGTCGCCTTAAGCTTTCACGCAAATTTTTAACGCCTGAAATATAATTTGATATCTCTACCAATTTTTACCTAAGGGCCTTTGAAAAATTGGATCATTATATTTAAGTCAAGTCAATATGTATAATTTTTAAATACTGAGTATTTTAATTTTACAGACTTCTGATTTTTAAATTAAAAACAAAATAAAACGGACGTGAAAATGTATGAGAAGTATGAAAATTTTCAAATTAGAATTTTAAAACGATT
Source organism: Diplolepis rosae (assembly GCA_030998225.1). Classification (NCBI taxonomy): domain Eukaryota; kingdom Metazoa; phylum Arthropoda; class Insecta; order Hymenoptera; family Diplolepididae; genus Diplolepis; species Diplolepis rosae. The sequence continues at coordinate 30,084,742 of JAPYXD010000710.1, read as the reverse complement.
GAAATAAGAATTTGAATATTTTAAGAATTTAAACATTTTTCATCAAGAAGATAGGTACTTTAAACGTCAAGAATTTATTGATGCTCTTAAAAAATTTCAGAATCTCTTGATATTACGATTTTTAAAGTTTTTTATTCTTCTTATTATAAGTTTGCATGTTCAAAAAGCGGAAAGTTAAAAAATTTAGAAAATTAAAGTATTCGAGTGCTGAATAGTCATTTCTATATATTTTACACCCTTATATTTTACTCTCTACTCTCTAAATTTTAATTAATCATAATTCTTAATAATTTCAAACAGTGACTGACTCATTGCTTTACAATCAGTATTTTCTAACTGATAATCAATCATTGTTAACTAAAAATTCACTAATTTAAAAGCAAAAAGTCAGTCACTGGTTGAAATTTTTAAAAATTTTGACTGATTTAAATTTATAAAGTAACAGTAAATTTTCTTCCATCTTTATATTTAAATTAAATAAAAATGTCACAAAATCTATATAAAAAAATATTTTAAATCTTCCATAAAAAGTAAGTAAATCTCATTATTTTAAAGAAATTTGATTTCATTCGTGAAATTTTAACACAATCGTAAAATTTAAGCAATTCGAATTATTACTTTTCAGAATAATATTTTTGAAATATATATAATAAAAATGTAACAAAGAAAAATTACGTAAGAAATGCTTGAAAAATGATTCGACCGTTGAGTGAAAAATAAAAAAAGCTCGGCTATAGTTAAAGAAAAAAGGGGGAGATGTTACATATATATTACGCTGTAAAAGAATTCTTTTTAAGAAGTGAGAGAAATTTTCAAATAACATAAACTTTCATGAATAAAGTGCAATCCGAGAGTGAAAATTCTGAACAATCCCTGCATTATATTATTTACACTCTCATCTCGTTTTAAAACGGCATAGAAATATCTTAAGAAAGTTCTTGTGTATAGTAAACGTTACAAGAAGAACATTTTTGCCAACTTTATCGAGCTTCTAAACGTTATAGCTTTTATCCGACTCCAACATGATATTTTTATATAGTATCAACTTGAAGAAAAGGTAGGAATCTGAACGATGTATATATAGCTTCAAATAGAAGTCGTTACAATGTAGTACCACGTAAAAAAAAATATTCAACATTGCCCTGAAAAGAGAGTTTCTCGTGTGAAAAGATACGTGATAAGACTCTTCTGTTTGCTCTCAAAGATGTCTTAGGTACGACGTCGAATAAAAAGTGGTAGTTCTGAACAAATTTTCTGAATGAATCTTCTGATTCTGAGGCAGAAGAGTTCCATGTAAGTTTGCACTAGAAAGTGCACTCAATTTAGAATGAATTCGGCGGATGAAAGAGTTCTTGTAAAATCAAGAATGTGTCAGAAGAAAATTTCAAGTCTTTGAGTAAATGATCACGTGATGAAGAAAAGAATTTTATTTTCCCCTAAAATCTTCCTACGATAATGAGTATTCTTGGCTAAAACTTTAGAACATGATAAAGAACACATTGAAGGAGGGTTGTAAACTTTAATTAGTTTTGAACAAGTTAAAAAATAAATTCTTCTTTTACCGACATTAGGGGTTGTTTTAATTGTTAAAAACCAATTAAAATCTACAAACCTCAGTTAATATGTCTCTCATAGTGTCTTAAAGTTTCAGCCAAAAATACTCATTATGGTAGAAAAATTTTGGGGGAAACTAAAATTCTTTTCTTGATCACGTGATCCATTACTTCTATGCCCTTAAGAAAAAAAGTTCAGAACATATACATATTGAAATTTACAGATATGAAAAATGTTGCACAACAAAGTTCTCTCCCATTTATGTACTATTTTCATGAGAATTTTTTATAATTATAGGTTTCTTTGATTTTATACTTAAAATGAGTCTTCGCCGATTCGAAGCCTTTGTAAAATCATGATGTCAACCTCAAACGAACTATGCAACGATTTCTCTTTGCTGCCTACATGAAAAAGCTCCCTCCTTCGAATTAATCAAAGGAAAGAGAAGACAACTGAAAGGTTTCAGCGGATAAATTTGAAACTAAATTGTAAGGTTTTTTGTTATCCTATAATTGATTTTTTCTACGAAGAGGAAAACAAATCTGTTACATTTACTGGGTCCATAAGTTAAAATAGTGAGAGTATAAAATCTCTACAAATTTAATAGATATTCCAGTAAAAATTAACCGCTTCTTTGTAAACATAACAAATTTTTCGATAAATATAACAGAAATGCCTGTTCAATTAACATTTTGAAGAAAATTCCTTATTCTGCAAATTTACCAGACATTCAGGGTGGCGATTCATTAGACGATTTTAAAATCCAGGTCATTTCGAGGCTTTTCAATGTTTTTCAGGTCAAGCTTGTTAAATTTTCCAGGTCAACTTGATATAATTTAATTATGATTTCTATACATTGTTAACTATCACAATAGTTTTAAAGCCCCGTATTTTAAAAGTTTCATGAATATTTTAAGTCATAGTCATAGGTCTATTTCATATATTTACGATGTTACGGAAATCAAGTCACAACTGACTTTTCAATTGATGCATATTAAAATGATTAAATATTCAAAAAGAGAATATCCTCAAAATCATGTAAAAAACTTAAATCAATGTTACAAAAAAAAATTATTCATTTATTTACAAAATTCAAAATGAATTTCTTTGAAAGAGTAAATACTAAACAAAACCAAGGACATGAAATTGAATTTTAGGTCATTTTCAGATCTTTTAAGATTCCCAGGTCAAATTGTCACCCCGGCATTTTTGTAATATTCACTGGCGAATCTGTTATGCTTACAAAAAATATGTGAATTGTATTGAAGTATTTGTTAAGGGGATCTGCCACCTTTAATATTTTTATTTTTTGAGTTCAGACCTTCCATATTTGTGTTTAGTACCTTTATTTAGATAGAATTTGGGTTTTTTTTTTAAATTCCAGCACCTTTATGTATTTTTAAACTAACAATTTTCAGTTTTTTGGGCATTTTTTGACTTTGAATAACTTTTTTGTTTCTTAACCAATTGTCATGATTCAATTTTTATTTTACTTCTTACAATGTGTAGCAATTTTTCGGGTATGGAAAATAATTTTAAATGACTGAAAAAGAAGTAACAAATAAAATAAAATAATAATAAAAGATTAATATTCTGGACTTTCATTGACCCTTAATTAATAATTGAAGACATATGTTGATGTTGGTAATTGGTTTCAGGGTCCAAGGTTGATAAAAACTCAGAGTTTTAAATAATCAGACGTTTCGGCTCTGATCGGAGCCCTCATCAGTGACTTATTTTAATCTAAAAAATACAGAAAAAAGGTTTGCTAAAATAGGATTTCTTGTATATAATTTTTTCAAGTAATTATCATTTTGTTTTTACATGTAGGTAAATAAATTTTGAGATTACCTTAAGGTAAATATTTCTTTCACATAAAGTAAATATGCGAATACCAGAAAAACATTTTTTGAAAGTTTGGAATTCAATGTCTAAGTATAAAAAATATTTTTAAATTGACATTCGTGCATGAAATTGTAGATTGAAATTTTTGTGGTGTAGTTTATAATTCTAAGGGTATAAACATTATACGGAAGCAGTGTTATTCTCATTGCTTTACACCAAAGAAATATTTACATAGGTATTTTAGATCTAGTCTCAAACCAAAGAAAAGTTTATGTACAATATTATATGTAAATTTATGTCCTTTTTGTGTACGTTATGAATAAGCAGCCTCATTGTCTATACCCACAATTGAGAAAACCTTTTGTATAACTTTTAAAGTGACATGCTTGATAACATGTCTAGTATTATATTGTCCCAAATTCGTAGATTTTTTGTTAATTTCTTGTTATTTTGGCATAGGGTCAGTTTCATCTTTTTTTATTTCATTAAAAATATCACTGTTAGATGTGAAAATGCGCAAAAAGAAAGAAAGGCAAACGTTTCGGCCACATATGGGGGCCCTCTTCAGTGCCATAAATTCAAAGATTAATTCAAAATTTCTGTAGAACATTAGAATATAGGAAATAATTAAATTAGGAATTATCACGGAATTCAAAAACTTATCTTATAGCTTGAAATTCAAAATGAAGTAGTCCAGTATGCAGCATCATGAATTAAAAAATATCTAGAGTTCACTGTGAATAAAAAACCGGATAAATGAAAAAAACATAACAAATTTTGCACACGAACCGACCGGAATTTTTTAGAAAATTTTATTATTAAGCCAAATTGATTATCAATGGCAAAACGCGAACATATTTTACATTTTTGAAAACTTTGCGGTGAAGACTTTGTTACCGGAGTCTCTCACAGAATGATCTGAACTGTTTTAAAAACCGACACGGACCCTTTAAATTTCTAAGTCATTGCTAAAAAACTGTCGATTTTTCAGTTCTTCTTGTTCAAAAAGTATCACAGCCGAAAAGAATTCCAAGAAAAATATGCCAAAGATAAAATGTTGAATTAAATTTTTACAGATTTCTTTTTATACCAAAATAAATTTGGTTGTATAATTTTACGAAAGAATGTAAAAAAATGTTATGTCTACATATTTAAGCAGGATTTGGCAATTTTGACGTTTTAAGAATGTACATTTTTAAAAAAAGAATTTTATCCTGTGACTAGCTATCAACTAGCTATGCAACATAGAAATAATCACTGATATATTTCAATATTTAGCTTCATATAAAGAAAAGCCAATGCGAAAAAATCCTTATAAAAAATCAAGTTAATCACCTCAATGTATACACGCATAATATGTTACGCTTTCAAAGTTTCCCCATCTCATTTATACAGAAATAATTTTTATAACCTTAAAATTATAAACTACACCACAAAAATTTCAATCTACAATTTCATGCACGAATGTTAATTTAAAAATATTTTTTATACTTGGACATTTAATTCCAACCTTTCAAAAAATGTTTTTCTGGTATTCGGATATTTACGCTATGTAAAAGAAATATTTACCTGAAAGTAATCTCAAAATTTATTTACCTACATGTAAAAACAAAATGATAATTACTTGAAAAAATTGTATACAAGAAATCCTATGTTAGCAAACCTTTTTTCTGTATTTTTTAGATTAAAATAAATCACTGATGAGGGCTCCGATCAGAGCCGAAACGTTTGATTATGTAAAACTCTGAGGTTTTATCAACCTTGGACCCTAAAACCAATTACCAACATCAACATATATCTTCAATTATTAATTAAGGGTCAATGCAAGTCCAGAATATTAATATTTTATTATTATTTTATTTGTAACTTCTTTTTCAGTCATTTAAAATTATTTTCCATACTAGAAAAATTGCTACACAATGTAAGAAGTAAAATAAAAAAAGAATCATGACAATTGGTTAAGAAACAAAATAGTTATTGAATGTCAAAAAATGCCCAAAGAACTGAAAATTGTTAGTTTAAAAAAAAATGTGTAGTTATTTTTTTAACTAGAGTGTTTCATATACCCAAAAAGTTGCTACACATTCTAATGAAAAAAATAAAAAAAGAATTATGCCAATTCGTTAAAAAACGAACAAGTTATTCAAAGTAAAAAAATATCCAAAAAATGCCCAAAAAGCACAAAATGTTTAGTTTAAAAATACATAAAGGTGCTGGAATTACAAAAACCCCCAAAGCCTTTCTAAACAAAGGTACTAAACATAAAAAAATATATGGAAGGTCTAAACTCAAAAAATAAATATAAAAATATTAAAGGTGGTGGATCCCCTTACATTTAAGAAATTTAATACTGTCATTATTTTAACTTATATACTTAGTAAATACAACAGATTTTTTTTCTCTCAATTATTATATTTTAAAGGTTGGAACCATCCTTTCATGACTTACATTTTGAGAAAATTGCGTTAATGAAATTCTACTGACTAACATTATTAGGAATCAGGTTCAAAATTGGCGTGATCGCTCCTTGGTAATATTATTGGAAGATTAGTCTCGAAGCCTCGGGGATGAGAATGCGTAATAAAGGACTAGCTGATAGTGACAAAGTGACAGCGACGTTGATGTCCCTCCAGCATAGCTAGAAAGTTCTAAACTAATTTCTGTAATCTTCTCATCACTGCTTGTGCATATTATTCGTGAGGTTAGGTGATATTTCGAACTAAGTTACGAAAACACTATCTCCAATATATCAAGTTTAAACATTAAATAATTAATACTATGTCGATCTTCCAGAGGCCAATCACTTCAGGACCTTCTCATTCGCCCAAGTTCTTTTCCATTGGAAACTCTTGTCATTACGTGGAGTATAAACTTTACACAATACTTAAGAAAAGTAGGAAAAGCTCTAAACGGAAATGGTCGTTTTGAAGTCAATACTTCTGAGAGGTCATAAAAATAAAATTTCAACACCTGCGTGAAGTAACAAGCATAAATAATATAAACCTTGATAAATTGGTAAATATTACTGCTGTTAGAAAATTGTTGTTCACATTAGAATTTTATTTCTATTTATGGTGGCCAGATTATATATTTACTTGAACAAAATATAAAGCTACCGTCAATAACTACCTAATAAGAAATAGCAATCTTTTTTCTCAATCATTTCTATGTATTTGGTCGAGATAAGAGAGTAACGCGTCAGAACCACCATATACTGTAAAGGGAGTATGAAATTGAATTTGTGCTACAAGTTCGAAATAGAATTTAAACTCAATTTTCGTGAAACGAGTAATTTGGCGTTGATAGTTTCATGTTTCACTGGTCTAGCACAAACGCAAGTTGTTTTATACAGTTATACCAGCAATCAAAGAAACTTCAAAGCAGACCGTATTATTGGAAACACGTTAGAGAACTATTTGTATACAGTATTTTGGCGCGAAATTTAAATAACTACTTTTTTCTTTAAGGTAGTACGATCACGAATATTAGACCTCAGGAAAAAATAGATAATTTTACTTTCAAGAATAGCAATATTATTATTGAAGGGCTAATTTGAAAGAGAAAAGATTATTTTTTATGAAAAAAATTTGAAACACAAAAAAATAATGTTATTAATAAATTTTATTTTTGCCCAAACTTATTTTCTTATCGCTTCAAGCCAAATTTTTAAAAATGATGCGATTCTAATAAATCACGGTTCATTTTTTTAGAAAAAAGATTCTGAAAAATTGTTTTTTTATAATTTTAGCCATTAAAGAATTAATTTTCAAAAATCGGAAACGGTCAAGTTGTAGAGAATCTTTTTCCTAAAAAAATGAACCGTGATTTATTAGAATCGCATCATTTTTAAAAATTTGGCTCGAAGCGATAAGAAAATAAATTTGGGCAAAAATAAAATTTATTAATAATATTATTTTTTTGTGTTTCAAATTTTTTTCATAAAAAATAATCTTTTCTCTTTCAAATCAGCCCTTCAATAATAATATTGCTATTCTTGAAAGCAAAATTATCTATTTTTGCCTGAGGTCTAATTTTCGTGATCGTACTACCTTAACTGGAGAACGAAATTTAATAATTGAATTTTATCAAATTTATCAAATAAGTTTGGGCAAAAATAAAAATTATTAATAAAATTATTTTTTTGTGTTTCAAATTTTTTTCATGAAAGACAATCTTTTCTCTTTCAAATTAGCCCTTCAATAATAATATTACTATTCTTGAAAGCAAAATTATCTATTTTTGCCTGAGGTCCAATTTTCGTGATCGTACTACCTTAACTTAAGGTAGTTGTCGCGCCAAAAATCAGTCTCTGGAAAAAGAAGTTTTTCTATGATTTCAAGACTGGCAATTATATCACCAGCCGTGTCATATGTAAGGAAAGACACTCTTTTTAATAAAAAAATTTTTAAATTACGAAAAATAATATTTTAATAACGTTTTTTGTAATAGGATATTTCCTTATTATCGCTCCATACCAAATTTTCAAAAATGGTGCGATTCTGATAAATCATGAATCATTTTTTTAGGAAAAGGATTCTCTACAACTTTACCTTTTCCGATTTTTGAAAATGAATAAATTATTATCAAATTCAGTAATTTGTTTATAAAAATTTCGTTTTGGAAAATTGTTTTTGAATGATTTTAACCATTAAAGAATTTATTTTCAAAAATTGGAAACGGTAAAGTTGTAGAGAATCCTTTTCCTAAAAAAATGATTCATGATTTATTAGAATCGCACCATTTTTGAAAATTTGGTATGAAGCGATAATAAGGAAATATCCTATTACAAAAAACATTATTAAAATATTATTTTTCATAATTTTTAAATTTTTTTTATTAAAAAGATTGTCTTTCCTTACATATGACATGGCTGATGATATAATTACCAGTCTTGAAATCATAGAAAAACTTCTTTTTCCAGAGACTGATTTTTGGCGCAACAACAACCTTAATCTTAAAATTAAAAACTTATTTTTAAAAATGAAATTTCTTATCGCGATATTTTCAGTCTCTACTTTAACAAACAATGCCTTTCAAAATTCAAAACAGTTCTTTGTGAAAAACTTGGTGCAAACAGAGCTAACTAATTCCTTCAACATCCCTTTCATGAAATCGCAACCGCATTCATTTTGTTAATGTTCCCTGAGAAATGCAAATACCAGATAGAATTGTTTGTGTATGCCAAGCACTCGCGCTAATTAATTTTCTATTTATTTCAAGGAGAGAAATAAGGGTGATGGTTAGATCTACAATGCGATATGCTGTAGGCGATAATCACGGACGTAAGATAGATACAGTGTACTCATCTCTGTAGCTATAGTATAAAAGTTACACAACGCCAAAGTTACACAAAAGCATCAAGTGCGGCTTGGCGAATAGAAAAAGGACAAAGCGCTCAAGTGGCCAGACAAGTACCGGCTAAGTATCTACTCGGTGGGCTCGTTGCTTTGGAAATTTATCATTTACCCACTCAACATCGGTGTGGATCCTTGCGGGTAGAGCCACCGTAGGCTAAATATGTATCCAGGGTTGTCACAGAACGTTGAGTATACAATTATCCATATACAAGATAGTTCGAACTAATTTCCATGTTAATTTCCTCATCTAATCCGCTATTGCGAAAAGCGCGATCGATTAAAATTGTTTATTCACTTTAATATGCTTTTTTCATTCATATACTGATGTATATGGGTGATTCCACCTAAGATTTGCATTGAAAAATTTTTTTTTGCATGAAATATTTAATTCTTGCGTTCTTTGGTCGAAAATATTTGACACGTATTTTTTTTATTTTAAGGGGATCCTCCACCATTGATATTTTTATTTTTTGAGTTTAGACCTTCCATATCATTATTTTTATGTTCAGTGCCTCTATTTAAAAAGGTTTTGGGGTTTTTTAAAAATTCCAGCACCTTTATGTATTTTTAAACTACAAATTTTGGGCATTTTTTTGACATTTAATAACTTTTTTGTTTTTTCACCAATTGTCATGATTTTTTTATATTGTTTCTTAAAATGTGTAAAAACTTTTTGGGTATGGAAGATAAGGTAAAATTACTGAAAAAAGTTACAAATAAAATAAAAAAATAGATAAAAATATCCCAAAAAAAAAAAAAATGTAGTTATTTTCTTAGCTAGAGTGCTTTCCATACCCAAAAATATTGATAATATAACAAAGAATGAATGGTAAAATTTCAAAGGCCTGTGTCTAATACTTTGGATTTTATTCAAACATATGTTGCAACAAACACGGAAAATTACAACTTTCGGAAAACGGAGTTTAACCTTAAGTCCCAAGCAACGCGATTGCGCTCTTCAGATTTTGTTCTGTTCTTATAAAAATACCTGTTATATACTATTTTCCATATAATTTAGAAATATCAATCAATGAATAAGCAAACTATTTTATGTAAAAAGCTAATTTTCGCTAAAAACGCCTTATTCGTAGACTACTTTTGGTTTTAATAATGAAAACAAAATTCCCGATAGATTTTGCTAAAATTGAATTTTCTTTCAATTTCGAAACTAAAGTTAGTCTATCTACGTCCATCTTTATCCTCTCTACCATTTCCCAAATTTTAAAAATAAATTAAATTTTATTTACGTTGGATAGATACTTGTAGAAACCTTGAATCAATAGAATTTTCTAATTTCCTAAGTATCACGTCCCCTTAATAATTATGTTATTAAAACTTTTTGAGTAGTGCATTTTTAAGCTTTTGAGTTACGAAAAAAGTCCTTTTTTACGATCGCGTATATTGAAATACAAATAGATTTTTTTCCAATTCGGTATTATTTTATTATATTTCTTTTATCGATCAATATTTCCAAAGTATGTTGTAAAAATTTTGAAATGGGTAGTTCAATATACTTTGCGTGTGGAATAAATTTTCTGTGTATTGCTTCCTCGCTCAGAGCGCGTGCTTCGAGAGTGATGTTTGACTTACTCGGACTTGCTCAGATCAGGTTAAATGTAACTGTAACACTGTAAAAAATATCGGTAAATTTTCCTACTGTGTATTAGGAAAGTTTTCCTGAATCCTGAGGAAGCATAGATTTGCCTACAGAAAGTGGAAATGTTTTATAGATTTGAGGAAAATTGACCGAATTTTCAGACTTATTTCCGAACTATTAGGAAATATATCAAAAAGGTGAGAACATTTCACAAATATGCGAAGTTGTAGGAAATTTTTCCCATAAAAAGCGGAAATTATTCCACAAAAACGGAAATTTGTTCACTTTTTTTGGATCTTTTTCTACTTAAATTATGAAATAAATATATATTTCCTAGTAAACTGGATATTTCTCCGACCAAACAGTAGGAACTATTTCCAGTTCTATGTCGGGAATATTTCCGACTATATCTTTAAAAAAATTTACGACCCATTTGTATTTTAAGCTGTCCGACTATTTTCGGAAAAATCTCCGAAAAATTTTTTACAGTGTACTTTATGCCACAATTTTCTTGAAATTGAAAAGTTTAACTTTTGATAAATTACAAAATCCAGAAAATTTGCCGATTTTAAACTTTTAGAATAGAATATAATATACAATTCGGAAAATGCAAAAATTTGAAAATAAGATATAAAGGGAAAAATGTTAGATTGACAAAAAGATGATTTATATAAAAAAAATTACTTACGCAGTCAAGAAAACTTGACCGAATAATATTTTCATTCGTAAATATTAAATTCTCAGCATAATTTACTTCAGCATTTTCTCTTTAAAATATTAGTTTCTATATATTGATTAATTTAACTCACCAAGTTTTACAATCGCAACTGATGTAGGGAAACAGCATTGATTCGTCCAACTTTCAGCAAATGCAATAACTTTTAGTCTTTTTCCTGTAATCATAATTAAAACACATGTAAAAAATTGAAGAACCAAAAAATCAGTGACAGAAATATAGAATCTGTTTCAGATCCATTGTTTCTCACTCACTCCTCACTCACTGAAATGTTTCTTTATTTATAAGTAATAAATTTAATGGATTAAAAACTCGATACTCTGAGAAAACTGGTTTGTTTATTCAATGAGACAGTTTTCTTGATGTATAATGTCAAGAATAACTTATTTACATTATGTTTATTTATTCAGAGACGAATCTCCAAGAAATTCTTGGTTAAAAATGTCATGTCATTTCCTAACAATAAGAACTTTCTTGAATCTTTTATTAATTATTCCGCAGTTGTCTTAGAATCATTCCAGAGCTCAAATAAAGATGAAAATTGAGACGACACTCAGTACTAGAGTTGCATAAAGAATGCATAAAGTTGCATAAAGAATTATTATTACTTTCATTGCGGCACAGCTTAAATTGATATTCGCGCAATCGTAAATTAGTCCCTGAGGATCTTTTAAATATATGTCACAACAAAAGTTTCTCTGTCGTGATTCCGCGGAATGATATCACCGCAGGCGGAAACACGCGTAAATCGCAAAAGATTTATGTTCCTTAGGGCTTTTCGTAACTTTCAAGCTCTCCCTTTCCTCAGTCTAGATGCTTAATTTTCTTGCTCTTTTCTCATAAAGTGAATATTTATGAAGGATGTTTATAACCAGTGGGTAATTTTCCTCCTTTTTCTTGATGGCGTGTTTACGATTTGGCATTTATTTATGAATCGAGCATGGAAAAGAGTTGTAAACAGAGTGTTTACGCGGATATGTTTAGCCATTTGAAAAATGAGTTAAAAATATTCAGTTTTGTTCATAAACATAAACTGGTTCAATTTTTTCCTGATAAAATCAATTTCAAAATTTTAAAGGCCATCATACATTAAAGCAGATGCTAAAAATTTGGTGAACTGGAAACTAAAGGGGAAAATAACTAATTAATAAATTAGAGAGAATTAGAAATGTAATTAATCAGAAAATTAAAAAGTGAAGAGATATGAAAGATCTTGAACTAAAAAAGTAAAACCATGTTACATTTTATTCCCTGAAAATAAATTATAAGTTAAAAAGCGATTTTCGATGAATAAAAGTTAGAACTAAGAAAGTTGCTAAAGCGGAGTGAAAAGATTGAAAACTTTTCTAAAAAAAAAAGAAAAATATATAAATCATACACTGAGAAAAAAATTCTATTGAATCAAAAGCATTTCTTTCCAAAAGCATGTATACTATTAATTCATAAAAATATACTACAAGAACCAATAAGTATGTTACTAATTCTATAGCATATTGATTTGAATCCATGATATACAAGCTTTTGGAAAGAAATGCTTTTGATTCAATAGTATTTTTTTCTCAGTATACGATAATTTACTATAGAATGTATCAAACTTTACTATAAGCTATACTGAAGTTTCATATTATTTTTCGAATCTTTCGTATTTTGACTGCGAAAACTTTACGGTCCGCTAGGAATAATTACCATTGCACCCCGACTTTCCCCAGAATCATAATATTTTTTATAATTATTTTTAGTTTGGTTAATGGAAAAAATATTTCCGATATACTCTGCTAAAATTGAAATGTTTTTCATTTCCCAAACCAAAAGTAGTCTATCTATGTCCGTTTTTATCTTCTCTACCATATCCCAAATTCAAAAAAATTTTATTTATTTATATTGGACATAAACATGTAGAAACCTAAAATCAATAAAATTTACTAACTTCCTAAGTATTACATGCCATTAATCATTTAAGGGGATCTGCCACCTTTAAAATTTTTATTTTCTGATGTAGACCTTCCATTCAACTTTTTTTATGTTTAATACCTTTATTTAGAAAGATTTTGGGGTTTTTTGAAAATTCCAGCACCTTTATGTATTTTTAAACTAAAAATGTTGAGTTTTTTGGTCATTTTTTTGACATTTTTTAACATTGAATAACTTTTTTATTTTTTAACCAATTGTCATGATTCTTTTTTTATTTTGTTCCTTACAATGTGTAGCAACTTTTTGAGTATGGAAAATAAAGTAACATGACTGAAAAAAAGTTACAAATAAAATTATTTTTTTATAATATCTCAAAATAAAAAATTGTGTAGTTATTTTTTTAGCTAAAGTGCTTACCTTACTCAAAAAGTTGCTACACACTATAAGAAACAAAATAAAAAAGAATTATGACAATTGGTTAAAAAACGAAGAAGTTATTCAAAGTAAAAAAATAGATAAAAATAGATAATCAGAACACGATGAAGATTCAAAATACAGGAAATAAAAACAGTAGGCATTGGTGAACTGGAAACTAAAGGGGAAAATAACTAATTAATAAATTAGAGAGAATTAGAAATCTAATTAATCAGAAAATTAAAAAGTGAAGAGATATGAAAGATCTTGGACTAAAAAAGTAAAACCATGTTACATTTTATTCCCTGAAATTAAATTAAAAGTTAAAAAGCGATTTTCGATGAATAAAAGTTAGAACTAAGAAAGTTGCTAAAGCAGAGTGAAAAGATTGAAAACTTTTCTCAACAAAAAAAATATAAATTCCAGGACTTCAAGATTAAAAAATACTCTCGAGGAAAAAACAGAATTTAGTCTGATTTTATGATTATAAATTCCTAAATATTTTAATTTTAAAATAGAATCGAACAGTGAAAAATCGAAACATGAAACTTTTTACGGCACGTATCAAATGTCTTATTCGGCGCACTGGCTAGCCACAAAGCTGAAAATCCTTTAAATTTCAAATCACGTAACTATGAATCTCGTATCACGTGTGAATAAAACATTCAAGAACTTCGAAACTCCACATATTCTAAAAGGATACACGTCGCTTTCTGAAACTCATGAAAGCAGTCACCGCGAAAGATCTGTATCCCTTATTTCAAAGACTTCCAGATCTCCAAAGGATTATGTGTTCCACAATAATTCTCTAACTTTCATTATTTCACAGCTTGTGTAATTCAATGTCTTCGTTGAGAATTCATTTTCGTCCTCACTCACCCCCATAAAGCAAACGCTTCATGAGCCAGCGCTGAAATCTGAAACTTTCTGCGTCTCGGCTCTTTATTGTACGTAAGAAATATTGTACTGGATAGAAACGGGAAATTCTAAGCTTTCATATGATACACAACTTTAAATATACAATGTTAAGAATACTTGTAAATTTGTGTACTTTTAAGTTACAGATTTAAATGGAATTTCAGTTACTTGTGAATAAAAGTCACTCATATGCATATTTCGAATAAGAATTATATCCGCCCTAATACGTTCTGATCAGTGCTAATCTGTGATTTTCTCTGCTAATGTGAGCCTTTCTATAATTGAGCCCTCGGGAAGAAGAACTCGCCGAGCGCTCGAAAAAGGGGAAAAAAAAAAAAGTTGTAAAAACTCAAAATAAAAAAATATAAGCTGATAGAGCTTGTCAAGATACAACTTTTATTCCTTAAGTATTTTTTAGTCCAACATGATTATTATGAAAAAAAATATAAAAGGTATTTTTTGAATAACCTAAAATCAATGTTTGAAAAAACATAAATTGCAATTTTTCGGTAAGTACTGCACGCAATGGATTGAATTTTGCGTATTTTCATTCAGTATTCATTGCTGATGCCGAATAGTCATTTAAAAACAATAAATACCATCAACATTTGATAATATTCAATAACAAATAAATACCTGTCAATTCAAATTTTATGTTTCGAAAAATATGAAGTGACAAAGTTATTTATTTGTATTTAAGGAAGTTTTTCGGAAATTTCAAATTATTCGTATTATAAAGAATTGAAAGGGTTGTTAATAAAAAGCGCGCGACGCACGAAGCGATAAAGTTGAATTATTCAACAGAATTCCGTGGTTTTCTTAGTTTATTTGGATATTCGTTTAAATATTTGCCACCGAAAATCATTAAAATTCATGATATGTAACAATAAAATAAAATTATTTAAGTTCAAACTTCTCCCACCTCCAAAACCTTATATATATGATGAATTGTGCGAAACATCTCAGGACGATTCCATTGGAATAAGCGCGGAAAAAATTAAAGATGTTCGAGCCTTATTAAGATATTTGAGCCAGGTGGAAAAAAATATTACAAAGATGTATTCACGAAAGTCCCAGTTAAGAAATCCAAATGAAATAGTTTTTTAAGATGCAAGATTAAGGTATTATTATTGAGGTAGTATAGAATGGTGTTTTAATAGATATATTGTGTACAATTGTAAATTATTTTCATTTTCATAACAATAAAATTTGTATAAAAAATACAAAACGTCAAATTTAATTTCACGATTAATTGTTTACGAAAAAATTATGTACAATCGCATGATTTTCAGTAGTAAATTCACAAATAAACTAAGAAAACCGCGGAATTCTGTTGAATAATTCAACTTTATCGCTTCGTGCGTCGCGCGCTTTTTATTAACAACCCTCTCAATTCTTTATTTTTACTACGAATAATTTGGAATTTTCCGAAAAACTTCCTTAAATACAAATAAATAACTTTGTCACTTCATATTTTTCGAAACATAAAATTTATTCGTCACTTTTTCACTCCCAATCGCGAAAAACAAAGAATTGACAGGTATTGATTTGTTATTAAATATTATCAAATGTTGATAGTATTTATTGTTTTTAAATGACTATTCGGCATCAGAAATAAATACTGAATGAAAATACGCAAAATTCAATCCATTGCGTGCAGTACTTACCGAAAAATCGCAATTTATGTTTTTTGAAACATTGATTATAGGTTATTCAAAAAATACCTTTTATATTTCTTTTTTCGTAATAATCATGTTGGACTAAAAAATACTTGAGGAATAAAAGTTGTATTTTGACAAGCTCTATCAGCTTATATTTTTTTATTTTGAGTTTTTACAACTTTTTTTTTTACTTCAATTTTAGAAAGTGGACAATACTTTTCCCCTTTTTCGAGCGCTCGGCGAGATCTTCCCGTGGGCTCAATTAATCGCAGACACAATTTTATTCTACATTGTTGCAAATTTCTGTACAAAACGTATATTTTTAAAATACTTTCATCTTAAAAAATACAAAATTTAATTTTAATTTGAATACACATGTGTATATATTTCAATGATGTTTGTTAATTTTAATATATTTTGATTTAAAAGTTATTTAATTACATATGAATGTATATTATTTTTTCATAATATACAAATCTATTAATTTTAATTTACCACTTGTATATTAGAATCTTTTAAAATTAACAAGATTTTTCTGTTCGCCGAACAACGAAAGTTAGCCTTGTTGGTGTCGTTTTGCGTTCGAAAAGTTGATTTTCCCGCACTAGTGCGGTACACTTTGAAGTTTGCGGAAAATCAACTTTCCACACGCAAAACGACAACGACTCGGCTAACTATCGGCATACAGCGAACAAGAAAATCTTATCTAAAAATCTGATTTAGAGAAACGTTTCAAACTTGTTCAAACCGTATATCTACATTAAATTTAATTCGAACGAGGCAAGTTCCTGATATCTTTTTAATCTGAGGCACATCCGGAACAACATTTCAAACCATCACAATCTGTACATCTATTCAAAACTCAATCTGACTGAATCCCAGACACTTCTTCCAGATGAATCGGAAAATTCTTTTTTAACCCATCTTTATCTATGCAACTATTTTTGTTCAATCCGAATAAATTCGGAGACATTTGAAAATAGTATATTTTGTATCAGGTGCGGAAAGGCGTATATTAACACAAGAGCGAGTCGTGATTCGCTCGCGTGTTAAAATACGTTCCACACGTGATACGAACGATATTTTTTGTTCGCTGTGTACCAAAAGTTAGCCGAGTCGATGTCGTTTTGCGTGCGGAAAGTTGATTTTCCGCAAACTTCAAATTGTACCGCACTAGTGCGGGAAAATCAACTTTCCGCACGCAAAACATCGGTCATGAATTTCCAAGAATTTTACGAGCACGCGCAGAAATAAGTTCGTAAAATTTACAGAAACTTCGATATTTATATTTATAACTTGACTATTTGGTAGAATTTACAAGAAGTTCAGTTCAATCAAGAGATTTTCTGTACGGTAATTTAGGATTTATTCGCATTTTAAAGATTTTAATGGACGCTAAGTAAAACGTTCAGAAAATCTGTTGATTAAACTGAATTTCTTGTGAAATCTACTAAAAAGTCAAATCGTGAAAATAAGTACCGAACTTCTTGTAAATTTTACGAATCTATTTCTACATAAATGGAAAACCTTCCGCTAAATGTGCCATAAGATTAATACAGTTTTTTATAATAATTTATATCTTATTCCTTTCACTTACACAGCTGGTTGATTATTTTGTATAAAACAGCAAAAGAATTTCATGTTTTATGAAATTTGTAAAATAAAACCTTTCTGCTATGGTCATAAAAATTTTTACACTCTCTTTTACTACTTCAGAAGAAAAAAATCTATACTACCGTACGGTATAAACATGAAACACAATATCTGAACTTCCGATCTAGTTTCTGTGTGTATTTCATATTTATACTGCAAATGCTTACTAGAGTTATAGAAAAGACCCATAACATTACAATATTTGTATTTATAATAAAAGAAAAAACACTAAAGGATGGCGTTAAAATAATCTGTCTATTAGGCTGGGCCTAAGCTGAACTCGGCGTTTTATGCCTAGCTAGATCTTTCCAGGCCTTAGCCTGATTTGATCTGTAGGAATTCCACATCCCAAGATGTTGCATCCGAAAGATGTTGCAGTTATTCGTTCATTAGGACAGAGCCAGGTTTGTCTCTCCATTTCATAGTAAATCTAGACTTGCCAGGCCTGGGCCTGATTTGTGCCACACATACACATTTCGGCATAGGCAGAAATAGACGAAATATAATCAGAAATAGAACATAGCCAGAGGGATATGAACATTTAAAAAATAATAGTTTCAAATCGTTCTTTCTAATTATAATAATTTGATCCAAGGAGGTGGTTTCACTCATAGAGAGCAGACGTTTTCCTACCTTAAACAGCGAATATGATTAGCCTACTTACGGGTAGGTCGGGTAGTTGGAATCTGATCTTGTATGCATGCAACATCTCACGTCTGTGCAAGGTTCTGTCTTTTCTATGCGAACACGAGTTCTCATAACTTTTACATCTCTTCGAGGTCTAGCATTAATTAAAACAATAAGGAGTGTATATAATCACTAGCTTAATAGAAACTGAGAAGTTTTGAACTTAAGGAAATAACTTTTTGAGCACTGCTGGGCTAATAAAATTTCATTGTTCCAATCGAATTATTGCTTATTGTACGATTTACCAGGGGTGTTAGTTAAAATTTGCCGGTTTCTTCAATAAAGAAAACACTTAATTCTCAAGGGAATCTCAAAAATTTTTTATTCAAAGTATTGACCATTGGATTCTACACATTTTGCCCATCTTTCAGGCAAATCATGGATACCATTACAAAAAAACTTTTTCTCTTTCAAGGCAAACCATTCGACGAGCCATTTTTCGACTTCTTCAAAATTGGCGAAGCGCTGCTCTGCACTGAAAAAAATGCTTGGGATTTATCAGCCATATGAATATAGCTGAATGTACATACAGGCTGAACTGATACAAGCAAACCTTGGTTTTCGGTAAATCTTCAATATAATATAGGTCATGGAACCATAATTATGTTTGTATCGTCGAATTTTTTTTTCAGTGTGCGAAAAGATCGATGCGAAAAGGTGATAGTCGGACGGGGCGAGGTCTGGAGAGTACGGCGGGTGGGATAATATTTCCCAATTCAATGCTTTTAATGTGTTCTTCACCACTTTAAAGGTATGAGACGGTGCGTTGTCATGTTGTAGGATAACTTTGCCATGTCTTCGGGCCCATTCCGGCCGTTTTTCGATCAACGCATGATTCAAATTGATAATTTGTTGTCGGTAGCGATCCAATTCACTATCTCACCAGGTTTTAATAACTCGAAGTACACCACACCACACTGGTGTCACCAAACACAGAGCATTGTCTTACGGCCAAAGCGATTTGGCCTTGGAGTCGATGGGCCGACCTCACCAGGTGAAAGCCAAGATTTTTTCCGCTTCGGGTTCTCGAAATAAATCCACTTTTCGTCCCCCGTGACAATTAGATGCAGAAAAGATTTCCTTCCGAACCGTTGAAGCAGCATTTCACAAATGGTTTTTCGATTTTTCATTTGTCTATCGTTCAGTTGGTGTGGTGCCCATTTTCCATACTTTTGGATTTTTCCCAAGGCTTTTAAACGTTGGTAAATTGCTCCTTGGGTCACATTTAGTGTTTGTGCCAATTGTTGTTGCGATTGGGTTGGGTCTTAATCCAATAACGCCCGCAATTCCTCGTCTTCGAACTTTTTCGCTGCACCAGGATGTTCATTGTCTGTTAAATCGAAATCTCCACTTTTAAATTGACGAAACCATGTCTCACATGTTCTAATCACTGGAGCATGTTCACCATAAGTTTCTACCAGCAATCGATGGGCTTCAACTGCTTTTTTCTTTTGATGAAATAAGAAAAGCAACGAATGCCGCAAATGCGATTTACTTGGAACGAAACTCGACATATTCACTGAGGTAAAAAACTATGATGCTATTATTTTGGCAGAATGTAATTGTGTATTTTTGAAGGTTATTGTCCATAGAAAAATATGACATAGATGCCAAATCATAGAAATGTATACATATCTCTAGCGACATCTATGAGTAAAACCGGCAAATTTCAACTAACACCCCTGGTAATTTCTATGATTAATCGATCTGAATATTAATGAGATAAACTTATTTGCCTGGAACGAATTGTAGTTGAACTTCTAACTGTAGTTAAAGTAAATTTAGATTAATGGTACAAATATTTTATTTTATTAAGGACAAATTGGTATTGTATTTATGAAAGTTTCAGTTATTGTTTTCGAAAGTAATGAAAGTACAAGAAAACTTGAAATCTTGAAAATAGGAAAAATCATCGCAATGTAATTTAGAAGTTTGTACGGTTATTGGATATCGCATTTCCAGTATGAATAGCAACCAAAAAATGTTTTAAATAAATATAATGTCTGAAGTTAAATTTTATTCTGAAAGTGAGTAGTGGCGTAATAGTCGATAATATTCGTCTAATACTAATTACAATTTTCTTAATGATACTCTGTTTTTAACTAGATTCTGCGTTAGGGTCGTATACACAATTTAAGATTTAAAAAATTTTAATTTAGAAAAATCCTTACGACATTTTGTAATGTTCTTGACATTTGTAGTCAGCACAGATTACTTTTTTGTAAAATAAAAAGTTTAGAGTAAAATAGGCAAACATTTTTACGCATAGGTAAAATTGTCCTTTTTTAAGATTAGTGTCTTTCTTACAATTAAACAATTAAACCCCTCCCTTTATTTACTTTCGTCTTTTTAAATGTTTTTATGAATTTTTAAAACTACTTTCAGGAGAATTCGACCCTTATCTGACCTTAGCTTATTCGAACTCTGGCGCTTCAAAACAGATTTCTCAATGTCTCGTCCATACGCCCAAATTGCCGATTATTGTCAATAACGGCCACTGGGGCCCAGAGAGGATTAATTTTTTTTTTTAATTATTAAAGCTTATTCAACTATTTTAATGGCTATTTTTTATTCGTTCTAAAGAAAGTCGAAGAACCAGTTTTAAAAGTCTTTTATAATTACCTACAATTTTAGCAAAAGGTTATTATTATTTTCGAAAAAATGTAGAGTAGGTACCATTTTATTTTTAAATTTCATTAACTTTAATTATTGTTCAATCATAATTCCCACTATTTTAAAATATTTTCAAAATTTAACTTGTTTCTCTATGAATGAATATTGAATAATCTATAAATTTTAAATATAAAATATTAATAAATAAAAATAATAATCTAAGGTTTTAAAATATTTTCATCCTCTTTCCATCTACACGGATAAAACCAAGTTTATAATTTTTCCTAAACTACGTTTCAATTTACTATAGATTGTAACAAACATTACTATAACCTATACTGAAATTCCATATTATTTTTCGAATTTTTAGTATTTTGACTGCAAAAATTTCCAGTCCGCTAGGAATAATTAACATTGCACCTCAATTTTCCCAAGATTACTGATATTTCTTAGAATAATTATTATATAATTAAACATATATTGCTATAAAAAGTTTCTTCATTTAAGGGCATGTTGTCATGATTCTTTTTTTATTTCGTTCCTTACAATGTGTAGCAACTTTTTAGTTTGTAGATATGTTGTTACCGGTATTATAATTTGAACATTAAAGTGAATGGCCTTTCCGGTTTTTACTTTACAAAAACTTTACAAAACCGGAAAGGCCATTCACTTTAATGTTCAAATTATAATACCGGTAACAACATATCTACAAACTAATTATCAGGCCTAAAACCTTTATTACATCGAAACATGGAGAACATACAAGGATTCTACGACAATTTACGAAATGAATACAATCCACAACTAGTTAAAGACATCAAATTATATAAACAGTTTACCAGCAATTTAAAGAAAAGAGAGATACAGAGAAAATTTTTATTAGAATGTAGATCGCACAACATTTTGCCTAATCATATTTTAAATCAAACATACATAAATATCAGATTTTTTTCGAAACATATTTGTGAGGAGATTGAGAACTCGACAAGACTTTTTGGTAAAAAAATTTTAAATTTTGAAATAACTGACATTTCACAAGAAATTAAACAAATCAGCAAGGATATCTACTACTACAAAATGAAAATTATAAACCAAACTTCAAATGATTTTTATAACAATTTAAAAACAAAAAATCAAACTACTATTGAAAAGTATACAAAGAAACTACACAACAATATTACAAATAAATTGGAAAATCTAAAAATTGCTCAAATTCCAAAATTAGTTACAGACAAAAACAATTGGTTTATAAACTTGTCAAATAAACAAATCCCTGACAACGTTGCAGATATTCTTAGTCTCGGTGGTAAGTTTGCTTTTAATTACAATAAAAAAACTTTTCCTATTGCTAAAATTATTACAAATTTAGAATATAACATTCATAACATTCCCTATGACAATAGAAACTACATAAGAAATGAATTAACATATTGGGTTCAAAATTGGCTATATAATGAAAATAGTAATATTAATAAAAATATTTTCTTACAAAAAGATATTTATGAAACAAAAAATTTTTTAAAAAATAACACAGACATTATCTTAACAAATGCAGACAAAAGTAATAAAACTATTCTAATGAACAAAAATGATTACAACTCAAAAATTTACGATCTTCTCAATAATCCATCTACTTACATTAAACTAAAAAAAGATCCAACTAATGAAATAAACAATACTTTAACTATAACTTTAAATGAACTAAAAGATAAAAATATTATTGATGAAAAACTTTACAAATTTCTTCATTGTAGCACCAATATTGCACCCAAATTCTATGGTTTACCAAAAATCCATAAAACCAACTGTCCACTAAGACCTATCACTTCCTTCATTGGTTCACCTTTATACAACCTATCTAAATTACTTTCTAAATCTATGCAAAAAACAGTTGGACATACTGAATATCATATTAAAGATAGTTTTGAATTCAAAAAGAAAATTTCCAATATCTATATACCAAATAACTTCACTATTATCTCACTTGATGCAGTGTCCATGTACACTAATATTTCTTGGAATCTTATTATAAAATCAGTTAAATTAAGATGGAATCAAATAAAAACCAATACTTTTCTCAAACAAACACATTTCGATAATATTTTACAATTTTGTTTAGAATCATCATACTGTACTTATAACAATGAATTTTATAAACAAATTTTTGGTTTACCAATGGGATCGCCTCTATCAGCCACTGCTGCAAACGTTGTCATGGAAGAGTTAGAGAAAAAAATTTTAAAAAAATTACCTTATAATATTATATTTTATTACAGATATGTAGATGACACTTTAATTTGTCTACCAGAAAACAAAGTAGAAGATATTTTATGCAGATTTAATTCCATAGATAAAAAACTAAAATTCACTTTAGAAAAATCTATAAATAATAATATCAATTTTTTGGATGTAAATATCCAAGTTATTGATAATAAAATTAAAACTAATTGGTACAAAAAACCAATTTGGTCAGGTCGATATATCAATTTTTTCTCTAACCACTGTTTAACATATAAAATTGGCGTTATCTACTCACTTACTGATAGAGCAATACTCTTATCAGATAAAGATTTTCATATAAATAATTTAAATTGTGTGCGATCTACATTACTAAAAAATGGCTATCCACTAGATCTTTTAAATGAAAAAATTTTCGAACGTTATAAAAAATTAATAACAATTCAACATAAAACAAATCAAGTATGTGAAATTTATAATATAGATCACAGAGAAAGTAGAAAAGTCATAACTTTTCCATATATTCAAAATTTTCAAGAACAGCTATGCAGAATCTTTAAAAAAACTAAACTTCAAATTGTCTTTACAATAGAAAACTCTTTCCAAAAAAAATTATTTCCAACAATTAAAGATAGAACACAAAAAAAATTTAAATATAATGTCATTTATGAAATTAACTGTATTCAATGCAACAAAAAATATATTGGACAAACTTGCAGATTCTTACACAATAGATTACTAGAACATGCTAGATCTGTTAAAAATAAAGATAACAAAACTGCACTTGCAGAACATGCTACTTCTTACAAACATTCCTTTGATTTTAAAAATACTAAAATTTTAGATACAGAAAATATTTTAAAAAAACGATTAATTTTAGAAATGATTTATATTCAAAAAGAAAATTTTTCTATTAATTACAAAACAGATATTGAAAATCTAAGTGCCATTTATAATAATATAATAAAATCCATAACATAACTTTTCTACTTTCTCTTATCTTTTCTAATCTTTTTAATTGTATAATTTCATAAATTTCAAAAATTACCATTGAATGTTACCAATAGCCGATATATTACATATTAATTTTCTTGAGAACACACCATAACATCAACAACGCTACGATAGCCAAATGAACAATTGTGGAGACATTTTACTTCCAAAGTTTTGTGTAATATAAAATTTTTAATAATATGTAACAATAACGTATAAATAATGGAAACTGCTTGTAAGTAACTAATATTTCAAAAAATTTCTTTACATAATTTAATTCAAAATTTATCTCTTATATATTTATTTTATAGGTGTCGTTATCGATCAATATAAACTAAAAAGGTTGACACCAGTTATCCTAACAAAAAATTTTAAAAAATTTAACGAACTCTCATAGTAACTAATATGCTATGATGATAATTTTACAACATATTTTTATGCCTTTAAACTTGGATTTTTTTAAATTTAACCAATCATCAAACAATATGAATGGAAGTAAAATACTAAATATGTCATCCACGGTATGTTTATTATTATTATTATTTCAAATTAATTAGTTGAGTTTGAAATTTTTGTCACTGCCGCGACTAGTGATCCTCCGATAATGTAGGCAGTGACAAAAATTTCAAACTCAACTAATTAATTTGAAATCATTTACAGCCGCAAGGCTGAGCCACTAGGCGATATGAGGAGATCTTCCTGTGGAGAAAGAGATGTCGGACGCCTGTGTAGCTCAGTGGTTAGAGCAGTCGACCGGCAATCGAAAGACCTGGGCTCGAATCCCAGCGCAGTCGAAAGCGTCATTTTTTCCACCGAAAGATTTTCAAATTCTTTAAATATTATTATTATTCTTTCTCTCTTTTATCTTCTCTTAATTTTATATATTATATTGAAAAAACAAAATCTTTTTATTATATAAATATTATCTTTTTATTATATTCATAATTTTTCAAAAATTTTTATATACATTCATGTTGTATTTCCTTTTTATAGTCTTGATAAGGACCGAAAAATCGGTCGAAACGTTGACGTACTTTTAAAAATAAAACAACTTTACAAAACCGGAAAGGCCATTCACTTTAATGTGCAACTTTTTAGGTTTGGAAAATAAAGTAACATAACTGAAAAAAAGTTAAAAATAAAAAAATGTAATTATTTTTTTACCTAGAGTACTTTCCATAGCCAAAAAGTTGCTACACATTATAAGGAACAAAATAAGAAAAGAATCATGAAAATTGATCGAAAAACGAAAAAATTATTCAAACGTAAAAAAAGTCAAAAAAATGCCCAAAAAACTCAAAATTTTGAGTTTAAAAATACACAAAGGTGCTGGAATTTAAAAAAAACCCAAAACCTTTCTTAATAAAGGTACTAAACATAATAAAAATTATATGGAAGGTCTCGACTCAAAAAATAAAATTATTAAAAGGTGGCGGATCCCCTTAATACAAAGAAAAAATTGTCTTGTAAAAAAACAAGGATTACACATACTAGAATATTTTTTCTGCAAGCATGTCATTTTTCAAGAGCGTATTATTTCCAGACTTTAATTTTTAGAAGGGAGTATTCAACTTCCCCCTTTTGCGGTCCAGGGACAGAGTTTGCTCTCTTCTCTGAAAGTAGTGATAGTGTTAGTGAACGAAGCAGGGGGGGATGAGGAGGATCGATGTCAGTTGTGGAGGATCTATTTCGTCGATGCTTTCGAAGAGATTGCGTTGCGTCTGCATTACTCTAGCAGTGAGCTGGCGTTATCAGGGCCTTTGGCCCAAGGGTATGTACCCTATCCTGGTCTGGTTCGCGGTGTATATATGAGACTCAGGAAGGGGTTGAGGTTGGAGGGGTGTGTCTACGGATGCATTACGCTGATTGCTGGTCGCGGCCTCTCTGGAGAACATAGCGTTAGAGTGTAAGAGTGTAAGAGGGAGAAGGAGCCGTGACCCCAGTGCTTCACGATGAAAGAAAGAAAGGAAAATAAGGACCTTTCCTCACTTAAGTAAGTGAGCTAGCTAGCGTATTTTCACAAAAAGCCTACTCAGATTTTAATCCTATAAATGAATAACCTGCTTTTTACAATTTCTATATCGATCTGTAGCCTACTTCCTTTTTCGCATTATATGTTAAAACAGTGACAGCATTAAATTTGTGTAAATTTAACAGATATATAGGTACAATTCGCAATAAAGAACTTTCTTCAAAGTGTTAATTGAAAAGATTTCCTGTCATATTTCTCGAAAAATATGGAATTTTCAACAAAAACGGTGGATCGTACTGAAATATCTGTTAAATTTACAGGAATTTTCTGCTGACACTATTTTAACTCATAGACTTAGTGAATGCAGCAGATTTTTTTCCTCTGTGCACATCGGCTTTTATTTTATTACTTAAAGTGCTGCATCTTTTATTTCGGGGTGCATGAATATTCCCAGAGTTCTATATTTTATAAAATTTATTTTACCGAAATCCATCTAACCAAATTAATAATTGCTCTAGTTTTTATAATTGCGATTCATCACATAATGTTTACATTTTCAAATAACTATGTGTCAGAATTTTTATTTTTCCAAACCATTATGTGTCATGATTAATATATTTTTGAATCACTATTTCATCTCAATCCCACATCACCGAATTGTTATGTTATAAAAAAACTATTTGACCTAAAACACATCCAGCCGAAAAATAACAGCGCCAAAGTCAAATCCAGCCAATCAGAATTAATGGTTCATCTGTAAGATGCCAATTCGATGAAGTGTGAATTAAGAAAAATAATAATTCGGATAAATAATTCTTTGGTAATATACAAATTATGTCAAATAATGATTCGGAATTATGGAAATTCAGACATATTTAATAGTTATTCGAAAATATAAACATTTAGTTATGTGATGAATCGGAAAAATGAATATAAGAGAAAGTAGTAATTCGGTTACACGAATTTCAGTAAAATAAATTTTAGAAAATTTAGAATTTGGGAAATATTCATACTCCTTTAAATTTCAATCAGCAGGATTTTTTACTAGTTTCATTTAGTGTCTGATTTATAGCTAATTAATTAGATTTTGAGTGGTTTTTCAGTAAATTGGATTTGATAAATTATTTGAATTGCAAGTAGAAGAAAAAAATATTTACTGAGTTAATAAGATAAAATAATGACAACATAAATTTTCGGCAACTTCAACAAATATTTCAGTAAAATCCACCGCTTTTCTTGTAATTCACCAATAATAATTTTGAATAAAAATCCTTACTCTCTAAATCTGAATCAGTCCAATTTTCACTGATTGAATCAGTGATTTGCCTTTTCACTGAATCATCAATGAAAAAAATATTTTTCACTGTCAAATCAGTCAATTTTCACTGAAATAATCAGTGAAATTTGACTGATTTACAGTAACCTCTTTTTAGCTATTTGAATCAGTCAAATTTCACTGATAATCAGTAGATTTTGACTGATTCAAATTTAGAGAGTATACTCTAAACTTAACCAGCATTTCTGTAATATTTATCGAAAAATCTGTTATATTTACAAAAAATAGAATTAGTGGAAAAAACTACTGATTAAAATTAAGAAAATGTGATGTAATTATAGCTCAAATCTCTAGATATGAATCAGTTACACTTCTCCAAAAACTGATTCAGATTTAGAAAGATATAAATTGATTTATTAAAAACAATCTTGTCCATTTTTCAATTATTTGATAAGTATGATTTTTTATAGGGGTATTTATATTTTCTGAACAGTACAAAATGTAATCCCTCGAGCTCACTGCATGGTACAATAAAAATTTTAAAAAGCTTGAATTGCCTCAATTTATATAAAAAGAAAATTGAGGCATGAGCCATCACATAATTCTTTTCGCTGCAAATAATTGGCACCAGATTTTGTAGCCGCGTGACTGAAAGAGCATTTCTGCGCTGATATTCTTCTCTACCCCCAAACATTTCAATGGAATTCGATACGAATGCATTGATGCATTGTATCTGACGTTCTGGACGGAATGTTAATACGTTTACGGACTGACACGTGCCTAGAGATTCAGATCGAATTCGCTTCGCTTACTTTTCAAACGAGTATGATAGAAACTCGTTAACGGCATGTTTAAATGACTGATAGTCATGATGCTTTTTGCAAATCATTCAAACGTGCTTCAATCTTGTCTGTTTGCTCGATGTCTATTCCAAGCTTCCAAACTAGAAAAATTACAACAGTCAAAACCGTCCTTTTCATTCGATCAGGTTCTAAAATATTTCATGTCTGTGCGATATGATATTTTGGTGGCATCAATTATAAATCAAACTAAAATGAACGAGCCTGAAAAGTTATAGGTACTTTGGATTGATTCCAAGTTACCGTTTTTTCAAAGCTAAAAGTCATTAATTTTTCTGCTGTACACGGAAAAAATTTGTCGCTTAAAATTTAACAGACTATTCGAAGAGTCGAGGACAGAAAGTAAAATCGGAGAAAGTCTTGTAAGGTTTCAATGACTTTTAGGAAATAGTAGAAAAAAGTCGAATAACTTTTAAAAAACAAGGTCGAAGAAAAAAAGTCGCGTATTTATTATTATAAAAGTATTTTAAACACTAACTGATCTTTTCTAAGAAGTAATGAAAAGTTTCATAATCTTTGGATTCATTTGTCATAGATTTTAAAAGACCATCGAATAATTTGAAATTAAAGTAATTCAAACAAATAGTTTTGTAAATTGTATTCTAAAGTCCATCAGATTTTATATGCCGTCTTCTAAAATTTTCTAGACAGTCGCAAAAAGCGATGCGCAGAAAAGTAATTCGTAGCATCGCGGAGCAGACAATGCGGCTCAGCTTTTTGTTTTTGTAATAATTTTGGTTAGATTTTGAAATTACGTGTCGTTTCGTTTCGTTTGAATCTGGATTGAAGCGTACATTGAAGAATTAGTTTTTATAATTTTTATAATATTTTTTTATATTCTAATATTATTATTATTGAATACGATGTTGATGTTAATAATTGGCTTTAGGGTCCAGAAATGATAACTCAGGAAGTTACATACTTTCAAACGTTTCGACTCTGATCGGAGTCCTCATCAGTGATCTTTATTTCTAAAATATCAAAACATTGAATCAAACATTTCACATATGAGCCCTGTTTTGGAATAGGCTTTGGTATTATGAGAAAACAATTGTAAACAAGTAAAATTGCAAATTATCGTTGGAAAAAATTACATAAGAGTTGCACAGAGTACATTAACTTCCTGAGTTATCATTTCTGGACCCTAAAGCCAATTATTAACATCAACATCGTATTCAATTATTATTTGAGGGTCGATACAAGTCCTACTTTATAAATATTATTATTATTATTACTATATTACTATATTACTATTACTATACTATTACTATTATAGTTATTTTTTTACATTAACAAAGTTTAAACAAGTATTGAAATATAAAAAGAATTGTTTAAGTTGAAACTTTTTTAAAATGTAAGGCATTTTAAAAATTTTGTTAATTGCAAATTTTTCAGAATAAAGTGTATTATGTCAAATTTGAAATTTATCTATTATTTTAGTTTTGCCTTCAAACTCTGAATGTGATCCAAATATTTTACATAAGTCTCCACGACATGTATCGGCTATGCGGATTAAGGCATGCGATTAGAATTGGGTTAGGATGCGTGCGTGCGTGCGAGCGTTCGATTCTCGGTGCTGCGAAGTGTTTATAGAAAATTGCGTTTCTGTAATGTACAGTGTTAAATCTTAAAGTAAGTTCATGTTAGGATTATATAGGTAATGTAAAAGTGAAAAATAATTAACTATAAGTGCAGGATCATATCACAGAAAATAATATTTTCCTTTTTACACTGTTCAACATTTTCTTCGATTGTCACTTGGACTTTCGATGCCTGGTTTAGAGAAAATAAAACCCACGATGTTTCAAATTTTCCGCGACTGTTACTTAAACTTTAGAATTTACGTTTTACATTTTCAGCGATTACACAGGTCTGCAAGGTTTTGTTGTTGGAAAACGAAAGATCATTTCCGGGGTAATTTTTGACGCAGAATCCGAATCCGAAATCAGAATCAGCCTATCACGTCAGGATTTTGAGATATTTGAGGTTATGTGTTCGAAAAATGGGGTTTTTCGCTACTTTTGAGGTTATGCACAGGGCGCAAGAAATTTTTTTGGTTTTTTTCTCAAATGCCATCATTTTATTGAACAGTCACAAGCGATTTTCTCTCCCAAAGATACGGCCATATCAAGTTTTGACATTTATTCGAACAACCTTATGAGCATTCACATTGACTCTTTGGTGCATACCATTCTGCCTTCGAAAATTTATCTTGAAAATTTGTGCTCGCGCGTTTTGATGGTCTGGGAATAAGAATTTACAGTCAGAAAATTGACATTAGAGAGCGAAATCGTTTAATTTCGTAAATTCCGATTCGCCATTTTGAATCCGCCATCTTAGAAATGGAAATGTCAATTTTCTGACTGTAAATTCTTATTCGCAGACCATCAAAACCCGCAAGCACAAATTTTCAAGATAAATTTTCGAATGCAAAATGGTATGCACCAAAGAGTCAATGTGAATGCTCATAAGGTTGTTCGGATAAATGTCAAAACATGATATGGCCGTATCTTTGTGAGAGAAAATCGCTCGTGACTGTTTAATAGCTCATTTTGAAGGGAAAGAGTAGTGCTAAATGATGACATTTGAGAAAAAACCAAAAAAATTTCTTGCGCCCTGTACATAACCTCAAAAGTAGCGAAAAACCCGATTTGTCGAGCACATAACCTCAAATATCTCAAAATCCTGACGTGATAGGCTGATTCTGATTTCGGATTCGGATTCTACGTCAAAAATTACTTAGAAAATGATCTTTCGTTTTCCAACAACAAATACAAACCCATTATTTGCAGACCTGTGTTATCAATCATATTCTTCAATAAGGAGGTTCATAATTTTTGTTGGTTTCTCATAATCGTTGATCCTAAGAAATTATTTTGGTTCAAATTTGGTCGTTTTTTTTGTAAGTTGAGAGTTCGAACGGTTTCGAATTCCTGAAATTTTGAATTATATATTTTTTTGGACGTTAAGAGGAATTTGAGTTTGTAGTGATACGGGTTCGAATTTAGTTTTAAAAATTATCAAATTCCATACACATTTCTATATGAAATTTAATATTTCTGTATATTATTTATGAAAAAATGCACTTTTAAATTAAATTTAATAAACCAAAATTAACAATTCACGAATTTAATTATACGTACTTGTAATTATAAACTTATTTTTGCAGTAAATTACTTCATATACTTTTATATTAAATTGAATATAAAAATTTCTAAAAATATACATTACATCTAAGAATGTATTTCTTAAACTTACTAAAAAGTAACTGGATCTTTTCAAATATATTTTAATTTTAGGAAAGATGTAAATGAATAAAAATTCCCACACTTTATCATTTCCAACAGTATAAGCTGCCAATTGATAAACTCAGTGTAAAAGATATTTAAGGATAGGTTAATTATTTTCCGACATGGTTAATATATATATGCGTATATAAATACATTTTTCATTTTGTTTCAGCCGATTGGAATGCACTTGAAGAAATATGAATGGGTGGGTTCGCCAGACCTTGGTGATTGCTCACTTTGGGTGAGATCAGCTACTTTAGAATTTGATGATGGTTTATGGCAGTGTCAAGTTACAGCCAGTGAATTTACTGCACAAGATGCACTAGCTTCGGAGCCAGCTAGACTGGTCGTCAGGGGTGAGTTTTCGGAAAAAATATTCCACACAAAAGACCAAAAAGTTCATTTCCTTATATAACAAATGCAATTAATAAATTATGTATCATTTTTTATACAATTATTCATTTTATGAAATAAACAGTTGTTTTTTCTTTGCAAAAAAATATCTGGATTCAAAATTATTAGTAAAATTTATTCTATAGAATTCATTGTGAAATTTGAAATGCAACAAAGTTTAAAAATTATTTTTATAACATTTTTTCAACATTATATTTTAATTTAAAAAAAAAATGTCTCAGTTGTTACCAGTATATTATTAATATATTTTAATTTTTACACTTATTCAAAAATTTGTTTTCTTTTATCGTCAAAATTATATTTCCTTTATACGACAAAGGATTTCATTTGCAGACCAAAGAAAATACGTTGACAGTAAAAGGGTAGCATTTGAAACTACACGGAAAAAACAGTATAGCTGAGAAAACTATACAGAATTTGAGTTCAGCAAAATACCTGTCGTGACTATACGATATTGGTATTGTAGCTAAAATGAATGCGTGGCGCACGGAAACGCGTATTTTGCCATCGCACCAATATAATTTCGTTCGTGCAACGATAAAAGTATAGCTGTCCGACCTATACCGGAATATAGTGTCTCTGGTATAGGTGTGACAACTATACTGGTTTGCAGCGCTACCTATGCACGCGACTCTAACCTCGAAGTGAGAAAGAAGTGTCATTTGTTCGAGGCGTTTGTCGATTTGTTAGAGGCATTTTTTCTTTGCTTGAAATATAATTTATGCGTATCGCGTATTCTTTTATTACACGTGAAAATCCACAACTGCTATGGACGAGTGGGTGAAGATAAAATTAAGAGATTGGGGATTGTCATATCAACGAACTTGTATCCTTCGCGGAGCAATATGACGTTTAGGAATACCAGTATAGCTCTCTCACCTATACTCGTATAGTTCTGAGGACCATACCGTAGCATTGTTCTGATAGCAATATTTTCTGGTTCTGAGGACCAAAATATAGTTCTCTCAGCTATACTCTTTTTTCAGTGTACAATCCTTTAACTGTTAAAGAATTTCCTCTCATGGCAATTTTGAATAGAAAATCCTTTAAAAGTGAAGGAAATCGTTTGACAGTCAATAGTATTTTTTTAGAGTAATACTTGGTCACGTGGTTTGGATGATCTATGACCCTAAAGTAATTTTTAAACACAAGTTAATAACCGGGCCTTTTGTATGTTATATTGTATCGAGTACAACAAAGAAACATTTTAATTTCAGTCCAAGATTAGACAAAAAGAAAAAAATTATCGCGCATTAGTTGACGCTAGCAAAGTTTAAACAAATATTTTGGGATGCTGGATGTATTTTTGGAGAGATTAAGGTCACTATAGAATTGAATCGATAAATGGTGAATGTACATATACTGCGTGAACAAATACCATGCGTAACCGTGTAGTGGATGAACGAGAGCTTACGAATTAATCTTCGCTAATTGTCTCATTCCAGTGAGCCCTCAGCGACCACAGATAGAGTACGCCGATAAACTAATTCTACCGGGTAGCAACGTGACAGCCCGTGCAGGTGAAACCGCTACGCTCAAGTGCACAGCACGCTATGGGAATCCTTCGCCTCTAATTAAATGGTTCGTAAATTTTGCAGCTCGATTTCTCAGTATTTAGTATGTGATCTTCCAAGCATATGTAAGTCGACCTACGAAACTATTTCCTCAGCTTTGTTCTTAACATAGGGAGAAACTCAAGTTTAGAACTTTTGCTAAACTACGTTTTAGTTTAGGGAAAAAGGAGTTATAGTGATAATTTTTCGCAGCTTAAGGCCATGTCTTACTTATCCGATCCCTACCTTACCGACACTTTTTTTCGTCCTTCGCATTTCTACATTAATTTAGATATTGAGTTGAAACTTTAAGTAATTAAGAAAAAAGCACTAAGGAACGCTTATCTGCTTCTAAATATTTATACTGATAAACGAATTTATTTTTCGAAACAGTTTCTTTATAATTATTATATCCTACCTTATCAGCATTTACAATTTATGTAACACCATTTCTGTAAAAAGTGAGATAACAGGTTGGAAATATGTGAGAGTAAATGAAATGCATTAAGACAAGTCTGTCTGGTAATAAATGCTTATAAGTATAAAATTTTTTTTTCATAAATATGAACATTGATGGCAAGACAGACTCATAATAATGTATTTTATTTAATTCTACAAATTTTCAGTTACCTGCAGAGCCGTAACGAGAAATTTTGACGCCCTGAGAAAAAGTACTTTAGTACGCCCTTCATATATACCCCCCCCCCCACCCCCTCCCAATTGGGTTTCATTTTTTGAGTAGAAATTATATATAAAAAATAGAATGAACTAACAAAAATCTAGAGAGCCAGTTGAAATTAAAAAATTTTTTTTTCAATATTAACAGACGGACTGCCTGCCCCTGGGGAGCTAACATCCCGAGCACCTGCCCCAGTCACCCCGCCCTCGTTACGGCTCTGGTTGCCTATCTGAATTTTTATAGAAATGGGGTTACACATACTGAAATGTCGGTAAAGTAGGAATCTAGTCACGTGGCCAGGTTGGTCCATAGCCTTAATGTAGAAATGCGAAGAAAGACAAAAAAGTGTCGGTAAGGGAGGATTGGATAAGTCATACATGGCCTTAATACTGAACTTTAGATAAACTATATGATAATTTACTACAGGTTGCATCAAACTTTACTATAGCCTATAATAAAGTTTCATATAATTTTTCGAATTTTTAATATTTTGACTGCAAAAATTATTATTATACGATGAAATATATTGCTATAAAAAGTTTTTTCGTGTAGAATGTAAAACGGATGAAGGTAGTTGACGTTTTAAAAATCAGGTCACTGGATAAAAAAGTTTTTCTATGCTTTTAAGACTTGAAATGATATTTATCGGTTATGTCATATAAAAAAAAAACATTATTTTTTATGAAAAAATTGAAATTTAAGAAAAATAGTACTTTTAATAATTCATAAAACTTGGTACGTTTGCATTGGCTTTAGGGTCCATAAATGAAGAAGTCTATTTAATCAGACGTTTCGGCTCTGATCGGAGCCCTCATCAGTGATATTTATTAAAATCTAGAAAATACAAAAAAGATAGTGTCGCTATTTTGACATATGATAGAAAAAAGAGTACTTGATGTGTTAATTTAAATTTATAATTCAGAGCCGAAACGTCTGATTAAATAGACTTTTTCATTTATGGACCCTAAAGCCAATGCAAACGTACCTAGTTTTATAAATTAAATCAAGGGTCAATACAATCTACCACTTTTAATAATATTTCTCGTAATAGAACTTTTCTTTACTATCGCTTAAAACCAATTTTTAGAGAATGATTGGATATTCATAAATCATAACTTATTTTTTCAAGGAAAATGTTCTCTACAACTCTACTATTTCCAATTTTAAAAGTAAAGTTTTCAGTGATTGAAATCATTAAAAGAATTTTTTAAAAACGAACATTTTTTTATTTTTAATAACTATATTTAAATATTTTAATCATAATTGGAAACAGTTGAGTTGTAGCGAATGTTTTCCCTGAAAAAATAAATCATGATTTATGAAAATCGAATCATTTTTTAAAAATTGGTATTAAGCAATAGTGAAGAAAAATTCTATTTTTTCATAATATCTAGACACCTGATTTTTGGCACAACTAACTCTAAAGTTTTCGATTCAGAAATCTATACACGCAAAACAAAGATTTGTATAATGTACAAGAAGTTCGATACATATTTTTAAAACATGAATGTTTAGTAGATTTTACAAGAAGTTCAGTTCAAAATCAACAGATTTTTTAGACGTTTCACCTATTTTACATGAAATTCTGGACTGGACTGGACGTTGAGTGAAACGTACAAAAAATCTGTTGATCGAACTGAACTTCTTATAGAATCTATTAAAAAGTCATGTTGTAAAAATAAATACCGAACTTCATCTAAATTTTACGAATCTTTTTTCAGTGTACATATATAACAATGTGTTGTTGAAATTTTCAATGGGAAACAAGCAGTGCCTGAATGAAAATAGCAATAAAATAATAGATTCTTACGAAAAACAATCAAAGGAAGTTAACTGAAATGGGAATCACGATATTAATCTCAAAATTTGGTGTCTTAGCGAGTTATATGTTTTTACATTAAATCTGATCAGTTCTGATTGAATTGAATTCATTATCAAAATACTTTTAAAATATTCCCCACAGTATGATGTAGTTTTAATATTGAAAATGGTATATTGATTAGAATTTAGGCACTTTAAATTCATAATTGTTCTAAAACTAGCTAGAAATGGAAAATTTTCAAAACATCTAAATTTCCAAACCGGTACATTGATGTTATACAGTGGAATCTCGAAAATTTCAACAATTTTAAGACCATGGATCATAAAAAAATTTCTAATTATACTTACATATTTTTAATGAATAAATAATTGTTCTAAATATTTTATAAAAAGAATACTATTAGAAACCGTTATAATTGTATGTGAAAATCACAATTGCAGTAGAAAGGGCCAAATTGAAAACTAAAAGATAACGAATTATACAGTTTTCAATACATATTCTCAATCGTATTTCATTCGAAACATTGTATTTTTTACGGGATAAAGCCTTTCTGAATATCCGATTTGAGGAATACAAAATAATTTAAAAATCTCTTTAATACTGTTGCATGTATTCTTTTTATACTTGCTGCGTTCCGGTTAGAGAAAAATTCTCGGCGAAGGTAAAGGATCTTGTCGACACCAGCATTTTACATTTCATGAATAATCATGATTTATCTTATGCCTGGTATGCTGATAAAAAAGGTTTTTTCACCACAAAGTAATAAAATGCGTAACTATATGAGCGCGATAAATGAAAACAGACAAAACAGAGAAATCCTTCATTATAGAGGATAAAACATGTTTGAACTGCAGTGCAACTAAATTTAAATATCTTAAATATGAATTTTCAAAAATATATAATATTCTTCACGTAATAAATTTGAATTAACTGGAAAATATACTCTCTAAATTTGAATCAGTCAAAATCTACTGATTATCAGTGAAATTTGACTGATTCAAATAGCTAAAAAGAGGTAACTGTGAATCAGTCAAATTTCACTGATTATTTCAGTGAAAATTGACTGGTTTGACAGTGAAAAATATTTTTTTCACTGATGAATCTGTGAAAATTAACTGATTTAACAGTGAAAAATACTTTTTCACTGATGAATCAGTGAAAATTTGACTGATTCAGATTTAGAGAGTATCAAACATCAATGTAAAAATAATGTAATGATGATTTTTACCGAAAATTCACGCAACATTTATTTTCATCAGCTGCTTGTTCATAAATTGTTTTGATCTTTATTTAAATATATTTCCCTTTTTTCCTTGAGTTTTTAAAACACGCGTGAAAGAGTCAAAAAGAGTGACGGGAATATGAGTGCTAACTTTTTCATAAATTGGATGCATGACTATTTGAAATTAGGTTTATTCTTCAATATGATGCAACATTGGTCCCTTGTACATAACTTTAAACTGTCACGCATCTAACTTATAAAAATGTTGACACGCCTGCTTCTACCCTTCTTGCCAACGATTCTGCGCATATGCGCAGAATATAAACGCCAAAATTTCACATACGTGTAAGGCTTTTTCAAGTGGGTCCCGATTTTTATCTTTATGTTATAGATTTAATCACGGTTTAGATAACCTCATTATAAATCACTCAAATAGCTAATTTGGACCAGACTGAGTTACATCCAGATATTGAACAATAGTTCACCAAAATTCAATCCACTAAAAGGAGCAATAAATTTTATAAAGGAAAAGGCAGCATTCATGATCTTTGAGGCCATTTATTTTAATACTAGAAAGATCGAATCAATAGAATGTAAGAAGGTACAGGTCTTGAAAATGCTTGAATTTGCAGATAATAATAAAGGAGAAATGTTGTAGAATAGAAAGAAGTAAAAATAAAATCAGACAAAAATTCAGCACTGCTCTCGGGAGCACTTTAGCTTAGATGCTATAGATTCAATGTTACAGCAAGCTATAGACATTCACTTACATCTATACAATGAGGACGTTTTTCCAACACTTGTAAAACTTATGAAACAAACAATGAACTAGGATTTTCGCTTAAGCGTGTTGAATCCATCGACCAGGATTGTTTTAAAGAATGAAATTCTAACAAAAGTTATTGAGGCGACGACTTTTAGATCGTTTTCTCCAATTATGTGTTTCAAAATGTACACAAAATGTTTATTTCAAATAGTTTTGAAGCCGCAACACGGAGAAAAAAATCTGTCACGTTTACTTAGTCTATAAGTTAACATAATGAGAGTACTCTCTAAATCTCAATCAGTCAAATTTTCACTGATTGAATCAGTGATTTTCCTTTTCACTGATTCACCAGTCAAAAAATATATCTCACTGTTAAATCAGTTGATTACCACTAATTGAATCAGTGGAAAAAATATTTTCACTGTTATATCAGTTAATTTTCACTGAAGCAATCAGTGGAATTTGACTGATTTACAGTAACCTCTTTTTAGCTATTTGAATCAGTCAAATTTGACTGATAATCAGTAGATTTTGACTAATTCATATTTAGGGAGTATGAAATTTCTGTAAATTTAAAAGATATTTTAACAAAATTCACTAGCAATTTGTGAACACATAGATTCGTCGATAAATATTGGAGAAATGCCCTTTGAATTAACATTTTCAAGAAAATGCCTTACTTTGTATATTTAACAGATATTTCTCTAATGTTTATCGCCAAATTTGTTATGTTTAAAGAAGAGCGGTGAATTGTACTGAAATTTAAAAGTCAAATTTACAGAAATATTAAGCTGTCACTATTTTAGCTTATGAACTCAGTAAACGTACACTACCACTCGATAGAGCACGGAGAAACTTTTCATAGCAATATATGTCTTATTTTATAATGATAATTCTAAAAAGTATTAAGAATCTAGGGAAAATCGGGTGCAATGGTAATTATTCCTAGCGGACTGAACATTTTTTCAGTCAAAATACTAAAGATTCGAAAAATTATTAACTTTAGTATAGGTTATAGTAAAGTTTGATACAATCTATAGTATATTATCGTATAGTTCATTTAAAGTTCAATATTTCGCTACGAAAAATTATCACTATTACACGTTTTGTCCTAAATTAAAACATAGTTTAGCAAAAATTGTAAATTTGGGTTTCTCCGTGTATTAATACGCCTCTTTTTCGGCATTTACATACTCTCTGAATCTGAATCAGTCAAATTTTCACTGATTGAATCAGTGGTTTGCTACTTCACTGATTCGCCAGTGAAAAAATATTTTTCACTGTTAAATCAGTTAATTTTCACTGATTTACTGATTTTTACTGATTTACAGTAACCTCTTTTTAGCTATATGAATCAGTCAAATTTCACTGATAATCAGTAGATTTTGACTGATTCAAATTTAGAGAGTAGAAGTTTCTAATTTTAATAACAGATAAAGTAAATTTTTTCCTGAAAATAAAATGAAAGGTATAATGAAACTCTGCTTTCAATGAACTAAAAATAAAATGCTTTTGTCAATTATTAGCGAAGATATCACAAAGCGATTAAAATTTAAAAGTTTTATTAATTTTTTAATAACTCTCGAAATAATTAACTTTTTGAAAATTTTATTGGTTAGATATACAGGAAAATTTAGATAGAATATCAATAACATATTTGAAATATTGAGATAATTGTTTTTGGATACTGTCAAAGTCATAAATTAGAAAAACAAAGTTGTAAAAATTCAAAACATTCTTATACTTAAAAAATGGATTTAAAAAATTATAAAAAATTATTATCAGAAATAAAATACATAATATCACTAAGAAATACATTAGAATTTTTTTTTTCATAAATAATTTGACAAATTTGAAGTTTTACAATATATCTGTTCTAAACTCAGGCATTGTCAGTATTCAGGAAAATAATACCACAGTTTTTCTGTTATGTTCCTGAGAATCTACGTAAATATATATATTGCAAAAGAGAAGTTTTGAAATGTTGATTATTTCGAGAGTTATACAAAAATTATTAGAACACGTCTTTATGTCATTGAACGGAAAAAACCTTTCATGTTCTTTCTGGACCCCGCGCTTCGCGCTCGGTCTTGTGCTCTTCGCATACATTTAAGTTTATTTCTTATAATTTGATACTGAAGCTCAAACCAATTTAATGATATTAAAGATGATGTGAATTACACATTTTTTCAGAGTCACTCTATTTCTTTTTGAATTTAAGTGAAACAGGAAATTCAATTTACTTAAGGCTCTATCAGCCTTAAGGAACACATTCTCATCATGACGCTCGCGCTTCGCGCTCGATTTTCTGTATACATTTCAGTAACTTTTTAATAAATTACATGATTAAAATAATTTATTTTCTTCCAAATCTCTCAAAAAGAAAAAACAATCGTAGAATTTATTTAAGGAAACGATTTTGCAGAACAGCGTTTATTTCGTATCTCACATATTGTGGTGAAAAAAATCGAATTTTTTTAATGTTAAAAATCAAAAAATTAAAATATACATCCTGTCCCGAAACGTCTTAATGAGAATTTGTAAACCTCATTTAGGCAAACAATTTTCCATCTAAACGTTTTTTTTGTATCTCACATATTTTGTCTAAAAAATGGAATTTTTGAATTTTAAACGTATTTTTTGGAATTAAAACAAAAAATATATGTTTTACCAGAAACTGCGTCAGACAAAATTTGTAGATCTTTTTAAAACGAACAACTTTGTATTTTTACGTTTTTTTCGTATTTTACATATTATTGTCAAAAAATTGAATTTTGGATTTTCAATAGTTTTTTTTTTAATTAAAAAGAAAAATATGCATCTTATGAAAAAATGTTACAATTAAAATTTGTAGGTCTTTATGTATTCAATAATATTGTATCATAACGTTTTTTCGTATCTCGTATAATTTAACTGGAAAATGGAATTTTAATATTGACTTTTTTCGAATTTGAATATGCTGTAACATTTCTAATTTTCATTTAATCAAAAAATGTTATCAGGATAATTTGTAGAGATTTATGAGCATTATCAAAAACCAGTATTGAAATTTTTTATTTTTAAAAAAAATTATTTTCAAAAACACAAAAGTAGTGCTCAATCCCTCAATTTTTATTGGATGTGGCTGGTTAACGAACTTGTCCTTACTTTTACGGCTCCGATAAAGTGTACCAAAGCTCAATTTAATCTGATAATTCTGTCGAGAGTTATGCCGCACACGACCTACAGACAGACAGACAGACACTTTCGTAAAAACCCTTTTTTCTGACTCAGGGGGTCTCAAAACGTAAAGATTTGATGAAAATTTCGAAAGTCATTTTTCACATAAAACCAATACCTTCTCATCCATGGTGAGAATGTAAAAATTATTACATCTACACGGAGAAATATAGCTTGAGAAACTTTACTCAACTGTTAGCAAAGATGTGACATATGGACAAGTTGGAGATTATTTAATATTATTGTAATAAAATGATACGTTGTTGGAAAACATTACTTTTTGACCCTAAAGCCAATTTTTCTAACAAGGTACTATTTTATTAAAATTGAAAATCAATACAACTTATACTACCTTTAGTTATTGTAATAATTTGTGGCGTACCAAATGTTACAGAATGCATCACACTTCGGTAAACTTTAAAAATGTAAAGTAAAGTTTCAAAATGTATCTCACAAATTTTTGCAATAATATTAAATAATCTTGAA
This sequence comes from Diplolepis rosae, assembly GCA_030998225.1. Classification (NCBI taxonomy): domain Eukaryota; kingdom Metazoa; phylum Arthropoda; class Insecta; order Hymenoptera; family Diplolepididae; genus Diplolepis; species Diplolepis rosae. The sequence continues at coordinate 30,043,006 of JAPYXD010000710.1, read as the reverse complement.
CTTGTCTATATGTCCCATTTTGCTCAAAAATTGGGTATAGTTTCTCGAATTATTTTTCTCCATGTATCATAAAAATTGTAAACTTTTATGTAAATACAGAAAACAAGTGTATTGATACTATTGGGCGTTAACGTAACAGATTCTTCTAAGCATGAAATAAAATTACCAAAACAAGTTTCTAAATGCAATTGATCTAAGATTCTGGAGCTTCTGGTTTCCCAAGGGTTAAACTTGGTAAACTGAAACCGCCAACTGGAATTGCATTCCTCAGAGTTGTTATATGGCCATTGGAAATGCAAATTTGAATGCTCCTAGGTATTTGGGTGAGAAGGAGTTGAGGCCAAGTTCTCCTCAGGTAAACTCAACAGAGATTGATAATCCCCGTACTTGGGCTACCTACAGTGTTTGCAAGATTCTGGCGGAACGGTCACGTTACGGACAACCCATACGATGTGTCGCCGTACATCCAGCATATACTAATCCTAGTATGTCATCCAGTACGGAGGTGCGATTCGACGTTCGATGTGAGTACCTTGACCTAATACTAATTACACACATTGCGACATTCTGGATTCCAGCAGAATAGAGACACGCTGGAATGCTCACATTAGCGACCTTAAAGCAACAATACTGTTTCAAAATTAACTATCTCTAACTCAAAGAGAGAGTAAGTGGGAGATGGGGGGGGGGGGGGGGGTATTTCAGGTCATTAAGCTTCTGCTAATGTTTCACTATAGTTCTGCTGGTGATTTGCCTTTAATGACATTTAAATTGTTAATTTCAACCTGCATTTTGATATCAAATTTATTTTTACTTAAGGTGGTTGTCATGCCAAACATCAGGTCTCTGGAAAGAAAGTTTTTCTATGATTTTAAGGCCATGGATCAACCAGATCACGTGACCAAATTCCTATAAAAGTTCGTGTAAAATAACTTTTTTATTTTACAATATGTCTTCCTGGACACTTGGAAAATACAAGAGAAAATGATGAAGAACATCTGTCAACTTCGTTTGAGTGAAAATTTTGCAATAGTATATATTAGATTACAAGGGGCGAAACAGAGCGATTGCATGAGTGTGAAGTTTGCTGCCCGAGTGAAACGAGGGCTGCAATCACACGAAATGCTTTCGCTGTGTTTTGTTTCGAGTAATTTATACTATTTTTCATAGCGCTTCCTTTGAAAATCCGATTTTCGGTACCTGTAGAACGGGTTGAAACTACGATTTTCGGTACCTGTAGAGCGGGTTGAAACTACGATTTTCAACCCTAGGGTTGAAAGTCGCTGTTTCAACCCGCTCCACAGTTACAGCCAATCAGATTCTCAAAAGAGTTGCTATGAAGAATAGTATACATTACTCACTCGGGCAAAGCAAACTTCACACTCATGCAATCGCTCTGTTTCGCCCCTTGTAATGTAATATACGATTACAGTTAACTGTAATTGTCAATAAGTTTTCGAAATTGTTACTAAAAAGAAGTTAGCATACGTGTTTTATTGGCTTTTGTTATTCAGTTAGTTTCGTAAAATTAAGATAGAGCTTCAGAAAATTCAGTTACTTTGTAGTAAATTTAAGAAACGATTTCTTAATTTGCAGTTACAAAGTGTTGAATATTCTGATACTCGTATCTGGGAATTCTTAAACGTGTAACAGGAATAATTTTATGTTTTGGGTAACTGAAGTTTTATACAGTTACATATAAGTGAAAATTTTGTTACAGTTATGTAATTTTATGATAAATTTTATGAAAATTCTGTTACAGTTTGGTATGTTTTAAGATACATTTTATGAAAATTCAGTTAAGTTTCATAATATTAAGAAAAGTTTTAGAAAATTTAGTAAATTTTTTGTAATTTTAAGATACCCTTTACTCAAAAACATCATAAATATCGTCAAATTTTACGTTACTTTTGTAACATAAAAATTTTGTAAATTTGCAAACATTTCTAACGGTGTAGTTTTTTCAATTTTAACAATAAAGAATAAAATCTTCAAATATAGTTATTGTTTTTATGTTTCTTTTAAAAATTTGTAAGAAACTATATCAAGGCAAAATTATATTACAAAAAACATTATTAAAAGTATTATTTTCGTGAATTTCAAATATTTGTCATGAAAAATAATGTTTTTTCTTTGATAAGACACGGCTGATAATATCATTTTAAGTCTTGAAATGATAGAAAAACATTTTTTCCCAAAGACCTGATTTTTGGCACAACTACCTTAATTTTCTAATTTGTGTTTTTCTTCCAGTTTGTTTTATGCAAAATTTATTTCCTTTTCTTCTTAATCAAGAAATGTGGAAATCTAATTTCCGAAATGATAAGAAACATAAAAATAGCTGAAAATAACCTGAAAGTTTCGGATTGGAATTCAATCCGAGACAAACAGAGCTATTCTGAGCAATTCCAAAATCTGTTTCCAAGCCATTCGAAATAATTCTGAAAGACAATTTAAATCACGTTTGATGCAAATTGGTTGCAAATAAATCCGACTCAATCCAAATTATTCGGATACAAGTATAGATAATATAATTATTCGTATTGAGTCGGATTAATTAGAAATCGATTTTTTTACTTGGTTTTGATTTATTCGGATTGCAGTCCTGAATTGAATCGGACTGTCAGATTAATTGTTATCCGATTTTCGATGAAAATAGATTCAAAAAGTTTTTTGGATCTGTTCGGAAAGGATCGGATTGAATACCTTTCCAAACACTTCGGTAGGGTAGAGTTAAATATATATTTAGTTTCTAATTTTAGAATAAAGAATTTGATTTAGGAAAACTAAATTGATACCCATTTTAATTTAGTAATGAAACTTCTAATAAGATCCTTTTTCATCTCTTTATTTTTGTCTGTTTTTGGAGATTCATTTCTCTTCTAAACTGCTGGAATTCCACCACAAACAAATGTACAAGGCACCTTTTGCATTAAAGAGTAAAAACAACTTGGTGGATGACAGCTAAATAAGCACAAGTGGGAATTCTTTCTATTTTCACTCCACAGTTTCTTCAAATGAAACTATTTATCTTTCTCCAAGTATTTTGTCTTATTTTTTATTTAATGGTTTTTCCTATTCTTAGTATGTTTTTGGTAAAGGAGGTCAAAGTATGAAAGTTATGAAAATCATAAATTGCCTAGTTCAAGTTTGATTTTTCAAAGTATGGTCTTTCAAATAAACTACTTTTTGATATAATTAGAGTCCAGTTAATTTGCAATTATAGTTAAATTACATAGTTAAAAGGTCTGTAATTCAAAAGCATTGATGTAATATTTAACATTCAAGTAGTTCATTTTACATCATATATAATTCTATGTCGGGAACTTGTAATTAATACAATTTCAAATGTATATCTCGTTTATAAATAAATTACAAATGTTCGAGCAATCCTTTGGTTTGAATAGCAGATCGAATAACGTCATTGAATTTATCAGACCAAAATCAATCGTGAACACGATAGATGGTAATCCTTGCGGTTCAATAGCTTTCACATAAATTAATTCTACTACATACTCGCCGTGACACATATGTAAAATTGAAACCCTCTTAGCCTTTGGTACAATTCATCTTTTCTCTGGTTCTATTTATTTCCTCTAATTACCAAACTTTGATTTCATTCAAATGTTTCCTTCTTTACTTTAAATAATCTAAAAGACATTATTCTGTTAAAAATAAGAAAAGTTATTTATTTTTAAGAAAGTAGTAATTAGATCCTTTGAAAATAGAAGTTTTACTGGTAAGAATAAGGAGGAAAAACTCCTAATTTGAAAATTTTTATTCCCGTTTTTGGCCCAAATCCCCATAAGTGCATTTAGAAAAAAATTTCGTTCATTGAACAAAATCGTTTTATTGAATTCACAGATTATTTTATTGACTTAAGGAAATTTTTGGTTGAATCTAATAAATACTTGAAATTTATTTTTTGCTTTCCCTATTCTCTCTATTTTGCTGTCCCTATAAAAACAAAATACTATGGTTAAAGCAATACAAATTTTGTGGATTCAACTAAATCTTTTTCTAATTGTCTATTTTATGATAATAAATTTTACTGGATTTCTAACCCCTTCAATCTTCATTGACAAAAAATCAAAAATGAATACTTTTAATGCCCCTAGAAGCAATAATATATTTTTAAATCTTTACCTTCTGAAAAACTGATTGTTGTTTGGAAACTCATTTCCCTTACACGATAATGAATTTCTCTTTTGGATTTTGTATAAAATGCCGTTAAATTTACTTCCCTTTATCGGGGCTATTTAAAAGCTTGAAAGTTAAAAACAATTTAAATTGAAAAGCATTTTTTCGACCAAAAAAAATTTAAATTGAATACTTTCAAAACTGGGAATTTATTTATATCTTATTTGGAAATTAAGCAGTTTGATCATTCAACGATCTAAAATATATCATTTATCCTAATTTCCCAATAAATAATTATTGTGACCAATTAATTAGTCTTTCTATAGATTCAACAGTTAAAATTTTGTATCAGTGTATTTCTTCTTAACGAATTTGCCCAACAATGGAAAATACTAATTACAGATGGTTCATGAGTGAAATGTTCACCGTCAAAGACTTTGTGTTGAAAAATGTAAAAATTATACATGTTATTCTGACTCGAACCTCGGCTTTGAAAACAAACAGAACCATTTATTTTCTTTGAACGTGGTCCTGACGTTCTCTTGCCAACGTGATGAGACGAAAAGTAAAGCGTAAATACGTTGTGAGTATCGATTACGGATATTAAACTGAACATGAATTGCACATAGTAGTGTGTGTGTGTGTGTGTGGGGGGGGGGGGGGGTAATTAATCTATTCTATCTTGAAAAGATCGCAAAATTCATATCAATTATTGAAAGCTCGATATGCATTTGATCAAAAATTGAAGTTAAAATCCTCTTATCCGCTAAAAGAAATTAATAAAATATGTCTAACTTCCTATTTTGCACGAATGAAACCACAAGTTCGTCAGACTTTGAGAGGGAATTTAAAGCTTACACGGAAAAAAGTCCTGATTCATTTGCGTTGCAACTGAATCGAGAAAATAAATTGTCTAGAAAAATGACTAATCAAACTTTTCTTCCGAAGATGCATATCATTTTGATATTAGATTTTATTTTATTCTAATACCATTTCAATATTTTCAAAATTCTTCCATGACAGTTCTTTGTGATTTTTACGAGAAACGTATCTTCAAAAAACCCACGACACGTTTTGGCACTATGTTTTTTCAACTCTGTAAAAAAAAGAAAGCTTTTAACTAGGCCGAAAAACGAGTCTGAAACCTTTCGATTGACGAATAAATGCTCTCATTATTGAATCTCACAAGTAGTATTCATTATTCCTTTCTTCACAGAAAAATATTGCTATGTCGCTGTAAGATGCATATACAATTGTTCAACTAAGTGATTAAGTTTCAAGCATTTATAGTTTGAATACAAGACTATAATCGCTTTTCTTGACTTTAAAGGTCTTGAATCTCCATTATCGTAATTTATTTTCCAATGTTATACAAGAAGACCGACGAAAGCTTTTTCCAACCATTAATAGTTCCCAAGTATTATTAGAAATATGCTTTTTGCATCTCAGCTTTTATGAAGTCTTATATTATTTTTTATTCTCTTATGCAATATTGCAATTCATATTATTACGCAAGAATAATTTTAATCAAGGAAAATGATTATTTTCTAACATTCTGAGATTAAGATTAAGATTATATTTTTGTTGAAAAGCATTCCGGTTATTTTAAGTTTTACAATTTTCTAAAAGTTATCAAATTTAGTTGGAATTCGAATTAATTTTAATGAGAAAAACATTTTTATGATTATTAATTAACAATCTAGTATCAACTGTATTTCAAAATTAAAAGCAAACAATGAAATGTAAAGAAAATAAATAAAAACTGTTTAAACACCTTATGTAAACCTATAGTGTATTTTAAAACCCAGTGAGTTCTTTTTTTATATTCCAGTATCAGTTTGAAACTCGATGTTTACGTCGACAAAGGTTCAATATAGTTGCATAGAATTTTCGCATCGAAAGCGGCATGAACCTCACTGTGGGAAATGTAATGTTTTTTATCAGATCGATGGAAACAAGGCTTTTTGCACGACGAAAATATTTTCCTCTTTGTATCAGATCTAATTAAGCTGAGTAAAGTTCTACATTCTCAAATATTAGAGATCATAAAGTTAGATTCATTTATAAAACTTACTTTTTCGATTAAAAAAACATGTTCCCTCAGGATTTCAAAAATGTTAAATATTCATCTGACTTTTCCATTATTGAAGAAGGACACACAAAGCTGCACTCTAAATTTGTGTCCCTGACGGAAAATAACATTTCGTTATCGCTGGATCCAGTGGATCATAAAGTATAGAGACAGTTTTTGTAAAATTGGACTGCTATGGTTAACCATCTCATGCAATTCACAAATATTTCTAGCGAGATTACATGTATTATAAAATTTGAAAACGTTTTTTTTCAAGCTTCTAGTTTGCAATTGGAATTCTAAAATTTCAATGTTGCCAGTACAAGATCTCATTCTTATTTTCAAAATTACAGAGCGAAATAAAGTTGATTTCCGTGCAAAGTCTAGTATTTTATAAAGTTAGACTATAAAAGATTAAAAATATGAAGTTATTTTTTATGTAAACATTTAGGGAATGCAATTTATGGCATCAGAGCCTGGTACATGCCTTTGATAGAATTGTGAAATTTCATAACTAATAAAGATTATCGTCACCGACATTTGTGTAAATCATAATCATAACTTTTTTATTCTGCAATTAAATTTACAGTTATTTTATGTGAATAACAAAACTATAATCAAGAGCCTTAACTTATATTATTCTTTATGAAAAAAACAATCAATTAATATTTCTGCATCTGCAACAACTCCCTTTCAATGAAATCGACGTATAAATCCCTACAGGAGAAATACGAAATATTCGAAATAGACTAAAATCTCCAACTTTAGTCTCAAATAATGGAAAAAGAAAAACTGATACAAAGTCACGTACTCGGGTTTACCCAAGAGGTTGAGTGAATCCGTAACATTGGTAAACTGACTCTCTACGCACATAACTTACAGATCCTCAGGGAATAAAAACTCAGCGCAACTCCGTCCTACCTATACCAATTAATTTCTTTCGTTGAATCGAGCGATATGCTATACGCTGAAAAGGTGGTACACTAGTGGGTGGTGAACGAAACAGAGGTGGAAGATGAAAAAGCCAGTGGAAAGCTGAATCAAATCATCATTTCCGCCTGCCTGGATAGCCTGCGCAGCTGTTCATTTCACGTAACAATGATTTCAAAACACGCGCGAACGAACAGCCGCTGACCCATTCAGGATTTCAAGCTGAATTCTCTATTACCTGGTCCATGTATGGTTAGTTACTAACGGTCAGGGTTCAGATTCCATTGAATAAACAAGAACCAAAGGGGCACTAATTCAAGAATGTTATATGCAATTCTAACAAGAAATTCATTGTAAAAGAAGAGAAACAAAATTTTTTGCTTTCTGCACTTAGTAGTGGCTTTAAGATGAGAAAGGAAGCATCACCTAAGGTCGTCTTCAGATGAAATAAGGAATTGAATCTTCATAATTCAATTTCCAACATTTTATATATATATCAGGCGTGCCTCATTTTAATTGCGTTTGATTTTTATTTGCTAAAAGATAATTAATTCCATCGAAATATATTTCTACTTTTTCTCATTTATTCATTACTTTATTTAATTTCTTTTTAATCTGCTTTACGAACAGTCTTGAATTAAACTTTTATTTACCAATATTTATTTTTAAACTTTATTTTTATTTTAGAGAACCACCACTACAGCAGTTTTAAGTATTCTATTTTTTAATCTCTAACTTTCAAAGTTTAATATCTCATGACTTTATCAAATTCAAGCTCCTATTCAAATCTTGTACATTTTTAGTTTTAAAGTTCCTTATGTACGGATTTTGAAAATTCTATCTTGCCGAATTTCGCAATAATTTCAAAGAAATATTTACTTTACTAATTTTGTATCTAGCACAATAAGATTCACAAATTCCTCTCTTCAGTCCCTAACTAGACTCCTAAAATTCGATGACTTTCCATATTAATAGTTGTCTGTTTTAAATCACAGTTATGAATTTATGAAAACATTATTCGCACTTTGAAGCCTAGTTTTAGATCTGAAATAAAGCATTTGTGATTGTTACTGTATGAAATATAACAAAAAATGTATGTAGTATTATATTGGCTTTAGGATTATAAGTAAAAAACTAGATGTCAATCAGACGTCTCGGCCCTGATCGAAGCCCTCATCAATGATTTATTTTGAATCAAAAATACAGAAAAAAGGTTGCTAACATAGGGTTTCTTTGATGGAAAATTTACTAATTAATATTTCGTTTTTTACTTATGGCCCTGAAACCAAAATAATAGTACATGCATTCATTATTGAAGGTCAATACAATTCCTGATTTTAATAATAAAAAAAATACCTAGACTGGCTCCATAAAAGCAATCTTTATTGCTTATCGGTATTAATATTCAACAAACTCCACACTAATTCTCCCTTCTGCACCAATAAATTTATGTCAGCGGATGTACCACTTTTAAAAATATTTTTTATAAGAGTTTTTCGAGATATTGTTCAGTTGCTTCGTCGTATTCGCTTGGATCGTCTTAATGTTGTCAAATTTTTTCCTTTTTAGCAAAACCTTCAGTTGCGGAAAGAGCTTAATGGGCAATAATTAACGCTTTCAGGTTGTCTTTTTTACATAGGGTAGGAGAGACTCCAGGAAATATTCAAATAAAGGAAGCGACTCTGAACTGCGATTATTAAGAAAGTTACAAAACCAGTCTAGGAACTTTTTTATTATACCTGTAATAATGTTTCTTTAATATTTGTTCAAACTCTATTTAATTTTGATAATGAAGTTTTAAAATAGTAAGGGTTTTCATTACTTACTTCTAATGAAAAATCAATTTTAAAAGCATACCTTGATCAATTTGTATTATGTTGTCCAACAGACGCTCCGGAAACTCGTTTAGAAGGAGTTCCATTTGGTCAACTAGAAGAGGGACGAGACCAACTGGAAATCAGGTGTTTGGCTGACGCGAATCCTCCTGCTTCGATACTTTGGAAGCGTACAAAAGGGCAAACTTTACCGGAAGTCGCTGGCATTGGAGAGACCCTTTCTTTTTCTCCTATCTATAGAGATCACGCTGCTGTTTACATTTGCGAAGCTTCCAATACTGAAGGAGAGAGCAGTCCAGTGTCAGTGCAAATATCCGTCAACTGTAAGTCAAAAAAACGAACCAATGTAAATATTTAAGAAGAGATTTCATCCTTGAATTTAAATTTTAACCTTATTATTCTTCCTCATATTAATATAATAATATTTAAAAAACAAATTTTTATGAAATATTTATCAAAATTTTAATTGGCATTTTTATGGTTGTTCTACTCAATGTTATTTTTACCATTCACAGAATCCAAATTAAACCATTACTTGAAACGGTAGTGACATATTAGGATGTTTTGGTAATAGAAATTTTCAGATGACCAGAGAGCTTTTAATCATTAGTGAAACTTTTGATTGATTGCTAACACTGTTCCCTGCAATTAAGTAAAGTGCATTCTGTGATTTGCAATAGGGATAAAGTAATCTTCTTAATTTCCATTTAGATCCACCGAGGATCAGTTCGGTTGGACCAGATCGACGGAAGACAGCTCTCCTATACACAGCAGCTTCTTTTGAATGTCATGCGGACGCTATGCCACCTGCTGAGTACAGGTACGACTAGCTTTGCAATTACCAGGGGTGTTAGTTGAAAATTGCCGGTTTTACTCATAGCTGTCGCTAGAGATATGTATACATTTCTATGATTTGGCATCTATGTCATATTTTTCTATGGACAATAACCTTCAAAAATACACAATTACATTCTGCCAAAATAATAGGATCATAGTTGTTTACCTCAGTGAATATGTCGAGTTTCGTTCCAAGTAAATCGCATTTGCGGCATTCGTTGCTTTTCTTATTTCATCAAAAGAAAAAAGCAGTTGAAGCCCATCGATTGCTGGTAGAAACTTATGGTGAACATGCTCCAGTGATTAGAACATGTGAGACATGGTTTCGTCAATTTAAAAGTGGAGATTTCGATTTAACAGACAATGAACATCCTGGTGCAGCGAAAAAGTTCGAAGACGAGGAATTGCAGGCGTTATTGAATGAAGACCCAACCCAATCGCAACAACAATTGGCACAAACACTAAATGTGACCCGAGGAGCAATTTGCCAACGTTTAAAAGCCATGGGAAAAATCCAAAAGTATGGAAAATGGGTACCACACCAACTGAACGATAGACAAATGGAAAATCGAAAAACCATTTGTGAAATGCTGCTTCAACGGTTCGAAAGGAAATCTTTTCTGCATCGAATTGTCACGGGGGACGAAAAATGGATTTATTTCGAGAACCCGAAGCGGAAAAAATTATGGCTTTCACCTGGTGAGGTCGGCTCATCGACTCCAAGGCCAAATCGCTTTGGCCGTAAGACAATGCTCTGTGTTTGGTGGGACCAGTGTGGTGTGGTGTACTTCGAGTTATTAAAACCTGGTGAGACGGTGAATACGGATCGCTACCGACAATAAATTATCAATTTGAATCATGCGTTGATCGAAAAACGGCCGGAATGGGCCCGAAGACATGGCAAAGTTATCCTACAACATGACAACGCACCGTCTCATACTGCTAAAGTGGTGAAGAACACATTAAAAGCATTGAATTGGGAAATATTATCGCACCTGCCGTACTCTCCAGACCTCGCCCCGTTCGATGGGACACTCACTCGCAGAGCAGCGCTTCGCCAATTTGGAAGAAGTCGAAAAATGGCTCGTCGAATGGTTTGCCTTGAAAGAGAAAAAGTTTTTTTGGAATGGTATCCATGATTTGCCTGAAAGATGGGCAAAATGTGTAGAATCCAATGGTCAATACTGTGAATAAAAAAGTTTTGAGATTCCCTTGAGAATTAAGTGTTTTTTTTTCTTTATTGAAAAAACCGACAAACTTCAACTAACACCCCTAGTAAATGTATTTCAATTTGGAAATTATTGAATCTCTAATGTTATAACTTTAAAATTATTTTAAAAATTGTAAAGTCAATGGGCATTTTGTATTAAATGAGATAAAATCATATTTTGATACTTCAGGTAAAAATATTTTTATCTTACTTCATGCAAAATCTCTATTTGATCTAAGATGAATTTGCAATTATACTTCATTTTCTTAATCAATATTTTTTCAAAATGATCTTTTCTCTAGGTGGGCTCAAATTTTTTCGGATGGTCGACTTCCTGTAGAATGTGGGGCAGGACAACGTTTAATTTTAACAAACGTTACCTATGATCACCAAGGACAATATATCTGTCTGGCCGCCAATAAAATCAATGGAAACATTAGAGAAGTCCAAAGTGAACCGGTTTCGTTACAGGTCGTAGGAGCACCAAAGGTAACATTTTTAAAAATAAAATTATATTAAAAATACAGATAAGTGTTAAATTGAACCATTGTATCGGTAAATAACGATGAGATGAGTATCAACCAAAAATCCTGCGACTAATAATATAATCAGTTTACCAGTTAAACCTAATATTAATTTCATATTTACAGGTAGTGAAACCAACGAGTACAGAAAAGATAGTCGTGTCGACAACGGAAGGTAGTCCAGCTCGCCTAGAAATCACACTTTGTTCTAATCCTAGACCACGATTAGTTGCCTGGGAATGGGGAAGCACAAGACTCCACGCTGGTTAGACATCAATCCAGTATTCCAGTTTGGTTTAAATATTTTTATTTTTGTACGTTTTAAATTCAATGGATTTTCCTCTCTTATATTATTTTACCTCCTTTTATCGTCAAATTTTTGTTCCGAAGCCTTACGAATAATAACACTAAATAATTATAATTTAAAATGTTTCTTTCATAAAAGAAGAATTGGTTTAACAAGTTACTTCCCCGAATTATTCTATAATAATCGAATAGTATTCGGCGAAGGAAAAAATGTTTCTGTAAAACTTGATGTCAAGTTTTGAAAAATCTAAGGAGACTTTATTTTGAAATATATAGGTGAGGTTTTGGAGCCACGTCATCGAGCTTTCGACCTTAAACCACTGCCTTCAGATGACTGCTATTTAGCGATATTAGAATTAATAACTACTGTCAGAGAAGATCAAAGACTGTACCACGTTATCGTAGAAAATGATCGTGGAAGTGATCGAAGAATTTTGATGCTCAGGGTAGACGAGCCAGGCCAGGTGAGCTTTAGAAAAGTATAATGTTTTTAATTAATATAATTTTAGCAACTTAATTATTTTTTATTCTTTTTTATTAGGTACCACTTGTTATTGGAGCTGTTGCGGGCTTCACCATTCTTTCGGTATTGATAATGGGCTTTGTTTGTTTCTTACGATCAGATAGATGCTGTGTTTCTAGAAATACAGTTCCAGCTCTTCAACAAGTTCATTGGTGAGTGTCAAAGTTAAATTTAAAATATTGAGTTACTCTCAAAGTGAATTTGTATTTTTGATAAATTGATTTAAAAATTTACTTTTTAGTACCAAAGCTTCAAATGCAATGATTGAAGATCCACGACTGACTGTGGAAACGATGGAAAGAGCAACTCAACAATTTGTGCCTGAAAAGAGGCAGAATCATGTCTTAAAACCTGTTCCGTCTCAGTACCATCAGGACATTTATCAACACGATCCTCATCATCAGCAACCTCACTATCAGAGGCATCATCATCATAATCAATCTCATGGGCCTCAATATGCTATCCAGGTCAGATATTTCAAAAATAAAAGTAGATATTTGTAAATGCCAATGACGGAAACAAGATCCGAAAATGGCTTTTGTTCTTTATGCTGCGCCCTTATATTTTCCATGCACGATGAATGTCAAGATCATCCTTTTTACGCAACCTTTCACTGCTACAAGGGCTCTTAAAGCAATTATTGTCATTGATTTCTTTCAGAAACAAGAAACGACCCCACGCAATTTACATTGCAAATGGTTTGCCGTAGAATTTTTTTACTTTGTGATATTATTATTCCTTAGGCAAGAAATTCCAGAAATGATCCGTTAACTCCCCGATGGGGTTGGAAGGGACTTACAAGTTTGCAAAAAAATTAATTCCATTTGTAATGTAAGTCATGCAGGGTATTCTTGTAATTTTTTTATTTTCAAGACTTCTAAAATTCATCAAATTGTTAAAAAAATATTAAATCAACCATTTTTTAAACAGATTTTTAGTCAAGTTTACTTGCACAGTATCGGAGACAACTTTTCACCTTTTTTTAAAGCTCTTAAGCCTAATTTATTACGTGACGTAAAAAAGAGCCCTTAGTGAGCAAGAGCATAGTGAATGCGACAAGTAGTTTTTTGAACTGTGAGTTTGCGAACGATTAAAAGCATAATTTAAAAAATTTTCCTTCAGAAAAAAATATGTTAACCCTAATAAATCATCTGGACACGTTTCATGAACATTTACCATTTTCGCTTCGACTCTTGCAGAAACGTTGTTGAACCTTTGTTTCTTTTTGAGCCAAGAAAAGGCCCTATTTTCTTTACAGCCTCGCTTTCCACGGGAATCCAGAGTAAAAGATTGACTTATAAATACTTTGCAACCCGTAAGACACTCTTCATCGTCTGCATTTCAAGAGTCGACAGCTACGTGCATGCTATAAAGTCAAACGGTTACCAAGAAAACCTTGAGGTGGACATTAAGAAGACTAGAACGAATCTTCCGTTAAGAAAATTGTTCCTATCAAAAAAGAAGTTTATCTGCTAGAAAGTAGATATTTTTGCGAAACACAATTTATTGCAAGTTACCAATGCCTGAATTAAATCCACAATTTGTATGAGTCAATTTAATTAATTATCTTTTCCCATTGAATTTGATTCGATTTTTTTATTTCACTGAAAGTATTACTGACACCAGTAAAAGACTATTTCAGTAGTTTATCCTGCAAGAGATTATGGTTTTTTTTTTTTTAATTTATACTATCACAAAAGCTTGAATTATTTCTTTAAGTGTGAAGAAAAAAGCATTTAGAATTTTCGTAATTGAAAGAAAACTCCATGAGTAAAATAACACAAATTTACTTGAGCTGAAACATTTTTCAAGAGGGCTAAATTTAAAATACAAATTTTATCCCAGTCATATTTAAAAGATAACATTGTAACTTTTTCCATCGAATAAAAAACCTCAGTGAATCTGTTATATGCACTGTTATACACAAAGCAGTGCAGATTGATAAAATGTTTCACATGAGCAGAAACGTAAGTTTGATAGGCTTTTGAAGATCAGAAACATGAAATTTGTAATAAAGGCCTCTAAGAACTGTGTAATTCAGAAATTTTGTAAATTATAGTCTTTGCAGTTTAATTATTAATTATAAGATATTGTGTCGTGAGAAGATGAACGCCTACAATTACGCTTCTGCATAGATCATTAATTGTAGTAAGACTTTCGCGCTGTACATACCTGATTGTCATTACTGTTACATTTGCACTATCGTTAAAAGCACATGACACTTTCCTAACATCCTTATGATTGAATATATTACTTCCTGATCTCTCAAAGGCATCTGAAAATGAATTAAACAAATTAAAATATTTATTCTTGATTTACTTGGTATAAAATTTATTATATTACTCTAATATATAATATTCTCTTATTTTTGAGAGCTTTAATTTTTTCTGTCCAATAGGAATTTGAAGATGTCTAAGAAATCATATTTAATATAAAAAGCGTTAGACTTAAATGTACTATCACGTTAAGAAAGACTTGTGGAAATATGTAGAGAAAATTATCCCTGAAGAACTTGAATTCTCTTTCAAAGATCTTATTGTTAGTGATAATAACTGTGCAGGGGGAGCAGCTGTTTCTAAAACCAGATCGTTTAGCGACGCTGAAGCCTCATTGCAAGATCGACAAGCCACCACAATATACGACGTTCAAGCCGAGTTTACGCGATTGAAGATGATATCTCTTTTGTATTGTGGATGCGCATAGAAGAGCCAAGTCTTAATCTCCCATATTTGAAAGTAATTCGAGAATATGCAGCAAAATGTTCGACATCAGCCAAAGAATAGTCAGTGTCCATTTTTGTAAATGTACAATATATTTCCCTTTAAGATCTTGAAGTTTCTATTTTATCAAATACCATTTTCTTAACCAAGTATTATAAAAGCAAACTTTTTATATTTATAAAAATGAACTGAAATTAATGAATTAAAATTTGTTTTCATTTTCAATAAATATCTTAATTTTCTACTTTCTTTTAAATTTTGAGCAAAATAATTACTTTTATAATTCGATTGCTATTCTATTTCAGAACTTCATATCTTAGGAATCCAAAAGCTAAGATCAAAAAAATTAAAGTAGGTGTAGAAATTTTTCGGTATATGAAATAAAAAATGAAGATCAAATTTGAATATCAACATGACACATAAAATCTAAAATTTTATAAGATTACTCGAATATGTTGATTAATCAAAAATCTTTTGTTACTAGAGATTTCTATTGATCATTTGATCAGAATGCCAGTGTAATTTATAAAAGTACAAAACTAGTAGATAGCAAGAGAAAAAGATCGAGATGAAGGAAAAGTATATATGATACACAGATTGTAAACATAATTGAGGAATGTATTATATGAATTTGGGAAATAAATTTCGAATCTGCTGATTTTTCGGATCAAGTATAAAATCCTTGAAAATAATTGCAAAACTATCAAGCGAACACGATTCATGATTGTTCAACTGATAGTTCATAACCGATTAAAAATGTACATAGTTAGGGCTTGACAAAGGAAATCAAATGTTAGTTAATCAAAGTATCTTTAGTATAAATACATATGTAAATAATTATGTACGTATCGGACGTGGCGTGTTATTATGTTTGTATTTTCAGGGAGTATTGTCAAACTGCGACAAAATAACATAACTTTACATAAGCTTCTTGTATCTCATTTTTCCATCTCGAAGAATTGTTGCTCGAATAGTATCTTAACTTTTATATTCAAGGTTCATCAGATGGATAATAATTTTACGAACTTAAGACTTTCGAATATATTTAAAAAAGACTGACTGATTGTTTAATCTATTCTCAATGAGAAAATCTGTGCCAATTATGTAAGAATGTTGCAGAGTTTCATCATAAATGTTATTGAAATATGATATCATTTTAATCTTAAAATAAAAATTAACGTTAATGATAAACAATTTTTTAATAACTTCAGGAAAGTATATAAAATTTGTAAAAGATTGATGAAAATATAGTTATAAGTACATTGACCCTCATCATTAAAGTATTATATTGTAGATTAGAGACCCAGTTAAAAAATTTTACGTCTAGAAATACGTACTTTTTCACGCCAAAAAGGGCGTAAAAGAATACTTCATACAGGTCATACTTGTTCATGTGAAAAAGTACGTCCTTTCTGTCGTATTTTTTTACGCTAATCATTTTATTATACTATTATCATTATTATATTTATTATTACTATTAATTCCATGTGTTAATGTGTTATAAATTATACTTAGAAAGTAAAAATTTTAAATAATTATTAGCGTACTAAAGGACGTCAGAAAGGACGTACTTTTTAACGTGAAAAAACATGACCTTTACGACGGATTTTTGTACACCCTTTTGGGCGTGAAAAAATACGTATTTCTAGACGTAACATTTTTTAACTGGGGAACGTAATTAGAGATGGAAAAATGTTAGAGTATCTTTTTATATGTTTGAAAATGAGACTGCTATAAAAGATTTCAGTATCAATAAGAAAAAACGTCGCGTTTAGACTGTACTCATTATTTAATTTGTGAGACTGGCGTTTTCAACTACTAAAATTTTAAAATAATAAAAAATTTGTCACTGCATCGAAGTCGGTACACAGCTTGAACTTTACCATGTTATGTGTATAAATTATATGAGGATCACACCTGGAATACAAAAAATACCAACAAAAAACTGTAATTATTGTATACTGTAAGTTATATAGAATTTACATTATAAATAAAACCTTAATCTCAAAATCGTGTTTTTGTTTCAAAACTTGATTTCCATAGGGCTAGAGCTTTGTAAGAGACCTCGTCATTAACGTTGATTAAATGAAAGCACTGAAATATAAAATCAAATTAAATTACTTATGTGAGTTTCATTACATTATTCCTTAAATTCCAAATATAGGGTCAATTTTCATACATATATATAAATTTAAATTAATTTTTCTTGTCGGAAACGTAAAAGAACTCTCCATTTTTCTCGTGCTTAGACCGTTTAGGCTTAACGAATGCAACACAAATACTTAATTTCATACATAACCTCTATTTTAAAGACCGGTACTCAATAACTTTATATAAAAAACGAATTATTCAACTGGACATAATTACATAACTGGTCTATTTAAAATATCATGTAAATTAAAGATTTATAGCCTAAAATACATTTCCATTTGCAGATCTTTTCAAAGAATTGCATTAAGGAATATAAAAAAACATACACCAACCTCAGACAAAAGCTTCAGAATTAAAACTTAATGCGTTGGAATCATGTTGGAACTAATAATACAAAAAGGAAAGTCTTAATAAACGCACTTAAAACATCGTCTCGTAAATTAAATAATCATAAAAGATTTCTAAGTTTCTAAAGTATTTCCCAAAATGGTAAACGATGATTTATTTAAATTTAAAATTAAAACTACTGATTGGCTTCTGCAATAATGTATGCGCGCGCGCAATAACTGGTGCGCATGTCAGACAACAGTCAGATGTCAAATGCTTCGCTATGCCGGGCCGAACCTGTTTTACTTTATGTTACAAATGCGAGTTCACTTTTCGACTTGGGCATAGCAATATATACGGAATTTCTAGCACCAGTATAAAGGTGCAGACATACCTCGGAAAGAAAGCATTTTGTTTGCTTGCGCAAATTGCATGCTTTACGAGGTTATATCTGCACTTTAAGGGTGCCATCCCATGAATGCGTCCTGTGTTGCGTAATAACGAGAGTGAAAGAGTCAGAAATATACTTTCACCTCTTTTCCTCTTATTATGACTCAGGCGAAGTTGACAGACGTTCTTTATCGTATTCTGCTGTATTTTCCAAATTTTCAGGAAGATATTTCGTACTAAATCGTAAGATAACAAAGTTGTTTTACACGAACTTTTTTATTTTACAATATAACTTCCTGAAAATTTGTAAAATACAATAGGAGACAATAAAGAACATCTGTTAACTTCGTTTGCGTGAAATTTTTGCAAACATTTTTACAGTTAACTGTAATTATCGATAAGTTTTCCAATTTTTTTCAACATTTTTAATAAAAAGAAGTTAGAAAACGTACTTTATTGTCTTTTGTTACGTTTCACAAATTTTCAGAAAGATGTTTTGTAAATTAAAAAAGTTATCTCACATGAACAAATTAATGTATAAATCAGTCACATGGTTCAATTAATCCATGGCCTTAAAGCCATGGATCAATCAGTACAGCTAACTAAATCAATAAAATAAGTTTCTCGGTTTCCCCCAAAATTTTTCCACAATAATGCACTTTTTTAGTTGTAACTTTAAGAAATAATAAAGTAAATATTAGGGGATGGCTTTAGAATTCAATTAATTCTAAGCAACAACAAAAAATAATTTCTGTTGTACTGAGACTCAATTTTTTTAACTGTTAAAAACCAATTATAGTCTACAGCTATCAGCTAATATTTTAATAATATAATAATATTTTATTAATTTGGTCAGCTGTACTGGTTAATTCATGGCCTTAAGGACATGTGATACTTAGGAAATTAGCAAATTTGATTGATTTTAGGTTTCTACATGTTTGCGGCTAAAGTGCAATACATAAAATGTTCTTTTCAAAATTTGGGAAATAGTAGAGAACATAAAAACGGACGTAGATAGACTACTTTTGGTTTCGAAATTGAAAAAAAGTTCAATTTTATCAAATTATATCGTAAATTTTTTTTCATTTTCAAAACCAAAAGTGGTCTATCTACGTCCGATTGTACCTTTTTTATTATTTCCCAAATCTTTATGTATTTTGGGCATAAATATGTAGAAACTAAACCAAGTCAATCACATAAACTTACTACTTTTCTCAAGTATCACATGCCCTTAAGTCAAAAAAGTACTTTGTAAATAAGGTCACGGTTCAGTACAATGTAAAAAATGTCTACGGAATTTTACGTAGCCTGTCGGCCTAAAATTATACTTCAACGTAAATATACGACAGTATAGTAGGTAATTTCACAACGGCTACGTAAAATTAAATGAATAAATTTATGGTATTGCCATGTGATAAAGTGAAGAGGGGAACATTTTCCAAGAGTTGTAAATGCGTCTGTGGGTCCGGCAAAGTCTAGTTCAACGAGGTCCTACTGTATCGTAGAGTGGGAGGTTGCTTAATTAAATTAATGTAATTTACATTATATTATTTAAATATACATACATATTTTACGTAAAAGACATCGAGTAACGCGTCACTTCCCAACACTGGGTATGACCGTTAATTATTTTTAAAGTTTTGGAACGATATAGAACAATTGCGAATATCTTTCAAGCAGTTCAAGTTTTTTTCTTCTCTTTGTAGGACTGAATATTTTTTTATGCTTTTACACTCTTCTTTTTTTATCAAAAAATTTTAACCACAGCAACATAAATTTGCGAACGTTCCGCCATTACCAACCTCCAAGTCTCCAACTGACTAAACTAAAGTCGAATTGTATTTTCACAAGGGACTCCACAAGTGCAACCTGTGCAAGCCGAACAAACAGTGTTGAACATTTGGCGCCAACGTACTAGAAGTGTTAATTTTCATTTTTTTTCACCGTTTTTTGATAAATAAAAAGTACGTACTATATATAGTGTTCATTCTTTATAATTGCATCTACTACTGCAAGTATTATCTAAGTTATTATGAATTATATAAACATAACCTCAAATATTTCAGTGCCACCAAGGAAAGGAAAAAAACGTCTTGCTAGTGTTCCAGTAAAGGAATCTAAAACGCCGAAGCGAAGTAAAAAGCCAGGTAAGCTCCACAGTCCTTAGAATTAAAAAATAAGTAGCTGTTAATTCATAAAGATAGCTTTATTTACCTTTGTTTCAAGTAACCTCGTTCTTGCATGACAACGTGCGAGCTTGTCATAAATCTGATAAATTAATGAAAAGTGAACTAAGTTTTAGCAACATAAGATAGTATATAAAATTTATATTTAAAATGGAGATATTTTCATTGCTTAAAAATTGAGCCACACATAATCTATTAAAAACAAAAGATATTTTGTGATTTATGAAGAGAAAACACAAATTTTTTAATTTTAATTTATGAAATTTCAGAGCTCACAGTATCTCCAGATCTTCGACTTATAAAAAATGGAGGATATATCCTCTCAGTTGGCCAAGGTGATGTCGGACAACTTGGTTTGGGCTCAGAAATATTTGAGAAAACAAGGCCAGCTACTATTCCTGAGCATGAGGATATTGCGGCAATTGCGGCTGGTGGAATGCACAATGTGTGTTTGACGACGAACGGAAAAGTTATAACGTTTGGTTGCAATGACGAGGGGGCACTAGGAAGGGATACGTCGGAAGAAGGTTCCGAAACTGTCCCAAGTTTCGTTGAACTACCTGGAAACGCCATTCAAATCTCAGCCGGAGATTCCCATAGTGCTGCACTCTTGGACGATGGCCGTGTGTTTGCTTGGGGATCATTTCGAGTACGATAAAAGATTACATATTCATTTATATTAGTTATTCAATAAATAATTTTCTCTTGAATTTTCACCCCTCTGTTTATTTTTAAAAATAATTAGTATTTACAATATTCCTTTTCTTTATAGGATTCGCACGGTGCAATGGGACTTACTATAAATGGAAACGAAAAGCTTCCGGTAGAGATGATACCATTTGCGAAAATAGTCAAATTAGCGTCTGGTGCTGATCACCTCGTCATGCTTGACGATCATGGATGTGTTTATACGTGTGGTTGCGGAGAGCAAGGACAGCTTGGGCGTATATCGCCACGAAGTGCGGACCGGCACAACCGTCATGGGATGCGACCATTATTAGTGCCTGCATCAGTTGAATTCAAATTGGGAAAGAAATTGGAATTTGATGATATATGGGCTGCGACATACTGTACTTTCGCAAGAAGTTATCCTGACGGGGATATCTACGTCTTTGGTTTAAATAATTATCATCAAACTGGTACGGATTATTTTTTCAAAATCTGTTTTGATTATTTTTACTAATATAGACGTGGTATGAAAAAGGTATTTTTTCAAAAAAAGTCGATATTAAATAAAACAAAAAAAAATTTAATTGCAAAATTTCAGATTGATTAGAGAAAATGAATATTTATTGATAAATGCATACATTTTTATTACTGTGTTAGAAAATACAGTTTTAAACCAATCCTTTTAAGGTGATATGTATTTGACTTTTAAAGAGTTTTTGATGAGGAAATTGTTAATTTTCAATTATAATTATCATAAATCATCTAGTACAAATATATTTGAGGATTAAGTTATATTAACTGAAATTAATAATTAATTAATTTTAATTAATATATCTACAGGTTTAACCGAAGGAGACACACATTTTCATCCACGCCTTTCGAAAACTTTTAGTGGAAAAAAATGGATACATATATGTGGTGGACAACACCATACAATTGCGCTAGATGACGAAGGAAGAGTTTTTGTTATGGGACGAAAAGAATATGGCCGTCTAGGACTAGGTGCTGATTGTGCAGATGCAACAAGTCTCACGCCAGTTCCAACCTTAAGTTCTTTAAAATGCGTTGACGTGGGAGCAGGAACTGCTCAATCTTTTGCCGTTACTAACTCAGGTATACAAATACTGTCATACATTTAATTCGAGATAACATTATAATTTAAAAAAATGAAAGTTCTTTTTTTATAGTCAAGTTTCAGGGAAATTATCAATATTTGTAATAATCTATTAATTCAACCGTTTTTAGGAGACTTATATTCTTGGGGAATGGGCTCGAATGGGCAACTAGGAACAGGTGAAGAAGAAGATGTTGAAACACCTGTATTAGTAAAAGGCAAACAACTCGAAGGAAAGTCTGTTGTGAGAGTATCCGGTGGTGGACAGCACACTTTAATATTAGCTATTAAAAAACGATGAAAATAAAATAATAAATTTCTTACAACCACGAAGTTGTAGCAAAAGTGCTCTCGAATAAGGCATCACCTAAAATTAGAATTAATTCCTATCCATTTCGCAACTCGTGGACATATAAGTAATATGGTGATGTTTCAATGAAAAAACATTCTTTACATTCATTCAGCTATGCGGCGTTAATACAATCTGTATATAGATAACGATTCATCCGCCGAGGAAGTGTTCAATCATTAATATATCGATTTTTTGACTGAAGTGTTTTGTTTTTTCTAATTTGATACATTTGATGTTATAATACATCCTGAATAAACTTTTCGAGGCAGACGACTTTAGTCTAACTATATTTTTAGACGTATTAATATTATTTCTAGTATTTTTTTGTATTATGTTACAATGTTGAATGTTGCAGGTTTTCTCTAGGAGGTGTTTTTAACAATAAGATTTGACCGAATGTGTGTTAAGTATTGTTCAGAAATGATGTAAATGTGAGAAATTTCAATGAAGCTTTTCATTGGTATGATAATAAAGTTTTCACAATATTCGCTTTTTCCTTTATTATCTCGGTTTACCAGTAGAAGCTAGAAATTATCTAAAATTAACAATAGCTCAAAAAGTTTCTTCCATTTCATTCTTATTTTTATTTTACATTTTTAACGTTCAAGGATTTTGGTGTAGATCTTTATAAGCAAACTGGGAGTCTAGAAACACCATCTTTAAGATTGTCCAAGATAAATGAAATAAAAAAAACTTCTTCAATTAACAAATTGAATGTTATATTTTTTGAGTCGCTTTTTCTTCAGCGTAATATCTTTTCCTAGTGCTACTTTTATTTGAATTAATTTTTTAGACCAAGCCAGGCTCTAGGTTATTTTTTAGGCTAAAAATTAAATTAGTTAGAAATTTGAACGAAATAACATCAGCAATATATTGCTTAGAATGACATGCATTTTTAAATCTAATAAGTTTGCTTGAAAGGGAAAAAGCATTGACTTTTCAAATAAAGTGGTTTTCTCTAGAGTATTAGTTAAAAGTAGAAGACTCGCTGTGAATACTGTAAGGATAACTCGAGAAATTAATGTTATTCTGTTTTATTCACATTTAATTACAGAATACAAAATTTTGTAGTTTTCAAACAAAAACTACTAATTGTAAGATGTGTTGAAAATACAATTAGACTGTTCAATAAATGAAGTTTACACTAAGAAGTTGCTAAATGCATGTCGTAAATATCGACCCATTTTTTCCTAAACTTAAGTTTAATCAATATGAACTTAACTAGGTGGCTTTGGTTCAGCCACTTTACCTTTCATGGCGTTTTCTTCTTGCATAGTAATTTGAGTGAGCTTCTTGCCAATTTTATCATGAACTTCGAAATATTTAGCGATGCATCGATCCAGACATATAGACTCGCCCTTACCTAGATCTGGTTCTCTGTATTTTGGAGGAATGCACTTCCTATGACAAGCTGAAGTCATTCTATTATACATGTCTGACATCATTTCGATTTCCAGCTCCTGAACCAGTTTAAACTTTTCTTCGTCTAAGGGCGGTAACCCGGTCATTTTGATGGAGGATAATTTACTTTTACCCCGTCAAGTGAAATTATGATGTTTCAGTTTGCAAATCGTCAGCTACTCCTTTTTTCATGCGTTCTCTTCTTTTCATATTATCATATCTTCGAGATATGATATATCTTTTTGATAAAACAAAACCATAAAGTCCCCCGCTGATACAAAGGCTCCTGAAATTTTTTAAGGTTTTCTCGTCAGTGATCTACTTTAATGTTTTTGAGTATTTTAATTACTCAATAAAATAAGTCAACCTTTTAGATATCTAATAATTTTTTAGATTTAAAATTCGCATAATCCTGATCATTGAAAGAAGACAACATGATTTTCAATTTTTTTTATTAGCAGACTTGCAATAAATGAGTAATTATTAGGGAATTTGGTATTGTTTTAGAGGAATAATTTTCTCTAGAATCTAAGTGTTCTCAAGCTTTGTAGAAGATTTACTTAAGCAGCGTTCATTACGTAATTAATAAACGGTCTCTTATCAATTGTTTTTTTAAAATAATAAACTGGATAAATACAATACAGTTCGATAAAAATGTAAATGAATAATTGAGATAAATTAGAGAAATTTTCACACGTATGTAAATTATTATTCATTACAAAAAAGTACAATAATACTTCAAAAGTAGAAAATTGTAATTTTAATAAAATTCAAAACAAAAATTATGGTAAAATTCAAAAAGGAAGTTTTGCAATACTAAATTTCTGTATAAAGAAAAAAGTTTTAAAAATTCAAAACTTTCTGGCTGTCTGTAAGAATTACTGGTGCAGAATAAATCATTAAAAAATTGTAACATTTAACTGCCAATAGCCAATTTTATATGCAATTATTTACTGAAAATGAACATGAAATTATGGACCTAATAATTGGAACCATGAAATTTGATGCGTATATTTAACTCTTATTTGAAAAAAAAGGGTTTATTGATTAAATAATGATAAAAAAATGTAGAATAAGCGGTTTTGAGGTTATGCAATAGGAAGGACGTCTGCAAATTTTAAAATAGAAAAATTATAAATTTAATCGAATCTTCGTTATAAATAACATACCTACCATCCAAGAAATATCTTCGTGTGAATTGATAATGGCCCGAAGATTTTCATTACCGCTATTAATGACAAATTCTTCAAATCATTACAAATCACGCGCACTCTTCATACAAGATACGATGTAAAGTGATGTAAAGAGAACATGTGTACTCCTATTTTCTATTTGTATGACAAAATTTGATAGTTCTACATTTAAGAACATAAGGCAATTATCAATGAATTATATCACAGTAACTGTAAAACAATGATTTTTTATTTAAGAACTAAATAGCAAGAAACAAGAAATTAAACATACATGTGCTCAAGAAGCTCTGGGTATTAATTGCCTTTATCCGCTACTGGCTGGCGCATGCGTGGCGAATTGATTCAAAACGTTTCCTTCTTATTTGAAATATTATAAATTGTTATTTTTTATAATCTATTAATTATTGTTAGAAGACAAAAGTAAAAGAAAGTATATTCTATTTATCATTAAAAAACTTTAAATTTCTAAAGTATGAAATAAATAGAAAAAGTCATTCAGTTGTTAATTAGTATTAACAGCAATGATAGAATTACTCCTTATATCAAAATTTAAGTCAGGTTTGCAAACAAATTTTACATGTTTCAGAAAAAATATTGAACAATTGAACCCTTTGAAGCATGGTGGTAACCCACGTTACCACCTCAATTTTTTGTTATTTTTGCTATTCGAATACTTTTTAATGTATTCAGATCTGGTTTTTTGCTATTTTCAGATTCTTAAGTGATGAAATAACATAAATATACAGTCAAATTAGCAGAAATGCTAATAATATTAGATTTATAAATAAAAAGAGTGAAAAAAATTGTACTTTTTTCGAAAAAATTCATTTTTGAAGAATCTATCCAAGATAATAATTTGAATTTGGTTAGAGTAAGCTTTTAGGATCGCTGGTTACGAATTCGATGTTAGATTTTCAAAATCCAAGATGGCGGATCTAACATGGTAGACATCGAAACGTTATTTTTCAAGAATATTGATGAAAATATTTACCAAGAGGTTTTTTGGGTCGCTGATTACGAATCCGCCATCTTGAATTTTGAAAATCTGAGATCAGATTCGTAATCAGCCAACTGAAAAACCCCGTAGTAAAAATTTTCATGAATATATGACCCAAAAAACCCCTTAGTAAATATTTTCATCAATTTTCTTGAAAATTTACTTTTGACATCCGCCATCTTAAATTTTGAAAATCTGAGGTCGGATTCTTAATCAGCGACCCAAAAAACCCCTTGGTAAATATTTTCATCAATTTTTTCTTGAAAATTTACTTTCGGCATCCGCCATATCCATCTTGAATTTTGGAAATCTGACTTCAGATTCGTAATCAGCGACCTCGAAAACCCCCGAGTACACATTTTCACGATCATTGGACAATTACAAAAATGTATGCATTTTTAAACCTGAACCCGTATAACCACTAACCCGGATTCCTCTCAACGTCCAAACAAAAGCACAATTAAAAACTTCAAGCACTCGAAACTAATCGAATCCTCAAAACACAAAAAACACAACCAAATTTGGACCAAAATCACCACACCTCAATAGAACCATTAGAAAACAAACCGTTTAAAAACATTATTTTACGTAATAGTAAACAATAATTTAAAAGCAATTATTAAAATTTGACCTCCAATCCAAGTCAATAAATTTTAAACCTGAACCTGTATCAACACTATCCCGGATTCCTTTCAACGTTTGTTTTCTAATGGTTCTATTGAGGTGTGGTGATTTTGATCCAAATTTGGTTGTGTTTTTTGTATTTTGAGGATTCGATTAGTTTCGAGTCCTTGAAGTTTTTAAAAATGTATGCTTCAAAGTGTTAAATTATCATAAATTAACATATAGAAGTAAGTTAAGGTACATTGAAACGAACGTACGTAGATATCCTATCTATTGTTTGAATGAATAGAAACTATTTACTTTCAGCGAAACTTTTATCAGAAAAACGTGCTTTTCTGTTAATGTAAACATTGACCAAAAGTTACAAATCTGATGATATAACACATTTAATACATCAACAATTAGTGACAATTTCACTCTTTTTTAGTGAAATATCACTGATTGACAGTGAAATTTTTATTAAAGTGAAAAAGTAACCTGGTTTTAGCTATTTCATCAGTGAAATCTCACTGATTCAAATTGATAGAGTAATTAAATGTTTATGACACACCTGAGGTTAAAATTCAGACTAATTAGGCAAATTAATAATGTCTCAATAATCAGAATTATCAAGTGGAAATTTGATAAAAGCGGATATGAAACATATTTATTTTATTAACAATATGAAAAAATACACAGTTTTAATTATTAATAAAGCTTGCATAGTAACAAATGCATGAGAAAATATATTAATTTTTTAAATTAAAGTATTCTTGACTCATGCGATTCGTGAAAGTTATCTACTATTTCATTCTCATTACTATAAATATTCATTCAAAATCATAGGATAATCATAGATTGAAAATTAACATAAAATACTAATAAATTGTTACAATAGATTTTAAAAATAAATGAAATGGCAAAATCATTCAACTTTTAAATTTAAAAGAACTGTGTAATAAAAAATATTTGGTCTTTTTTGGTCTGGTTTTTGTTTTAAAATTTTCAGTTAAGCTCAACTGTCGTTCTATTTTGTATACCAATCAGGAAGGAATGAATATTCTGATTGGTTGTTGGTATTTTCCAATTTTTCTCCTATAATATGGGTCGAAGCTTTAGGATCCCAAGAAAATTTATAAATGAATTTGTCATAGTCTTCCTTGACAACTCGTTTAATGTGATCTAAAAAATCATTGCAGAAATTTTTTCCTGCTTTAGGATTAAATATTTTCTGTAAAAATAATTATGGCATGCATTAATATGTAGTTTTCGAAATGCAAAATAGTAAGCAATATCAGTTGAAAAATAAATGAAACATTATAAATAAAATTTTTGATATTGTAATCATTTGAATATACCTTCGTTTTTTCTTTTATATCATTTAATGTATATCTTTGTATTTTTGTCACAATCCCATTTCTTGTTCTAAAACCGTACAAAACTTCTTCCACGCAACTTAAGTAAGATTGGCACCAAGCTCTTGCCAGTTTCAAATCGAAAAAGTAGCTTGATTTTCCATCAGCCAATTTTCCTGTTTTCAATTCAACAAATTTCACATCTCTCTCTAAAAGAAATTCTTCTGTTATAGTTTCATTTGACAGAAATCCATCCATTTCTCCTGCGTAAAGCAAACTATGATAGCCAAACTCATTCGAGAAAAAACAGCAAAATTCTTCATTTCCGTTAACGGGTTTTGAAGTATCTGGAGGTTTCAAAGGGTCATCTAAAAAATTCAATTTATACGCCATTATTAAAAATATAAAACATAGATTTATCTTATTTTTTTGATACTAATTTTCATCTAGTTTTTTAAATAAAGAGTAAAAATATAAAGTATTTTACCACGCAACATGTACTGCTCGAACTTGTAACCCCAAGAATCCATTCGTTTTTGTAATAGTGTTCGGCTCAAATCAAACTCAGTTTCTTTTTCTCTTCGGCAGGCACATAGATAAATTATTCCTTTGAATTTTGCTGCATAAATTACCCAACCCTCTCTTTTATTACAGAGTGTATATAGCAATGCAAGAATGACACCTCTCATGGAAATGAATTCTGGTCTGCATCTATATAGGTTTTTCCATGTTTTAAAAATAACATTAGAATTAATTTTTTTAATTTATGTAAAAAATATAAATTATTTTCCAATATTATACGTTAAATATACTGAATTGCTGAAAAATGAAACTCTATTAGTTTAGAAATATAAGAAAACAAATTTATATATACTTTGATGAAAATTACAAAAAATCATAATACTCTGATGATCATTGAACGTTTTTTATCAATTTTGTATAACTATTCGAATTTCAGTGAAAAATTGTACTTTTTCATGTCAATTTTAATGTAATATTCTTCAACTTATAACAACTTTTTACAAAAGATTTACTCTTTTTTGTTAGAAGTTTTTCATGAGTTTATAGAAAATTACAATTAAATAATCATAATTCTAATGAATCAAAAATTGTGTATGAAATTTCACTTATAGAATTCTAAATTTTGAATATATTATTTATATTTATGATAATGTGTAATTTATATGTTTGTATTTATATGTATTAGTAATTCGTTCACGAAAATTAGACCTCAGTCAAAAATAGATAATTTTGCTTTCAAGGATAGCAATATTATTATTCAAGGGCTAATTTGAAAGAGAAAAGATTATTTATCATGAAAAAAATTTGAAACACAAAAAAATAATTTTATTAATAAATTTTATTTTTGCCCAAACTTCTTTTTTTACCGCTTCGAGCCAAATTTAAAAAAATAATGCGATTCTAATAAATTACGGTTCATTTTTTTAGAAAAAATATTCTCTACATGACCGTTTCCTATTTTTGAAATTGAATTGATTAATATCAGATACAGCAATTTGTTTATAAAAATTTTGTTTTGAAAGATACAATAGCTTTTTTATAATTTCAGCCATTAAAGAATTCATTTTCGAAAATTGGATACGGTCAAGTTGTAGAGAATCTTTTTGCTAAAAAAATGAAGCGTAATTTATTAGAATCGCATCATTTTTAAAAATTTGGCTCGAAGCAATAAAAAAATAAGTTTGGGCAAAAATAAAATTTATTAATAAAATTATTTTTTTGTGTTTCAAATCTTTTGCATGAAAAATAATCTTTTCTCTTTCAAATTGGCCCTTCAAGAATAATATTGCTATTCTTGAAAGCAAAATTATATATTTTTGCCTGAGGTCTAATTTTCGTGAACGAACTACCTTAAGAACATAAATCAATTCTATTATCACATTTGTAAAATTAATTATTGATTAAATAAATTCATGAAAAAAACTACATTAAATAATAGAATAAAATTGATTTACAATATATAAATCCAATAAAATTATTCATAACTAATTTTCAAATTATTATAAAATTTTATAACATGTTATAAGTAAACTGCAATAAAACTTTATTGATGTCTTCTGGGAAGCTAATTAGAAAACAAACCTTGTCACTTGTTTCTGATGTGATTTTACCCAATGTAAAAGTTCGTCTATATTATTTGATGGCATGACATTTTTTTCGATTACTTTGTCATAACCAGAATTTAAGTCTAAATGAACCTTTTCTTCGTTCAGTGGTATGTAATATTTAATTTGAGAAATATCCGAAGTGCACCTGCCATTTCCATCTTTACTCAGATAGCCAATAATTTTAGGCTTTGCCTCAAAAGAAAATATTCTATTCCAGTAGAATTCTCTTCCTTTAACTTTAAAATCCATATTTATTTATTTTTTCAACAATTTACTTTGTCTTAACTCTAATATCTAACTCTTTTTTTAAGCCTGTTATGTAATACAATCGACTAATCAAAGATGACTAAAAGTTTTTGTTTAATCTCTGGTAATAAGATACCTATACGGCAATTGTCCGCACACTAGTGCTTGTATGAGGATAAGATAGGACGATAAATTTCTGCGTGAATTACGAGTTTCTTTTAATTCTTCTTTTTATCATTTACCAATCATTAGCAGGATCATTTATTCTTCCTATCACAAAATTAAACAATTTCAGAAAACACATAATTTAGGTGAAAATTTCTTTTACCCTGGTGTCCCATTTCACCTCAGTCTCCCCTTCGCTAGGTGCTGATTGCTGATTGTCATAAAGAAACAAAAGAAGATCGAATTTTATTACCAGACTGCCAGACATGTTTGATAAAAAGTTACTAAAATTTAATGCATATTGCAAACTAAATATTTAGGTCTGTTTCAGTATTTATAATGAAGAACCCAAGTAAATAAATATACATATAATATAATGAATATTAAATATTCAGGTCTGTTTCATTATTTATAATAAAGAATAACCTAAGCTTCTCTGCATATTATAGAAAAATAAAACAGATGAAGCTTCAATCAAATTGCATTATCACTTCCAAAATAAAATAAAACTACGCAATTTTATTTTTTTATACAACTTGCATAATATGACACTTATCAATAATTTTCTTAAGTTTGAGCATAAGATCCTTTATAAGAAAAACTTATATATAGGGTGACCATAATTGATTTTCGAAAAGAAGGACAAAAAGGTTTGAAAAATGAGGACAAAGTAGGACGACAGAAAAGTGACTATTTTATTAAATGTTATCAACGCTTAACATTTAAACCTGAACCCGAACCCGTATCACTACCAACCCGGACTCCTCTCAACGTCCAGTACCTGTAGGCAATTTGTTTTTATCGAAAAGTACTTGTTTCTTTTATAAAAAAAAACTCAAAATTTAAACATATTCATTCATACATCGTATGAATTTCGCGTACATTAGGAAATTCCCCTTTCCATTCTTTGCTTGATATAAATGCGTATAAACAGGCCAGAGATTAGAGATATCGCAGGATTCGCAGGCATAATATTGCCTCAAGCTCCCTTAAAACAAATCTTAAGACGCCCCTGAAAGCGTCTATTTATCATTCCTGGGACATTTCCAAGTTTATTTTACTTTCGCTTTATGTATTATTACAAATAATAAAAAACATGACGACACGAGAAATATTAACTCTTCAAATTGGTCATTATTCAAATTTTATTGGAACCCACTGGTGGAATTTGCAAGTATGTAAATATTTTAAATCTTGTTTTATTTTAGTCGTGTTTTTCTAACCTATAATGTCGAGTTTATAAAATTATATAGAGTTTAAAAACTTTCTCATTCTAAAAATGTTTCTATTTGTTTATTAAAGAAGTATTGTGAATTTGTTTCTTATGAATATGTTAATTTTCTGATCGAAAAGTCGTAGAAATATTTTTTGTATAAATCTAACCTACAAATTGAAATGCTTTTATCGTGCTTTTACCCCTTTATTCCCTTTAATCACAATTAAATTTTTTCCTGAAACTTCGTCATAACAGTATTATGTACGTACTATAAATTATTGTAATCAATATAATACTTCGCTTTTTCAAATATTCTTACTAGACGTTTTGAAAACATTTATCCAGTTTAGATCATTCTTCCAGAAATTGTTAAGTTGTTAATGCCTATATATTTTTTGAAAAGTTTGAATTAGTTCATTACCAGCTCTTAGTCCTCTGATAGATTGTCTTAATCATTGATATCATTTTTCCAGGAAAGTAATTTTTCATACGATCCTAACAATCCTTCAGAAATTAATCACGATGTATTATACAGAGAAGGAGAAACATCACAGGTAAGATTCAGTGATTGAGTTAAATTACTCGTACAAAATATACAAGTTATAGAAAATAAATTTTTTTTAAAACAAATATATTTTTCAAGATTGATTAAACGAAAAGTAAAATGATTTACAAATATTAAGTATATTTTCAGAAACAAATTACTTATACTCCAAGGCTTTTGCTGGTTGACTTGAAAGGAAGTTTAGGTTATTTAAGTGAAGCAGGTAACTTATACAATACACCATCAGAGGAGGATCCACCTATTCTTTGGGATGTTGAAAACATTGAGGTCACAGAGGAACCCGAAGCATCCAGAACACCTTTTGTAAAGAGCTTAGATGAACCGTCAGCAAAAGGAGAAGCAAAGGTCTTTGATCTTGAAAATTCTGTGAACAAATGGGTCGATTATTTAGTACCACACTTTCATCCAAGAACTGTCAATGTTATCAGGGAATATACACACGAATCAGAAACTCAATTATTTGATATATTCAATTATGGTAAAAATATGTGGAATTCAGAATCATTCTCTGAAGATTTTACGGATAAGATAAGAACCTACGTTGAAGAATGCGATTTAATTCAAGGATTCCAGGCAATTTTAATTTGAAATTTACATAAAATTTATTTGTACATTTATTTTATTTATAAATTTTTTTAAATCATTTTTGCAGGTGATTCTGGATGCAACCGATGGTTTTGCTGGCTTAGGTTCATCATGTATTCAATACCTACGAGACGAATACGGAAAGAGCATCCTTACATTTCCAACCTTTGATGGAACTAGTACCGAAGCCTCAGCCGCTGAACTTGTCAAAATAGTTAACACCGTTCTCTGCTGGCAGCAAGTTGGAGAACATTCTTCTCTTTTCAGCCCACTCGGATGTAGACAAGAAATTTGGCCTCGATCTGGTGCTTCACGTAAATTTAGCAACATTACTTATGATCCACAATTAAAATACCACACTTCTGCGATATTAGCAACAGCAATCGACACCTTGACGTTGAGGTACAGACAAAAACAATACCCAATGTCTGCTTTATCAGATCTTTGCGCAGATCTGAACAAACTCGGTAGAAAAGCTGCGGCCGTGAGTTTAAACCTTCCCTTTCCAATGACTGTAAAGAGGGATCTAATTGACATTTTAGATGATTTAGAAAGTCCTTTATGGACGAGTTTAACTCCATGTTGTGATATACCTACGGAGAAAAATTACCAAAGCTTGACGTTGAGAGGAGTACCTGAAAATAGATTGAAGAGACCTGTGAAAGACGCGATAAAGCAAATGGCTAAATCTGCTTATAAATGCTCTACGGTTCATGAGATGATGATGCTATTTTTGTCATGTTCTTGTCACGCATCGGCAACTCACTTGAGCAATATTACTGCTCCTCTTGGAATAAAGCATCCTTATCCGAAATTTTTCAATAATAATGTACTGAAAAATGGCGATATTGCTGAGTGGCCCGTTGGTGAAGGTAAGCATTTTATTGAAGGTATTTCTTCGAATGTAAAATTCATACTAAAATTAAAGTGAGTTCCGAATCTAAATTCTGTGATTGTAAATTCCAATAAATATGTAAACTTATCCTTATTTTATTATGTTTTTATAGACGTTGAGAATGTAGCAGTAATGGCTGGTTTACACAGTGGAAGTAGTTTAGCAACAATGTACGAATCTCTTTATAATCAAGCAAGGAAAGTGAAATCAATTAAAAAGCTCCACGCTTTCCAAGACTCTGGACTTGAACAAGATGAGTTTGCGGATAGCCTTAACAATTTATTGGATTGTAAAGAAGCATATGAAGATCACTATATTTGAGTCTTAAGTATTAATTAATTTTCTAATTGAAGCTATTCCTGTTTAATCAAACTGAAATAATTTAGAATTAAATTTAACATCCGAGCATCTCACAAACAGTATTTTATACTTTAATAATTCAAACAGTCTTTGAGGTTTATATATCGTTAACATATGTGTCCATTACTTTCTGCTAGTCTAATCCATGTTCCAGGTAGTCGAATTTATTTTTCGACATTTTTTTAACTTTATACAAGATGTATTTTTTCAATCTATCTTACTTTTAATCAGTCAATGATAAGTAACTATTTTCTATTACGAGTAAGTTTTAACAGCTTTAATTTTCGACAACAATTATAAATGACTTGTATTAATTTTGCAATTTTGTAAATAAATTATTTATGATAAGTTTTTGAAAAATTTTAAGTACCGCTCAGTGAAGCATTTTTAATTTACTAGCATAAAAATGGGTGTGAGCTGCCGCACCTTTATAATTATGGATTTCGAGTCTGTAAGGTGTGGTGTCAGTAGGAAAAAGAATTTCCAATAGAGTACAATAATATTTTCATATCATTTTTGTGTAATAAGTTATTGAAGTTTAACTTTATTTAGCAAAATAAATTTGCAAACGTGAAAAGGATTTAAAAATGTCAATATAAGATTGAAATATTATTTTGGTGAGAAAACAATAATTAATGAAAAGCACTACTCTTTTAATTTATTAAAATGAAATAGTAAATTTAACAGAGGAAGATGGGAAACAAAGTAGCAACATTTACAGAAGAACAGCTGGAAGACTATCAAGATTGTACATATTTCACACGCAAAGAAATTTTAAGGTATAAATAAAATATATAAAACCTTTGATATTTTCCACAATTTAGAACGTAATTTTAAAATGAAGGGATAAACATTTTAATTTTAGAGTTCACAAGAGATTTCGAGAAATTGGCGATCCTGGAGAGGTTCCTGAAACAATGACTCCGTATGAAGCTTCTAATTTACGATTACCATTATCATGCTTGGAACGAATACCTGAACTAAAGGTATTCCAATAAGTATTTTTAATTTAACTTCACAAAACTTCCTTTATGTCCAAATGAATTTATGTCTCCTGAAAAAGTTCATTCATATCGAATAATATCAACAGTCTATTTGAATTATAAATTGACCTTTTTTTTAATTGCAAAATATTGAGTATTTTGGTAATGAGAATTTTATCATAAGAATTCTAAACGTTTACGTATTGTATATAAAATTAAGCTGACCTTATTGTATGATCGATAAGACTAAAAATAGCTTGATTAAATGTACTTGAAAAAATCATTGTACAGGTGCAATTCTTAACTAAATTATAAAAAATTCGAAAACGATTTATTTCATGACAAATTACATTAACTTTCAGGAAAACCCATTCAGAGAACGTATTTCAGAAGTCTTTACTCAGTGTCGAGATCCAGGACATTCTACCGATGAAGGGATCTGCTTTGAGGAATTCCTAGAGATGATGTCTGTCTTTTCTGATCAAGCTCCACGAGATTTAAAAGTGTATTATGCCTTCAAGATTTATGGTAAAACGAACTTTTCATTATTTTTATTTTAAAAAAGCAAGAAATTATAGTAAACCACAATAAATTTAGTTTGATCTTTTTTACAAGTTTATTAATATTATAGATAGGACTTGTTACAACCAAATTTTAAAAAAAAAGTAGAATACTTGTTAGAATTCCAAGAGTTGTACACTTAGCAAGTAGTTGCAAATTCATTTAAAAAATTACAATTATCATATTGTTATGGTTTATTATATTTTATTGTAATTCACTGTGAAAACAGATTTTCACCAAAGTATGATATCCATAAAGTGTAATTTGAAATTTTATAATTATTTTACTAAAATCACAATCAAATTCTGTAAATTGAAAACTGGTTCCCTTTGTATTAGTAAGTTGTTTACCCTATTACTTTCCAAAGTTTTATTTAGAAAAGTGAATCTAATAATAGAATGATCAGATCATCACTTGATAGGACTCAGATAAATTCTCTTATAACTTGGATTGAGTAACATTAGAGACAGAAAGCAGAAATTTTTTATTAATTTGACTATCATACAATTCATTATTATATTAAAGACTTTACCTACTAGAATTGGTTTGATGATCCAATTATTTAAAGGATGATTTAATTTAAAAAAAAATAGATTTCGACGACGATGGAGTGCTGGGTCTTAATGATTTAGAGCAAACTTGTAAACATCTGGTTCGAAGTGGATTGAGTTCTGAAGAAGAAGCAATAATTTGCCAAAAAGTTCTTGAAGAAAGTGACATTGATGGCGATGGTGCCTTATCTTTTTTGGAATTTGAGCATGTGGTGACTAGAGCGTCGGACTTTTTATCGACTTTCCATTTACGCATATAACTGCATTATTCATAGAAATTAAAATAAAATATTGTTAAGACTAAATTAGTTTTTTACAAGTTTAAAATTTGTTATTTGTTGTTAAGAATTTTTTATTACAAAGTCAATTACTTTCATTTCTAATATAAGTTTTTCTAAATTAAAAGAAATTCTTTTACAAATTGTACTTGAAGAAGAAATTGTTTGTATTTTGATAGGTTTGAATTTTAAAACTTTGTTTTTTAGGTTTATAGTTTCAAATTAGTCATATTAAAAATTATATTTCACAAATTTGTTTTTTAAAATTCAAGAGTTGTAAATAAATCTGAGAATATAACTTGTCGCTATTCTGAAATTCTTGAGAATTGCACATTTAAAAAAGATTTTTTCATTTTTTAAATGTTAAGATATAAATTTAAAATATAATAAATTGTAAATTCAAACAATTAGTTTTTTTCAAATAATTAGATTGTACACAAAGGTGGTGTAAAATTATATGAGATTATCTCATTAGATATGCATTTTTAATATTTGCCTTACAGTAATATTTAGATTTATCTTAAGGACGTTACAAACTTGAAAAAATATACACTATATACAACCAGAAATTTTCTCTAATTTTACTTCACTAATATTTTAATCCTTTAATCTATTTACTTCTTAAGGGCGTGTGATACTTGAAACAAGTAAAAAGTATACGTGAACAACTTGGTGCAGTTTCTACATGTTTACGTCCATAATACATAAAATTTTGTTTTCAAAATTTGAAACCAAACCAAAATTAGTCTATCTACGTCCGTTTTTATCTTCTCTACCAT
The DNA here is from genome assembly GCA_030998225.1 of Diplolepis rosae. Classification (NCBI taxonomy): domain Eukaryota; kingdom Metazoa; phylum Arthropoda; class Insecta; order Hymenoptera; family Diplolepididae; genus Diplolepis; species Diplolepis rosae. The sequence continues at coordinate 30,005,859 of JAPYXD010000710.1, read as the reverse complement.
TTCCCAAATTTTGAATACAAAACTTTATGTACTTTGGACATAAACGTGTTGAAACCTAACATCGATAAGATTTTCTAATTTCCTAAGTATCACATGCCCTTAAATATAGTTAAAATTATTTATTTTTCAATCTTAATTTTCTTATTAGGGCATGGATCAACTAAACCATATTATCGATATGGTAATTTTTTTGTCTGTAAACTTAATTTGTCCTTGCAAAATAAGATATCAAGTCAAAAATTTGTGAGATCAAAGAAAAGCCACTAAAAAGGTCTGACAACTCTCAAATTTTTAAAATTCAAAATTAATTTTTTTTCTAACATATATTTTTTTATAATTATAAAAATTGAAGAGTTGCTGGACCTTCCTTAGTGCCTTATTTTCTTTATGATCTCACAAATTTTTGACTTGATATCTTATTTTGCATGGACCAAAGTTTACAGACAAAATTACCATATCCATCATATGGTCTGTTTGATCCATGGCCTTAAATTATTCGTAAATCTCATTCATTAATTTCTACAATTTTATTACGCAGAAGGAATTAAACTAAATAATATAATTATTTTTTATATGATTAAAAATTGGTTTGATTTATTGTTCATTTTAATTTCTTTTGCATAGTGAAACATATTATCACCAATCAATTTTTGTCAACAAATGCTTCTTTATTGCAGACATTGGAAAATAAAATTCTTTTTCGTACATTTTCAATGGGAGAAATCAGGAGCAATACCATCAAACCATCAATGCCAATCATCATCATCTCTGCTCTATGAAGTGAAGTTAGCTCTTCATTGCAGTAACTAAGTAGGTAAAAATGCTGCTCCTCCTATCGAATATTTCGATATCAATTGTTCTTTTTCAAAATTTCGACTTAGAAAATCGTTGTTAAAAAAACGTTATATATGATAAATTTTCGAGTCAGTTACATAGTTTGCGTGAATTGCGTTTCATTGTCGAGGAGATAGGATCTTAGATCTGAATTATTGGCATTGAACAATAACTTTGAGTTACTCATTAAATTTCATTGACATTTGCGGTTTATCTCTTGATGAAATTGGATTAAATTGTTATATTCTACGAAAATTGTGATATCGGACGTAATTCGAGTTAATTCGCGAGTGGTTTAGAGTTTGGTGTGAATAATCCATACGCGTAAAATGATTTTGTAGTTTTAATTTATAGTTTTAATTAATTAGTTGAGTTTGAAATTTTTGTCACTGCCTACATTATCGGAGTTTCACTAGGCGCGTATCAGATAGGATACGTTGTCGACCAGTCGACAGGTGTCCTCGTAGACAATTTAATTTTCGAAGTTTTTATTAGTCGACGAGGTCTTGAAATCAAATGAATTTTCAATTATATTAACGTGCGCTTAATCGCTTTCATATGAGAGGTTGTATAACCTTGATAAACCGCTTGCATTTATTAAAATCGTTTCGAATGAAAATTAATTCAGGATTGGGACCTTTATACAAAAGAGTATTGGTACGTATTGAATTCAATATATTTTCACGAAAAAAGTATTGGATTCAATACTTGCAAACTTTCTTGGGGTAGGGGAATTGCAAGTTCATTGCCATTTTGTTTATCGTCGTCTTTTAGCGGGAAGTTCTTATTTTTAGCCATTTTGGACTTGTGCTAACATTCTTCTCATCTAGTTTCTGAGAGTGATAATTGATGTATTATTTTAATGTGCAATTCAAACTCTTAATCAAGCTTTGATATTTCTCTGTGTTATGTGTGTGTGTGTGTGGAACAATAACAGGAATATAGGAATTTGGGATTATTGGCGTGTCAGGAGCAGGATGTGACGACCAAAGGTAAATTTGATTTCTTTATATTATGTCTTTCATGTGAAGGTAAAAATTTATAGGGAAATTTTATACCTTTTCAGATCTGAAGGACGGAAAGCTGAAAATTTGCACCATTCCAACATCGGGAAAGAAAGCAACGGCAGCAAGTATTATAGATAGATTTCAAATTCTTTAAATTATACATAATATTATGAAAGAAAATATTTGAGAATGAATTCTGTAACAAAATATAGAATTCATTTTTGACTAATAATTAAGAAATTATTAGAATTTAAAGGATTAAAAAATATTTCGATATGGGTTAAATTTAAATCATTTATTAATATTAACTGTCAAAATTAGGAAAAAATTTCGTTTTTATGGTATTTTATTTTTTTAGAGTACTTTGCAAACTTCTGTCAATTACATTTAATATAATATTTTTAAATACCAGTGATTGTATAGGTTACACTAGGTATTTTTTTACTCATTTTTCAGTTTTGTAATTTATGAATTATTTTGTTTTTGAAATATTAGAAATGTAAAAAAAAATGTATTTAAAAAGCTCTAAACCTTGATAAAGCTCTGGATTTAGATCATAGGATATTGTACTTGGACAAAATTAAGAATATAACATTTCTATTAACTCTGAATTTGGTGGAGATTATATTATGTTAACAAAAATAGAAATACAAATTTTCCACCTAAAAGACCCAAGAAAATAGCAATACTTCTTAGTTTGAAGGCATAAATTTATTATCTCGAGGGCAAAATATTTGAACACGCATATATAGGATTTTAACTTGGAATATTTATTGATATTGTTGTTAGGAATTAAATTGTTTAGAAGGGGGGAACTATTTTCTTATTTGTCCAGTTATGTTGTTCTTCTGATGACTGTCAACTTATTACAAAAAAATATATAAATAATACGTATTTTTCTTGAAGATATCAAGGCAGGAAAATTTATTTTATAGGTTTCACTCATTCTTTAATTATTTGATGACACTTCAGCACAAAAAGCTTATAGGTTTTAGGTATGGTAGACAACAATCATCAAAGATAAAATAAGAGAATATTTATCTCAAATAGCCTCGAATGTCGGCTAGCTCATATCATTGTCAGTAATAGAGACTACAATTACAGAATATATTTTGAATAATCCAAATATAATATTTCAAACATAAAAACGTGTTTGAAATGGATGAAAGTGTTTAATTGTAACAAGATTTGTTTGTCATAGACAAATTTTATTGTTTACATCGAATAAATATTTTTCTCATTGTAAATGATTTTTTTAAATGTCGTTACTGTATTGATTTAATATTTTGAAAATTTTGCTGTTTTTATCTTCAGTAATTTAAAAAAATATATAATGAGTGTATTTCAAATATATCTATAGGTAGGTAAATTTTTAAAATAAAAATCAATTTTTCGATTAATTCCTGGCATAATAATTTCTTCTTTCCTAGGATAGAAAAATTTCCTAGTTATTGTATTATTTTCATTTTTCAATACAAATACTTATGTATTTTAAGGATTTGTGTTTCAAATTTCATGTCCAGTTACAAACTATAAATTATGGATTTTCTTTTGTTAGTTATAAACTTAACATTTGTGCCAGCATTTGTTGTTTCAGCATAATAGTTTATTTTCTTTTTTTCAGGTACATTATAGTAAGTTAAGAATTTATATTTTCAATAAAAAGTTTTTTTATTTGACTTATTAAAAGTTATATTTTAATTATATTGCTGTTTTACTCATATATTAAATTTCCTAGTTACATAATAACTGATTCAAGTTGGTCTCTGTTTAATGTAAATAAATCAATTTTACATGTGTTCAATGTAAAAAAAACATATTACTTATTTTCTGGACATAAAAGAAAATAATTCATTGAGATTTCTTTAACAATTGATTTGATAAATCTTTCTTGAACAATTTTATTATTACTTAGAAATACTTCAACATCTTTTACCGAATGTTTCTGAAATTTTGTAATTCCTGAACTCCTGTCCCAGGTGCCAAACTGTTCAGGAAATTTAAGTGAATTATTTTTTTCAGCGTGATTTGATTCATTTTCATTGAAAATAAAATTATTTAGAATTATTCAAATGTGCCTTATTGTCTTCTTTAGAAGAAAAAGTTTCTGCATAAGTAAAAGTTGAATTAATTTTTTTTTTTTTAGGTTTGTTGGCATAATCTGAATGTATCCGAATATGGATATCGATTACGCTTGATGACGTTAGGTATAAGATCACATTGATCTCATCGAAATACCTATTGTGTCTATGTTTCGGAGCCTAACAACGATCCTGATTCAGGGAGAGGCATAGGTAGACGTATCCATACACGCATCTCTTGTTCAGATATACGCAGCTGCGTATTCATTTCCACACGGATTTTCACTCACACATAGAGATTTTTCTAAGGCGTCATGTCGGTGTGCGATTCCCTCCCTCCTCGGATGTATGCGCCGGTGTCGTCGATTTAGTGGCGTGACTCCGTACGTGTCTGGTAGTCGTTTGTCGACCATTTCCATCTGTCAGCTGCTAGGACTATTAAACTCGAAGTATCCTGGATCCTTGCTAAATTGTGGACATTAGTACTTAGAGTGCTCTTTAGTGCTCTTAATAATTGACGAAACAGTTCTTTAAAATTAGTGATCAAGATGGCCGAAAAGGAAGTCCCGCCGGGCTCCTCATTGCCGAGTTCTGAAAACCAGGAAGCAGCACAACCTTTCCTCTCAAGCTTTGTTTCGGAGATTGTCCGAAGCCCAGTGAACATCGCCTTGGTGGCAATCATCGCCTTCCTCGTATACAAAATTATCAAGAGTAAAACTAAGGCAGACGAGCCGGTACAACAGATTAAGGAGTTGCCAAAATTGAGGCGAGATTTTACGCTTGAAGAACTAAAACCCTATGATGGAACAGGACCTGATGGTAGAGTCCTTGTTGCAGTCAACGGCAGTGTATATGATGTTACAAGAGGTTCAAGATTTTACGGCCCTGGTAAGAACTATTCAGACCAACCTCACTTTTGCTTCGTCATCTGCTTTTTTTCCCATACACTGGCGTCATTTGCGGCGCACTTTAATTATTCTCTTATTCGTGAGGAAATATTGCAGTCTATAATTCTCTTGCATCATTTCTGTAAATGTGTTGCAAATTTATTGTTATTCATAACTTGATTGAATAACTGTTTCTGTCCCTGAAAAATTCCATAGCTCAAGCAGGATCTGTCGACTTATTTTTCTTTGTATAATTGATTGCTGCTAAAATAAAGTAGAATTCAGTTATATTGACAAAGTAATTAGGATGCATGTAACGTCTTTTTTTTACCAGTTTATATATAGCGGAGTATAAATAAAGCAACTTGTAATCGATGTGCTGCTTTGATAAGCAGGGCAAAGATTGTTCAGTTGTTTGTACTGTGTTTTGCGGTGGATTACTTTTTAAAAGATTATTTTTAAAACTTTTAAGAATGTTCAGAGTATTTGTAACACACTGTATAAATCCCATTCAGTTAAATTTGCCTCACAATCAAATGTAGGGAGTATGGAAAGACAGATGTCGATTTATAATGATTGAATTTATGCATTATAAGTTTCATAGATTGAAAAAATAGTCTTTTCTATTAAATAAAGTAAAAATTTTACTTCTATTCCCTTTAAACTGACGCACAAAGGAGTAAATTTCAAAACAGTTATTTTTATTCTGATATGATAATCAATTAAACCATTTAAAGAAAAAACATACTTTGTATATCTATTTTTACTTAGTATTAACATTAATAGAAATACTTCAACTGAAAAGTATTTATTCTTATTGACTTTCACAGGTGGGCCATATGCAGCATTTGGTGGCAGTGATGCTAGTAGAGGTTTAGCCACATTTTCAGTATCGCCAGGAAAAGACGAATATGATGATTTGAGTGATTTAAACACTGCTGAAATGAATTCAGTCAGGGAATGGGAAGAACAGTTTAAAGGTGCACAGACTTTTTAAATTGTCTCTTTTTAATATTTTTTTCCTTTTCAAATATTGAAATTAATTTTTGATACGTTCAATTTAGTATTATTTGCACGCTAATATTGCTTAATTGGTTGAATACATTAACATTCAAGTAAGAAAACAATTGAAAATCTAACTGTTGATTCATTCGTTCAAGACTAAATTTAGAACAATTTGGTTTCATTATTCAGGGAGCCTACTGACTAAATTATATTACAAAATGTATAAAACATAAGGTTAAAGTTCAAGGTCTACATGAATGCGACTCTGCCTAGCTTTCCCAAAGAATTCTTAACTCGTATTTTACGTGTCCCTAAGTTACCTAAGCATCATCAGATTGTATATATATCTATATTATTTTTAGATGATATTCCAATATTATGTTTCTTTTTGTAGTAAAAAATATAAGTTTTTTCTTATTTAAAGTTAAAAAAAATTCTTATCAATTGGTGTTTTTTTTAGAGAGGTATGATTACGTTGGAAAGCTTTTGAAGCCAGGAGAAGCTCCAACAAATTACTCAGATGAAGAAGAAGAAGGAAGTCAGCAAGAATCGCAAGAAATTAAGAACGACGAAGAACCGAAATCGAAGGATGATTGACCGCTTGAATCTACGATCGGAGTTAAATGCCTTGAAATAAACATCAAGCACACATTGTTGTTGAAAAAAATTCCGAATTTTTGCCTAAGAATACACGTGTGAACGTTCAGCTAAATGCTTTACTACTTTGTCGCGTTTTTCAAGGAAAGTGAAACAACACCTATTCACAGAGACAGAGTTCTATACATATATTTCAGAGTGATGTTGCGGGTTAAAAGTCGAAGTATCCATTTATAATTACGATGGATTTATGGCAGTTGAAGTGTTTTTTACACGTGTACAAAAAATTTTCTAAATACCTAGAATATTACTTTGAGCTCAGCTGAATCTTGAATCAAACTTTCGTTTTTAAGAAATTGTACGCATTTTATGATTACTTTAAAACTTTTGTAATGGAATCGAATGATCAGTTGCAGGAAGTTGTGTCTAGTATTAGGCAAGTTAATATGGAGTATTTGGTTTCGGAAGATTAGAAAACATTATTTAAAATTATTACTGTGCTTTATACAAGGATTAAAAGCATAAAGCGATATGGCGCGAATAATTTTTCGATTTCGTATTGACATCAGCGAATTGTCAATTTTATATTCAATTTTGCGCTGCAAAATCATTCATGAAACGATCTAAATTTCGAACTGCATCGTTTCAAATTTTATTAATTAATATCAGACGTGAAGAATGATGTACACGAAACTAAATTTGTTGTACTCCTTTTATTCAATTTTATGAAACAATATTACTTTATAACCGAATATTGCAATATTATAGCTTATGATCTCACTGAATAACTAAATTTACACTCATTTTTACTCGCAGTGCAAATAATTTTTTATTAGTCTATTCAAAACAGAAGTCGAATTTATATCACTACAAACTCAAAATCATCTTAACGTCCAATCAAAACCTTGCTTCAAAATTTTAAGCAATCCAAAACAATTAAAATTCTCAAAATACCAAAACGAACAAAATTGGAATTGTTACTAAACATGAGCTTTAATCCAAATCAGTATAATTCAAAACAGAATTCGAAATTCGGTACAAATTTGGTCGTTTTGGTGGTTTGAGAATTCGAATTGTTTGAAATGTATTACTCTATATTACTTTAAAATTTAAAATATGGGGAAATACGAAATAAGTGAAGAAAAGAGCAAGAATTTGTCGATAATTCAAAGAATACTTAAAGAGTCGTTTTAATTATTTTCTATATCGTAGTTATTACTATTTATCCAGGAATGGGTGCTGTTTTAATATGGAAATTTCACTTATAATCGGCGTAAGGAAAGTCATTTAAGAGGGTAAAACGCTTTATTACTCTTAGTTTAAAAAATTAAACGTATAGGGCTGAATATGTTAAATATTTAAAAGAAGGTGAGAATGGTTTGCCCAAATTGCAATTTCTTAACGATTTTCTACTAATTAAATGAAAAGACTGACAATTCCAGCGGCTTAAGTTTTATCAATAAGCTAAACTAGGTTTGCTTTTTTATTATTCTTTCACGAATATATCTGAATGTGTTAAATTCGATTTTTTATCCTAAGAAAGCTTAATGATAAATTTATGCTGTTTAGAAAATTCTAAAAAAACAAGCGAGGAAAGAGCTCTACGTTGAAATAAAGTGTGCGTAAGGAATACACTGAAAGAAATGATTGGAGTTAACTTGCCATAAAATTATAGCTGGTGTAGAAAAATGATTTAACATGGTATTTGTGACATCTTGGCAAGAATACTGTTGCACCAATAATTTATATGGCAGAAATTCTGAAGCAATTCAGAAATGCTTTAACCAGGACTGAGTTCTTGATGATTCTCAAAAATAATATAGTTAACTAAACCAAAAATATGGTTTTAGCACCAAATTATTTCTTTCATTGTATGCAGTTTCATTGAGGTCCTGAATCAGAAAAGTAAAACGAATGTATATTTGCTATAATGAAATAATTATGTTAATAAAATTCAGTTAGATGAATTTTTAATCTAGGGCCGTAATTTTGCAAATTGTCAGTTACCTTTCTGTCAGTCACTTCCATTTTTCATTGAGTACTTCCACTTTATGCATAACGGTTGATAAACGGCGTTTTCGATTCAGTGAAAAGCCTTTACACGTGATTAAGTTATTATATTTATCACAGAGTAAAATCAGATTTGTTATTTCCACCGATAACTATACAATGTATTTGATGTTATAACTTATCATTCACTACTCAAAAATGAAGTCAACGGTTTACTTATAAAAAGGGAAAGTACTAAGTTGTCTTAGTTGTTATGATGTCGTACCAGAAGTTTACTTAAATTTATGTTGTTAATTAAACTGCTGTTTCCTTTCACACAGAGTTTAAGTTCTTCATCAAATCCCGATCATTCTTTGGCACCACTTTTCATTCCTAGTGTCATTAACTACGATTTCAGAAGAGGATTTCCCCGATTGTCATGTGAGTAAATTTAATTTAATTATTCAAACTTAGATAACTTTCATTTGTAATTATTATTAAATTCTATGGATTTTCGAAGACCTGAAAATCCCTGGTGAAAACCTGTTTTTAAAATAAAATACTATACATATTTTTTAATGTAATTTTTTTCCTAGAATTACAATTTTTCCATTGTTCTTTAAGAGCCTGTAATACTTGAGAAAAGTAGTAAGTTTATGTGAAACAACTTGGTCCCATTTCTACACATTTACGTCGACAATACCTCAAATTTTGTTTCTCAAATTTGGGAAATGATAGAGAAGATAAAAACGGATGTAGATAGATTATTTTTAGTTTTGATAATGGAGAAAGAAATTCTGATAGATTTTGCTCAAATTGAACCTTTTCTCATTTTCCAAACTAAAATTTATTTATCTACGTCCGTTTTTATCTTCTCTACCACATCACAAATTTTAAAAAGAAAATTTTATTTGTTTTGGACACAAGTATGTAGAAACTTAAAATCAATAAAACTTGCTTATTTCTTTAGTATTACATACCCTTCATGTAATTCATTGCATTTTATTATAAAAACATGTTTCCACCAGGGATGCTAAAATTTGTGGAATTTTTCGGCATTAGTAAAAATATTTGTTTTGGTGTCAAAAATAAAAAAATAAAAACAAAAACGGTCAATAAGTCAATACCTCTTTATCACGCCCATTATAATTTTAATTCAAAACAATGTTGCGTTATTTACAGTTAATTCAGTCATTAGAACTTCAAGTCCTCATAATTATAAGAATTATTTATTCATAATAATTCGTTTCAGCGAAAATTTTCGAATGCAAAGAAATGGAAGAAAATTCATTACCCACCAATTGTAGAACTTATGGTTTTTCTCTCGTGCCTTCCAACTGAAATCGTTTCGCACGCAAGTGTTCGCCAGGAATTCGAAGGAGACAAAAGTTAATCGATTGCTTCGTGGAGAGGTATAAAAATTACGAATACATGTATAAAAGTTCTAGACTGTAGGATTCACGAATACCAAGTAACCCCATTGTCAAATCCAAAGCAACCCTACCAACTTGTCAGGATTAAGCTGTTATATAATATTAATAATTATTTTTTTAATGATACAGGTACCTATAAAATTATTTTATAGTCATGGACCAAACGGACCACGTGACCACATTTCTATCTTAATATCATTTCAGTTTATGTTAGCCCATTCCCATGCAAAATAAATAACTGAGTTAAACATTTTTCAAATAAAATAAAATGCACTAAGATATGTCTGGTCATAAACGTTTATAATGATAAAATTACCTTCTTCGAAGAAATTTTATTTTTATAATTATAAAAATTCATGATCAAACAAACCTATCTGAATGTATTTTATTTAATTTTACAAACTTTCAACTTGGTATCCCATTTTGCATGGAAATGGCATCGCAAAAAATGAAATGCCGGTAAAATAGGAATCTACTCACGTGTCTAGTTGGTCCATGGCCTTAAATTCGAAATTAAGTTCACATTTGGTACAGTAATGTTTAGAATATTCTAGATAGCTGAACCCAAAGCACTTTGTGAAGTTTTTAACTTTTAACACTCATAATATGTCTTATAGCTATCAATTAGTTTCAACAATGCAAGTTTATTGAAAGCTCAAAGACACTAGCGTATTACTTTGTAGGCTTAAAACACGTAGGATTGGATCCTGAACAGTAAAGAATTCTTTGATTCATATTGGCATCCACGAGATATTGTTTCCTTTTATTGCGTGAACCTTATATAACTGTAAAATGGCCTTACCTCCAATACAACGTTGACTTCTAATACACATATATTCAAGACTGAACGTATTTGTTATGCTTGCATTTGAGACGAGTCAAATTATTTAACACATTCCAATTTTTATTTGAAAGAAATAATTTGCGTTTAATTTAAGATAATTTTGTACCAATGTTTAAAGAGAAGCAGATTTTTTGACAAGCAATCACCTTTTCTAAAATTTACTGATTTATATCAGAAGGTTTTAAGATAAATACTTATCACGAGCCACACCTCTCAGTTTCTTGAATCACAACATACTGATTAACTACATATGATTTTTTGAAATTTTTCTTTATTTATATTTCTATAATTGATTTTTATTTCAAGATCTAATTTAAATATTTTAGTTGAAACTGTGAATCCACATTTTATTTTGATCATGTATTTTTTTTCATTTCATATAACCCGATTTTTATTATTTTTATCACAAATTTAATTACTTTGAAAATAATACTCTACAAAATCTTAAGAATAAATCTGTTGTAAAATCGCAAATAGTAATAATTTTGGAAAAATATGGACAAACATTTTTTTTATTGGATAAATTTTATTTTTTGTACATATTACGATAAGAGAAGGTCGCAATTTTTCTCATTCAAGAATACGCGACTGGTTGCTTCCCTTTTTTTTTCATCTTTTTGGAACTAAGCATGGCAAATGCCGTCTGAACTCTGTTGACCTTGCTTCACTACACTGAGAAAAAAATGCTATTGAATCAAAAGAATTTCTTTCCAAAAGCATGTATATCATGGATTCAAATCAATATGCTATAGAATTAGTAACATATTTATTGGTTTTTGTAGTATATTTTTATGAATTAATAGTATACATGCTTTTGGAAAGAAGTGCTATTGATTCAATAGCATTTTTTTCTCAGTGTATAGTTTCATAATTACATGAAGTATCTTTTTAACAATAAAAAAAAATGTTGAGCTTCCACATTTATCTATTATACTTGCGTAATCTGACAGTTGAAATTATTATTGGAAAATATATCAAACTTTGTGTATTTAAGTTCAAAGTCAATAATTCACATTAGAAATCTACTTTTTTAACACATGATAAGACGTTTCCCTAATTATACGTCTGATATACAAAATATTTTTGAAAATTTAAGTTCAGTATTTTTCATGATCAATATGAACTTTAATATTTTTCGAAAAAATAAGGTCGGAGGAAATTGTCTCCATTAATCAAAATTCAGATGAATATGACCACATACGGTGAGGTTTAAAAAAAATTATATATTTTATTTAATTTTGGCATCATCTTGTTAAATTATACAATGAATAATATTATAAAACATTTCATATAAATTACCGAAACTCACATATCGTAATTTTCTTTTGCGATTGAGCCCATTGACATATTTTATTATTAGAGTTATCTTTTTTATACATCTTAATTCAAACAAATCACGTTTAATGATCTTTTTTGTGGTTTTCTCAAACTCAACCGCAATATATGATAAAAGAATATGATGTAAAAATGTCTAGAGATTCCCTTAATGTTCCAAGCTTAAACTGTTTTATAATTCCTGTTACTATTTTAAATTGTTTAAATTTCAATCAAAATCCATTCTATTTTTTAAGTTAAGCTTAATTTATCAAATATAACATTGGGACAAATATTTAGTTTGATCCAGATATGTCAAGCTAAAAATGACATTCTATTTGAAACAAATATAAATGTTTATCTAATTTAAACAAAATTTGTTTTAATTGAAAATATTACTCATTGAATCACCTAGAGTATTTTTTCATGAAACAAAAATTCTAAATATGGTATCAGATTTAGATTAAGTTTTCTCGAAAACCTAAAAACTACCATTTTCATTAAGCAGTTCAAAATATTTACTAATATAATTATTCAGTTGAGTTCGATGATCGAATCCCAGTACATTCGAAAGCATCTTTTTTTACAGAAAGATTTCAAATTCTTAAAAATTTGAATTTATTATAATATTTGTCATTACATTCATGAATGTACTGCATTCAAATCTAAAAAAATTAACGATTTTAAAATTTCCAGTTGATAAAGAAATTTTAATTTTCTTAAAAATACCTAAATTTCTTAATCCTCAAAACTTTTAAACGTAAAGCTTTAATATCATATTTAATTTATTACACTTTAAAATTTAAAAATTCTGGGACCATGAATTTATAAAGATAAGTTTTGGAAATTCAGAAATACAATAATACCATGGTCCACTATAAAAAATAAAAAATTGTACTTCAAAAAATATTTTTCATTTTTGAATTTTTAAATTTATTTTATTTAAAAATTTATCTGAAAGTTTTATGTTACGCAGATAATGAATAAGAATACGAATGCTAAGACCTTGGCGTTAGTTTCCGTTTCTCTCAAGCTGATCTATCTTTTGTGGGCCTTGGCCAATGTTCGACGTAATATGTCGAGGAGAAAGTGCATAGATGACCTGTGGAGGTGCACGCGCATATTTTGCGCGGACACAGACCTCAACAACAAGTAATGCTAACCAACTAGCCATTGGTCATGAATGGAAGCTGGGCGACTTTGAATTATGTCAACACAGGTCCTTGTCGTGACACTTGACTATTTCCTATTTACTTTTTGCAGTCTATATTCATTGGTGATCTGGCGTACCAGTTACGTGCGAATGTTTTCAAATAAATATATATATATATATATATATATATATATATATATATATATATATATATATGAATTGTCACGCTGATATAGGTACGAAAATTATAAAGTTGAAACATATAGAATATGATATTCAAATTTGTTTAAATTCCCTTCAAAATTAATCTTGCTTATTTTGACTCGGGGACTAAAATTTTTAATAAGTTAAGGAATAATTACCCTTTGTGAAGTCCAAATAAAAAAATTGATTCTTTATTCATTTCTTTTTTTGTTTTACTTAACAAATTTTATGTTTGAAGATATATGTTGATGTTGATACTTAGCTTTAGGATCCAAAGTTAATAAAAACTGAAAGCTTTATGTAATCCGACGTTTCGGCTCTAATCTGAGCCCTCATAATTGGTTTTTTATTAGCTAAAAAATATAAAGGAGTAGCTAAAAACAATTTTTTAGTGGCATATATAAAATGTGTTTTTAGGTTTAACGGTATAGTAATACAGTATTTGAAAAGTTTATCATATAAGTTTAAGAGATTTATTTAGCATCCAATTTTTTTATCTCGAATTGCATGTAACTTTCCAAATTCATATTATTTTAAATTACCAAATTGGCAGTTTTAGATTTACACTAAATAAATCTCTCAAATTTACATGATATACTCTTCAAATACTGTATTACTATAGTAATAAACCTATAAGAAAATTTTTAAATATAAGTCGATTACTTATTCACATTGCATGATTTTTTAGCTACTCCTTTGAATTTTTTAGATAATAAAAAAATCACTAATGAAGGCTCAGATTAAAGTCGAAACGTCTGATTACATAAAGCTTTGAATTTTTATTATTTTTAGGCCCTAAAGCCAACTATCAACATCAACATATATCTTCAATTAATAATTAAGGGTCAATACAATTAAGTACAGAATTTGAATAAATTTGATGTTTATTCAGATTTCTTTTTAATTTTTAATTCACGAAAATTAGACCTCAGGCAAAAATAGATAATTTTGCTTTCAAGAATAGCAATATTATTATTAAAGTGCTAATTTGAAAGAGAAAAGATTATTTTTCATGAAAAAAATTTGAAACATAAAAAAATAATTTTATTAAGAAATTTTATTTTGGACCAAACTTATTTTCTTATCGCTTCGAGCCAAATTTTTAAAAATGATGCGATTCTAATAAATCACGGTTCATTTTTTTAGGAAATAGATTCTCTACAACTTGACCGTTTCCAATTTTTGAAAATGAATTCTTTAATGGCTGAAATTATAAAAAAACAATTTTTCAAAACAACATTTTTATAAACAAATTGCTGTATTTGATAATAATTAATTCAATTTCAAAAATAGGACAGGGTCATATTGTAGAGAATCTTTTTCTTAAAAAAATGAACCGTGATTTATTAGAATCGCATCATTTTTTAAAATTTGGCTCGAAGCGATAAGAAAATAAGTTTGGGCCAAAATAAAATTTATTAATAAAATTATTTTTTTGTGTTTCAAATTTTTTTCATAAGAAATAATCTTTTCTCTTTCAAATTAGCCCTTCAATAATAATATTGCTATTCTTGAAAGCAAAATTATCTATTTTTGCCTGAGGTCTAATTTTCGTGAAGGAACTACCTTAAGTGAGTTTATTCAACAGATGTTTTAAATTAAGCAAATACATCAAACGGTCTTCTCGGTTGAATGAAGTGATTAACTAAAGTGCTTTGCAAAATTATTTAAATTTCGTTAAGTTAATCATTTAGTTCAATTACAGAAATTTTTCTGTGAGTAAAATTTTTCTAATGGATCTGTAGATTTTCATTCAAGTTTAATAAATTTCGACGTTTCCATCAGTTTCCATGCCAACGACGACACCCTTGTTAAGGAGAAAATCTAAATTAACCTTAAAAGATTTTTATAATCGTATTTTGTATAAAATATTAATTATTATATAACCTATCAACATTTTCACTTTTTAATTCATTAAAAACAGCATTATTCGGTCAAAAAATTGTATACAAAATGAGATTATATTCCATTGGAACTGAAACTTAGAGATTCATGAAACTCCATGGCTATCGATAAAACATTCTATTTGGAGAATCACATATAAATCGAACCTTTTTATGAAGTCGAAAAAAATGAAAATAAAAGAAATCATTATTCTTGGAATACAAAATAAAAATAATAAATACCTCTGGAATTGGTGTAAAATTATCTAAAGTTTTCAAAATTATATAAATAAACATTTTAAACCTGATACTTGAAAATGTTATGATTGTAATAATAAAAAAATAATTAAAGAATTTTGAAAATCTTTCTGTGGAAAAAAAGACGCTTTCGACTGCGCTGGGATCAAAAATTTCAAACTCACCTAATTAATTTGTAATAAAAAAATAATACTTGTAAATTGATAGATATTTGTTTTTATTAAGATTCCAATGATTTAATACTATACACTGAAAAAAATAGTTAGTAAAACCAACTACTTCGGTTTGTAAAATATGTCTCAGCTATTTTATTAGTTAGCACAACAATTTTTTTTGTTGGTGTTACTACCCAAGTTCTTGTGATAACAATTAAGATAGTAACACCAACAAAAAAAATTGTTGCGCTAACTAATAAAATAGCTGAGGCATATTTTACAAACCGAAGTAGTTGGTTTTACTAACCATTTTTTTCAGTGTAGCTCAAATAAATTCTATAATAGTGTTGATGTGAATTTGCTTCTCTTAAAATTACTTCGAGTTTAAGGAATACATACTCATCACACACTTGTGCTTTCCGGTCAATATTTACAATCGAAAAAAAGCAACTGGTACTCGCAATTTAACAAAAAAATAGGATTTTTGATTTTCAATGACACTCTTCAAATTAAAACGAAAAGTATACATCTTATTAAAAATTCATCCATCAAAAATCGTAGATCTCTTACAAGCTAATAATTTTGGATTCTAACATTTTTGTCCTACCTCACATAGTTTAGCTGAAAATAGGATTTTTTATGTTTAATGTTATTTTTTAAATTACAGCAAAAACTATACATCTTATCAAAAAATATGTGAACAGAAAATTTAGAGGCCTTATTTAAGCAAACAATTTTGTATTCTGACCTTTTTTCGTATTTCACTTATTTTGCTTAAAAAATAAATTTTTGACTTTCAATAGAATTTTTCCAAATTACAACGAAAACTATACATCTCATAAAAGATTTTTGAATTGCAATTTGTATATCTATTTCAATTTAACAATTTCATTATTATTTAATCATAACCTTTTCTTCGTATCTCGTATAGTTTAAGGTAGTACGATCACGAAAATTAGACCTGAGGCAAAAATAGATAATTTTGCTTTCAAGAATAGCAATATTATTATTGAAGGGTTAATTTGAAAGAGAAAAGATTATTTTTCATGAAAAAAATTTGAAACACAAAAAAATAATTTTATTAATAAATTTTATTTTTGCCCAAACATATTTTCTTATTGCTTCGAGCCATATTTTAAAAAATGATGCGATTCTAATAAATCACGGTTCATTTTTTTAGGAAAAAGATTCTTTACAACTTGACCGTTTCTGATTTTTGAAAATGAATTCTTTAATGGCTGAAATCATCAAAAAACAATTTTTCAAAACAAAATTTTTATGAACAAATTGCTGTATTTGATAATAATTAATTCAATTTCAAAAATAGGAAACGGTCAAGTTGTAGAAAATCTTTTTTCTAAAAAAATGAACTGTCATTTATTAGAATCGCATCATTTTTAAAAATTTGGCTCGAAGCGATAAGAAAATAAATTTGGGCAAAAATAAAATTTATTAATAACATTATTTTTTTGTGTTTCAAAATTTTTTCATGATAAATAATCTTTTCTCTTTCAAATCAGCCCTTCAATAATAATATTGCTATTCTTGAAAGCAAAATTATCTATTTTTGCCTGAGGTCTAATTTTCGTGATCGTACCACCTTAACTGGAGAACGAAATTTAATAATTGAATTTTTTCAAGTTTTTAAAATATTGTAACTTTTCTAATTTTGATTCAATCAAAAAATTTTATCAAGACAATTTGTGTAGCGTTTTGCACACTATCATAAATCAGTATTTAAATTTTGGGATTTTCAAAAATATCAAAAATGCTCCAATTAAAGAAAAATAAAAATTTCAGATATGGCTGATCAAAAAACGTGTCTATCAAAGCGCATTAAAATCTGATAATTCTTAAGAGATTTATCGTGTCTACAGACGACAATAACGTCAGACAGACAGGATTAAACATAAAAAAAAATTAACAGCAAAACCCTCCTTAAAATAGTAAAAAATTTGGTGTATTAAAAGCATGTGTTACTTAGGAAATTAGAACATTTGATTGATTTTAGGTTTCTACATGTTTGATGCTAAAAAGTACATAAAATTTTCATTTCAAAATTTCGGAAATGGTAGAAAACATAAAAACGCACGTAGACAAGTTTTGGTTTCAAAATTGAAAAAATGTTCAATTTTATCAAAATATATCGGAAATTTTTTTTCATTTTTAAAACTAAAAGTAGTCTACGTTCGTTTTTATCTTCTCACCATTTCACAAATTTTAAAAACAAAATTTTATGTATTTTGGACACAAACATGTAGAAAGTGGACCAAATTGTTCATATGAATTTGCCACTTTTCTCAAGTATCACACCCCCTTAAGGTAGGGTAGGTAAAGATATACTTTGAGAATAATGAAGTCCCTTTAATTCGCGGCAGGTGTCCATTAGTTTTGCCCCTAAATCTCGACCTCGCACGGAGACATCAAATTTCAGCTGTTTACGCACGAAATGATGGGACCATTGCACGGCGGTCTTTCATTCCACAATTGAACCAGATCCGTACCGTATTCGCGGCAGGTTCGTGCTCTGCCAGTACAGCGCGCCGTGCGCACAAACCATCCCACTCTGCCGTGCACATAAAGCATCCCACTTTGTCGTGCAATATTTTCTCCAAATCGTTACGCATTTTTCCTCAGCGCGTTACAACTGGAGCTTAAGCCACACCCTCTCTAAATTGTATCAAGACTCTGAAGAAAAAAGCTTAACGTTCTGGAGCAAATATCGCACGGCAGTGAGATGCTTTATGCGCACGGGCCTCTATACTACCAGAGAATGAATCTTTTGTGAATACTGTACGTATTTGATTCGATCGTCGAATGAAAAACCGCCGTGCGATGGTCACACCATTTTCTGCGCCAATAGTAACAACAGGAGTCTTTTAGTAAAAAGGCAGACAAGGCAACTGTGCACTGATAGCCACAAATTTCTCTCCGTTTACATTCGGGTAGCAGTCGTCAGTCGCCGTGCGCGCCTACCTATCCCTCTCTCTTCATCTTCTCAGAGTTCTCTGACTCTATCAACACATATCTCTATCCTTCTCCTTCTGACTTTCTCACAAAGAACCGCTGTCACCGAGGCCGATGGCTGCTGCCACGCCGCAATCCAATTCTCGTCCCGTTCTCTTTCTCATTCTCGATCCGCCGATCCCCTTCTGTCTACTCGTTCGCTTGCGCCCAGCTCCTTGTGTATTATCTCGCGTTTGACACTGCTAGCCAACGTGTGCTTGAGTATTTCTCTTACGAAAGACAACCAAAGAGAGCAGCAACATACAGGGTTCACGCATAATGCCATGTCGTGAGAATCGCGAGAATTGCACGAGAGCGGTGCGGGCGGCAAGGGTCGCGTGCCGCTCGCACCTCCACAGGGAGATCTTATCCAAACTCGCCCCACTTATTCCCGAGGCACCCGTCTACAGTTATATGTTTCCGTATCCCCAGTTTTGCATCTAACAGAATCACATAAATTCACAGGGTTACTGATGGATTGAGGAATCATAGAGAATTTTGTTTTCTTCCACAATTTTTCGAGTTTATTTATTTAAAACTGGCTGTATTACTTAAGATGATACAAAACATATTATTACTATAACACTGGTACATTGTTGGGAAAAATTGGCTTTGGGGTCTATAAGTGATGGAGTTGAATTAAGGAGGATTACAGGGAGAAAATTGGATTATAAAGTTTAATATCCAGGTCCTGTGATTAGGGGACAGCTATTTAGATTATGAGAAGTATAATCCAGATTATAAGTGACATAACCTACCATTTTTTTTTGTTTTAACATCATATTGCTTATCATGGAGATTATAGCTTTTATAAATGAAATGGTTGTTCTATAGTCACTGGATGTGGATATTATATTCTATAATCCATTTTTATCCGTCCATGCCGTTTCTAGGAAGACTTAATTAATTACCACTTTAAAAACTGCTGAGGCTCTTATTTAATACACATTCTAAGGGAAAGGTGTTCGCTTTACTATGAAAAAATTTAAAAACATAAAAAATTTATTTTTTAGTAACAATTACTGTGGGTCAAAGTTCAATGCAGTTTTTTTTCCAAGTTTGCTCTTTAAGAATGATCGTATTTTAAAAAATTATGGCTCATTTTCTTCTTTAAACAATTTTAAAAGACTCCACCTTTTTAAATTTTTAAATAACTCTTATTTTCTAACTGCTAATTTTTTATATTTTTAAATTTTTTCCCGGTAAAGAGAACATTTTTTCTCTAATATTATACATTGAAAAAGAACACATACATTTTTTAAAGTGGTAATTAATTAAGTTTTCTAAAAGCTTCTTAATATCGCATGATCTCCCTTAAGAAGGGTCGATACATTGACAGCCTCAAACTAATGAACAATTTATAGAAGTAAGAAATGTAGAACTAAAATTCATTTCAGTGCATTTTGGAGAAGGCATCAATACATTTCTTAGAAAAAATTGGTTTAGGTCAAAATTATATTTACAGTTTTAGTTATTTAACATTTTGTGTGTTTTCTTTATTCTTACAAAAGATCTGTAATTTTCATCTAATTTGAATAAACAAATGTTGTACTGTGTCCCGTGCAGAAATTTTGGTGGGGCGCCGATCGGGCCCCGATCGGGAAAAATGAGGCCCCGATAGGGTAATCTGTCTAGCGCCAGACCAGTAATGAAATGCCCTACCCGATCGGGCCCAGATCTGGGCTTGCAAAATGGGGGCCCAATTTGGTCCAGATATGGCCCCTTCTAATTTTGTATTTTTTAAAATAGTAAAATTTAAAGGCTTTTCGTTTAATAACAATAAATAGTTGGTTCAAAAAATTTATTTCATTAATTCAGATTAGTGATGCAACAGTATAATTATAAAAGTATAAAAACAGTATAATTTTTAAACCCATTTTCGTAGTCTGTAGAACTATTCGATTCTTCTGAATCTTAAAATATATTACATTATTAATCATTTTCTTTCTAAAAAACTCACTTTGGAAAATTGAATATACGATATAAAAAATAATGAAACACAATAACGTTCTACACTTAAAATTATAATGTTCTTTTCAAATTACCATTAAAAAAAATATTTCCGAACTCGCCATGTACTTTTTGCTTTTGGCATTTTAATATCAATATAGTCACTATACAATATCAGGACCACAATACAAAATTCGAAAATAATCTTGTCTATCATAATCCGATGTGGTTTCAACCCGGACCACACCATGTGCCCTCCTGCGGCCACATGTGGAAAATCCGATCGGGCCCGGATCGGAACTTGGAAACAAATTGGGCAATTTCTGCACGGGGTAGAGTTTCTAAACAAATTATATATAATATAACAAAATGAATTATTGTTAATTAAAATTGGATGAAAATTACAGATGTTCAGTAAAATTAAAGAAAAAATGTTAAATAACTATTATTATACACATAATTTTGACCTTAACTAAATTATTCTGATAATTCTATTGATGCCTTTTCCAAAGTGCATTAAAATTAATTTTCGGTCTACTTTTCTTACCCGGTAAGAAGAGAAGAATTCAGTAAAATTAGTTTTTCCAGACTTAATTAAATGAAAGAATGAGAATTATTTAATTTTTTTGAATGTGCTAATTTTCCATCGGAAGAAGTGCCCAACGAAATAATAGGTTTATCTCCGAAATCAATTCTTTTCTATTTCCTTAACGATTGCCAGTTGTGTTGTATTCCATGCAGGCGAACATTTTTTCAATTTTTTTAATTCCTCTTAATCCGAACATAGACACACCTCTCGTGGTTATTTTTAATTCCATTCTTACATGCTGTATTTTCGATTAATTTAATTCTTTCTGATCTGCTCACAAAATATGTGCACGTACATGATTTCTATTCCTTCTTGTGCAATATAAGTTTGGAAATTTGAATACTTTTGTCAGGGTAGTTTTTTTAATTCCATACTTACATGATGTATTTTCTATTAATTTAAGTCACTCTAATCTGTCCACAAAATATGTGTATATTGTTTAAACAAATTATATATTTAATAATATAATAAATAATGTTGTTAAAGGTTCTCGTTCTCGTTATTTATGATATCATTTGAATGTGTTCCAAGACAGATTTCATATGAAATCGGTCAAAATATGTCTCTTTTCAATAAATGATTAAAAAAATTTTAATATCATTTACCCAAATTTTTTTTTTACCTATAATTTTTAAATTTAATACAATATTTATTGATTTTAAAAAATTCACTTAATTTAATTCTCAGTTGCGTCTTCAAAGTGACATTATTCTATTCCCTTCGAGTCTCTGCTTTGTATTTTTCCACTTTTTAATTCCTCTCAATTCGCTTCCATTACATTTTTCTAAGTCGTTTAAAAGGAATAGGGTTTGCTTTTTCTTTCTACTCGTTTGTGGAACTTTAGATGGAGGAAAATTCGCGTATTAATGGGAATTCAGATTCTGAATTTTTCTGAATTCTTCTCTTCTTACCGGGTACTTCTATAAACTGTTCTTAGGTTTGAGGTCATGTCAATGTACCAAACCTCCTTAATTAGACGTTTCGGCTCAAATTGGAGCCTTCATTAGTCATTTTTATTAAAATCTAAAAAAACACAGAAAAAGTAGGGTTGCTGAATTGAAATTTTCTTGGAGTGAAATATTTTGTAATTTGAGAAAAGTAGCTTTTTGCATGATAAATTAATTATATAAGTGAAATTGAAAGGTTTGAATAATTGAACAAAACAAATTATTATATACAATGAGATTTATTTGGTGTGATGTTATATTGAAAAAATCTACTTTCCGAAAAAATACTTTGAAATTTTTTTGAATATAGGTAAAATTTTTCACATAACAAATTTGAATAAATAAGTGTAAGTGAAAAGTTTCAAATATTTGATAAAATACATAAATTATATTTCTTGGAACAGAATAGTTTACAAAAATTGGAATAATCATTTAAGTTTTGTTCAAATGTTCAAACCATTCATTTTCACTTATGTATTTAATTTATTATGCAAAAGAGATGAATTTTTACACATTCCAAAGTATTTTATTCCAATAAAATGTCAATTCAGTAATCCAATTTTTTGTAATTTTTAGATTTTGATAAAAATCATTGATGAGAGCTCTGATCTAACCAAAACGGCTGATTGATTAGACTTCATCATTCATTAATCAACTTGAGCACGAGACGTCGATAATTGCGATTACAGTATGTAAGGTTATTCGAAAAATAATAACTAAAAAGGATTTTTGGTATTAGACGTGTATGGAAGAGCCAAGAAGGTCTGTCAAATACCAAAAATCTATTTTGTTGATAATTTTTGAATAATCTTACATACTGTAATTACAATTACCGACGTCAGGTGCTCCAGTTGATCCACGGCCTTGAGGTTAATAAAACTTGCGCCTTTAATTATTATAATTTATTGAAACGTTTTCTGTGAAGAAGTTCAATCAGAAGATGATTTGTTTGCATAAAAAAAAGTAAAATTGTTTGAGTGGATTCTATTAAATTAACAGAATCGCATAAAATTTGACGAATTCAAAACAATTTTTTCTCAATTACAGAAATTATTTCTTTGAACACAAAATTAAATTATTATATTTTTTGGTTTGAAATATACTTTTTTACAATCTGTTTTTTCGTTTATCTCATTTGCAAATAGAAATATTGTGAAATCAATTTCAGAGAAATTTTTAAATCTTGCAGAAAGTATTATAGAACAAAATTTTTAAGTTTAAATATTTCAAACTAAGTAAAATGATCCTTTCAAATTTTTTACGAGGTTAGAAAATTATTGAAAATCTGAGCGATTACTCTCTAAATCTGAATCAGTCAAATTTTCACTGATTGAATCAGTGATTTGCCTTTTCACTGATTCATCAGTGAAAAATATTTTTCACTGTTAAATCAGTTGATTTTTACTGATTCATCAGTGAAAAAAATATTTTTCACTGTCAAATCAGTCAATTTTCACTGAAATCAGTTAAGGGGGAAATTACTAGAATTTTTCGTCGATTCAAGTAGTTACCGTAATTCAATAGTTTCTAACATTTTTTAAAAGAAATGTTTTTAATATAATACATTTTAAAGATTCTATATTTAAAAATATCATAGAGAATTCATGAACATTTTTTGATTTCTTGGGGCTTTGTTTAAATTGAATGTTAACGGAAACACCGAGTGATTATGACAATTACATTAATAGTAAAATAAATAATTACACGGTTAAGGCCAACTAAAAAAAATTTGTAGATCATATTTGTCACAAACATTTATTTATTTCTGTCCATCACAAAAATAAATTAATGGAAAATTATTATTAGCATAACTGTTGGGAAAATTAATGGTAAAATTGCGCCGTGATTTCACCTGTAATTTTTGCAAAAACCGCAAAAGTATTATATGGTAATTTCAGATAAATTATCAAACAATAATTCCAATAATTAACTCAATTCCACTAAACTTAAATTAATTTAACAAATTTTATCTATTTAAAAAAATGTTTTCATACAAAGAAGCGGCCTAGTGAAATTAACTAATTACCTATTTTGGTAAATTGTTTAATTGGTTACTTTTGGTTGGTTTCAGAAAAAAAACTTTTTTTTTGACTCAAACGAATTTTCCGTAATACTTACTCGTCCCTCTTTTGACTTAGATTTTTATTTAGTTAGTTTCAAGCGTTCAAATGAATTAATTGAAATCACGAGAAGTTACTCGTTGACTCTGATTTGACTGATTTTCAGATTTAGAGAATCCATAAGATTTATAATTTGCTGTTGGTTCAAATAAGGGTACATAGAATTATTTAGACAGTTTTGTATGACAATTTTTTCAAACATAACATCACATACATTTTTTTTTAAATGGGAAAAAAGTTGCGCTCTTGAATTATTTATAAAAATGCATGTTTTGACGATTAAAATGTTTTAAATTGTCTAGGTCATGAGCCATACAAAATAGTCAAATAATAAATTGTATGTGCCCTTATTTGATCGAGTAGCCCAATGTATCTATATTATTAAATGTAGCATTTAAATGGTAGACAAGAATAATAGATTTCTAATCAATTTGTATCTTTTGTGATGAATTAGAGACTTGGAATTTTTAACAGAGTTTGGTAATCGATAGAATTTCTTTGTTACAGTCACCATAATTTTGAATACAATGGTATTGCTTCAACATTACCCCACCATATTACCTTCTAAGTATCGACAATACTTCTGAAATCCTACAATTATATTATACCTTTATCTATATACTTATTTAACCCTTTGTTGCAGCCACCTTGTCTCTTTTGTAACAAGAACGATGCGATTTGTTCATGAACGCTTCTACAACACTTGTGTAAATTATACTTGCTCATTAATTCTGAATTGATCAAACTTTACCAATAAATCAGTTAATTCAGTGGCGGATACAATTTTACAAAGCATAGGTCATACTTAAAAACAAAATTATTGACATTCTTACTCAATCTAAATGCTTAGTCTGATATGTTTATTCCATTAATATTAAAAAAATTTTTTCTTAATTTAAATTTAATTCTAAGAATAACAACGGTAATCAAAATTTACAATTTAATAATTAGAAATTAATAAACGTATTTTTGTGTGTTACAGTTTTTAAATGAATAGAATTGAGTATGCATATATATTGCGAATAATAGTGTATCTAAAATTTATTATTAAAAAAAAATTCAAATTAATTCGAAACAAGAAATATTAATATTTAAATACCAAAAACTACATTTATATTGAAATTCATTGAAATCAGTTGTAAAAGGTATATTGTTGTCAAGAATAGGCTGCCCTGCTTCAAAGCACGCGAAATTCACAACAATTAATTGAATCTTGACAGAAACTGAGTGCTACTTATCAATTTTCTAAAGTTGTTCACCTCACTTTTCACAGACGTTGAATCAACGTTTTACACTCAAGAGATTTTTTAGGAGCGAGCAGCAACGTCGCGTGTGCTTTCGTAGCAAAAGTTATGACATTTCGCGGCGGAATCGCAACACATATTTCGAATGGAACTTCAAAACCGTACAAACTGCAATTGCACCTGCCTCTCTATGCATATATAAAAACTTTCTTAATTTTCCCTTTTGCTTTTGTAAATTTAACAATTTTGCTGAGATTTATTTGTAACGAAACTAATTTAAAAAAGATCGAAGACAACACTACATTATTTTACCAATCAAGATGAACTAAAACCAAAGATATTGTACATAAAACTGTAAGATCTAGGCGTTTAAAGAGTAGGTACGTTCCTGATATTTCTTCGCCGTGGGTTTAGCCACGGCGTTCGTAGCTTCGCAACTAGTCAACCAATGGCGTGGCAGTCTTTGGTCACGTGGGTGTCTAAACCAATCAGGTGTGAAGTCTGTGCGCCCGGTAGCCTTTGTGAGCCAGTCCGACATTTTCTGACAAGCGTAGAAAAACTTCTCATCAACAGCAGTCGCCATTTTACTTGAACCGATACTCGTGCTGTGCGGAACCTTTGCGTTCGCTTCCCTCGCGAATCTTTATCCCTCGCGGTGGCCGGTCTGGACCCGATTAATTTGATCGAGTTCGACAAGTCGCGTTTAGTTTCTGTCGAATGTGCGGGGAAAGTCACCCAATCTCGCGGTGATTTCGCGCGCCCGTCGCGCAGTGCCAAGGCGAGAGAAGAAGACAGAGGAAGGAAGATGGTGATGGTGCCAGCGGGCCTTGAGAGCGATATCGTCGTTGCGAGGTAGCGCCGTGCGCGCAGCCAGTCCGCCACTACTTGAGTTTTGACGACTAGTGTCCAGCCTAGTGACGACCCCTAAGTTTTCAGCGTTTTTCTCGTTGATTTCGTGACTGTGGAGTCTAGTGCGTTCCAGAAATACTGTGCGCGAACCAGACCCAGGGGTTATACCCCGACGATGCCCAATGGTTGACCGTCTTGTAAAGCGTGTTCGGGGACGCTCCATGCGCCGCGGCTCTCGTTTCTGTTATTATTACGCCCGCGACCATGCGAGAAAATCAGTGAATTTCTGTCTCCCCTTCAAGGTAATCGTCGAGGCAGTGTTGTTTTAGTATCGTCTCCCAGTGTGTACGTGCGTGCGTGCCTGCGTGTGCGTACGTGCGTGTTCGCCGATCTGCTGGTACGGAGAGTAAACAGCCCTGAGAAAAGCTAACCCGCGGAGACATGGCCGACCACTTAGTGGACGGCCCGCCGAACAAGCGGCCCAAGCTCGCGGATCCTTTTCAAGGGCCATCAGATTCATCAGGTAAGCACAACCTTTCTCCTTGCCACGCGTCTTCTGCAAGTCTGGAGATGCGCGACTAACCTACAGAACGAGCACACGTCCAAAACGTAGCGTGCACGTCCATTTCCCGCCCCCGATGATATCCGGCAGCAAAAGGCGCAAGTCTACATTTTTGACGTGAAACCTCTGAGCAAAGTCGTCCACTTTCTTTGAGTCTCTTCGAGTCAAAAAAACATCCGATCATGACTTTTATCACTTTGATGGCTACATCGCCATCTCTTTGGCTTCGGCCTACCCAATCTCCAGAACCTCCAATTTCACTTCTTTACTTCACCGACATACTTCTGTCAAAGTTCATGTCCTACATATTTTGCTCCAAAATTTATCATTGTAAATTTACTCCAAAATTGTCTTTCACTTCTAATAACGTTTATGTTTGATGTTATGTTTCCATCACTATTTCCCACTTTCTGTCACTTTCAGAACATAGGGACTCATCGATTGGAAATAATTCAAGTTATTTTTTAAACTTTTTCATGGCAAATTTATGCAGTTTGGCATAGGAGTTTACAAGTTTTGTGAAAATTTAGTTCTTTTTAACATAACCTTAAAACTCGTTTGTTGATTTTTATATGTAATTTGCAGTATTTATACTGGTATCAAAATATGAATTTAA
The DNA here is from genome assembly GCA_030998225.1 of Diplolepis rosae. NCBI lineage: Eukaryota > Metazoa > Arthropoda > Insecta > Hymenoptera > Diplolepididae > Diplolepis > Diplolepis rosae. The sequence continues at coordinate 29,978,332 of JAPYXD010000710.1, read as the reverse complement.
TTCTTTCAGTAAGATCATTTAACTTGAATTTTAGACACAGATATTAAAATTATAGAAAAAAATTAGATAAGTTCAATATTCTCATTAAATTTTCCTCAATGATCTCAGTGAAATTAAACTATTCTTATTTCTTCAAATTTATAAAAAATGTTTTTGGTTTTAATTTACTTTGTTGGACGTGGCTTAGCATTAACAGATTTCATAAAAATGAATTATAGGTTAATTTTAAAAAACTGTTCATACTTCAGATTAAAAAGATTTTTTGAGGTATGAAAATATTTCACCTTTTTGTCATTTATGCAGTCAGGCCTCAGAAATAATTGTTATTCTTTTCAATTTTCAAACATTTACTGTATTTTCTTCTTGGAACATAACCCTAGTAGAAATTGAAAATTTCTCCAAAAGTGAACATTTTTTCGCGTATTTTGCTCGGAGGTTAAAGGAATATGTGTCAGTGCATAAAATGCACTTTTTAAATCTATCCCTTATTTTTGTTTATATTTTTCCATATTGTTTTTATTAAAAACCTGTGACGTGCCAGTTTTGCATCTCTTTTTGCCAGCACGTTTTTAATAAAGCCAGTCTCAATCCTAGAGTAATGTTCTGTACCATCTTTCCATATCTTAGTTTTCCATTTTTAGATTTGTTGTAGTGCATGTTGTATGCATAAGCATTTGAACTATACTGAGTAAGAAATTTTGCTCGCATGTGCTACGCACTAACCACTCTATATTTACCTGTATTTTCTTCCAAATCGCTATACTAATTTTTGTTTGAAAAATCGTCAAGATTTGAAATAATTTTTATTTATTTTTAAAGATTTTTTACACGGTCAGGTGAAAAAAAGACACAACAAGTATTTAGTTTTATTATGTCAAAACAACAGGTTTACACTTTCAGTCCAATAAAACTTATATACAACTGAGTTGCAGAAACAAGCCTATTTCTTTCTCCTTATTTATGATTTTTTATTTCAATTTTGTGTTTAAAACATACACTTTTTTCGAATAGTTTCTTTAATTATTTTAAAATCTGAGAGCAATTATATTGCATAGAAAAAGAGAAAATTGTACTTCGGATGATAGTGCTTTTTAAAGTGGTTTGACAGGTGCTGTCAACCGAGTCAGAAGACACGTGTTAGCAGAAGGCGCTAAAGTTTAAAAGAGCTGTTTCTGCGACTTGGATGCTTTGTTTTCGAAAAAATTAATAAATAAATAAAAAACTACAATAATTTTTGCACGGTCCTAAATTATAAACTGTGATATATGTAGTGGGTATGGCGCCTCTAATGATGCACCATGCTTATACAAACTACGGGGGAGGTGGCAGTGGTAACATACAACAAATGCAGGGCCTGCCACAACAGCTACATCTGCAACAGCATCAGCTGCAGCAACATTGGAACAACCATACTACGCAGAAAAGAAGTAAATATTATAAAAGCAAAAACTGCTGCAACAAATTTCAAGCACTGTCAAATTGTCCATCCATGAAATCATTCACCGACGTCATTGATCCCAGAGTCATTTGAAAAAGGCCGTAACCAGATTTAATAACAGTATGAGATTTCAGTATTTTCATTTTTATCAAAAATATTAAAAATTTCACTTTAAATTTAAAATTCTTGTTTTGTGCCAATAAAAATCCTTCTTTTTTCTACCCCCATGTTTTGTTTCTAAATTCTTGGCATATTCGAATTTTATAAATTTAATTCCTGCAATATTGACTTTTGAAAAGTCTCACCATATGGCCTTATCATTGCATTTCATTTTTCCGCATCCGAATTGTGTTTAAACCTCTCTAAAAATATTGTTTCTCAAATTGAGTTATATTTTTTCATTGCGTATGGACGATTGACCAATAAAAAGTGTTTTGAAGATGTATTGCAGAAATCTGAAACAGATTTTTAAATGAGAGTCTTGAGACATGCGACAGACATACATAGAGCTCCATTTTTAAGATCCGTCGAATTGAGCCCATGTTTGAACGAAAAAATCAAGGTTTATTGTATTTATTGAGATGATGTAATCTTCTTATGTGCGTAATATTTTGTGTACAATGGCATACAAATATCTTGCGTTTGATAGTTGTATTGAAGCAGGTGAAGGAACATTTTTTAAACAAATACTTGAATTATCTTTAAGTCTGTTTTAGGAAATCGAACGAAGGTTGGTCAGATTTGGAAACCCTTTTTTCTCATACAACATATTAACCGAATTCATATTATGAACCTTACAATTAGCTTGATTTTTTATTTAAATGTCTAAAAATAAATGTTATTTTCATAACTGCGGTAATTTTACATTTTAGAATTTTTTTTAGTCGTGCTTATTTTGTAATTATGAGGATGGGTTTTTGTGAATATGTACAAATTCCCTCCACTTTCTTATCCGTATTCTAAACTGTATATCAAGTTGTATATGGCTTTTTGAAATTATAATTTTTTCAATTCTCCACTTACAAGAAAGATGGGTATGTATGTAAAATATTCTCAAGGATGATGAACTATATACATCCTTGAGTAGCTTTTTTGTCTGATGATATGTTTACTTTTGTCACTGTTTTTGTGTGCTCACACGATTTTGTTTATCTAAGATTTTTTACTAAATAGGAAATATGTACGAAAAAGTTAGATTTTATTTCAAAGTTATACGCGTTTGATTAATTTAAATCCGTGAAGTTGAAACAATTCAATTAACATTTGAGAATTTTGATAAAATGCATAAAACCTAACTTTTAAATTTACATAGGGATGTAGTTTTAATTCAAGAGGAAGTTGTTAATAATTTAAATTATTTTCTAAAAGGCAATTAAAATAATACGAATCCCATGCAAAAGCCTACTTTTTAAAACTGAAATTTATTTTAGCGAATTTAAATGAATAGTGCACGATAAATATAAACAATTTAAATTAAATAGAAACATTAATATTGTTCTTTGTAGTTTGATTTCAGTATTCCCTCTGTACTGAAAAAATGCTTAAATTTTGTTAATTTTGCATGAAGAACATCAAATTTTATTTTCATTTTTTTTTAACATTAGTAAGTCCAAAAGTAAATAACATCTATTGAAGTTCTTGTGCTCATTTTGAAGGTGAATATTTTTTCAGTTTTTAAGATAATTGTGTATTTTTGTCTTCAGATTCAAGTGAAGGTTAAATTTGATTAAAGAGAAGTAATAATTCAAATAAAGCGTGTACTCTACTTGCTCATTGAAAAATATTAATATTCTCATAGATTTAATTATTGATTTCTATTATACTTATTATAGAACATTTTGATTCAAAGATATTTTTATTCTTAGTTTATAATGTTTTTAAAAGGATTCAAAGTTTTATGTTTGCAAAATCCTTCGTCAAAATTGATACATTGCTTAGAAATTTGAGTTATCAGATGCAGAATTTTATCAATTTCCTTGCTATTATGGGGTAAAAACTTTCAATTCAATATTATAAAAACTAATTAAACTTTAGCAACTTCCAAAAATTAAGCGCATCGATGGTTTTCGGTGTCAGTGTAAGAAACGGTTTTCTTTTATAAGGAAAAATGCTTAAATTAAAACGCATGAATAGAAACGTTAATTTAAAAAATCAGGTCCCGAGCTTAGGGCGCGAGTTCACTTTTGTAACAGAAACATATTTAACTCTCAATGTTTGTTTAATGTAGCCTGACATAAAAATGAATTAGTTCGCTTAGATGGTTTAACATTTTTTATCCTTTTTAAGATTTTTCTTCAAAAATGCGTTCTATTCATAGAATTTTTATTTAAAATTTTATAATAGCTCGTAAAAACACCAATTTCATATACTTTTTGAACACTTTCTGTCAGTGTATTCTAGTTTTATTTATTAGTTACTGAAAATCGTGTAGAGTTTCATGAACGATTATTAATTATGTGTTACAGCGTTTAAACTAAAGTTGTCTGAGCAAGACTAAAAGAGTACTAATTAATGTAAATAAGTCAATGAATGAGATTCCAGAATTGCAACAAATGTTGCAAGTCATTGTATTTCTTCAAAATGTTCTTAGAAATTTAGGTACAAAATATCGACATTAAATTTTTTTTTTAAATACTTAAAATTATTAAATAATATGGTTCTCAATAATGAGGAACGAAAAGAAAAGAAAAGTACGAATAGACACAATTTGTGGATTATAAAAATAAGGTTAGAAACATTTTGGTGGCAAATACAGTATGAAAATTGCTGTGAGTGAATTACAGAATTTAAGCGGAAAATAATGTATTTTTAATATCCAGAAAATTTCTTATGAAGAATTGTTTAATGTATTTGAAAGACTTTCTTCGATTAAGTATTTTTTAGAATTTCCACGTTTGATCTCTATGCATGACTATACGGTTTGCCATCAGTAGCTTCGCTGCTTTTTGTAGTTGAGCACGAGTTTAGAACAAATCGTTTTATTCTATCGTAGAATGAAATTCCTTAAATTTTGCTCATGTGGTGTATGTCTCATGTCTTAGTTATTGAATTATTTGATCATTTTTTCTTTATGTTATTATATTTATGCAATTATATTTATGCAATTTTACATGTAGTTTTTCTGCGTACCTAGTATTATCCTGTTTCTTCATTGATGTTTGGTCAGTCGTGGATGCGTCTTTTTTAATTTTGAAATTATCAAGATATTTAAAGTTCTCATGAATGATATTCCTAATTTCGTTTAATTCATACCTCGATAACGATGCAACAAAAAATATTGACACATATTCATTTCACTATTGATAAATTACCAGAGCAAGTTTACTGTAGTCTAAAAAATAAATAAAATTATGATTTGAATTTATGGTGATGGTACTAACATTATACTTATACAAAATTACTAATGCTATGTCGGAATCTTTGGTACATCATGCACTATCACAAATATCCTAAGCAAATACTTCAATGGATGTACTTCTTGCTTCTTTTGCAATATAATACAGACTGTAAAAAATTAGCAAATCAAATTGTAGAAAGGATTTTTTTACGATCGCGTGGTAAATGGGGCACCATAGTTTTTATATCTATTTTTAAATACAGTTTTCTATAGTTGACTTGACAGATTTCATTATTTTTGTAATGCTCGAACAGTTTGACATTATAATCACTTTTCTTTGCAATTGTAGTTTCAATTAAACTTTAACATTCATTGTGCAATGTGACTCGATTTCATGTTGAGTTTTGGAAATTAAAAGCATCTTTTAATTTCCTTAAACGGGAGATTGCTCAGAGACTAATGGAATTTTATCTTCCCAGATTACATGACAAACACTGATATGTTTGATCTTGAAAATGAACTTCCTGAAGATCTTCTATCGTCTGGATCTTGGGGTTCTGCAACTGAAAGTGCAAAACCACCAGCGACAGGTCCTGGGCCAGGACAGCAGAACGGAGCACTTGACAATGAACTTCGACAACATGTACAGCAGCAGCAACAATTGTCACATCATCTCATTCAACAACAGGTAATACGTTTATACAATAAAAAAATGGTATCTTGTCTGAATTTGTTTTAGGAGTTTTGTTGTACTGGTGACAGATTTTAGAAAAATAACGTTGAATTAAAAATGTTGTTTTCTTGGACATATAAAAAATATAATTTTCAAGAATAAAATTTGTCGAGCTGTCAAATTAATTAATAAAATCTAGATTTTGGTTTTTTTTTATTGTAAGTAAATTTTCAATCTTCAGTTGGAAAGTAATAAGGAATAACAATCATTAATAGATTTGAAATCAGTTAGCTACGACTTTAATTCAAATGAATCTTAAATTTCCAATCTTATAGCGTAAAAATTAATTTATTATATAAAATGTAATTACTGACGATTGACGTCTTAAAACAGGGAAACAAGAACATGGTAGCAAATTCGTTGGTGATGGCTGCTGGAAGTTTGGGCAGTAAAAGTCCAAATATGCAGTCACCTCCTAATGTTTCGGTCTCCAAGGGGGTGGTCGACCCTCAGATGGTGGTGAGTCTTGGGAACTTACCAAGCAGCATAGCGAGCTCTCTTGCGAACAACCAAATATCCATCGCAAATTCGATGGGAGGGCTTCAATCGTCGATGAGCATGTCTGGAAGTAATCCCACAATGTCAATGCCAGGTGCAATGAATTCCGGCCTCGTAATGACAAGCAGTGCTACAGGGAACAATAATATGGGTGGAATGGCAGGCGGGGGTTTAATTGTTGCAAACAGCTTAAATAAGCAACCATTGAATACGGTAAAAATCTTATGAAGCTCATTTATGACATACATGTTTGTTACCACTGTAGCTTTCTAAATTCTATAAGTTTTCACAATTCCCTAACTATTACTTGATTTTAGTAATATGGCTTGTAAACAATTATTGATAAACTGATTATACATTTTTAGACGTGGATTTTTGTTTCCTATTTTATTTCAATTTCCGAATCTGCGATATTATAGCTCGATATTAATATTGCATTCCTAAATGATCGTTTTCAGGTGACAATGATGAGTTCAAACGCCCAAGGGATACATCATCAAGGTGGGCCCCATGGCGTTAGCCAAATGCAAAATGGACCTGCAATGATGAACGCAAGGGCCGTGGCGATGCAGCAGCAACAACAACAAGCTCACATGGTAGGACCAACTAGAGGTCAGAGTCCTCATCAGCAAGTTCATCAAGTTAATATTGTTGGGCAAGGTCCTAGAATGCAAGCGCCACCTAACATGGCAAATATGGCAAATATGGGACAAATGGGTGCTTCGAGTCCTTATGGATATGGATCTCCAGGTAATGGACCAGGTCCGAATGTGAACGTAGGTGCTAACAATCCGGTGGGAGTTGTTGCTCCTCAGCAAAGAGGAGTCGGTACCAACATGACTGCGATGCAAGTTGGTAGATTTGGTGGGCCGGGGGGACCCATTGGTTCTGCGAATGTCGTCGGTGGTCAAGAGGGAGGAATGGCTCAGCAAGCTCAACCGCCAGCTCCAAGTCCAGCTCAACCTCAATCAGGAGCACCAAGCGGAGGGCAACCAGGTCCTCAGCAAGCCACACAAGGGCAAATGCCAGGAGGACAATCTGGAGCTGCTCAATCGACTGCCGACCCTGAGAAACGAAAATTAATTCAGCAACAGCTGGTGCTGCTTTTACATGCTCACAAGTGCCAGATACGTGAAAGACAAGCTAGTAATGGAGAATCGTGGCATTGTTCTCTGCCGCACTGTAAAATGATGAAGAACGTATTGAACCATATGACCACCTGTCAAGCAGGGAAAAGTTGCTCTGTTCCTCACTGTAGCTCGTCCAGGCAAATCATTAGTCATTGGAAGCATTGCACGCGGAGTGACTGTCCTGTATGTTTACCTCTGAAGCAAGCAGATAATAAAAGACACGCCAACTCCGTTGCTGCAACTGTACCCCAGCCAACTACTCAACCCAATCCCAGTCCATCGGATATGAGAAGAGCGTATGACGCACTAGGTATTCAGTGCCCTACAACCACCCCCAATTTGATGTCCGGACAAGGCGTTGGTAGAGGCGTGAGAATGGCAGGTCCTGCTATGCAAGCGCCTCCTGGCGCCATGACGAGCGTCAGACTGACTCAACCTCAAGCCGGGCCAGGACAACCTGTAATTGGAGCAAGTCAACAACAAGTTGTTGCTCCAAACGTTTCTCTACCACTCAACAATGATCCAACGGCTGTCGCTGCAGCTGCAAGTCAATCTGCCCCCACGAGTGGTCCAACATCAGCGGCGGCAGCGGCTGCTGCAAATATCCAACAAACCGTTAGCATGCAGCAATTATTTGGATTAAACGACTCTGGTCAGCCTGGAATCCTGACAGACAACAGATTAAGTAATGTACAACTACCACCGGGTCTTCAAGCAGGACAAGTTACAGCAACGCCTGTACAAGGGACAAAGGAGTGGCATCAGTCCGTGACGCCAGATCTCAGGAATCATCTTGTTCACAAGTTGGTCCAAGCAATATTCCCGACTCCCGACCCGCAAGCGATGCTGGACAAGAGAATGCATAATTTAGTGAATTATGCAAGAAAGGTGGAAGGTGATATGTATGAGATGGCAAATTCAAGGTCGGAATATTATCATCTCTTAGCTGAAAAAATCTACAAGATTCAAAAAGAACTTGAGGAAAAGCGTCAGAAGCGTAAAGAACAGCAGCTACAGGCTCAACAGCAACAACAACCACAGCAACCTGGTGCCAGCGGTGCCGGATTAAGACCTTGTGCTCCACCTGGTGTAGCCCCTAATGTACAACCACGACCAGTTGGTACAGTACCTCCGAATTTGAGAAGTCATTCACCGAGTATGGGACAGTTGGGATCACTTTCTGGAATCGCTATGCAACATAATCGTATGCAGTTCCCCCAACAACAACAGCAGCAACAACAACAGCAACAACAGCAGCAGCAGCAGCAAGCTCAGCAGTTACAACACCAGCAGCAGCAACAACAAGCTCAGCAACAGCAACAAGGAATGCTTGTTGGACCCTCGGGTCCTAGTCCAAACGGACAGTCTGTTTCTAATCCTAATATGGTATCGAATCCTGGTCTCAGCCCTTTTGGCCAACCTCAGATGTCGCAGGCGAATCTAACAACAACAACGTCGTCTGTAACGACTAGTCAATTTCCAACGACTAATGGAACATCTGGTTTACCTAACAGTTCTCCCGTTCAGAACCAACATCAGTTTTCTGATATCATGAAGGTTAGACTGGCTCAAGCACAAGCTCAGGCACAGCAGCAGCAACAGCAGCAGCAACAGCAACAACAACAGCAACAACAAAGCCAACAGCAGTCTCAATCGCAACAACAACCTTCACAACAACCTACTAGCACTGCTAATCAAAATGCTACTGCGGCTTCGATGCCGCAGGCTCCTTCGCCATTCAGTAGTATGCAACAGCAAAACAGCCAGCAACAAAATCAACAATTCCAGAACAGTTTATCAATGTCGGCCTCCACTCCCGGTGACAACGGAATTTCCGCATCTACTCCTCAAGCCATAGCTCCCTCTGCTTCTAGCGGTCCAAGTCCAGGACCTGCTCCAATGACGAATGGACCTCAGTCTACGAATTCCACTCCCAATACGCCTTTAGTCCCCTCGCTGATGACTCCTACTCAGAATGTTTCTTCCGCAAATCAAACTCCCCCTCACCCCGGAACGACTCCATCTCCCGCAGGACTCGCCAGCTTAGGTAAAGGAATGACATCTCAAGAAAGAGCGGCACTCAACGCGCCCAGGAGTTCTTCCATGTCTTCGCAGATGGCTGCTATTACAGCTGCTCTCGATCGTGATAATTCCCCTAGTCCTCCCACGAATAACAACAAAGGCAAGCTTGATTCTGTAAAGGAAGAGAACATCAAGATGGAAATCAAGCAGGAAGATGGATCTGAGAATCACAGAGGAGATGGAGGTAAGGGTAACAACAGCGAAATGTCTATTAAGACAGAAATCAAGACGGAACCTATGGATGAAGCTTCGGAGGAAGGAGCTGTCAAGGAAGAATCAACAGGCATCAAGGAGGAACCAGTTACTCCAATGTCCAGTCAAGATACTTCAGCTTCAGATATAAAGCCTATTGTTCCGGAACCGATACAATCTACTGGTACCTCCAGTGATAAAAAGAAATTGTGCTTATTCAAGCCTGATGAATTACGCCAAGCACTCATGCCTACTCTGGAAAAATTGTATCGTCAGGATCCTGAGTCCTTACCGTTTAGACAACCCGTTGATCCTCAAGCTCTTGGAATTCCAGACTACTTTGATATCGTAAAGAAACCTATGGATTTGTCAACCATCAAACGGAAATTGGATACGGGGCAGTATAGCGATCCTTGGGAGTATGTCGATGATGTTTGGATGATGTTCGACAACGCGTGGCTTTATAATCGAAAGACTTCACGAGTTTACAGATATTGCACTAAGGTAAGCCACATTGTATTTTTTTATTGGGAAATGTCTCAACATGTAAGAATAATTACTAGGCAAATTCATTTTATTGATCATACTAGTTTGTTCAAAGTATCGTTAGACTGCATGCAACGAATTAAATTAGCAGGACAATTAACCTGATTTTACATTTCGTTGATTTTAACTGTATCAAACATTCAACTTTTCACGTTTTTCAGATTAGATATTTTTCTAATTTGTTCCCCTCTAAATTTAAATGCTCCAAAAATTTAAAAATGTTTAAAATCAAAAACTAGCAGTCTAACTTTCAATAGACATGGAATCTGAAAGGGTTAAATGTAATTTTGATCAGAAAGTATTTTCAGGGTAATTAGGGAAAACTTTCGATAACCGGTAAATGCCCAGTGTATAAAAGGTTGAATTGACAAAGAAAATTTCACTGAACATACAAGTTTTATCAATTTACAGTTGTCGGAGGTCTTCGAACAAGAAATCGATCCTGTCATGCAAGCTTTGGGTTATTGCTGTGGTAGAAAGTACACTTTCAATCCTCAAGTTCTCTGCTGCTATGGGAAGCAACTATGTACAATACCAAGAGATGCTAAATATTACTCGTATCAGAACAGGTCAGTTAAATAAACACATCTCATTAATTCTGTAGAATTGCAGAGTATTTTTATTTAGAAACCTCTGTAGTGTCAAGCATACTTTGCTTATACTTTAGTTTATAATTTCAAAAAAAAAAAGGCTTATTGGTGATTTAGATAGTTCTTTGCATGAATAGAAATTATTTTCTAATTGCGATTAGCGAATAGTACGACAGAATTAAGAAATCGTGAGCTTAATTCTATTACGCCTTTTTTTCACGCAAATGCACTTTGTACGCCTTGCTCAATTTATTTGCAATAAAAGTATTTTAAATATGCTTTTATTGAGTTAAAAAAATTACTCACCGTAATTTTAAACTTCAACCCTTTCGTTACGAGCGCCGGATATATCCAGCATCAGCGCGATGACCTGTGTGTACGATATAAATTTTTTGAATTAAATTGTATTATTATTTATAATAATTTCAAAGTCTCCAAATATGTCGTTATGTAAAACTTAAAGAAGTATGTCGAAAAGTGGCGTCAGCTCTGCTGAGCGGACTGCCGTAACGAAAGGGTTAATCTAAATTTAGTAGTCTACAACCACTTGGGCATATTTTCGTAAAGAAAAAGAAACTTTTCAAGAAACGCGTTATTGTTAAACATTGTCAGGACGTAATCGGCATATTAGTAGTACTTTCCCTATTTAATGTTGTTTAACTGCATGCACCATAATAAATTGCCACGTTGATTAACCTGGTTTAGCACTTTTAGGTAATTTTAGTCATAAAAATTAGAAACATGTTACGTTCTTCCGCGAAAAAGTCTCTTTATTTTACAACTTCAATTTTATCTGTTACTTATTTGTTTATTATTCTTACTTATTGCTAAAGTAGTTCTAATTTTTATTTCTTTCACACACTTAGATATAGTTGTTTTATAAGCCAGTAACGAAATTAATTTTGTTGCTTTTGTATTTAGCAATTATTACGTATATTGCATATTATTTCTAACAATGGCACTATTCTCTTTATATGTTTCCTTCGCTCTACGGGTTGCGTACGTGCACACAAATTCTTGTTTGCTGCTTGCTTGTGTGTTGCCTGCGCTCTTTGATTCTTTTCAACTCTACTTTGCATCACGAAAATTGGTTCTTCAACATTGGACAACTGATATCGAAATCCTGATTACAATCCTGACACACACAAAAAAAACTTATTGGCAAATTGAAAAAAAACTATTCTCAAAAATGATCAAATCACAACACGGATTATTTGGATAAATTGAAAACCTAAACACACTTAATTGGCAAAACAAAATATTGCATGCGTCTTCACAAAAACGCCAATTTCCTATCTGGGTACACGAAAAAAATATGGACAATTGAACACGTTGTACCGGATTCGCGAGTGATACACGTATGAAATTGGCGAATTGCATTTTGGATATGTTATGTATGGCAATAAAGTAGTCTAAAGGCATATGGTCTTGTTTCCGACAGATACACCTTCTGTCAAAAATGTTTCAACGACATTCCGGGTGATACCGTCACGCTTGGAGATGACCCCACTCAACCACAGACGTAAGTTTAATAATTTAGAGATTTTCATTGTGTTAAAAAAAAGAAATAGAGAAGTTAATTTGTTCTGGCTTGCAGTGCCATCAAGAAAGAACAGTTCCAGGAGATGAAGAACGATCACTTGGAATCAGAACCATTTGTCTACTGTACAGACTGCGGGAGGAAAGTGCATCAAATTTGTGTACTTCATATGGAAAATATCTGGCCCCTAGGGTAAGTTTGAAGAATTGAAAATTTATCAAATTCTCTCATTTTTAAAATTATTTGAATTTATAATAAAAATTTTTCTTTTTTTGTTTGTTGACAGATTTACCTGTGATAACTGTCTAAAGAAGAAGGGCCAGAAACGTAAAGAGAATAAATTTAATGCCAAGCGACTGCCAGTGACGAAACTAGGGACTTACATAGAGACGCGCGTCAACAACTTTCTCAAGAAGAAAGAAGCAGGAGCAGGCGAAGTTGCAATCAGAGTCGTGGCTTCCAGTGATAAAGTAGTAGAAGTTAAGCCAGGAATGAGAAGTAGGTTTGTGGAGAACGGCGACATGCCTGGCGAATTTCCTTATAGAGCGAAAGCACTTTTCGCCTTCGAAGAAGTTGACGGGACGGACGTTTGCTTCTTTGGTATGCATGTTCAAGAATACGGAAGCGAATGCACACCACCCAACACGAGGCGAGTCTATATTGCATACCTCGACTCGGTGCATTTCTTCAGGCCTAGACAATTTAGGACAGCTGTGTATCACGAAATTCTTCTAGGATATTTGGACTATGCTAAACAACTAGGGTAAGTGAACTTGACTCAATAAAACTCTTTTCTTTATTTTCAATAAGGCTTGTCTTAATAAATGTTTTTATTTTATATCTAGGTACACTATGGCTCATATTTGGGCGTGTCCACCCTCAGAAGGTGACGACTATATCTTCCACTGCCATCCTCAAGAGCAGAAAATTCCTAAGCCCAAGAGATTACAAGAATGGTATAAGAAAATGTTAGACAAGGGTATTGTTGAAAGAATAGTGCTCGATTACAAGGTTCGTATTTGAAGATTTGTTTTAATATTCCGTTTATATCTATGAAGTCTTGGTTATATTCAGTCTCAGTGTTCCCTGTCTGTGAATTCTTGCTTACAGGTTTCTTGTGGGACTGAAATTAATCCCTATATAAACTAATGTTTTCATTTAATTACAAATTTGAACATAGAACAATTAGGCCACACTTTTAATCTGCTAAAAAATGTATCTTTCTAAGTAAAATAGAGGAAGTTGTAAATAATATTGTCTCCGTTTCAGGATATATTGAAACAAGCAATGGAAGATAAACTGTCTTCTGCCGCGGACTTGCCTTACTTCGAAGGTGACTTTTGGCCTAATGTTTTGGAAGAAAGTATAAAAGAGCTAGACCAAGAGGAAGAGGAGAAACGAAAACAAGCCGAGGCTGCTGAAGCTGCTGCAGCAGCTGCAAACGCCGTAAGGCTTTCTTTCAAAATTGTTTGAAATTTTCTTTTATGGTACAGAGAAATAACATTGTATTTGCTTACAGATATTCTCCATGTCCGAGGATTCAGAGACTGGTCCAGACGGTAAAAAGAAGGGACAGAAAAAGGCGAAGAAATCAAACAAGTCCAAGGCGAACCAGCGAAAAAATAGCAAAAAATCAAACACTCCTCAAACTGGAAACGATCTTTCGGCAAAGATTTTCGCCACGATGGAGAAACATAAGGAAGTTTTCTTTGTTATCAGGTTACATAGTGCACAGAGCGCAGCAAGCTTAGCAGTGAGTCCCTTTAATTTTTATTACTACGTTCGATGTATATATATATATATATATATATAAAACTCATATCAATGTGCTTTTAGTTTTTATCCTATACTGATTTTATTTATATTTTATGTGCAGCCTATTCAAGACCCTGACCCTGTTATTAACTGCGACCTAATGGACGGACGTGATGCGTTCCTCACAATGGCTAGAGAAAGACATTACGAATTTTCTTCTTTGAGGCGAGCGAAGTTTAGTTCTATGTCTATGTTGTACGAATTACATAATCAAGGCCAGGACAAATTTGTTTATACTTGTAATAATTGTAAGAGCCACGTGGAAACGAGATACCATTGTACTGTGTGTGATGTAAGTATACTATTTTGTATATTTTCACTTCATTTTCTTAAGTCTATAATAATTAAATGGTTTTTTTTTTATTTTGCAGGACTTTGATCTGTGTATAAGTTGTAAAGAAAAAGATGGTCATCCTCATCACATGGAGAAGCTTGGTCTGGATTTAGACGATGGTTCATCGCCGGCAGATGCAAAACAGGCCAACCCTCAGGTGAGAATGCATTCTTTAAATTATTGTCAGGTAAAAATTTTAATACTATTTGAATTCATTTTTATTGATTCTTTGTGTTTGAATCACAGGAAGCGCAGAAACTGTCGATACAGAGGTGCATTCGGTCCTTGGTGCACGCGTGTCAGTGCAGAGATGCCAACTGTCGGTTACCAAGCTGTCAGAAGATGAAGAGAGTCGTGACGCATACAAAGGTCTGCAAGAGAAAAACAAACGGTGGTTGCCCTATTTGCAAACAGCTGGTGGCCTTGTGTTGCTACCATGCTAAGCACTGCCAAGAAGCCAAATGTCTAGTACCCTTCTGTTCCAATATTAAACATAAGTTAAAGCAACAGCAACTTCAACAACGACTTCAGCAGGCGCAGTTGCTTAGGTGAGTTTTTATCTTATATATTTAATTATCTTTCAATTGACATCAAGTTTCAAAGTGTCTCAGTGTTTCCTGTCTGCGAATAATTGCTTTCAGGCGTCAGATGAGACAGATATCAATGCTTAAATTTAAGCTAATGTTTTTATTTGTTCACAAATATAAACATAGGATAATTAAGCAACAAAACTAAGTTTTATTTTGACCAAACTACCGAAATATTTTAATGTGTCACTCTTTAACTAAATTATTTATTCCGCAGGAGAAGAATGGCTGTGATGAATACTAGACCGACAGGTCCAGTGGGTGCGATGCAAAGTACGCAACAGAGTTCTAATGCAACTATGTCTACCGGAGTTGCAATGAAGCCTGGTATGAGTCCTACGAATTTACCTTCACCTCATCAGCCTGGTATTGGTTTTAAACCTGGCACGCAGACTCCACCTGCAAACGTCCTTCAAGTTGTCAAGCAGGTTCAGGAGGAAGCGGCAAGACAGCAAGCTCCTCACGTTGGCTATGGAAAAGTTACTCCTGGGGGAGGTGTTGGAGTTGGTGTCGGCGGTCAAGGTGGTAGCGTAATGCCTCCACCTCAAATGCAAAGGCCAATGCCGGTTCAAATGCCTAATCCCGGCACGACGCATCTTATTTCAATGGACCAGTGGACACCAAGGTATGTAGCTTCTAATAAAAATTTGAAATCTTATACAAATTTTCTAAGGATGTTTACTTGATTTTTAATTTTGTGTTTAGGTATCAACCTAATGCAGTGATGCAACAAAACCCAGGTTTAAGGCAGCAAACGCCGCAGCAGTTAATGCAGCAGCAGCAGCAACAGCACCAAGGCCAGCCAGGAATGGGAATTGGTAGTCAGATACCTCGACAGCCAGGAGTTATAGGCGGACCTGTAGGTCAAGTTGGCCCTGGAGGTACGTCGACAATGCACAACAGAGCCTATCATCAGCTCATTGCGACTTTGAAGAGCCCCACCACTCCTGAGCAACAAAACCAAATACTCCACATACTCAAGAGCAATCCTTCGTTGATGGCTGCATTTATAAAGCAACGCCAGGTTTGTAATTCATGAACTAATTTTCTCTGCATAAATAATCTGCATTTTATTGCATTACGTTCTCAATTATTTTATATGTGATTCAAAATATTTATTTTTCGGAGATTACTCATTGAGAAAAAATTGATTCTTAAAAAAAGAGGTTTAAATTTTTTTCAGTGTTATTCCACAGAATTTGCCAATTATAGGACATTGACTAATATTTTTAAAAGTTTCTAATCCGCCTAACAACAATGCTATTTACTCTTCAGCAGCAAACTGGACAACATGCTGGGGGAGTTGGTCCACTAGGCCCTAGTCAGCCACAGCAGCAACAACCTGGTCTTCAGCATATGCTTTCTCAACAGCAACAACAACACCAGCACCAACAGCAGCAGCAGCAACAGCAGCAACAACAGCAGCAAGGTAGAGCGCAAATGATGATCGGTCAGCAGCAGCAACAACAACCTGCCCAAGGTCCTAATGTACAGCAACAACAGCAATGGTATAAGCAGCAACATATGTTAGTTATGCAGAGACAGCAAATGCAGCAGCAGCAGCAACAACAACAACAACAGCAGCAACAACAGCAGCAACAGCAGCAACCTTTCACCCAACCACCTGCACCACCTTACGGCCAACAAAGGCCAATTAGGCCGCCTTTAATGAGTAAGTTAAATGATGATTTTAGATGAATTGTTTTTTAAAAATATTTTATCTATTCAAAGTGCCATATCATTAAAAACTCTAGTAAGATTATTCAATAATATTTTCTGACAGAAGCATGTTTAGCTTATCATTCAAAATTAATCTTCTATTTTCTGCGTATCGCTTGGCAATCTCCAAATAAATTTCATAAAAAAATGGTGCATGTTTGAAGCATTAAATAAATTTTGAAATTTAAAACAGTAAGGTTTTCAAAAATTGTTTAATCCAAAAAATGAGCTCTTTTCATTATAATCTCATTCTTAAAAATAACTCTGATTGGACTCCTCATAAGGCATCTTTATTTATAATATATGTCAAAAAAAAATTTTTTTTATAATCTAGAATTGTTTAAAATCCGATGATACCTAAAGGTTCGAAAATATTTATCACATTGCATTAGGTTTTTAAGAAAACAATGTCTAATAGGTGAATATTAAATAAGTAAATGCCTTTTCAGATTATGGTGGTTTTAACGAGCAAGGTTACGGTCAACCGGGTTTGAAGCCCTCACCTCTACCCGTTCCTTCTCCGCAGGGTGTAATGGGACCTCCAGGAATCTCTGTGCAGCAACAGCTGATGCAGGCAGTTCGATCTCCACCTCCAATTCGTTCGCCGCAACCGAATCCGTCTCCTCGACCGGTACCATCACCGCGTAATCAACCAGTTCCTTCTCCACGTTCTGGTCCTGTTCCGTCGCCTCACCATCATCCACCTCACGGAACGCCGACTCATTCGCCGGCACATGATCTGGGTGGTCCTAGTGAAATGATGTTACCCTCCGGTCATCCTCCTAGTATGCCACACCATTCATCACCAGCACCTCCCCCCACAAGTGGAACGGACTCGAGTGAAATGCCGCAAATGACGCCACAAGACCAATTAACAAAGTTCGTAGAAAGGTTGTAGTGACTGTTAGTATCATGAATTGAAGTAAGTCATTGGCAATTGCCATTCGAATGCCGTTACGAAAGACGGTCGCTGCTCACGTTCGAGGTGCCTGTGTTGTCGCGATGAGATTTTTCTCAGACTTCTCCTATTTTAGATTAACGGAGAAGACCTATTCTATGGAGCACGATTACTGTAGATTTGTATATCAATGAAATCAGGGATGAAATCCAGATTGCGGCGTTTCCCTGCGTGCGCGCAAGCGAGCTAATTAGATGCGCGTTCATTCTCCGAGCCAAGGGTGTGTGTTGGAACGAACCAAAATAAAACGTGGAAGTGAGCAAGGCCATTTCCGCGTATCGTGCTAACGACGAACTTGAAAGTTCACTTTCCCAATCTTCTCCTTTTCCACCCCTACAGCGTTCCGGTTGCTGTGACCCGATTAATCCGGGTGAAACTCGAAAGACTACTCTAAAGGAAAATTGAAAGACTTTTATTCATCCCCCTTTCCTTACTGCTGACCGCGCAGGCTAAGTGAAATCGTACAAATGTGTTGTGTATACTTAACGTTAATTAATATTAATAGTTCAAATATTACTGTAGCGAATATGCAGTTATTACCATTATAATTATGAACGTGACAAAAAAAGCAAAGATATAACAAAGAAGAGTGTATGAGGGGAATGATACCTTGTATTTAAGTAAGGTAAAGGATAAAAGAACTTAGAACCGAGTAAAGTAACTTTAGTCTAAGTTAATCAAGTTGTTACGAGCAGAAGTGGCTGCCGCACCGGGGCTGTACTTAGCTCTGTGAAATTTTTTTAAGTCGATAGCTCTGGGGACACCGTGAATTTGATCTCTGAGAGGCGAAACAAGTGAAAACGATGACGTAACCAAAAATAAGAAATTATGTAACAGGCTGCTATAACCGCTAGCGAGGGATGATTTATAAATCGTGTTAATTTTGAAGAGTTTTTTTTGAACCGAAAGGTCCCGCATGTACAGTCGAATCAAAACGTACTACGCAAACGTAGCCAAACGGGTCCTTTTCGCAACACTGTACATACTATATTATTATTATGATGATGATTATTATTATTAATATTATTATTAATTTACTTGTCTATTATGAATTTATTATGACAAAGCGAGAGAACATATTTGTAATATTTGAAACGTGAAGGGGACCGACACGCGTTATACAAGCTACTTCACTATGCCAGTGCTGTATCATAGTAATTTGTAAGTGTAATTTTGCCTTCGCTTTTCTTAATTACATATTTAAATGATTTTAAGTCTAAAACGCGAGGTTTACCTTGAAATATTCTGGCTTTTTGGGTAAATTTCGCGAAAAATAATGAGCTGTATGTAAACTGTAGCTGATTAGATGGTAATCAGAAGTTGTACTAACGGACAAACGTAACTAACGTAATTTTAGCGTTATTGTGGAAAACTGCGCTCTTCTTGTTATCGTATTGATTGAGAGAAGCGCCGCATTTTATTCAGCGTTTACGCATTCTCATTGCACGTTTAACGTGTCCGCTTGCGATAGAGTCGATTAACAAATTCTTGTGTACGCAAATGCACGGTGAAGTACTTCGATAAGCTGCGAATTGGTTGGAGCCTCGGCCGCTTAAAATGCGAGGTGGATCAGTGGTTGAGATACGTGAATTTTTTAATATAAATCAGATCGTATATCTTCTTTTTCTTTAATCATCTAGCAAGAATTCGAATCAAAACACTTTAATAATTCGAGTTGCAATTATCGCTCTCGTATCTTAGATCGTTTCATCGACTCTTATCGATGAAATTTTAAGCTTTTTTTCTAGCTTTACTTTTTCCCGGTATCTTCACTTTCGATAATCGAGATCACTTCCCTTTCTTTTTCAGCAGCGTCATGCATCGCCGCGCGAGAATGAACATTCGTGCCGAAATAAGCATAGATTAATGAACGATTTTAAATAGTAATCATAATGACAACCCAAAAGTATTTGGCTTAGTATGGCTGTGTTTAGGGCAGTGTTGTAAATTGAAAGTGGTGTACCTTTTGTGGTAGTAAATTCTTTAAGTGCGGACGTTCGAATGTGGTGCGTACCAAGAATTGAGTATTGTCCGATCATTACAAAGTAAGAGAAATGACATACTTCATTTATAAAACTAGGATCACAAAATTACAGTCATCAGTTTTCGACTCTTCTGCAATTACCCCAGTTAGAAAATTATTCCTTTTCTATGAAATTGCAAATTATGCCCCTTATTAGTCCAAATTCGAAAACTGATTAGTCTGATATATGATTATTTCACGAGGAGAGAGAGGAAGTCAAAAACTCTTACCGAACTTTTGACTTTTTCTTTCTTTCGTTCTGGTACGCGGCGCATTCTTTAGCAATTTACTATAAATGTAACGAGAGGCGAATGATACAACGCTATATTATATATATATATATATAAATATATATATTATACAATTTGTTTTTTATATTATCGAATACATTGAATATAAAGTAGACCTCGGTCTGCAATATAAAATAACGTTTATGGATTAATTATTGATTATTCGATAGGCGATACTATACAGACAAAGCTATGGAGTATAATAATTATTATTACAATTATTACTGAGATACCGAATATAGAATACTACTTTTTATTATGAACTTTCGTAAATAGTGATTTAATTACCTAATTAAAAAGGAATGAGACGTAAAAGCGACGCTTATCCCCCCACGAATCCACCTCGCTCCTGAGAACATCTTTCGAATCTCACCTCCACCTTCCTTCCCTTTGTAATATATTAACGCGTACCTTCTGCATCGGTCACGGCGATTGTACATTGAACGAGTGTGCTTTTCTATTTATTATTTTTATCCCTCGAGTTCTCGTCCTTTGCACGGAACAAGAACGTCAGTTTAAATGTCTGAGTAGTCTTCTTCTAAAATCAAGAATTGTTTGACCATCACAAGCCTCCACGTCTCAAAAATACGACGAATTTTGATTTTTATAAGATATATTATATCTTATAAGCCCCTCGTAATTGTTTCTTACTGGCGACCGAAAATGGCTCCCGCGATCAATTGAGAAACATCTCACGCGCTAAGCTCAATTTGATAAATGAATTTTTGTAAGATTAGAATTTATGTGAAAAAATACTATTGTGACGATGAGCATAGAATAAGTTTCGTAAACTAATTACAACTAAAACTTTGTAGACTTTGTCATAATATTTTACAATGAGTAAAAGTAGTTTTAAAAGGGAAATGTAAATTTATTATAAAAATGTGTGACGACCATTAAATAGAATATTTCTATAAAGTGGACGAAAGTTGTTCTGAGCTGATTTCATGCAATTAGCGATATTATTTATCAATAGTATTTTTTCATGAAAGACTGAGTGAAAGTTGAGACTTGGCGCGACTTTCGATTTTATTATTTCCCATTCCGAAGATCTCCAGAGAGATTTTTGAAGAAAAATCCATGGAGGTTTTTGGAACAAGGCGTGTGCTGAGTGAAATTATCGAAGAAGATAAACATTAAGGAGTCAATGGAATTGCTTTTAAATTTTCTGTACGTCGATCAATTGTTCTCTTCAAATGCATTTCAATTGTGTGAGTGATGTTTTTTTTTTTTTTTCTGAAAAAGTGTCGGTGTTGTTGTTTAATTGATACGTGTGGGAGATACCAGGATTTTAAACTGGTTAAAAGACAAAAGTAGCATTATAGGAGAGATTCTTAAAGGTTTTTGTTTGATCGTTCAGTAACGTATTTTGAATCGATGAAGATTGAGGAATTCCAGTATGAAGAGAACAATGCGAGAAGTAGTTCTATCGGCTGATGGTTGATGAAGATTGCAATTCGAAGAAATATACTCACTGCCTTGAATTTTCCTGGCTGTACACTAATCCAATATGTACTGTTTAGCACGCGTGTACGCACGAGTGGGACTAAACTATTGGGGATGTATTTTGTTTTCTTGTTGTTTTTTAGTCGTAAGCCCTAATCTTATTGCAAGCGTAGAATAGTAAACGAGACATAAGAGTTATACATATATGTGTATATATTTATACATACATACCTACCTACCTACAAACATACATACGAATCTTACGAAATAAAGTTTACGTATCATCATTTCAAACTTGAACGTTGTGCCTGCATGACCAACACCACACTCACCATCACAGATTATTATTTTTGAGTTTCTGTACAGAGCAAATTTCGATTATATTTTTGACCAATAGGATCGGTAGAATCTGAGAAAATTGGGAAAAATTCAGAGCAGCAGAGAAGACAATTTTGGAATCTTTTAAAACTTGTAAATGATTTCAAATTTTGATGCTTTTAAAGTGTGAAGGTCTTTGAATTGAGAAGTATATGAGCTATAAACTGAAAATGTTACAAATTTTGTGTTTGCTATTTAAAAACTTTATAAAATTAAAGGCATTCAAATTTGGAAATTTTGAATTTGAAAACTTAAGAAATGAGATTCAAGTTAATATTCTCCTTATTATTTTAAAATGTTTTTTTAGTTAATTAAAGTTTTTATATTTCTGTAGAGTTATGACGAATCATTGTTGGCTGATAATGGTCGGGAATCAGGAAGTTCAGAGTCCTTATGAACTAAACGCTCGTGTGTGATTCAGAGTTTTCATTTCGTTTAATATTTAACAAAGTGAACTGAGATATATCTAATTAGTCTGCGTCCGCTGTAAGGAAGCGTTATCGGCTTTTTTTCGCGTAACACAATATTTATTATGTTTTATACGAATAATTTTACCATAATGCTTAATAGATTAAATTTTTGAAAATAAAATGTATTATAGAGATTAGTGTAATGTAGATAGTATTATTTATTTTATTGAATTATATCATTTCGGAAATTGAATAGATCATTTTTAGTTTATGTTTATAAAGTGTAGGACACATTAATTAATTAATTATTGACATTGTAAAATTTTTTTTGAATAACAGTTTAAGTATATTATATATGTATAGGTACATATATGCTGATTAGAAAATATATTTTCAAATATTAATTTTGAGTTTTGATTATAAAGTATTTTTGTATTTTCATTATAAGAAATATACGTATAACAATCGGCGTATTGAATAAAAGGGATATAGCAATGAAATTAAATAAAAGAATAAAGTAGTAAAAGATCTTAATTTTTGTCAAAATTGCTAAAATAAAATAAAATACTTAATTTTCCACAGAAAGATTTTAAATCCTTTAAAATAATTGATTTTTTGTAAAATATACATATATGTATATATTTGCATTAATAAACATTACTTTTTTAAATGTTTCAATATTCAAAAATACTTTTACGTCAACAAAAAATTATTGAATTACTTTATGAAGAACTTCATAAGTCTAAAAGATCGAGCTAATTGTATTTTTACTTCTCATGAGAAATAATAAGCAAAAATATTTGATAGTCTTGACAACTTAGGATAACATAGTTTTCCATATAAGAACTCACATGGAAAATTACATAAAAACCTATCTTACCGCCTATGGGAAGCGGAGACACAAATTTTTATGTGAAATAAGATAGGATCCTACCTAGGTTACTAAATAGGTTCCTATGTGGTAATTAGAGTAGGATCCTATAAAGGAACTTATCCCAAATTCCTTATAGGAATTAAAAGTTATAAGAATCAATACAGAGAATTCCGCAGGAACCCACATAGGAATCTATATAATAATCTAGGTAGGTTCTTATTTTATATTATAAAAATTCCTGGCTCAAATCCTTATATTTTCTGCAAATAGCTTTTAATATTTTGTACATAAGTAACAAAATATCGTTATTTTGCCTAGGATAATGATATGACGTCACGGATCACGAAAAATAGCCATGTCAAAATGGTCGCTTGACTTGATCGTGCGGATAAAGTAGAAAATATAGTTATAGCCATATGCCATATGAAAATTATTTATTTATATTTAATTACAAACAATTTATTATTGTTGAATTATTTTTACTCAAGATAATTATAATATCATTTAAATTGAATTTGATTAATTAGTACTATGAAAGTCAACATGCAGCTTTTTAAAATATTATTGAAACTTTTAGATGATTTCAAATTTTGATATGGAATTTTTCTAATCAAATACTCAATCAATAACCAAATAATCAATTGTAAGAAATAGTAAAATTTTTTATTTAAAAATATTATGATTATGAGAAAAGTAATCTAAATTACTGGTGTTGATAGTATATTGTATTATTTTTAGGCATTATATAAAAATTATATTTTCGGTTTTAGTACTTATTATTTATTTATTGTACGATGCAAATGCTCGAGACTGAATAATTACATACGACTACAAGACTACATCCACTACATAAATTCAAAAATAAAAATATGCTGCTGGGCCTGTCTGTCTGGGGTTAGGCAATATGGCAACCCTGTCTGCATGATATGCTGATGTCGCTGATGATTTGCCCTGAAGGCTGTGAAGAAAATGGAGTATGTATGCAGTAGGTTTAAAGATAGTGGTTGGCCGCAGTTGACCACTGACTTTGTTTAAATGGTCCACTATGAAATCTACTGCGTTATTGCAGACTGTCGCACAGATTAGTGACATAAAGCGAAAATGTTAATCATAGATAGGTTAGAAAAACACATTCGCAAGAACGCGACGGCAATTGTATTGTCCAAAAATAGTCAAATGAATGGCGGCTGTGCTGTCGTGCTGCCCATGTCAGTGGTTTCAGTCGCTCTGAGGTAATGTGCATTTATGACGTTTTGCTTTAATTAATTAAGAAGTGCGGTGGGAATGGAGGTGCTTAAGACTAATCAAGAGATCGTCCACGAAGGATGGCTCATCAAGTCACCGCCTACAAAAATCTGGCGAGCAGTAAGTACTTTATCTTCTTTTGTCAAGTTATTCTGCTCAACTATAAAAACCTTTTGTTTACATTAAGCCAAACTTTATGAATCGATCGTCAAATCAAAACTTAAATCAGTGAGAACTTTTTTTTTATTACATTTAATATGAATTTATTCTTGTTATTTTATATTTGCTCCGTTTTAGGGTCTGAGAATCTGTTGCAATTGTATAACCTCAATTATTATATATCAGCTACCCTTTTTACATACCCCTTAATAAATATAATGTTAAGACTTTTGAAGACGAAAAATACCTTTTCAAGATTTTATTCTGCCTTGTTTTTATTTATCCAAATGTAATAATTTTGACGTTAGCAAAAATTATTTGTATGTTGACAAATCTTAAATTCTTTCCAGATATATATTGTGATTATAATTTTTATTTCCTTTATTATGATATACATTTTTCATTACAAACAAGTCTGAAAACTAAGATGAAATTTATGAGCAACTATAGTAAATTTAGTTTATTTTTATGGTAATCATATTCTTGGAAAACCAGGAAGTGTTGAGGAAAAAAGGAGATTGGCAGTTATATTTATAGAATATTCAGTTAAAAAGTACATCCCTGTTTATAACATGTTTTGAATTCGTGTTGCGTGTTGTATATGTGCACTATCATTCTTGAGATTATATTTTAAATATTTGAAACAGTTTTGCAAATCCAGATGAATTTCAAGATAGCATTATGCTTATCTTTTCTTTTAGCGTTGGAGAAAGCGGTGGTTTGCTTTGCGTCACAGTGGAGAGTTACCTGGACAATACTTTTTGGAGTATTATACAGACAAAAGATGCCGTAAGCGCAAAGGACAAATTGATCTGGATCAGTGTGAACAGGTAGTTTTATTGGAATATGATTAAAAACCATATAAATTACTGAAAACGAAAAAAAATACACTGTGTGTTTAAAATTCGCAAAAAAATCTCTATTGATTAAATTTGTAAATATTTTTCATCATAAAATAGGTGGATGCTGGTCTGAGGTTCGAAAATCGCAAACAGAAATATCAATTTATGTTTAACGTCAAAACACCAAAACGAACTTACTATCTGGTAGCAGAAAACGAGGCTGAAATGAACAAGTGGGTAGACGCGGTTTGTCAAGTTTGTGGATTGAAAGCATACACTCAAGATGAAGATCAACAATGCCAGAGTAATTTCAATTCTTGGCCTCTTTTCCGAACAAAGGTCTATTTATTTTTTATTTCTTTCTTTCAGTGTTTCAGTTTGAGTCGCAAGAATCGCCTCCAATTTCTCCAACCAGTACCATTTCTGGCCCCTACATTCCTATCAGCGAGTGCATTTCGGGTCGTCGTCTCAATGACACTAGCTCCCTCAATTCCACCCTTGGTCATGGACCTGAACCGTATGACGCTCCAAGAAGAACAGCACCATCTCCACCTAGATCTCCAACCACGACTGATGCCGAAAGCGTCTTCACTGATGACGAGTGGGCTGCTCCAGTGCCTAGCGTTAATTGGGAAACATTTCCTTCTTGTGGTAAGCACAAGAATAATTTTCAACTACCTTTCTACTTCGCTATTTCAAAATAAAATTATGTTTGCTACTAAGACAAAGTACTTATTGATATAAAAATGTTGCTTTAGGAGATTTGAAACCTCCCCAGAGTTCAAGTGACGCAGAGATAGGTTCTTGGAGCGTAAGAAAAAGATTTGGGAAGCTTAGAATTGTTGATTCAGCAGCTCCACCTGTAACAGAAGAACCACCAGCACCTCCAAGGCCACCGAAACCGCCTCACATGTTGCCGGAGAATCCAGGACATAATTACTTGAATCTGGATGGCGCGACTGAAAGTTCGAAACCCACGACTCCTGCCACTCCTGCACCCTCAACCCCTGCAACTGCAGTTATAACTGATGAAACTTATGACTTTCCAAAGTCTCAACAGTCTGGCTCCAGTACAGAAGCGAGTACATCTGGAAGAAGACATTGTTATACAAATGCAGCACCATCGATTACTGATGATCGTATTTTTAGATACGATTTTCATGAAGACGAACCTTCCAGCCCTCGTTCGGAAAGCTCGACTACAGCGACGTATTCGAATCTTCCGAGTCCATTGCTGAAGGATATTTCCAGTTCAGTGCCAACTACCATTGCTCCACCACCTCCTGTAGTGTACAGAGAGTTAAAACCGGGTAGAAAAACGAGTGATTCAACGTCTGTTATTAGCAATGAACCTTCTCCAGGACCTGCAGGATCTTTACCGGATATCAATTCAACGGAACATTCTCCTGCTGAACCACCAAGTATTAACAGAAAATTGAAACCGCCTTTGATTAGGCCAACTATTGAAGGTAAATATAATGAGTGGATTTTTTAAAAATGTTATTAATTATTTGAATAGATATTTAAAAGTCATAATTGGCTTAGTGAATACTGGAGCTTTGCAACTAGCATCCCCTCCGGGCAGAGGAAGATTGAGAGCAGCTCCTAGTCCTACGCCCACTTCAAACGCACATTCAACTCGTCATCTTTCGACGTCCGACGAAGATAACAACGCACACGAGGAAAAAGAGGAGGTTTGTATATTTCTGTTTGTTAGAAAACTGAATTTTAATCAGGGTGATGACTTTATCTCAATGCGATTCACTTTTAAACTCTTTAAAATTGGTTAGCCTTTCGAGTTCATTTACTTCAGATAACTTATGTACTTCAAAATTTAATGTACCTAATGTTTTGTGGATTTTTAAAATAGTTTTTATCTTCCCTAATTTTTAAACTGTTTTTTGATTATAGATTTATTACTATCAAGAACACAATACGTTTATACCAGCGTCAAACCGTCGCTTGGTTGTATTGCAGTATCTTGACTTAGACTTGGAAGCAAAGGAGAGTTTTGGATCTTCGACGTTGCCTGTTACTCAGTCATCACCTAATACGACTGTATACAAGACAGTTGATTTTCTTAAAACTGAAGCGTTTAATCGAACTAGACAACGAGTTGA
Organism: Diplolepis rosae; assembly: GCA_030998225.1. Classification (NCBI taxonomy): domain Eukaryota; kingdom Metazoa; phylum Arthropoda; class Insecta; order Hymenoptera; family Diplolepididae; genus Diplolepis; species Diplolepis rosae. The sequence continues at coordinate 29,951,046 of JAPYXD010000710.1, read as the reverse complement.
GGAGGAGAGAAAGCAGTGTACTGATGATCTTACATAATGTGAGTTCTTATTCTTGTCGATATAATCGATTTTAGTCTTGATTTTGGACATTCATATCAGAAGTGTATTTAGGCAGACAAAACAATTAGATAGACAAGTAACATATTGAAATATCACTAGGTCTGTCATTAAGTATATTTACCATTATTGCATTTTTACTCTCAGCACTTTCGAAGCAAGTACAAATGGAAATTTGTTTCGTTGTATTTTTATATTAGAGAAAAAAGTTTCAACCCTTATAGAGGTAGAGCTTTTCTAAATGTGTTTCTTACTGATAATACATTTAATAGGTAAATGAGAGTAATTTTATGTCTTGGCTCAAACACGTAAAGTTCGCGACATTTTAAAGAATCTTTTCTAAGCATTTTTATGGGTGGAAAAGTCAAGGAATTTTGTATGTTAAAATAAGTAGCAAACCTGATTCTAGATTTTTAATGTAATATTTTGATTAAATATTTTTATAACTGAGTTAAGTTCAATTCGATAAAATGCAATACTTTTGAAGCATATAATTGATGGTACTTTATCATATATTTTTGATTGAAAAATGAAAAAAAATATTCTGAAAATTTGTAAAAATTAATTTAATTTATCTTTTAACTACTATACTTAACCGAGGTTGTGCGATAAGACTCTTAACTACGGACATTGTTGTGTATACTAAAATTCAAAACGTATATTTTTATTTACTATTAAAATTTATTTAATTTAAACTTTTTTTTAATACTTAACATATTTTATTTTGAGATAATTCTTTTATTTTAGACGTCTTAAAAAATGAAAGATAAAAAATTTTACATCAATAAAACCTTACCTCGGACATTTTTAATGACTTAAAAAAGTTTTTCCGATCTTAAGACTTCTGAAATTTTTTTTTATTACTGTCCTTAATTAGAATGAATCTCATTTTTTCTAACATTCAGATTTTCTCATTTTATTTTTAAAATTACTAAATTTTTCTAGTACGTTAGAAAAATTGATCTTATTCCGATTACTAATATTTGTAATCTTCTGCAATTGAAAGTGCCATATTCGCCATCTTCCTATTTTTTTCAGCCATTCTTATCTGGTAAATGATTTCCCCGCTTATCACGATTATTAATTAGAACCTCAATCACTGTATTATTATTTTTCTAATGTAAAATTTATTGCAAAATTAAAAAATAACCAAATGTCCGAAGTTAGGTGCTACTACGGTAATTTGTGTGATTTGCTTCAATTTGAGAGGAAATATATAAGGGTTGAAATAATGAGTAATTATAGTCATTTTTACTTTCATAAACAGGTGTTCATGCAGTGAAATTAGCTGTATATGGATGTGAAAATGCCTAATATTTAGAGAGCATTTTTTAAAAACTGTCATATCAGACATATTTTTTAACGATGACAATGAGTAGCAATATTTTAATGGACCAAAAATATAATATTAATATTGAGAATCAGGAAAACGTCGAGGCACTGTTAAGGGAGTATTTAATTAAGTATTTATCGTATCGCCCTAAGGACTCAGACCAAAATAATTGTTGTGAAATGAATATCGAGGTGCAAAATAGAAGATAAATTAATTTTTCTCTAACAGAGCAACGAACTGCGAAATCTACAAGTGATGCTAATTACTCTTAATGATTATTAATAGCATATATACAACACTTGGATAATATATTTTCCATGTGCTTGATGAGGGTGCATTTATTTTTGAGGTGATATCATCTCTGCCAGAAAGCACTTGTTAGAGGATTGTAAATCATATGTACAGTATTAGAATTGTTCGAAGAATTCTTAGTTTTAACTAATATCATAAGATCTTTTATATCACAAAGTACTCTTCTGTTGAGATTAGACTTCCTCACATGTTTATAATGATTAATTAATGAAATTCATTTTTCGAACTAAATATTGTAAATAAGTATACTTAAGTACGACTAAGTAGACAGAAATTTATGTTATAACGATGGAGTCAGAGATTTTATTAAATTTAATGAAAAAAAATCACTTTGAAACTCGATTATTTTACATAATCTATTTGCTTTTTCTTGGAGGATTTGCTTGTCCATGCTGATTGTAAAATAAGAAACATTTTGCTTGTTGTCAATCTTTTTTTTTAATTTTCTTATCAAACAAATTAAAATTTGAAATTATGTTACATTATCTCTGCTTTTTGAATTTAAGGTCAAGAAATAAAACTTGTGATTTTTTTTTTTGACGGAGTTTCTTTTTTGTGTTATATTTTTTTCAGCAATATTTATCCATGTCGCACGTTGCCAAGCTACTGTTTGTTGCATGGCAAATGCATTGAATAGGACCAACGCAGAATTTTGTTCCTAATCCGCAGGGTCTATTGACTGGTAACGCTGTAATAAAATTGATGTTTAAGATACTCAGAATTCTTATTGATATTTAATGAAGCTTTTGTAAAATAATCTTACGTTTCGGTGGAATGTAACAACTGTCTCTACCACACAAAGCGGAATTAGTACCATCACATAAACAGATTACACAAAGGCTCCGAAATGTCTGATTTGGGCAACGATCTCCTTCATGATACAAAGCTGTTCAGAAAAAAAGATATTATTCTATGGAACATATTATAGTTTATTGTATGCTGTTCCCAATTTTTGAACTAAAGCATGAGTTATAAATTTGTGATAGATATTATACTTACGGCCCCATTGAGATACTTCATGTAAATAATCATCGTCAGAATCATCATATTTTTCAGATGTTTTTAGTTCTATTGGGACAGACAAAAACACAGTTATTGTTACATAACACTAGATTATCTATAACAAACATTCTTTTTCTGTTTATAAAAAAATTTTGAAGTTAAATGAAACAATATTTGGAGACTTTGATAACTCATTATTTAAGTTTGAATGAACTCACCAGAACTATAAACGAGTACGATAATAGTCAGAATTCGGATAACGAATTTCTTCATTTTTAAAAGAGGTAGTAAGGCTTTTTCTTTTTTTCAAACTAACCTTTTGTTTGCATTTACACAAGCGAATTTCTTACTGCTCAGAATTTCATCATACAGTTGGAAACTTATGATACCAAAGTTGTTTTCAGAATTACAGTTTCTAGATTATCAGACATTAAAACTCATTATCTAATTGGATTAAGAGCATTGACTCTTGCTTGGACTTTATTTTGGCTATTAATTAAAATATTAAAATAAAAAGATAAATAAACAATGAACATAAAATGAGGAAAAAAATTATATAATTTCATATTTATGAAGTTTACAGGACATATATAGAAGAAGAAAGGGTGTTAAAAACTTCTGCTTTTTCCCCCTTCAGTGTTAAGTGAAAAAAGCGTGATTTTCCATAGTTTTTGATCTGCTGAATTCAAAAATAGGAATTATAAAAACATGATATCTATGGGAAATGTTTGGAAATTGAAGGTAAATACAATTTTATTAGGTTTTGATCAAGTGAAAAAAAAATTAACACTAAATTTTAAAACCGGTTTTTTTAGTTCCTAAGAAGTAAAATTTCCTAGTTATAAAATTACAGATTCACACTTTTATCTCCTATTTTAAAAATTTAACGATGGATCATCAAAAATTGTGGGAAATCATGATTTTTTAATTTAAGCTCAGAGGTAAAAAAATTGCACTGATTAGAAATTAAAACAGTATATTGGTATCATTGCGCTTGCGGTATTCTACACTATTTTTATACTTTAATTTTTCACTCTGAACTATTTACAAAACTTCCTATTTATTAACCTTATAAAAATATTTTATAAGTATATGTGTAATTTAATTCAATAGTAATTTTCATGTTAGGTATGCAGTGATATGAAAATAGTTGAAAGAAGTGAGTTTAAAATATGAACGTGAATGTTCTAAGGTATTAGCAAAGAAACTTGTTTTCATTTAAAAAATCTTATTATATACATAGTATGCGCTGAACGGAAACTAACCTTAAAAGTTTATTGTTTTGCAGATTATATAGCTGTTTATTATCATATACATATGTTATTTAGCCCATTCCTTATGCATTTTTAATCTGATTTCCTCGGACGGTCCATTTTGGCCTATGGATTGTTTAAATAATTGTATTCTAGTTACATTATCTCGAGCGTTGCAACGCATCTTTCGGAAGTCAAGTTGGTACATTAAACTAGAGAATAAACAAGATGTGTTGTGTTTCCGCGCCTCCTTGGCGAAAATTCGTGCAAAAATTAAGGTAAGATCAGTTTTATAAACTTATTTATTAATTATTTAAATAACTGTATTTTTTTAAACTAGGTTTGATATGAGAACAGTGATAGCCATTAATATATTACTAAGAAAATATTTTTGAAAATTTTCCAGTTAATGTTTTGTTCTTTGTTAGAATTTTTTAAAGTGTTATTCAAATTTAATTTATTTCAACTAATTTACAATTTTTTATTAATTTAATTTAATTTTATTAATTTAATTATCTGAATTCGTAGAAATAGTATTTAGAAATTTTTTTATTTTCTTAACTTTTCAATTCGGAATTTTTAAAACTGCAGTTTTCATACTTGAAATCTTGAAAGCTTCAAGATTGTAAAGTGTTTAATATTTTCATTCTTGTAAAAAATCGATTCTCCTGATGTAAAAATATATCATGAACCTTTTTTAGTTTTTTTAAGGATTCGTAGCTCATTTAAATTTGTTTACTTTTAAGGAGCAATCAACATTTATGACGATAGTCATGTTTTCCAAAAGAGGTGCTCACCAAATATTTGTAGCTTTTACTCTTTCGTGGTCTGAACATACTAATATCGATTGAGAGTAAGCCTCCATTTTTTTCTACCATAAAAAGACAAAAAAATCATTGCTAATCATCATACTTACGTACAAATCTATTTAGCAAGCGCTAAAAATTAATTGCAACTGAAATAGGTTGATCAGAGCTGATTTTCGAAATGTAGGAAATCCGGATTTAAAAAAACAAAATAGGACATGAGGCTTGTAAATAAAGGACATAGTTGGATTAAAATAAATATTTTTAATTTTTCCATTATTTATGAACTTTCTTTATCAGATATTCTTTGAAGTATTAACAGTATTGGTATCTATTAATATAGTTCTTAATGTCTATTTGTTGTTGTTGTTCGTGACCGTTAAATTTCGAGAAAACCACTAGATGTCACTCAGACTCAAGTTTTTTTAATAAGATATTCATCAATTTTTATTCAAAAAATTGAGAAACCTTACATCCAAAAATCCAGATAAAGTCAAAAATCCTCTAAGACAAACGACACATGCCTCAAAATCTATACGGATGGTGTCACCCTTAACTGACAAACAGCGAAACCATCACAACACGTAATATCAATTTTCAATAACTCATCACCACTTAACATATGTTACATCATAAAAAAAACCAAAGGACCTTTTCGTAACTAAAAATAACCCAATGATCTTGAACTCTTATTAATTGAAACTCTTTTAGACAATTTCTTCTCTCTCCAGGAAGTGTTTTTTCCGTAAATTTAACAGAAGAACCATCTTACCATGTTTTTAAAGAGGTATTACCATGCATCCACAATACAACACATGGTCACATATCGACCTTACAGAACTTCCTCCAACCAGTCCAGTACCTCACCACAAGATAGCGCCTTCATAGTGGATAAGAAGACATTCACCAGACGTAAATGTGGCTGTGATAACTGCTATGCTAGTCCTACTAGTCAGAGGGAACTTGGTTCGTATAGCATCGCGAAGTGGTTCGATGTCGATGAAGGCATGCGCGAGACTCGAGAGTATCAGAGAGTCAGACACGACAGTCTGTGCATGGCGGTCCGAGGTCCTCCGACTATAACGTATTTCGTATCGCTTCTTACACCGGAGTTACATCGGTTTCGGTGTGCAAATCACGTTTTTCCGGGTGTTCGTACCTAGTACTTTGATAATCACACATAATCGGAAATTGACGTTTGCGCTTTCCTCCAGACCTGCTTTATTAGTTCTCCTTTTCGTACTCTCTTCAGAAGACAAGATATCCTCTCTGGATTACTCACTGCATCCTCTGGAGCACGCCGCGTACTCGTGAGTACTACACTCTTCACATATAGACATATATGCTCCTTTAACACGCCCGAGCTTCTTTTTCATTTAGTAGATTTTTTAAAGCCTTTAAAAACGCTTTTATTTTCTCTCCGTCATGGTTCGAGGATAGTATATATTTCTTAATATTAGATTATATTTTATTATTATTTCTACTTTATTCCGTTTTGTTATAGTCCCGCTCTAGTGTCTCTTTTATATCCCTTTATGCTCTTTTTCTTTACGTTGGTGCAACGATCCTTAGTGCAACGATCGTTCGGTGAAGTATTATTCATAACTAGATATAGCTCATCTTCAAACTCATATTCAGATTGATCTTTTTATTTGGAAGAGTTTCCTGAAGGTACGAACTTTATGGGTATTGCATAGATCATCATTCTGTTGGAAGACAAAGTTTTAATTGGAGAACATACTAGAGAGTTGGAGACATGGTACTTGTTTGATTGCAATTTTGTAATTGCCCTTGTATCCTCTTGTACAGGATTATAATTCTTAGAGTTTATTGCAAATCATGGCTTCCAGAATTCAAAATACACAGTTGAGTAGTTTTACTTCTTCTTGATTATTCACCATGACTACTATTCAATCACACTTATGGTGCTTTTCCCGCACTGAGAAAAAAATGCTATTGAATCAAAAGCATTTCTTTCCAAAAGCATGAATACTATTAATTCATAAAAATATACTACAAGAACCAATAAATATGTTACTAATTCTATAGCATATTGATTTGAATCCATGATATACATGCGTTTGGAAAGAAATGCTTTTGATTCAATAGCATTTTTTTCTCAGTACGTACTTTATAATCTAGTATCACGTTCCGAAAAGATGCAACACCAACTTCATTCACAATTTTCTAATACAAATTAGGTTGAAATTTGTTTAAAAGTGAAATTACCTATTTCGAGGTACTTTATCCTTTAATTTGATTATGAAATAGATAATGTAATTGGTATTCATTCAGATGTATCTGTAATATCATTTAATTTCAAAATTATCTGGACCAAGGCCAATGCTCGCTTTCGAATTAATTTTGGAGCGAAGATCTCTGATTAGTAATGAAAGATTGAAGATTGTTTATTACCTGTTAACATGCTTGTAGTATTAATTCATAAAAAGGACGAAATATCTTATGTTTTCTTGTTCATTTTCTTGATTAAGCACATAGCAGGTAGTTTCATGCTTACGTCGTTGATCTCATCATCACGTAAGTAAAACTCGATGTGAGCAGGATTTCTACTTGATTATTATTTTTTGGAAAGTTCAAATGACATTTAAGACTCGTGAAATGTTTAAAAGCGTATGACTCATAATCAGTACGTATCTTTAATGCTCAGTTACGTGTTCACTGATAAGAATCGTCTTTGTCCAAACTAATCCAAAATGTGGTTGTTTTATATCGCTCGGAACATTATTTTCTTGTTGATCATTTATTTTTAAGTAATGAGACCTTTAATGGAGCAATAAAAAAAAACAATTGCTATATTTTAATACGTAATGCGAAATATATGTTTTACCATTAATAAGACGCACACGCATCATGTCATCGGCTTAAATGTTTTGACAACATAATCCTGCCCATGATGGGGGACCAATACATCGTTTGGTAGTATTAACGATTGAATATATTGTTCGTTTCTTTTTCGAAATCATTCCCATTGTTTCAATAGACTATTTTTTATTGAAAATATTGTTGCCCACCAAAATTTCCTTATTTTAAGAGATCTGTAGGTGGAACTATAATTTATGGCATCTTTATATACATTGAATAAAAATAGTTCTGAACTCACGTTTTTATTTTTGGTCATGAGCTTTAGTTAATTAGTATATACCAATCACTTATGTAACTTTTTATAAAAAGATTTTATTTATTATTATATGATTGATAAATGTTAAATTGACACTTTAATCAATTTTTACTGCATTTTATTTAATAATCTTGCTGGCGGAAATAAAATTTCTTTCACTTGATTAACTCATGGCCTACTTGACCTTCTTGATTATTAATTATAAACCTTTTTACACATTCTTTTATCTTTAATCTTATTCTACATTACAAAAATTCATATTACCATTCAGCTTTATGAAAACTTGTATCTTAGAAGATTAGTATTGGGAGTGGAAAAGTAGAATGCAATTTTCTTTAATACATTTTGCAATTGGACGCCTACTTACCTTTCTTCCCTATATTTTCTCGTCTTAACTATCTCGTTGCTTTGGTAATTGCAAAGACTCGTTCTCTTCTGTGGAGGTGGAAATTAAATAAAGCGAAGGTGAAGGATGGTGTAAAAACCATAATATCAAGTTTGAAAGGATTTCGCATCCGTTAATAAATTTTCCTTCAAAAGTTTCAAACTGCAAGGAGTTTAATTAATTTTTTTTAAATCAAAGTTTTCGGAACAATGATCTGTAAAGTAAGGCGAAGTTATTATTCCTCGGGACTCGCAGTTTTCTTATTACTCAGTATTATCAATGTATAATTTCTTTCTAAATATATTTTTTTAAGCACTTGATTGGGTGAAATTTTTCATGTCTTGAGTTTATTTTCTGAAACTTTTTGTTTTTCTTCAAATCCATACGGTTAAAGCGGAGCTATGGCCACTGGTTCATCGATTTCCCATTTGTGCGATCGCGATTGGCAGTACCTAGGGGAGTTTCCAATTGTTCAACATTCATTTCCGGTCGGATGTTCCGCACATACTGAAGTTGACGATTCCCCAATCATTTCGCACTTTATTACGTTCTAGTAATTAATTTTTTATTCGATATTGAATTTTGTAACTAGTTGAAAGCCTCTAGGGTGTTCAATCCTTATATATAGGTATATTTAATATCTCAATTATTCATATATACATTCTTGTGCCATCAATAAAACGCAGGATTATCACAGTTTGGGAATTCGAATTTATTGTAAAATTTGGAAGTGTTTTTCAGATTTGAATGGTTGAAAATTTCATTTTTTATTCGTGTCTATAGGATTGATAGAAATTCTATCTAGTCTTTTCGGGAATTTGCATTTTTGGTAAAAATTGAATTTTTTATATCAATTTTTATGTTTGTTCTTCACAATAATTCTTATTAGTCCTGTAAAGAGCTAAACTTCAAATGCGTTCTTCTCGAAATGACGAATTCAAAACGGTTGCGACGACAATTCAAGAATGGATAGTCTAAATGACTTCAAATTTGGAAACAATCTTTAACAACTAACTCTGTATTCGGTGAACTAGGATATATTGAAAAAATTATTAATTGACAAAATGGCGCAGAAAATACTGAAAAAAAACTTGTTTTTTTCGTTTTTTGACCACCATTTTGTAAAATCTGATTTTGTTTTCAAATATCCTGGTTCACCGGACATTCGGGTAGGTATAGATGAAAACGGGACGAAAAAAACGATTTTTAAAATCAATTTTGTGGCGTAGAGAATGGCGACCGTTTACCTTTTGTGACTTTTTCATTGTTTAAATTCCAGCTCTGCCATTTTGTAACATTTTTGACTTTTTTTTCTTGAATACTCGTTATATAGTTTTCAGGTAAACGTCCAATTTTCATTAGGATCCGTTAATTAGTTTTTTCCCATAAGAAAATGATGTAATTTGATAATTTAATAGAACTTTTCGCACGACTAAGAATAAAATACACGGAGAAACCCAAGTTTACAATTTTTGCTCAACTACGTTTCAATTCAGAGAAAAACGTGTAATAGTAAGAATTTCTCGCAGCGAAATACTGAACTTTAGATAAGCAATATGATAATTTACTATAGATTGTATCAAACTTTTCTATAACCTTACCAAAGTTTCATATCATTTTTCGAATCTTTAGTATTTTGACTGCGAAAAATTTCCAATCCGCTAGGAATAATTACCATTGTACCTCGATTTTCCCTAGATTCCTAATATTTTTTAAAATTATTATTATAAAATAAAACATATTTTGCCATGAAAAGTTTCTCTGTGTATTTGATAGGAATCATTTAAAATAAAGTTTTCTATGATTTTGTAAAATTGGACATGGTCAGAAAATCCGTCAACTTTTATTAAATATTATCAACAAGTCTTAAAGAATTGTTACCTATAGAAAAAATATGTAGATGTGATACGAGAATTTTTAGATCTACACAGAGAAACTTTTTATATCAATTTTTACTATAGTATTTTTAAATTTAGGGAAAAACGTATCACTTTGAGAATTTTTGTCTATAAAAATACTAAACTTTATTATAATGATATGAAACTTTTGTATAAACTATGGTAAAATTTGCTATGCACAATGCTGAAGTTTCATATCATTATTATAAAGTTTAGTATTTTTACTGACAAAAATTCTCAAAGTGATACGTTTTTCCCTAAATTCAAAAATACTATAGTAAAAATTGATATAAAAAGTTTCTCCGTGTATGAACTATGATGAAGTTTCATATCATTATTATAAAGTTTAGTATTTTTACTAACAAAAATTCTCAAAGTGATACGTTTTTCCCTAAATTGAAAAATACTATAGTAAAAATTGATATAAAAAGTTTCTCCGTGTATTTTTGCTTTAAATGAAACAAAAAATTGAAAATTCATTGCTTGAGTGAAATTTTTTTGTTCTGCTATAAATAATAGTGATATGGCACGTGTATATTTACGAATGCACGTTTGCGATTGCGCAGGTACATGTGTTATTGTGAGAAAATGCGAATATACCCTTATGGTATAAACCAATCTTGAAAGAGAGGAGGAGAAATTTTTTAAGCAATTACACAACCATCACTCACGAAGAGTACTTTGTTGAATCTCTATGATTACTGTAATTTATGTTACTTTTTAAAGTGTCGTATCTACATAACTATATGCGAGTCTTTCCAACTCAAAATGGTTACTATCAGATTTGCATTTACATCACATAATTTCATAAATTTATTTAATCGAGATTACAGGAAAAGGTATTCATTAAAAGTGAATACTTTTTGCTATAATAATTTAATGTCTACAATTTAAAGAAAGATTTAGTTTTAATAATTTCTTACAAAATAATATAATAAAAACTTTTTTTAATCCTTCGTGTAATCCTTGCCAGTTTCATCTTATTCAGACTCTACATGTATTTGAGAGTATTTACGATTGATGTTTGTTTGTGTGTGTTTGCATTAAACTACCTTTTCCATGCTTTAGACATGGCGCCCATTCCAGATATACAGACGAAAAAAAGTATCCAAATAAAAATTATTCGCAAAGTGGCTCTTTCGATGGTTATGTGAAAGACGAGACATCACTCGAAGAATCGTGCATGTTTCGCTGTCTGCAATTCGCTTTAATGTCTTTATTCAATTTATCCCGCTGACAATTTGCCTTGTCGTTAGCGCCATTTTCTTGTCGTACATCGATTACTCTTAATCGTTGAAGATGTTCAATACTTTTATTATCTCACCATTTCTTTCAAAGTTTTCTTTTCGACGTCGAGGAATAATCATTAAAGTACTTGAATTATGGAATGATTTACAGAGAAAACAAAATATAAATAGCAAATCTATATTTTATTTCTAAAAATATATTTTTAACGTGAATAAATGTGTGTAAATTAAATAAAGTGAGAAATTCTGGTTTACGAAAATTGCTGACATCGATTTACTGTTCCTACGAAGAGCTTATCCTGTTCCTTACATTTTATCTTATCGAAGCAAGAATACAACGTATTGAAACACAACACGTTTTCAAGATTGCAATTACATTTTACACTGATGTGATAAGTTCTCTCAGGAGCTGGATTAATTACTATTTTATTTTTTCCCTTTAAAATTTTCTTCTCACTCTTACTTTTATCGTGCAAAATGTGAATGTCGTTTTTGCTGATACCTATTTATTTTTAACGACGGATTTACGATTGCGGTTGGTAAATCGACTGAGAGGGACAGCGCTTTTGTTTTGACAAGTGGAAGGTCCATTGTGCGTGCTAAGTTGTTCGAACATAAGGGCGAATCAATGGAAGCGCCCCTTGGGATCGTCTATATCTGTATTAAAACACCTTTAAAACCCTAATCGCGCCTTCAATGTCTCTAGAAAACCCATAAAGGGATAATCAGGATTACTCTGTTAGCGACACAAATGTAACCGAAATACATAAAATTTTGTTTTACAAATTTGGGAAACGGTAGAAAAGGTAAAACCGGAAGTTGATAGACAACTTTTAGTTTGGAAAATAATAAAAGTTCAGTTTTAGAAAAATCTATGAAAAATTTTTTTTCATCATTAAAATATGAAATCTACTTTATTATTTATAATAATAAATCAAAACCTAAATTCACTTCAAAAATAAGTTTATAATTGCGTATAATCAAATTACGTGAACTATCAGTTTTTATATTTATACATATATAATTTAATAATGTACAGAAAGGTTTCTGATATAATTAATCACAAAATTAAGTAATATTGATGATTCAATTAATTTGAAATATCATATACCAGTTTTAATGATTTACGAGTTATCAAAGAATCTAGAAAATATTCCGTTCTATCCACACTTTGATGCATATTAAAATTCATGATTGCGTATATTAAGTTTCATATACTGTATATGCAAATGACTTCATATAGTTTTATATTCAATTCAACGCAATTATTTTGAACAGTGCAGGTTTGTAACGTATTCACGTATCAGGATCCTTGGAATGCTTTCCGTGGCATCAAGTCGCAGTGCAGGATTTCGATCGTATCTCAGCATTTAATTTAGTCTGATGGGAGTCCCTAAAGTACTTGATGGGAATAGTTTCTTTAATCCTCTACGGATTTTCTGGAAGTTTTCATTCCTTGATCTTGATTTTCTTTTTTTTCTAAAGTCCGTTTTCTTGAGCCTCCCCTGTCCACCCCAAAGGTAGAAACGTTTATCGCGAATGTTTTCAGAGTTTATCTTCACACCCTCGACATAAGCCTGAAGTCACTTAAGGGCGCACCCTAACTTTATATACTGGTTGCGTGTACACATGCGCATTTAGTGGTGCGTGCATGAAACCCCATTTCAATGCAACGGCTTTTCGTACCATCTTGCAAAGGGGTATATGGTACATAGCCAGGGTGCGTGTTTCAACGCGTGCCTTCAGTATAAAGGCTGTATTTATCCAGTAATGCACTTTATATATAGCAGGTGTAAGTAATTCTGTCCAGAAAAATTGCTGTTCTGGCATTTACTGCGGGTAAGACTAAATTATTAAGGGCGTTTGTCAACTGGGTCACTTGACCAATTAAATATACTTGAGTTTTCCTGAGTTTATTGTTCCTAATGTAGCTAATCTTTTATGACGAAATTTTGCAAAATTATTAACACATGCCCTGCTCTCTAAATCTGAATCAATCGTATTTTCACTGATTGAATCAGTGTTTTACCTTTTCACTGATTCATCAGTGAAAAAATATTTTTCACTGTTAAATCAGTTAATTTTCACTGATTCATCAGTGAGAAAAATATTTCTCATTGTCAAATCAATTAATTTTCACTGAAATAATCAGTGAAATTTGACTGATTTACAGTAACCTCTTTTTAGCTATTTGAATCAGTCAAATTTCACTGATAATCAGTAGATTTTGACTGATTCAAATTTAGAGAGTGGAGTTTGGACGATAAGAGAGTTTATATGCACTGTTAGAAAAATTCGAAAATTTACAAAATTTGTATGTTACAAAGGTAACGTAAAATTTGACGGTATTTATGATGTTTTTGAGTAAAAGTATTTTAAAATTGCTAAAAATGCACTGAATTTTCTGCAATTTTTCTTAATATGAAACTCAACTGAATTTTGGTAAAATTTATCTTAAAAGTTCTAAATAGTAACAGGATTTTTATGAAATTTATCATAAAATTACAAAATGCTCAGTTACATGTAACTGCATGAAACTTGAGTTACCCAAAACGTAAATTTATTCCTGTTACAAGTTTCAGAACTTCCAGAGATAAGTATCAGAATATTCAACACTGTAACTAAAAATTTAGCAATTTTTTCCTGAATTTACTAAAATTTTTTAATTTTACGAAACTGTAACTGAATAAAACTCCAGTCACATGTTTCGGAAAATTACAGTTGAAATTTTTAACAGTGTGATTACTGTTATCTAGGTGAAGTCATATATTACACTACTGGTCAAAATTATTTGTTCACCTGTTGTTTCAGTTATTCCTAAAGTGTCTTTATTTTTAGAATAACAAGTTCAAATTTTTTCCTCGTATAGCATGAAAGTTGATAAAATTTTGTATCTAATGAGCTCAAATTGAAAGCAAAATTTTACTTTAGTAAAAATATATTGAAAAAGACGCCAAATTTCGGTATTTTGGTAAAATATTAATAACTCTGAAATTAATCAACATTTTTGAAAGTTTTTGATCTCAATTTGAAGGTAAGTCTTCATTAGTATTTTTCTAACTTACACTGAGGAAAAAGATTTAATTTAATGGAAGGAAATAATTTGTTTAAAAAGTTTTTTTTGATTCAAATAAAATATTTATTTGAATTAAATAACATTATTTAAATTAAACAAAATATTTTTGGGAGAAATAAATATTTGTTTAAATCAAATAAATTTTTCTTCAAAACAAAGAAATTTAAAGAATTTAAAAAGTGTAATGACCTTTTTGTATCATTTTTAACCCCGAGTAGAATCCAGGAAAAAAATTCTAAAAATGCCTTGATTAGTTAACAAAATACTATGAAAACTTACTTTTCAAATGAGACTGGAAACTTTCAAAAATATTAATTATTTTCAGTTATTAATATTTTTCAAAAAGATCGAAATTTGACGTTTTTCAAATATAATTTTATAAAATTTACATCTTGCCTTCAACTTGGACTCATAAGATGCAAAATTTTATCAACTTTCATGCCATCATGGGGAAAAAAATTCAATTTCTTATTATAAAAATTAAGATACTTGAGAAATAACTGAAACAACAAGTGAAAAAATATTTTTGACCTGTAGTGTATTCTTGATTATCTATTTTCAAACACAGTCAGTCTATCTTTGCCTATGTCTTTTTTTATTTCCCGAAGTTTCTGGATTATCGAACATTTTTGACAAAAAAACGTTTGGAGAGATGTTATGTTTTAATTAATTTAAATAGTGTTTGATAATTTTCATACTTTTTATGTTTGAAATTTGTAAATTTAAGATAATTCTAAAAATTTAGGAGCTCGAAAATTTGAAGGGCTTTGAATATTAGAAAATTTCTTATCGTTCAATATTGAATTCCAAAGGGAGATTTTGGTTTTAATGGAGATATGTTGATAAAAATTGAGAAGAGAAAAACACTTAATCAAAAGATATTTTAAAATTAAATTGTTACCGTTCATAAAAATAGAAATAATGTTTCATGGATAGAAACTTGAATTTTTTCTTTCCTTCGAATAAGAACAAGGACATATTTTAAAGCCAAAACCGTTACTTACTTAATAAAGAGCTCAGGAACAAATAGAGCGAAGCAATTAGTGCCGTTCTCAAATACTAAAATCAGTTCAAGTTTTCAATAGTGTTTTACATGGATAATAAAATTGTGCGAATAGAATAATGTGAAACTTTGACTACTGTTTGCAATACATTTTCATTAATCGCAAAATATTGTATTATGACTGTTAGCAATGTCGTTAAATTATTGTCACTGGAGAAAATTATTTTCTAGACAATGAATCAGGTAGGCAACAACTTCCTCGACGTGTACAAGACTCAAGTGGGCGACCACTATACTAATACCAATACCTACTATTGAAATATATGTGGTAGTCGAATGAGTGTCGTGTTTCTACAACGTCGCGAGCGAACGGGTTTTTTGCGACTGCCTGACACTGGAGACGAAAAATGCAAACGATCACTTACGCATAAGTGCGCGTTGGTTACGTCTGTAATTTTCAGGAGCAACGAAGTTGCATCGCTGAAACCGTGTAGCACGTGCATTGTCCATAGAAATTTCTTCCACGATTCTCTACAAGGAATTGCTATAAAATGCTGACGAATCGATCTTTCTTCCTTGTGGGTGGTCCTTTGCAAGCGCAGGTGCAGGGAATAGTCAATTGTCTTTCTAGAAAAATATACAATAGCAAATTTATTTATAATCCAGAATCGAAAAAATATCCAGCTAGATAATTGTATATTGTGTGTGTAATTATTAATTATGTAAATTTTCACAAAATCTTTGGAAATTTCTATTGAACGTTTTTAGTGTTTCTATTTTATTACTTACAAGTTATGGTATTTTTATATTTTTTGCGAGATGCAGAGAAAAATAGACTGTTAGGAATTTTTGAATTCAATATTTTGTAAAATTATGTTGGAAATTCGATGTACAAGTGTAGAATTGAGCTAAAAATTGCTTTAAGTATGAAAATTCATGACGTTTTTAAATGATTGTAGGCTAAGGAAACATATTTTCCAAATAGATGGATGTAATGAGCTAAATTCATTGCAAAAATAAGTTTGTTATTGTGTATGATCAAATTACGTGAATTGTTAGTTTTATTATATTAAAATTAATATACATCAGTATATTAAATTGCATATACGGAGAAACCTAAGTTAACAATTTTTGCTAAACTACGTTTCAATTCAGGGAAAACATATAATATTTAAAGAATTTGAAAATCTTTCTGTGGAAAAAATGACGCTTTCGACTGCGCTGGGATTCGAGCCCAGGTCTTTCGATTGCCGGTCGACTGCTCTAACCACTGAGCTACACAGGCGTCCGACATCTCCTTCTCCACAGGAAGATCTCCTTATATCGCCTAGTGGCTCAGCCTTGCGGCTGTAAATGATTTCAAATTAATTAGTTGAGTTTGAAATTTTTGTCACTGCCTACATTATCGGAGGATCACTAGTCGCGTATCAGATAGGATACGTTGTCGACAGGTGTCCTCGTAGAAAATTTCAAACTCTTATATCGCAAATAATGCAAATAAATTCAATATTTAAAGAATTTGAAAATCTTTCTGTGGAAAAAATGACGCTTTCGACTGCGCTGGGATTCGAGAGGACACCTGTCGACAACGTATCCTATCTGATACGCGACTAGTGATCCTCCGATAATGTAGGCAGTGACAAAAATTTCAAACTCAACTAATTAATTTGAAAACATATAATGGTAAGAATTTTTCGCAGCGAAATACTGAACTTTAGATGAACTATATGATAATTTGCTATAGATTGTATCAAACTTGACTACAACCTATACTAATGTTTTATATCATTTTTCGTATTTTTAGTATTTTGATTACGAAAAATTTCCAGTCCGCTAGGAATATTTGCCATTGCACCTCGATTATCCCTAGAATCCTAATATATTTTAGAATCATCATTATAAAATAAAATATATATTGCTATGAAAAGTTTCTCCGTGCGTATATCAGTGTATTTTTTCACAAATAATATACAGAACCATTAAATTTCATATAAAAATATGTATGAAATTTAATAATATTTTTAACAATGTACGCTTTCGATTTACTTTAAAATGCCTATCCCTGTTTAAAGGATAAAATATTGTACGAATTGCTATCTGTATTGTACTCACTACTATACAGACGCTAATTTTTCCAAACTTTCCAAGTTTTAATATATCTACTCTTGCTATCAATAGATTTGAGTAATTTGGAGTCCAAGTTCATCTAAAATATTGATTATGGATTATCAATCTCCAACTTCAACTTAGAACAAAAAACGTATTTTTTGTTCAACTTAGAAAGTAACATTAATTTTTAAAAAATTTCGTTATAATTTATTTTTGAAAAATTGAATGGCGTGAAATATAAAGAATTATTTTCAGACTTTCTGAAAATTTTGATTTGGATAATTACATCGTTATGTATTGAAGACCCTTTGGTATATGTGAATTAATTTGTAAGATTTCTCAAGCGGTTTCGACTTAATAGGTCTTGAAAAGTTAGTGAAGCTTGGACTTTTAGCAGCTGGAATTAATTTTTACGATTGTTGTGGTGCAGAATATTTTCCTTTTGTATCTCTAATAAGATTGCAGAATCTGTGAAAAGCGTAGTTTGCGCACCGGAAGAGCTTTGCCAGTCATCGTATAAGAGAGCACGGAAAAAAGGCGTTCAGAGACCGCGAGAAAAGTATAATATATACATGAAAGGATTTTAGCTCCCGACGGCTTTGCGGAAATTCGATATCCAGCCACCGAAGCAACTGAGGAAAGTTCTAAACGAATCTTATCATTCAGTAGATTTGAAAAATGAAATTCTTGACATCTCTCTCGAGAGCTGATTATAAATATTTGTCATAGAAAAGAATATAAGAAATGGAAATAGATTTATACGATTTTTTGGATATTTAATGCTATATTTCAATTTTTTTGTGGAGAATGCGATTGATTAATTATCTTTTATATAGAACATGGTTTTAATCAGTATCAGTAATGCAAGTTTTTTGCCATGGAATCAGAAACTTTTCCGGTTTCTCTCACACCCAAGCTCTACTTAAATGGGCATTCAACATAATTAACTTTTTGCACAGAGGTGGAACTTATGAGCCTACGTGTTGATATGTAGGTGTGCATAGGCAGATTCATGCAATGTGCAACTTATGAACGATGCCTTACGATTTGTCGAAGCGTAACGTCCGGTCTTTCTTAACGTGTTAGGCACCTTATTTGATTTTATTATAGAGTCATCGATCTGTAATTTATCGCCTTTCAATAGGATGGAGTTTACAGACATTGATTATCCACTATCCTACGTGAATTTCACTCCAAATGCAACATACGTTTATTGTTTTTGAAAGTATTAAATTATTATAAATATATTTTCAAATTTGTATTAAAAAAATCCAATTGTTCGAACTAGATCCAGAAAAAATTTTCTTTGATTCAATACAAATTTCTTTGAATCAAACATATTTGTGCATTCCTATACGGTCAAAGAACAGTTTTTTTGATTTAAAGAAATTTCTTGGTTGTTTTTTTTCCTTTGAATTTAATATATGAATGTCTGTACAGTCGCATAAGTACATGTGTAATGTGATTAAGGTAGTTCGTTCACGAAAATTAGACCTCAGGCAAAAATAGATAATTTTGCTTTAAAAAAAAGCAATATTATTAATGAAGGGCTAATTTGAATGAAAAAAGATTATTTTGCATGAAAAAAATTTGGAACACAAGAAAATAATTTTAATAATGAATTTTATTTTTGCCGAAACTTATTTTCTCATCGCTTCGAGCCAAATTTTTAAAAATGATGCGATTCTAATAAATCACGATTCATTTTTTTAGGAAAAAGATTCTCTATAACATGACCGTTTACAATTTTTGAAAATGAATTCTTCAATGGCTGAAATTATAAAAAAACAATTTTTCAAAACAAAATTTTTATAAACAAATTGCTGTATTTGATAATAATTAATTCAATTTCAAAAATAGGAAACGGTCATGTTGTAAAGAATCTTTTTTCTAAAAAAATGAACCGTGATCTATTACAATCGCATCATTTTTAAAAATTTGCCTCGAAGCGATAAGAAAATAAGTTTGGGCAAAAATAAAATTTATTAATAAAGTTTTTTTTTGTGTTTCAAATTTTTTTCATGAAAAATAATCTTTTCTCTTCCAAATTAGCTCTTCAATAATAATATTACTATTCTTGAAAGCAAAATTATCTATTTTTGCCTGAGGTCTAATTTTTGTGAACGAACTAACCTAACAGAAATATTTTCTTTAATTTTAAGAAAAAATTGTCTTACTTCAAGGTAATAAAATTAGATAAATTATTTCTTAAGTTTTTGCCGGTATTATATTTGAATCAAATAAATATTTTTTTAAATAAAATAAATAATATTAAAAAAATAATGTATTTTATTCAAGAAAGGCTAAAAAGGTGATTTCTTGAAATCAAATAAATTTATGTTCTTTCTAAAGAGGTTTTTTACTTCGAATTGAAGAAATGAAGTTAAAAAAATGGTTTCTTAAATTTAAATAAAAAAACGTCCCTTGAAAAAGAATCATAAGCTTTAAAATTTAGCTTAAAAAAACCATCAAAATGAAAATCCCAGACCGAAAACTCAAAATTTTATATAAACAAAATTAGAGAATTCAGGAGTGTATTCTGTAAACCTAAAATTTGAATAACAAAATTAGAAACCTATTTAACTTAATATCACTCGAAAATGTTTCAAGATAAAGGAAATTCCAGACTAATTTTTAGTTAGGAAGTTAAGTAATGTTTCTTAAGATTCGGATCTGACAACAAAATAAAATAGTAAATTCTCAAGTGCCTCATTAAGTGCACGTGACTGATTAGGAAATTGGACGGAGGCGCTCATTAATTAATCAGTAGTGAACCTGTCTTTCCGATCGCACTTGGTGCCAGCAATGTGATTAGTTGTTGAAATACCACTGGAATGCGATGTACAAACACTCTGTAGGTCGATTCCAGTGCAAGTTGTTTTAAATTGACTTTGAGCGTCTTGGGTGCAGTAAACCACGAGTCCAGTTTCGCGAGTCGTGCCTTTCGTGGCATTGACATCCAACATCAAGCTGTGGCTGCACAGAGTACAAATATTGTTACTAAATCTGCAACTGAGCATTTCTTGGCGCAGGGTTGACTGTACTCAGAAACGCCCTGCTTGCTAAGTGTCAAACAAACAATATTGAATGTGATTCAAAATACTGAATTATACTTTACTTCTAATAACTAACTTACAAGTTACAAGCCAAGGTATTCAAATTTTTAAATACATATTCTAACTTTGGATCAAATCAATTTCGGGTTTAGTCAAACGGCGTAATTTTTATTTAGAGAAACTCAAACTCGACTTGATCTGATATAAAATTTGAAATTAAGACATTTTGTGTTTAGAAACAAAACTATTTGAAAATTGTCATGATGATAAAGTTAATTGGATGCGAAATGTCACAATATTCTATAAAGTGGAGAATAAAGTGCTTTAAGGAAGAAGCAAAAAAATTTTGTCAAAGTGACTATTTTCTGAGTTTTTTTTCATTTAGAATATTTTTTAACTACTTATTTTAGTAGAAGCATGGAAAATTTTTATCTAGAATAAAACGACCCATAAAAAGTTTCAATCGGATAAAAATTATAGATTTTTTATCTTCGGGATTCGTTGAAAATTTTTAGTTGCTTTTTGCTGCTATTTTTTGATTATATGATTTCATCAGTTAATAGTCTAATTTTTATCTGATCCAAACTTTTGATGGCTCATTTTATTCAAAATACAATTTTCCATACTTCCACTAAAAAAACTCGATAAAAAAATACTTTGAATGAAAATAACTAATAAATTGCTCACTTTGAAAAACTTATTTGCTGGTTATTTGTCCAATTTTTTATTAGGTTTCAAATACTCTATCCCTCTTTAAAATTCCCTAAGATTTTTTCGATTTTATAATTTTTCTAATCCTCAGTTTTTTCTAATCTTACAATTTTGATATATATTTAATAGCAAAATCGGGTCTTGAAAATTTTGATTAAATTTAAAAAAAGTAGAGCTCTGTTATTTGTAAATTTTCAAAATATCATAAATTTTTAAGTTTTATTAAAGACTGGTCTTCAATCCTTTAAGGTAGTACGATCACGAAAATTAGACCTGAGGCAAAAATAGATAATTTTGCTTTCAAGAATAGCAATATTATTATTGAAGGGCTAATTTGAAAGAGAAAAGATTATTTTTCATGAAAAAAATTTGAAACACAAAGAAATAATTTTATTAATAAATTTCATTTTTGCCCAAACTTATTTTCTTATCGCTTCGAGCCAAATTTTTAAAAATGATGCGATTATAATAAATCACGGTTCATTTTTTTAGGAAAAAGATTCTCTACAACTTGACCGTTTCCTATTTTTGAAATTGAATTAATTATTATCAAATACAGCAATTTGTTTATAAAAATTTTGTTTTGAAAAATCGTTTTTTTATAATTTCAGCCATTAAAGAATTCATTTTCAAAAATCGGAAACGGTCAAGTTGTAGAGAATTGTTTTCCTAAAAAAATGAACCGTGATTTATAAGAATCGCATCATTTTTAAAAATTTGGCTCGAAGCGATAAGAAAATAAGTTTGGGCAAAAATAAAATTTATTAATAATATTATTTTTTTGTGTTTCAAATTTTTTTCATAAAAAATAATCTTTTCTCTTTCAAACTAGCCCTTCAATAATAATATTTCTATTCCTGAAAGCAAAATTATCTATTTTTTCCTGAGGTCTAATTTTTGTGATCGTACTACCTTAAAAATCATATAAAAAATCAAAATACCCAAAACGTGTAAAAATTAAAGGATAGAAAGTTTTTAACTTAGAATTTTGGGTAATGAAAATTAAAAAATTAATAAATTATAAAATCTGCACAAAAAAAATTCCTAAAATTTGGATGAATTTAAAGTTTTTCATGATAACCAAGTAAATTTGCATTAAATAAATTCTCTACTAACTTTCTGCATATATTTGTATTCGTTCGAAATGAACCCTACTCACTTATCCAGAGACAATTTTTCGGAATATCAAGTTTACCTTTGTGGTATCAGCGAAGCACAGGTTTCTTCCCACGACGATCGTGCCCGTTTCACGTTTGCCCACGTGCTCGCCGACTTAGCCAGGTTTACGCCTAGTTCGTGAGTGCAGAGAACACTCCTGAAACAAACGTTCCAGGAAATCAGGACTTCGAAAGTAGCGAGTCTAAGGATTTCAAAAGGGAAATATAACATATTGCGACAGTAATAATATTCTAACTTGCATTAGAAGTCGCTTAATACCCATTTTTAGAATTCTCCTCTTCGTGGATTCTGAGGACTCTTAATAAAAGTCCCTGAATCCTTACAAGACACTGAATTAGCAATGCAAAGCTTGTAGAATTGTCGGATACAATCTTTCTACAAATTGCAAATGCTTATTCTTGCGAGTAATAGAATTTATGATATTTGAAATTTGTTGTTTGCGCATGAAATTATCAGTAGTGGTAATAACTAGTGGAACTTTAAGTGATAACAAATTACTAATGACTTTTCACAATCAGGAGGATTATAAAGTATAATTATTTACTGCTGTAGCTACTCATCCGTTACTTCAAGATGCCACTGAATAATTTGTACAATTTTATGCAAATTAAATTGACGAGATCTAAGGGAAATGATTTTTCCATTTTTTATCCTTTTTTACAAATTGATTCCTTTTATTTAAAGATTTATGGAAAAATAATGTCAAGTTCTGTAATTTTGTATTCAAGGTCGTAAAAAATGAAGAGAGGGGATGAAAAGAAACAGAAACTATATATGGTTTGGTCATATGTGCATTTGGCTTATGATACTTCTTATTTATTTGTGTTCTCAATTTATTTCTAAACTAAATTCAAACTTGTATCACTACGAACTCAAATTCATCTTAACGTTCAAACAAAAGTGTAATTTATTTCAAGAATTCGAACTCTCAAAATACAAAAAACGACCAAATTTAGATAAAAAAATTTCCTAAGATCAACGATTAGGAGAAACCAACAAAAAAGGGAAAAAGAAGGTAACCTTCCAAAACCCCTTCCTTCTTTTTCTTTCTTTTGTTCTTTTTTGTTGGTTTCTTATAATCGCTGATCCTAGGAAATTTTGTTGATTCAAATTTGGTCGTTTTTTGTATATTGAGAGTTCGAACGGTTTCGAATTCTTGAAATTTTTAGTTACAATTTATTTCTGTTATGTAAGAAAATTCTTATCTAACTGATACGCGAGGAAGTATTTCTAATGCTGCATAATTTGAAAGAAATATCGTCGACCTCTTATTCTTTTGCAAAAAAGTCGACCGTTGAAGTAAAGGCAAAAAAAACAAGTCTCGTTGAAACTTCAAGCATCCTTATTGAGACTTTATGAAATGAGAACGGCACAACAAAGTTTAAGTGTTCTTTTTATACGTGGATTGTATATCTTTCAATACTGTAATTTGCAATTACGTACTTTCAATACCAAAAATTGAACTATGAAAAGTTTCTTTTTATGATCTTAATGTATATACGATTTTCCTCATTTATAATTTCACATAGTAAATATATTTATTATTAATTATATCTTTCTTTGTTTCAGGTAAGTTTCTTCTACTTGACCTTTTTCAACATTGTGGGTGAGCGAAAGTTTAAATTATTGTCTCCTTTTAACTTTATTCACTTTACTAACCATTTAGCTGTTTACTTTGTACACATTCTAATTATCAAACTAATTACTGATTCCTTGAAATCTTACATTTTTTTTAAAGGGAATTTTTATTTCAATAAATTCAAAAATATTTCCTGGAAATTTGAAAAAGTTTCATGAAATTGGTAAAAATTTTAGCCAATTTAATGCTAATAGAGATGATTTGGAAAATATATTTGAAAAAATGTAGTAGATTTAAGATAATTTCGAAAGGTTTCATCGAATTTAAAGATACCTTAAGGTAGTACGATCACGAAAATTAGACCTTAGGCAAAAATAGATAATTTTGCTTTCAAGAATAGCAATATTATTATTGAAGGGCTAATTTGCAAGAGAAAAGATTATTTTTTATGAAAAAAATTTGAAACATAAAAAAATAATGTTATTAATGAATTTTATTTTTGCCCAAACTTATTTTCTTATCGCTTCGAGCCAAATTTTAAAAAATCATGCGATTCTAATAAATCAGGGTTCATTTTTTTAATAAAAAGATTCTCTACAACTTGACCGTTTAGTATTTTTGAAATTGAATTAACTATTATCAAATACAGCAATTTGTTTATATAAATTTTGTTTTGAAAAACTGTTTTTTGATAATTTCAGCCATTAAAGAATTCATTTTCAAAAATCGGAAACGGTCAAGTTGTAGAGAATCTTTTTCCTAAAAAAATGAACCGTGATTTATTAGAATCGCATCATGTTTAAAAGTTTGGCTCGAAGCGATAAGAAAATAAGTTTGGGCAAAAATAAAATTCATTAATAACATTATTTTTTTGTGTTTCAAATTTTTTTCATAAAAAATAATCTTTTCTCTTGCAAATTAGCCATTCAATAATAATATTCCTATTCTTGAAAGCATAATTATCTATTTTTGCCTGAGGTCTAATTTTCGTGATCGTACTACCTTTAGATACTTCAAAGGGCTTCACAAGATTTTAGGAAATCTGTTGAAATAAAAGAGTTTCAAAATTTAAATCTATTTTTTTTGTGTATTGCAAACTTTGTTCACGATGGTTTGATAAAAAGAAAATTAATAATGATTAAGCCTGAAATGTGTAAGAGTAAAATATATTTGTAAATTAGAAAGTTTAAAAAGAAAAATATGAGATAATTTTAGAAAATTGCAAATTAGGAGGTACAGCAATTTTGGAATCACAAAATTTCAAACCTTAATAATCTTAATATTTTATATTACTGTATTATTTGAGGAACTATCACTTGAAAAATTGTAAATTCTATAAAATTTGTCACCCGGAAGCTTTTATTCACATGAAAGCTGCAGCTTATTATCATTATTACTGTTTTGAATTATTATGTTATTACGAGGATAAAAGTAAGGTCACAACTTAATACAGTCTTTCATATCTCGATAGATTGAGATCATTGCCTTTAATAATCGATGTCGACAATAGTAATTTATCTCAGAGTGGTTTTCCACTTAACCGACTTTTTCAATCCATCAATTTTCTTTTCTAACCAAAGTAACGATGGTAATGGACTTCTCGAACCTGAGCATTTTTCTTTCATTTATTTTTCCTTCGATACCCATCCCACTTTTGCAATAGGAACGTAGCTAATGGAGAAATTCCAACACGATCGGAAGTTCCAACGAGATGGTGGTGGAAACCGGAAGTTTCGCTCTGAAGATATCAAGTGACATTCCGACAGGTCGATTATATTCGGGATGAGGTTGAGGAGAAAGTGGAAGGAGAGGACTAGTTTGGGGTTAATGTCGGTTAGAGCAGAGAACTTATCGAACCTCCTGTAATTAATGAAGTTATGATGTAATAATCAGTTTCCTATTCTGCTTCCTCTTCTATCTATTACAAAAGAGCGTAATTCGATGTATTGAATTTAAAAATATTCATGAATTCATTCAAGAAGATATTTTCCTTTTATCATATGGAAACTTGAAAGCTTCTGAAACTCAATTCCCATTTAGTTTATGTAATATGCACTATACATCTCATAAAAATGAGAAAAATGCTAATCATTCTGTCTCTGAACCCGAATTGTCAAAAAAATGGCCCTCGTATATATTTATATATCACTGAAAATAAAAATAGTTCTGCCAATTATTTTATTAGTAAGAATTTTTTTTACTAGTTTTTATTATTTGACTCAATTGTTTAAGGTAGTTTGTCCGCGAAAATTAGACCTCAAGTAAAAATAGATAATTTTCCTTTCAAGAATAGTAATATTATTATTGAAGGGGCAATTTAAAAGAGAAAAGATTATTTTCCATGAAAAAAATTTGAAGTGCAGAATAATAATGTATTCAACAAATTTTATTTTTGCCGAACTCTTTTCCTTATCGCTTAAAAAATGATGCGATTCTAATAAATCACAAATCATTTTTTCAGGAAAAAGAATCTTTACAACTTTACCGTTTATAGTTTTTAGAAATAAATTCTTTAATGGCTGAATTTCGTAATCATTTATTCATTTTAGAAAATTGGAAAAGGTTAAGGTGTAGAGAATCTTTTTCCTGCAAAAATGATCCGCGATTTATTAGAATCAGATCATTGCGCGCAGCTCGCTTTGCTCGCAAGTTTGAGCGCGCCTAGGGCGCGCGATTCGATCGTCGCGCTTCGCGATCGGTATTGTGCTTTTCGAATACATTTAAATTTATTTCTTATAATTTGATACTGAAGCTCAAACTAATTTTATAATAATATTACAGATGATGTGAATTACACATTTTTTCAAAGTCACTCTATTTCTTTTTGAATTTAAGTGAAACAGGAGATTCAATTACTTAAGGCTCTATCAGCCTTAAGGAACACATCCTCATCATGACGCTCGTGCTTCGCGCTCGATTTTCTGTATACATTTCAGTAACTTTTTAATAAATTACATGATTAAAATAATTTATTTTCTTCCAAATCTCTCAAAAAGAAAAAACAATCGTAGACTTTATTTAATGAAACGATTTTGCAGAATAATGCTTATTTCGTATCTCACATATTTTGGTGAAAAAAATCGAATTTTTTTAATATTAAAAATCAAAACATAAAATATACATCCTGTCCCAAAATTTCTTAATGAGAATTTGTAAACATCAATTAGGCAAACAATTTTCCATATAAACGTTTTTTTTGTATCTCACATATTTTGTCTAAAAAATGGAATTTTTGAATTTTAATCGTATTTTTTAGAATTGAAACGAAAAATATATGTTTTTTCAGAAACTGTGTTAGACAGAATTTGTAGATCTTTTTGAAACGAACAACTTTGTATTCTTGCGTTTTTCTCTTATATTACATATTATTGTTAAAAAATTGAATTTTCGATTTTCAATCGTTTTTTTTTTAATTAAAAAGAAAAATATGCATCTTATGAAAAAATGTTACAATTCAAATTTGTAGGTCTTTATGTAGAAAATAATATTGTATCATAACGTTTTTTCGTATCTCGTATAATTTAACTGGAAAATGGAATTTTGATATTGACTTTTTTCGAATTTGAATATGCTGTAAAATTTCTAATTTTGATTTAATCAAAAAATGTTATCAGGATAATTTGTAGAGATTTATGAGCACTATCAAAAACCAGTATTGAAATTTTTGATTTTTCCAAAAAGTTATTTTCAAAATCACAAAAGTTGTGCTCAATCCCTCAATTTTGATTGGATGTGGCTGGTTAACGAACTTGTCCTTATTTTTTCGGCTCCGATGAAGTGTACCAAAGCTCAATTCAATCTGATAATTCTATCGAGAGTTATGCCGCACACGACCTACGACAGACAGACAGACACTTTCGTAAAAACCATTTTTTCTGACTCAGGGGGTCTCAAAACGTAAAGATTTGATGAAAATTTCGAAAGTCATTTTTCACATAAAACCAATACCTTCTCATCCATGATGAGAATGTAAAAAAGTTAGAGTAAAAATAAAATTTGTTAAATGCATAATTTTTTTGTTTCAAATTTTTTTATTGGAAAATAATCTCTATCTTTTCAAATGATCCATTCAATAATAATATTGCTATTCTTGATAGCAAAATTATGTATTCTTACCTGAGGTCTAATTTTCGCGGACGAACTATCTTAATGAGTTTTTTAAAGTAACAACTCGAGGTGTTAAATTAGTTAATTAAATGGTGCAGAAAAATAATGCATTTAACAAATTTTATTTTCACCCCAACTTTCATTATTATCGCTTCATGCCAAATTTTAAAAAATAAAGTGATTCTAATAAATCACCGATCATTTCTTCGGAAAAAAGATTCTCTACTACTTAGCCGTTTACAATTTCCTAAAATGAATAAATTATTACGAATTTCAGCAATTTGTTTATAAGAACTTTGTTTTGGAAAATTGATTTTGAATAATTTCAGCTATTAAAGTATTTATTTCCAAAAATGGGAACGGTAAAGCTTTGAAGATTCTTTTACCTTTAAAAATGATTCGTGATTTATTAAAATTGCATCATTTTGTAAAATATAGTATGAAGTGATAAGAAGAAAAGTTCTGCAAAAATAAAAATTTGTTAAATACATTATTTTTCTGCATTTCAAATTTTGTTCATGGAAAATAACCTTTTCTCTTCCAAATTATCCCTTGAACAATAATATTGCTATTCTTGAAAGCAAAATTATCCATTTTTGCCTGAGGCCTAATTATCTTGCATGAACTACCTTAAAACAATTGATAGAAGATTTTTTGCTTTTTATTGGTGAATTTTTGTTTAATCGAATTTAGAGAGTGATTCTAGTTTCTCTCGGGATCGGATTTATATAAAAGAATGCGCTAACGGGAACATTGTGACTCGATTTCGCAAGTGGTGGATAAAGCTTTGAAACCTCATCGTTGGCGTACCTGAGATACGTAAGTACGGTAGGAACTATGGTTAACCACAGTTTCACAGCTCGTACATTTCACGAGTAAAGAGACGTCCGCTAATAAGTCAACAGGAAATCGCTTATACCAGTTTCTCCGTCTAAAAGAATCATAGAAAACCACTAAATAACCGTGCTGTAATATTTTATTTACTGTTCAATTCAGGCACACCTTTACTAATACTATTTCCATAGGCGTTACAAGCATCGAAAATTAAAAAGAAATTTATCAACAAAAAATTTGAAAATGAAGTCATTCGTATAGGTATTCGATTTTTGAATTATAATACTCTTCTGACCCTTGAATTTCTCCTCCTACAAGTTTGAATTTTTCCAACTAGATTCGAAGTCCTAAATTTCAGAAATTCATGTTCAAATCAATAAACATTGAAAAGTAGTTGTTCTATTCTAAAAATGAGTATTAAGTTTACAATTTTTAAAACATTCCGTACTAATATTTAGAATCTCGTATGCTAAAAAATGCTAAAAAAATCTTTTGTTATTTGAATTAAAATTTTGATTGCTTCAACCATGTTTTTTGAAGATGGAAAAATTTGATACTCTCTAAATCTGAATCAGTCAAATTTTCACAGAATGAATCAGTGATTTTCCTTTTCACTGATTCATCAGTGCAAAAATATTTTTCACTATTAAATCAGTTAATTTTCACTGATTCATCAGTGAAAAAAATATTTTTCACTGTCAAATCAGTCAGTTTTCACTGAAATAATCGGTGAAATTTGACTGATTTACAGTAACCTCTTTTTGCTATTTGAATCAGTCAAATTTCACTGATAATCAGTAGATTTTGACTGATTCAAATTTAGAGAGTAGAGTTAATCAAAGAACTTGATGAATCAATCAAAATATTTGTTTGATTCGATCAAATCATATAAAAACAAACCACCTCTGATTATATCAAACAAATTCTGCGGTTGAATCAAGAAAAAATTTTGTTAATTATATGATAAACAAATTCTTTGGTTGATCCAAATAAATTTTGGTTGTATCACCCAAATATTTTTCCGAGTGTAACCAAGGAAAAAAGTTTGTTTCAATCAAACTTTTCATAGAATAATATATAATTTTGTCTGAATTGGTAACTAGTAAAATATTGAATATGCCCGTGGCTGTGATTAGAAATATTTCAAACTTAATTCCCATACTCTCTCTCACGGTAATCTGTGCGACATTATATATCAACTGAATTGGCTCTGTCTAGGCAATTCGATATCGTGTCATTCCATGACTTTTATTTTGGATTAAGGTCAGCTCTCTAAGTAATGGCATTTGGCCACTTAGCGCTATCAAAATTTCACAGGCTTTGTTTTATTGACCCAAAGTGTTCTGCAATATAGGCAATTAAATGAGAATCTAGCTCTCATTAAAATTAATTGAGGTTTTGAAAGATCCAAAGTCCTTTCTAATCTTTCTTTTCAATCATTCTCTTTAAATCGTTATCATATAGATTTTCATAGATAGTTTCCATAGATATTAGTCTCTTAAGTATAACTATAATTAAAAGCCTATTCAAATCTGTCTAGGACATTATTCAGATACGAATATAATATATTCATGTGGGTTTAAAAATTATTACTTGTTTATTATTATGGAAGTAACGTCATAAACTTTCCCTCAAAGGTAGTTTTAGTTTCAAGCTACTTTGAAAGAACTTAATTTCTCATGCAGAGGTGCATCTCAGTTTATTACGATACGACCTTGTCCATAAAAACTTAGGCACTCTCTGCAACTAAATTATGAATTAAAAAATCAGCACTTTAGCCTTCTTTTTTATTTACTCGCGTCACTTCTAGATTTAGATCATGTCACGCAACATCAGGAAATGATTTGTGATAGCTATGTGGACAGTTTAATTCGAATTGGCAAAAATGCATGTCAGTCAGTAAGTAATGCGGCCCTGTCACGTAATTTGTGGATTTAAATCACTCCACGTGACAAGTCGCACGCGACCAAATTGGGGCCTACAAGACTTTATCGAAAGCTGACTCCTGCTTTCCGTGGGAGGGTTTTATGAAAGAATTATTGACTTGCCATTACGGTTTCTAAAGTTTCACTTCTTGCAGGAACTCTTTTCGCAAAATGGCATTTCAGAAGTTAAGGAATGACAAGAGTTCTCGAGAGAAGGTTATAGAATAATTTTAGAATTGTCAAGAAATTGCTGTTTCGTTTAGCTTGAAACTTTTTTAGGTGCAATACGTTTTCTAGGTGACATGTGTCAAAATTCGAACAAATCACAGTATATTACGGTTTCAAGATGGCGGATCTTTAATCCAATTTGATATTGAACTACCTTCTATAGAAATAATCGATTGGGCAAGATTGTATACGATTGAGAACGATTGAAAAATACGATTGAAAACAATTAAATTAAACTGTTTTAACCATTTTCCTTCATCGTTCTCAATCGGATCCAATCGCGTCCTATACCGATTATTTTTAGTAGGGTTATCTCACTTTTTTTGAGTATAGATTCCTTTTCAATTATTGTTCTCAGTAATTGATTAATAAATAAAAACAATTATTCCTGGGAGAGGAAAAGATACACTGTATCACATTATAATTCCCTGAAGATATTTGAATTTTGATCGAGGAGAAGAAAGGTAGAAAATCCGAAATTTGCACCAGTGTCTTTAAATTATGATCATTTTAACTAATTTGTAATTATCCATAGAAAATCACGTGTATTTACGTTCTCAGCCCTAAGATATGCAGATTTTATGAAAAATAGTTAAATTATCAAGACAAGTCTCTTAGTTTAAATTCTGCTGGAATGATGATTAAAAAAAATGCCAAGTTCGCATTTAAAAAAATAACAAGTTCTTATCCGTTCGAATACATTTACTTCCAGCAGGGAATTCAAAATTTCGTTCTTAAATTCACGAGCGTTTTGAAACTGATTCAGTGTCGTTTCAATTTAAATATTGGAAATAATAGGAATGAAGCCTTATACTTTTGAATCCGCCAGCTATCAGCAGTTATACTTTTCAATCAATATGTATTCGTTTCTATCTATTTTTTTCCATTTTCATACTCAATTGCAATTACGAATACGGGATGATTAAAAAAAATACCAAGTTCGCTTTTAAAAAAATAACAAGTTCTTATCCGTTCGAATACATTTACTTCCAGCAGGGAATTCAAAATTTCGTACCTAAATTCAAGAGCGTATTGAAACTGATCCAGCGTCGTTTCAATTTAAATGGGAAGTAATAGGATTGAAACCTTATACTTTTGAATCCGTCAGCTATCAACAGTTATACTTTTCAATCAATATGTATTCGTTTCTATCTGTTTTTATCCATTTCCATACCCAACTGCAATTACGAATACGGGATGATTAAAAAAAATGCCAAGTTCACATTTAAAAAAATAACAAGTTCTTATCCGTTCGAATACATTTACTTCCGGCAGGGAATTTAAAATTTCGTTCCTAAATTCAAGAGCGTTTTGAAACTGATCCAGTGTCGTTTCAAGTTAAATGGGAAGTAATAGGACTGAAACCTTATACTTTTGAATCCGTCAGCTATCAACAGTTATACTTTTTAATCAATATGTATTCATTTCTATCTATTTTTATCCATTTCCATACTCAATTGCAATTACGAATACGGGATGATTAAAAAAAATGCCTAGTTCGCATTTAAAAAAATAACATTTAAAATTCCGTTCCTAAATTCAAGAGCTTTTTGAAACTGATTCAGTGTCGTTTCAATTTAAATTGGAAATAACAGCAATGAAGCCTTATCCTTTTGAATCCGCCAGCTATCAGCATTTATAGTTTTTAATCAATATGTATTCGTTTCTATCTATTTTTACCCATTTCCATACTCAATTGCAATTACAAATACGGGATGATTAAAAAAAATGCCAAGTTCGCTTTTAAAAAAATAACAAGTTCTTATCCGTTCGAATACATTTATTTCCAGCAGGGAATTCAAAATTTCGTACCTAAATTCAAGAGCGTATTGAAACTGATCCAGCGTCGTTTCAATTTAAATGGGAAGTAATAGGATTGAAACCTTATACTTTTGAATCCGTCAGCTATCAACAGTTATACTTTTCAATCAATATGTATTCGTTTCTATCTGTTTTTATCCATTTCCATACCCAACTGCAATTACGAATACGGGATGATTAAAAAAAATGCCAAGTTCACATTTAAAAAAATAACAAGTTCTTATCCGTTCGAATACATTTACTTCCGGCAGGGAATTTAAAATTTCGTTCCTAAATTCACGAGCGTTTTGAAACTGATTCAGTGTCGTTTCAAGTTAATGTAAATGGATTCATAGGAATGGTAAGTGCATTGTCCTGAAGAACTAGAAGGGTCCAGACTCGACTAGTTACCTAGCGGATGGTGACCACGCTTTCTTATTGTCCCTTACAACTAGATGCTGTTGTTATTATGTATTATGATATAACGAGGCTTTGTGTTTCCCCCTTCATCTTACCTTCACTTCCTCCATCATTGCTCTCAGCACAGGCCAAGACTTGAACGTAGTCTCTGTAAGTACCTGACGCTTAGAGTGTATTTTCTTCTTAGGTTGGGGTCATCAGGTCGATGTCATTGCGAAAGGGGCAAAGAATTCAGTGGCGTAACTTTAATTTTGAATCTTTAATCTGAGGTCCCATTCTTTCTTGGGATCAATTAAATAAACTAGTTTCAATTTCAGCAATCATTCAGAACTATAAAAATTATACCTCCTTGGATTATCATGTTCAAATTCAAGATGGATGTTAATTTGAATTTTTTCTTTTTATTTTGTTTCTTCACTTTTCTTTTTCTTCCTCAATCCCTTTGTTGGATTTCTTTGGAAATCGATAGATCCTTTCTCAAGTGTGACTTGGGAAAAATTCTAGAGATATAATTTTGAATCATTAGAAGCTATCATACTCCAATTGAAAGGAATTTGTAATTTTAGAATTATTTAAATATTCATTTCGGAATTTGAGATTTATACTTCCCAAGTTCATGAATAGTGATTCATTTGAAGGAGAGATATGAGAAATAAGCTAATGACAAATCGATCGTAGTTTTTGTTTTGTTTTTGGAATTACGCCTTATTGTTTCTTATTTGTATGAGACTTGTTTTATCAGTTAAGCTATTTATACAAATTCATTTGCACAAGAGATAGATTTTTATTTTATCTTACTAGACATAATGATGTTTTCTTAATGATTATTATTGACTAGAATCAGTATAATTATTGTTATATATTATAAATTTGCATTATGTTTTTCAATAATATAAACAAAATGTTTTTTTTCTCAATTGGTTGATTCAATAGCAGTTACATTTTCTTCCAAGGCTTTTTAGGTTTTTTTCAATATTCAGTGATATTATATTTTTACTTTTCGAAATTTCTATCAATATTTAGACATTTTTATATGTAGTGAGGAAGCGAACATGAATAATATGAGATAAGATTATCAAAATAAAAGAGAGATAGATTCTCGGTTACAAGACTGATTCAGGAACGAACAAGATTGAGCAAAACAACTTAGTTTCTCGTATCGTTTTGCATTACTATTCATGAAGCTTCAGTACTCGTTCAATACTATACATTTTTTTCTCTTGCCCAATAAATTCTCACTACTCTGAAAATTCCAATTCAATTTCTATAAAACTATCTTACAAGAGTGTGTTTGTCCGTTTTAAATACTAATTTTGGAATCAAATTATTTAACTTGTTCATTTATAATTTTTCCGTTTCTATCATTTCTCATGAGCGGCATTGACTATTGCAAATTCCAAATAATACATTTTTACTGAATGATAATAACACGTTTTTGGGTAACTAAAAACAAATTCTTTCACAATACACCCAGAGAAAAGTTTCTTTCAATCAAAGAAACATTCCACAAATTTTTTTTATTTCTCATTATTTTGGCTTAGGGTCAGATTCTTTTTATTTTCTTCGATTAAAATTTTCACTATTAAGTATAAAAATACTCAAAAAGAAAGCAAGGCAAACGTTTCGGCCACATATGGGGGCCTTCTTCAGTGCCATAAATTCAAAGATTAATTCAAAATTTCTGTAAAACATTTGAATATAGGAG
Source organism: Diplolepis rosae (assembly GCA_030998225.1). Lineage (NCBI taxonomy): Eukaryota > Metazoa > Arthropoda > Insecta > Hymenoptera > Diplolepididae > Diplolepis > Diplolepis rosae. The sequence continues at coordinate 29,915,882 of JAPYXD010000710.1, read as the reverse complement.
ATAATTAAAATAAGGATTGTCATAGAATTCAAAAACTTATCTCATAGCTTGCAATTCAAAATGAAGTAGTCCAGTATGCAGCATCACGAATTGAAAAAATATTTAGAGTTCACTGTGAATAAAGAACCGGATAACTAATAAACCGGAAAACATAAAAAAATTTTTGCACACGAACCGACCCCAATTTGAAAAAAATTTTATTATTAAAGATGATGCTGCATACTGGACTACTTCATTTTGAATTGCAAGCTATGAGATAAGTTTTTCAATTTTATGATAATCCTTATTTTAATTATCTCCGTTTTACAGAAATTTTGAATTAATCTTTGAGTTTATCGCACTGAAGAGGGCCCCCATATGTGGCCGAAACGTTTGCCTTGCTTTCTTTTTGAGTATTTTTATATTTAATAGTGGAAATTTTAATCGAAGAAAATAAAAAGAATCTGACCCTATGTCAAAATAATGAGAAATGAACAAAATTCTATGAATTTTGGGTCAATATAATAGCAGACATGTTATCAAACGTCACTTTAAAATTCCACAAATTATTTTAAAATTCCAAAAACGATTGAAAATCCTTTTCAATTTTCTTGAAAAATTATTCCATTTACATTGAATACTTGCAGAAAATTTTCATAATTATTTCCAAAGTTTTTATTCAATTTTAAGGTTTTTTCCCAAATTTTAGGAAATTTTGAATTTTGACAAATCGTTTTAATGTTATTTGAAATCAGTCATGTAGAATTTGTATTGATGAAATTTTAAAACTCCATATTTTTGCCACTGGAATATTATTATTATTTTTAAAAATCTAACACCGAAGTATCAATATTAAAATTTTCTACATTTCTCAGGGTTACCACAAAGCCATAATATTTTTTCAGAATCATAACATTCTTTCAATTTCCAATAAATTTTCTTCATGCAAGAATTACATCCTTGGCTGCAATCTCAGTGGAAATACCACACAAGTATAAATCTAATCGGCTCATAAATTGAATCTTGTTTGACTATCGATTTCGACGAGACTCGTGTCAGTAGAATTATTTCTCGCCTTGTGCGGGACATTCAACCGCCAAGTGAATTGAACCAAGTACAATGGAATTCCATCTGAACTTGGCCCACCATTAAACACTATTCATTTCGCGACAAGCCTTCAGAAAATACATCGCCATCGTCGATCCTGAGTGGATTAAAAATGTGAAGGCGAGTATATATCCACATGCAAGAACATCGCATAAGTTTTGATGGTATTCCGGTCTCTTTCTTATTTTCTGGGTAATGTAATATGCCGTTATCATGGAGTTTGTTGGATCGGACATTTCTAGAAGTACCGCCTCCAATGCACCATAAAAACATAGAAAGAAGCGGTGGGTTTAATGGCGTAGGTGGAAGAGTCAGTTATTTATTACCGCACGCACATAGAGACGATTTGGGATTCTGGGCGGCGGGTGGTCTCTTTTTGAAGATTCTCTCCTAATTCTCCCAAAGAACCGCAATGAGAGAGAAAGTGTTCGAGTCTTAAGTAGATAGCATAGTTGAAAATAAATATTGATAGACTTTTTAGTATAATATTGCGATAATAATCCCCAGAGTAATGGGTAGAGAATTATGAAATATTTTTTTTTAATATTTCATGTTTTTCTTTATCTCAAGAGTGGAACTTACTTTCTTTTCTTCTCTATTGCATGTTGTTTTTGTGTCGGGTTGAAAAGAAAGTTATAAAATGAAGACACTGTTGATCTTTAAGTTAAGGAACATTTATTTTAACTATTCAGATATAATTTCAGATTCGCGCGCTTGAAGATTTACTTTACAGAATGACGATTCGTTCAGTTCTGTCTTGGTCATGAGTTCGATTACCATTCGGAGATGCTAAAATGCTGGGAAGGTGTGTTTCGCATATTTTACAAAAAGTTGTGATTGGTGGGATGACAAAAATGGGATGTTTCGTCTATGTCTATTGGTTGACATTTGGAAAAATCCAAAGACAATGTGTAGGCCCTATTTGAGTTCGTCCGAATTGGGAATTTGCATGCAAAAAAATTATGCAATTTTGTAAATGCAATCTAATGTTTATATTAAATAAAAAATAATTACAATAGCGTTTTCTTTTTACTCATTAATTGTGGATTTGCGATGGATTCAATGATAATGAGCGTTTGAAACGGACCGCTTTGGCGGTCACGCGTCTCTGACGTCAAACCGTTGTATTTTCGCATCGGCAACATGGAAACCAAGTGCAAGTGAAGTTCTAAATAATAAATAAACTGGTTTGTTTAGTTAAAAATGCCTCTTAAGGTGGATAGTGGCTTCGTAAAAGCAGACTCGGGAAATCTTCCAAAAATTTCTATGTTTATGGTGTTGGAATATTTTACATCTAACCCTAAATATGCCACACCAGAAATCCGTGGTGTCAAAGCCACTTTGTAAGTAAAATTGACAAATTATAATTACTCTACTCTGTCAATTCAAATAAAAGAAAAAGTTGCTAATTGATGATAATGAAAAATCACTCATGTATAAGTTAATGTATCTAGTACATAGTTGAATTATTATTACGTTATTAAAGAAGATGAGTATATTATTGGTAAAATGAATGATATAAATATAAATTAATTCGTTTGAATGATTTATAAATAATTAATTATTCGTCATTATAAATATTAGTTCATTTGCTTCTTAATTTAATTAGTTCTAATGACATGAATTGTTTGTTAACTGCTTGAATTTTTAATATTTAAATAGTATAATATCCAATAAAGTTTCATTGAGAGAGTGATAGTCGTTACGTTTACCATTATAATAATAAAATTTCTCTTTTCCGGTTGAGTTTAACAAAAGCAGGTCGAGGAGTTTTCTTATTACTACGATGTTTTTGGCAATCGAAAAAATGCGGAAAAACACCTTTTTTAATCTTTATTGGTTTCCCAGTTAAAGAGTACTTTACGTAATTTTCCGTATCCTCTTTTAACTGAAATAATTCATTCACGTAATTATTATTTCATAATTTATAAATTAATTTAACCGCATTATTATTGTCAAATTTTTTCGAAGCTACAACTTGAAAATTCTTTATTGAAAAATTTGAAAACAGTAATAACAGCAAGTTCTATGTTTAACATTCTTAAATTGTATCACATAAATTTATGATCATGATTTCCTCTATAAAACCTGCTCCTTAGACGTAAAGTAATAACTTTTTAAATCATATTATTATTTACACATCGACAAATTGAGGTTAGATTTTGTTTTAACTGCTATAATTATAAATATAAATAAATCTATATTTTTTTTCAATTACAGTTTATTTACAGATAACAATATTATGAACAAAAGAAGAAACTACACTTACGTCAAAATGATCTTGACAGCAAAACATGTTACTATTTCCTGGCATATCTCGCCGTTGTGCACTTTCAAACCATTTATTTCGCACAATCGGATTTAAGGGAATCGGAAAAAAAATTTTATCGGTTGTCTTGGTTGTCGAATTATGACACTCATCGACAAAACACCATTTATAAACCGTTTTTTTCGACATTTTATACAATTTTCAATTGGTCTTCTATACAAAGATGTGACACAGAGCGATCGTATACAACGATGTGACGTCACCGTATCATCAGAAGCATTCAGCTGTTTCCGGAACGTTTTCGGAAAACTTAAAATTTACACTTTTCAAACGCTCATTAATAAATTATTATTAACTAAAAAATTCAGAAAAAAATTTTGTATGCAAAAGTGACCCCCAAATTTCATTTTTTCATCACAAAAAAAAAATGTGCAAATTCCCAATTCTGAGTATCATAAACGACTTAGGAAGGTCGGAGCCCTAAGTGCATAAAATAGAGTTTGAAACAGTCCGCAGCCATCGGTAATGGCGGCTGGAATCTTTCTTACAATTTAGATGTACCAATGTGATATTTACAATAGTTGAAAAATCTCCAGTAAACCTTAGATATCTTATTTCAGGGATAAAATTACAAATAATTGTTACCTTGTAACACATGTTTTAGTTATATTATTAAAGAAAAGATCAATTTGATAGGTTGATATAGGGGCTGAATTAATTACTCGTAATATCTTTTAAATTGAAACGTAAAAATGTGGAGTTGTTTACTCTGCAATTTACATACAGAATACTATGTATGTAAATTGCAAAATAAAGTCTTTTACACTTTGAGTCTAAATTATGTGTAAGGCTTGATTAGAGTTTTTCGAAACTCGTATTAAGGGAATCCGCCACTTTGAATTGGTATATTTTTAAATTTTTTAAAATTTTCCAAAAATCGTATTTTTTTATTCTTTATACTATCCTGAGCATGTGTGTAAAAGTTGTTATTTTCCGTGTTTGTTGCAAAATATGTTTGAATAACATCTAATAAAGTATTAGACACAGGCCATTCAAAATTTTACCACCCATTCTTTGTTATATTATGAATATTTTTGGACATGGAAAGCACTCTAGCTATAAAAATAACTGCAAACATTTTTTTTTTACATTTTGGGATATTTTTATTAATATTTTATTTTATTTGTAACTTTGTTTCCAGTCATTTTACCTTATTTTACATAACCAAAAAGTTGCTAAGCATTGTAAGGAAGAAAATAAAGAATCATGACAATTGGTTAAAAAACAAAAAAGTTATTCAAAGTCAAAAAATGTTTAAAAAATGTCCAAAAAACTCAAAATTTGTAGGTTAAAAATACGTAAAGGTGCTAGAATTTTTAAAAAACCTGAAAACTCTTTTAAATAAAGGTACTGAACATAAAATAAATGATATGGGATGCCTAAAATTAAAAATTAAAATATTGAAGGTGACGGATCCCCTTAAGGGATATTATTTGAGGATCATGAAATTAGAAGAGATATTTGATCCTTTTGTGCATCGTGGTACATATATGTACCAGTAACTTTGAATAACTTCCACAAAAATCAAGATTGAACTTTCGTCAAAGTCTTGTTTCAAAGAGAAGACATAGGACTATTTTGTTTTTAATCAGTAGTTTCCTACGATAGACCCTATCTAATACGCAGCCCCTCAAAAACGCCAAAATCTGCAAAAATTGAGAATCATGCAAAATTTCCAGGTTGATATTTTTAAATCAGTTATTACTACATGAATCAGTTAGAATTGATGGTAGCAATAAGAATATAAAGGCCAAATTATCTAGTTTAAAAAATTCAAGATGGCAGATCCAATGTGATAGACTTTAATTGCAAAATAGAATAGGGTGGGATTAGGGTTTGTTTTTTCAAAATAAGGTAGTTTTTATGGCAACAAGTGACCACGATTACATTCTTAATTATGTTTCTTTCATTTTGTAGTTTTTATTTTAAATTCTGGAGGCGCATCCTAGAAAATATATTTTTTATTATTTGGCAGTGGTTTCAATGAAAAAGGGGGTAGTTTTGAGGTTTCTAAAAAATGTTGAAGCTCCTTTTTTGAAATTTGTATATTTTATACTTTGTCTAACATGGTTTTCTGGTTTGTGATTAAAGTAGAAAAAAGTCATGCACGAAAGGGTTAAATATCAATATCCTTTGCAAATTTTTGTATTGATTGGCAAAAGCACACGTTAATTATATAATTGATGATACCATTAAGGTAGTTGATCCACGAAAATTAGACTTCAGACAAAAATAGATAATTTTGCTTTCAAGAATAGCAATATTATTATTGAAGGGCTATTTTGGAAGAGAAAAGATTAATTTCCATGAAAAAAATTTGAAATACAGAAAAATAATTTTATTAATAAATTTTATTTTTGCCCCAACTTTTTTTCTTATCGCTTCTTACCAAATTTTAAGAGATTATACGATTTTAATAAATTACAAATCAATTTTACAATAAAAAGATTGCCTACATCTTAACCATTTTCAATTTTCAAAAATGAATAAATTATTATCAAATTCAGCAATTTGTTTATAAAAATTTCGTTTTGGAAAATGTTTTTTTAATAGTTTCAGCCATTAAAGAATTTATTTCTAAAAATCAGAAACAAGCGACAAGAAAAAAAGTTGGGTCAAAAATAAAATTTATTAACAAAATTATTTTTCTGTGTTTCCAATTTTTTTTTTGTAAAATCATCTTTTCTCTTCCAAAATAGCCCTTCAATAATAATATTGCTATTCTTGAAAGCAAAATTACCTATTTTTGCCTGAGGTCTAATTTTCGTGGATGAAAGCTACCTTAAATGCATCGGATCGTTATATATGGCTTCACAATGTGACGAATGAAATATTTACCGTTTTGACCGTTTTTAAACAACGTGATTAATTGTTTGAGTGCAGTCTACCGGTACAATTTTTGTTTCCTTTCAAAGTCGTTTTATTTGTATGGAAATTAATTGTGAGTGATTGATCATTTTATAAGCTGAAATATATTTTTTCCGTCTCGAAAATTGTTGTACACAATCGGGCATTCAGGCTTTCGCTTACTGTCTACCAATATTGGGCCAACGTTGGCAACAAGATTTGTTTATTGATGAAGTGATAAATATCGTTATTGAAATTAACAAAAATTCTTATAAATACAACTGTTCCCGTACTTGGATGTTAGAGAAGAAAAATTTAGTTTTAATTAAATGATGACGCTGCCATTTCCACTTGACGTCATACAATGTAGAATTTTAAGGTGTTTCTGGGTACATTAAGCATGCTTGAGATGACTTCAGTTAACCAACCCTTCTGAAATGAAAGTACAGAGGGTTATTCAAAAGTGATCAAAGGGCTAAGCTACTAGAAGAGAGAGTACGATAAAATGCGATATCCCTGTGTGTTCTACTGAAAAGTGAAAACATTCCCTTTTCCCCGAGGAGAAAAATACCTGAGGAATAATTCAAAATTTAATAACGTGCTCTGAATTGTTTCGAAGCATTGCAATTTTAACATTTTTATTAGTATACAAGAAATTTTACAAGGTTATGTCAAGATTTAAAAGTGCATAGATCTTAATTTTACTACATACTTGTTTTGTTTTTAGAAATTTATTTTCGTATAAATTTCTTTAACCCTTTCAGCCAATTATTTTTCTTACATTCAAAATTTTTGTAAATCCATTTCTAAGAAGTTTTTTTGTCCTTGAATCTGAATATAATGTTGAAATATCCAATTTCTGAAAATCCAAGATGGCAGATTTAATATGACGGACCAAAGTTCAAAAATATTCACATTTTGTTTGAAAAACAGTTTTTAGGGATCCTTGTCCGCCGTATTGGTTCCGCCATTTTGAATTTGAGAAATTAGCAATTTTTTACCTCAGACTTGAATTTGGGCGCCCCTAAAGAGCTTCAAAAGACAAGTTCGAGAAGACAAAAGGAAATATTATGAGTAATTTCGAAATTTCATATCCGACATATTTGTTAAAGCATCTTGAATTTTAGGATTTTAAAATTTTTCATTTCTCATTAGGATTTTGCGACCCTAAAAATCATTAGAGAACAAGTTTCAACAGAAAATAGTTGTTAGTTTGGATTTAGAATGATAAAAACACAGACACAACACAACACACAAAAAATAGAACTTATATCAAAAACAGTATGGCGGAAAATTCTGTAAAATATCTTATGTTGTACTGAGTATAAAAAAAAATTCCCATCTCAATTTTTATTACGAATACATTAGTCAAAAATGTATTTCTCAGTGAAAATGCACTAATTTTGACCATTTATTTACTTACGGTATTTTTTACAATAACAATTAATGATTGTTCATGATTTTTTTATACTTATTGATGTTCGAAGGACCCTGTAGGCATAAAAAATCTGGTACTTGTTCTTAAGAAAATAGTTCAAAAAATTAAAAACTGTGAACAAAAAGGTGGGTCCATAAGAGACCCATCATGACGCAAAGGTTTAACTTTAGAAAAAATTTATTGAGATTGTCTCTGACACTCTCGAAATTGGATACCCTTTCCGTCTCATTTTACGTTTTGCCCTAAGGAGTCCCTTTCAGTAACTCATCTTTATATTTGAGCTTGAGTGAATATTTACTTTATAGCTTGGGGCACCACAAAGTTCATATTCGCCACTGTGATCGGGAAGTCGAAAGGATTACTCAACAGTGGCAGACTGCGGTTGAAGTTGTCTACTCCCGCATACAAACTGGGTATTATATACCCTCTCAGATCAAAAGCGACCACTGCGATGAATTAGGGAAGAATTTTCCAGAATCTGTCAAAGCTTCTGTTCGAAATCAAGAGTATTAGTTGATTTTATCCCGAGATCAATCTCATCAATTACTGGAAACTGGAAATTTGACACTTAAAGGCTACACGGAAATAAAAATAATATAATTATAATTATTAATCGGAAAAATAGCACAGGTCTGCAAATAATGGGTTTGTATTTGTTGTTGAAAAGCTATGGATCGTTTCCGGAGTAATTTGTGACGTAGAATCCGAATCCGGAATCAGAATCAGCCTATCACTTTAGGATTTTGAGATATTTGAGGTTATTTGCTCGAAAAATGGGACTTTTCGCTACTTTTGAGGTTATGTACAGGTCGCAAGAAATTTTTTTGGTTTTTTTCTCAAATGTCATTATTTAGCACTACTCTTTCCCTTCGAAATGAGCTATTAAACGGTCACGAGCGATTTTTTTTCACAAAGATACGCCCATATCAAGTTTTGACATTTATCCGAACGACCTTATGAGCATTCACATTGAGTCTTTGGTGCATACCATTCTGCATTTGAAAATTTATCTTGAAAATTTGTGCTTGCGGGTTTTGATGGTCTGTGAATAAGAATTTACAGTCAGAAAATTGAAATTTCCATTTTTAAGATGGGGGGTTCAAAATGGTGAATCGAAATTTACGAAATTAAACGATTTCGCTCTCTAAAAACTCTTACTCGGGGGTTTCGGAATTGCTGATTACAAAAATGGGGTCGCAAGATTGACATTTTCATTTGCAAGATGGCCGGCCGTTTTAAAATGGCGAACTGAAATTTACGGGGAAAAAAATATTGGTCTCTAAAATTCTGTACTTGAGAGATTTTTGAGTCACTGAGTACGAATGCATGTGTACAATATGCGAAGTCTTTTCTGTGTATTACGAAGGTCAACTTTCATGAGTCAATTTACTGGTCTAGCATAAACAACCTTAAATTTCTCAGGGTCCGAAAATTTTTCGAGAGCGAAATCGTTTAATTTCGTAAATTTCGATCCGCCATTTTGAATCCGCCATCTTAGAAATGGAAATGTCAATTTTCTGACTGTAAATTCTTATTCACAGACCATCAAAATCCGCAAGCACAAAATTTTCAAGATAAATTTTCGAAGGCAAAATGGTATGCACCAAAGACTCAATGTGAATGCTCATAAGGTTGTTCGGATAAATGTCAAAACTTGATATGGCCGTATCATTGTGAAAAAAAATCTCTCGTGACTATTTAATAGCTCATTTTGAAGGGAAAGAGCACATTACCTCAAATATCTCAAAATCCTGACGTGATAGGCCGATTCTGATTCCGGATTCAGATTCTACGTCACAAATTACTCCGGAAACGATCCATAGCTTTTCAACAACAAAACCTTGCAGACCTGTGTAGTTAGTCAAAGTGACTATTTTATCAGTTCTTTTCATCTCGAATATGTTTTATTGAGTTTTTTTTAGTAAAACTGTAGACAATTTTATCTCGAATAAAATGAGTCATGAAAAATTTTAATCGGATGAAAATTATTGATTTTTTATGACTGGAATCGATAGACAAATTTGAGTTGTTTTTAACTGTTTTTGGATTATACGATTCCACCAATAGAAATCTATTATTTTTATATGATTGAAATTTTTAATGATTCATTTCATTTGAGATAATATTGTCCACAGTTTCGCTAAAGAATATTCCTGTAAAATTTCATGTAAGATAACTTTTTAAATTTACTAAACATCTTTCTGAAAATTTTAGCAACGTAACATACGGAAATAAGATACTTCTGTTATCTTCTTTTTGGTAAAAATTTTGAAAAAAGTTGCAAGACTTATCAATAATTACAGTTCACTGTAAAAATTTTTACATCATTTTCACTCAAACAAAGTTGACAGTCGTTTTCTACCGTCTTCACTTGTATTTTCTAAATTTTCAGGGAGATATTTTGTAAAATAAAAAAGCCATCTTACATGAACTAGTACAGGAATTTGGTCATGTCCGCCACCTTTAATATTTTTATTTTTTGAGTTTACAACTTCCATATAATTGTGTTTACTTTTAGTACCTTTATTTAGAAAGTTTTTAGAGTTTTTTAAAAGATACAGTACCTTTATGCATTTTTAAACTAAAAATTTTGAGTTTTTTGGGCATTTTTTTGACATTTTTTGACTTTGAATAACTTTATTGTTTTTTAACCACTTGTAATGATTTTATTTTTATTTTGTTTCTTAAAATGTGTAGAAACTTTTTTTGTATGGAAAATAAAGTAAAATGACTGAAAATAAAGTTATAAATAAAATATAAAAATAAATAAAAATATCCCAAAGTATGAAAAAAAAAATTTGTAATTATTTTTCTAGCTGGAGTGATTTTTATACCCAAACAGTTGCTACACAATGTAAGGAACAAAATAAGAAGAATCATGACAATTGGTTAAAAAACAAAAAAGTTATTCAAAGTTAAGAAATGTCAAAAAAATGCCCAAAAAGCTCAAAATTTTTAGTTTAAAAATACATAAAGATATTAAACATAAAAAAATTATATGGAAGGTCTAAACTTCAAAAATAAAAATATTAAAGGTGGCGGCTCCCCTTAACTGGGATTTGACTCGGGTAAAAGCTGGCAGTCCTTTTTTTAGTATAGAGTATTTAAATAAAAAATATTTTTATTGTATCAGGTTAGAGTCTTGTGTATATAATTTTATAAGGATAGAAAAACTAGTCTTTCCATATATCCAAGTTTGATGTTTTATTTGACTTCTATTTTGTCGCACAGCTGTAATATGATTGTGTGATAGATATCTTAATCCGTTGGCCGATCTAGAGATCTAGAGGCTCGTTGGGATCAAGTTTCATATGCTATTAACTTGTCAGAATGGTCACTATTAACGTCATCACTGAATTTTTCATTTCTGCTTTTTATTGTAGCCTCTTCTTCAAATTATACTTAAATCATACTTGCATCGATATTTTAACAGTAAAATTTTATTGGTGCTTTAAAAATAATTGGGTGGTCTATGTTTCATATTTTTTATTGTACTTCAATATACATATTTTTTACTGGATTGATGAAGTACCGAAATTGATATTTCCTGATATAAATATAAACGTAAGTCATTTGTTTTTGAAATTTTGGGCTGTAAAAGTCAATTTTAAAGGTGATTTCACTCTTCGAGAGTTGATTATTGGGTTGACACTGGGTATTTATTACTTGGCGGGTATATACATCTGATGAGATCAGCCATATTTGGCAATGAATGCAGCGCATCGATTGGGTTGAAAACGACGGTTGGAAGACTTGAGAAGAATCGCAGTCTCGCTTAAAATGTGACCAGTTCAATGAAAACAGATCGATGTCTTCAGATTGATGACCCTTTTATAATTAAAATCAGCGGTTCATCATTTCCATCAAATTTTTATACCTCAAGGGAAACCGATATCATATGTTCTCTAAATCTGAATCAGTCAAAATCTACTAATTATCTGTGAAATTTGACTGATTCAAATAGCTAAAAAGAGGTTACTGTGAATCAGTCAAATTTCACTGATTACTTCAGTGAAAATTAACTGATTTAACAGTGAAAAATATTTTTCGCTGATAAATCAGTGAAAAGGCAAATCACTGATTCAATTGGTAAAAATTTGACTGATTCAGATTTAGAGAGTATATCTAAGGTAATGGATCAACCAGACTACGTGACTCAGATTTAGATTATATTCTTGTAAGATAATTTTCTAAGTAATTAGTAATTTATTTGACGTTTCTCAAATTTTTAAGAAGTTATTTTGTAAATTAAAAAAATAATTTCACAGGAATAAATTAATATATATTTCATTCACGATGCTCGGTTGATCCATAACCTTAATTATTTATTTTTCTCCCTAAATAATGTAACAAACTTTAGATTCTTGTTTTCAAGACAAGTTAATTTGTCATATGATTAACAATTGGATTTGAGGTTCATTAAGAGACGACTAATCAATAGAAACCTTGTAAAAATTAGAGACGCCTAAAAAACTTCGCTGCTCTTGAAACTTAATATCCATTGTCCCCTCTTTCAAATGAAATCCAATTACGTACCGCTTTGTAGTTAAAAGTACGGAAAATCCCAATGTTAAGAACTTAATAACCAACTTTTTAAAATACTTGTAGAAGTGAAACAGGAAAAGAATTGAGTAACTGTATTAAAAATATTTCTTAACTTTTGTAGTATGAATAGAATTGCAATTTGACCCGTGGAATTGAAAGTTTGCGAAAGAGATTGTCACAACAGAGCAGTTTCCTATATCGATCTTCGTGGATCGAACATTTAGTGGATTGGATCGTGCAGAACTGACAATGGGAACTAGGCGTGCGGAAAGCAAATCAGGGACTATCAATGGTAATTAACTTGCCGACGATTCGTGATCTCGCGGACAATTAATTCGCTCTCGCAGTCCTTTGCTTCCTTGCGCTGAGATCTGTGGGCCATTAATTGACGATGTTGCGATACCAATCAGTTGGACTCGTTTTGTGTAAAGGGTGTCGGTCCCGTGGCTCGTTATATTCGATCCGAATAATAATTAGTGTTCGACGCTTTTACTCTGTTATTCGTGATTAGTAACGAAACGAGTCGATAACTTGTTGGCAACCTTGAGAATTTTGTAAAATTAATATTCAGCTTCATTTTAAAAATGTTGGTACAGTATATAAAATAACTGAATGGGCGACTCAGAAACTGAAGTTTGAATTTTAAGATCAGGGTAAGAGGTAGAGGAGGGTCAAAATTCTTAAATAATAATTTTGGCTTAAAAATTTTGCTTGGAAATACCATTGAGAAAAATAATTAGTTAATCTGACAATTTTTGTTTGTAGAATATATGACTTTTTGATCCGCCACCTTTAATATTTTTATTTTTTGAGTTTAGACCTTTCATATAATGAAAAATGAGAAAAGCATTATATTTTGCACCTTTATTTAGAAAGGATTTGGTTTTCTTTAAATTCCAGCACCTTTATGTAATATAAAACTAAAAATTTTGAGTTTTTAGGGCACTTTTTGACTTTGAATAACTTTTTTGTTTTTTAACCACTTGTAATGATTTTATTTTTATTTTGTTTCTTAAAATGTGTAGCAACTTTTTTTGTATGGAAAATAAAGTAATATGACTAAAAATAAAGTTATAAATAAAATATAAAAATAAATAAATTCGTGATTAGTAACGAAACGAGTCGAGAACCTGTTGGCAACGTTGAGAATTTTGAAAAATTAATATTTAGCTTCATTTTAAAAATATTGGTACAGTATATAAAATACAACAGTAATCAACGATTTTTAAGAGTTACTGTTTACTAAACATTAAACAGGAAAGATGGAAAATTTTCACATCACTCATGAATTTAATTACTTTTTTATGTGGAAAATAAGAGAATCATCTTATTTTGCGCTTTACAAGCTTTTGAACTTCTCTAGTTTACATTTTTGAATTTTTTCATTTATCGAGATTCAAATTTTCATATTTGAACCATTTAATTTATAAATTAAAAAATTTTCCAAATTCAAAATTAGAAAAACTTCCATTGTCCAGATTTATTCTTGATTATTAAAATTATCGAACCATCTCGCGTTTCAAATTTCTTCATTTTTGAATTCTTTAGTCTTGAAATTTTCTAGTTATCAGAATTTTTAGTATCCAGATCCTCATTTTTTCAAAGTTCGTTGCTCTCAAAAGAGGAAATTCTCAGAATAGAAACATTTTGAATTAGAAAATATGAAGATTTGGGGGGATATTAAATTATTCAATAATCGTAGAAGAAGCTAACTCAGTGGACACTCACACTTCACTCAGATAAAAAATTTGATTGAATAAAAAAAGAAATTATTTGTTTGAAAGACTTTCTTTGATTTAAAGAAATGATAAATAAATAACCAAATAAAAATTTGTTCAAATCAAATAAATTTCTGCCTTATAATCAAACAAATTATATTTTTGACCATTTATCAATGCATTAATTTCTTTGTTTTGGAGAAAAATTAATTTGATTCAAACAAATATTTATTTGATTCAAAGATATTTTATTTGAATGAAACAAATTTTATTTCATTTAAACAAATCATTTCTTTAAATCAAAGAAAGTCTTTCAAACAAATCATTTTAATTCTTTCTTTGATTTTTTTGATTTACAAAAATTTTCTTTAATGTAAAGAAATCTATGTCTTTAGATCAAAGAAAAGTTTTTCGAATTAACAAAACTTTCTTTAATTCAAAGACATTTTTTCTTTGACCGTATATCAAAGAAATGTTTCTTTGATTCAAAGAAAGTTTTTTCTCAGTGCTGAGAAATAAATGCTATTGAATCAATAGGATTTTTTGCAAAGCATGTGTATTATTGAATCAAAAGAATATATCACAACAACCAATAAACGTGCTACAAATTCTATAGCATATTGATTTGAATCAATGATATACATGCTTTCGGCAGCAATTCTATAGATTCAATAGCACTTTTATCTCAGCCTGCGTAAACGAATTGTTTTCAAACCTTTTTGGAGATTCTGGAAGGAATTTCAATCAGTTGAGTGGATCGAAAGAGCTTTCATCTGCATCTGATTGAGGTGTCACTTTACAGTAGAGCTGGTATGCATGTATGCAAATGAAAGCGACTGGGTGCGTGAGTTCTTCCACTTTATTCGTGGTTTTCAGATCGCTCGAATCGCGCATTCTAACCTACCACACGTAAAAACGTTCACCAGACGAATCTACAGAAACACATCTATAGTATATGTCATATTGACACGAGTCGTTCGTAAAATCTTCTTAAGCCTGCGTTAAACGCAATGCAGTTCTTCATTATGCAGACACGCCTTTAAAGAGTCGAATGAAGAGCGACGCCTCTTGAAATGATGCTTTGGAAAGACAGACTTTGATACAAAGCTCAATAGTAATATCGATGTCAGGGTCATCGTACCCAGATACCATTCCATTCTCATTCCCGGAATTCCTCCGATTTTAAAAATTTTGAGTCTTAAAAAGGGGTATGAGTTAAATTTCACCCTTTTCAAATATTAACGACACAAAAGCATAACAATGTTACGTGAAAATTATACTCTGCAAAGAAATATACGTTTTTTGGTTGTTTTTAATATTTATCCTTATTTTTCAGGAAAAAGAGGAAAAAAGCAATAACTCCAAAAATTAGCAAGTTTTTTTTATACATTTTCTCCATTTAGGTAAAAAGGTTTCAGTAAAAAACACTGATTAGGGCTCTGATCTGTGTTGAAAGTCTGATTAATTCGATGGACCCTCAAGCCAATTTTCCAATAATGTACAGATATTTAAGGCCATGGGCCATTCAGGTCATGTGACCAGTTCAATCACTAGCCATCGATTTTTTTCTCCATGTATAAAAATTCAAATAAAAATAAATCGGTCAAAATTTAGGAAATGATCAATAATAGCATATGGAAGGAATAGTGTATTAAAATAACAATTACAGAACTGTAATTGCCGATAAAGCTTCAGTTGTATATTTAAAAATTTAAAAAAACTGCAGAATTTTCACAAAAACGAAGTTAACAGACTTCCTTATTATCTTTTAATATATTTACCAAATTTTGAGCAAGATATTTTATAAACAAAAAAAGTTATCTTACATGGTTGAATTAACATATAATTTTTGTCACGTGACCTGCTTGGCCCATGGTCTTAAAATATTTTATAAAGTGTAAAGTTGACATATAAAAATAATTAAAGCGAGAAATGTTAGCGTCGTTTGAAAAAACAGTAGAAATTTTTTAATCTCAATTTTACGCTGGTCCAGATATATTTTTCTATGGATGAATATATATATTATCCGTTTCGATAAGTTGTTACAATGCATAATTCTGATGCTTTGTGCTTATCGCCCTGATGAGCATGAAACGATAATTCCACTTATGTAGACACAACTTTCCTCGAATATGCACTGTGAGCGAAAGTTTTTTTCGAAACTGTGCCAAAGCTTCTGTTTTATCATTCGATCTTTCCCGAATCACTCCTTCGGGGTTTCATCTCATTTCGACCGGATGTGTAGCAGTTATGGTGATCAGAACACCATGTATAAATTTAGAAGCTAGGGAACTTCACCCTTGAAACGGTTGAAGCTCTGTTTGGATGAGGTTCTTATTTTTGGGATTCGCTTCGTCTTATAAGATGCTATACATCCCTCCCCTTTTAACACGTAATCAGTGATTATTATAATATCAAGTTTAATTTATTTCGCAGAAAATATATTTAGTCGGCTTTCTTTAAGATAGTTCATCCAGGAAAATTAGTCCACATGCAAAAATAGATAATTCTGCTTTCATAAATAGCAATATTATTATTGAAGGGCTAATTTGAAAAAGAAAATATTATTTTTCATGAAAAAAATTTGAAACAGAGCAAAATAATTTCACTAACCAGTTTTATTTTTGCCCCAACTTTTTTACATTCTCATCATGGATGAGAAGGTATTGGTTTTATGTGAAAAATGACTTTCGATATTTTCATCAAATCTTTACGTTTTGAGACCCTCTGAGTCATAAAAAAGGGTTTTTACGAAAGTGTCTGTCTGTCTGTCTGTCTGTAGGTCGTGTGCGGCATAACTCTCGATAGAATTATCAGATTGAATTGAGCTTTGGTACACTTTATCGGAGCCGAAAAAGTAAGGACAAGTTCGTTAACCAGCCACATCCAATCAAAATTGAGGGATTGAGCACTACTTTTGTGTTTTTGAAAATAATTTTTTAAAAAAATTAAAAATTTCAATACTGGTTTTTGATAGTGCTCATAAATCTCTACAAATTATCCTGATAACATTTTTTGATTAAATCAAAATTAGAAATGTCACAGCATATTCAAATTCGAAAAAACTCAATATCAAAATTCTATTTTCAAGTTAAATTATACGAGATACGAAAAAACGTTATGATACAATATTATTAAATAAATAAAGACCTACAAATTTGAATTGTAACATTTTTTCATAAGATGCATATTTATCTTTTTAATTAAAAAAAGAACTATTGAAAATCCAAAATTCAATTTTTTAGCAATAATATTCGAAACACGAAAAAAACGTAAGAATACAAAGTTGTTCGTTTCAAAAGATCTACAAATTTTGTCTCACACAGTTTCTGATAAAACATATATTTTTCGTTTCAATTCCAAAAATTCGATAAAAATGAAAAAATTCCATTTTTTAGACAAAATATGTGAGATACAAAAAAAACATTCAGATGGAAAATTGTTTGCCTAAATCAGGTCTACAAATTCTGATAAAGAAATTTCGGGACAGGATGTATATTTTATGTTTTGATTATGAATATTAAAAAAATCCGATTTTTTTCACCAAAATATGTGAGATACGAAATAAGCGTTGTTCTGCAAAATCGTTTCCTTATATAAAGTCTACGATTGTTTTTCCTTTTTGAGAGATTTGGAAGAAAATAAATTATTTTAATCATGTAATTTATTAAAAAGTTACTGAAATGTGTACAGAAAATCGAGCGCGAAGCGCGAGCGCCATGATGAGAATGTGTTCCTTAAGGCTGACAGAGCCTTAAGTAAATTGAATTTCCTGTTTCACTTAATTTCAAAAAGAAATTGAGTGACTTTGAGAAAATGTGTAATTCACATCATCTGTGATATTATTATAAAATTGGTTTGAGCTTCATTATCAAGTTATAATAAATAAACTTGAATGTATGTGAAGAGCACAAGACCCAGCGCGAAGCGCGAGGTCCAGAAAGAACGGAGCGCGAAGCGCGACGATCAAATCGCGCGCCCTAGGCGCGCTCAAACTTGCGAGCGAAGCGAGCTGCGCGCGAAGCGCGCGATGAGAATGTGCCCGCGAAGAGGGCAGATTTTTTCTTATTGCTTTTTACCAAAGTTTAAACAATTATGAGATTCTAATAAATTACGAATTACTTTTTCAAGGAAAAGATTCTCTACAACTTAACTGTTTCCAATTTCTGAAAATGAATCAATTATTATCAAATTCAGATATTTGTTTACAAAAATTTCGTTGTCGAAAATTGATTTTCAATGGTTTCAGTCATTAAAGAATTTATTTTGAAAAATTGAAAACGGTGCAGTTGTGGAGAATCTTTTTTCTGAAAAAATGATTCGTGATTTATTAGAATCGCATCATTTTGTAAAATTTGGTATGAAGCGATAAGGAAAAAAGTTGGGCAAAAATAAAATTTGTTACATATATTATTTTTCTGGATTTTAAATTTTTTTCATGGAAAATAATCTTTTCTCTTTCAAATTAGCCCTTCAATAATAATATCGCTACTCTTGAAAGCAAAATTATCTACTTTTGTCTGTGGTCTAATTTTCCTGGATGAACTAGCTTAACACTAGAATTCAGAAAACTCTGATTTTTTATTTTAATGAAAAAACTAATTCTCAGTCTGTTATATTGACTCAGCCATTTTGAATTTTATAATTTTGTTTTCTGAATCCTTTTCTACGAATCTGTTTTACCGCAAAATCTTTTTCATGCTTGATTTAAAATTTTTTTGTAATTGATGTCTCATTATAACCCCTGCAGAAATTTTGGTGAGGCGCCGATCGGGCCCCGATAATTTTTTATTTCTACAAATAGTAAAATTTAAAAGTTTTTCGTTTAATAACAATAAATAGTTAGTTCAAAAAAATTTATTTCCCAAATTCAGATTAGTGATGTAACAGTATAATCAAAAAGTATACAAACAGTATAATCTTCAAACTCATCTTCGTAGTCTATAGAACTATTCGATACTTCTGAACCTAAAAATAAATTACATTATTAATAATTTCCTTTCTTAAAAATTCACTCTGGAAAATTGAATATACGATATAAAAAAAAATGAAACACAGTAACGTTCTACACTTAAAATTATATTTTTCTTTTCATTTCAAATTACCCTTAATAAAAAAATATTTCAAGTAATAGTCTAATTCATTACAATGTTAGGATTTATGTAATGAATCTAGTGAATTAACTTAGCTTGATCTATAATGCGGGTATACACGGAGAAACTTTTTATATCAATTTTTATTACAGTATTTTTCAATTTAGGGAAAAACGTATCCCTTTGAGAATTTTTGTTAGTAAAAATACTAAACTTTATAATAATGATATGAAATTTCAGCATAGTTCATAGCAAATTTTACTATAGTTTATACTAAAGTTTCATATCATTATTATAAAGTTTAGTATTTTTACTAACAAAAATTCTCAAAGTGACGTTTTTCCCTAAATTGAAAAATACTATAGTAAAAATTGATCTAAAAAGTTTCTCCGTGTAAGAAATCTCACCAACGATTCTGTGCTTCCGAACTCGCCATGTACTTTTTGCTTTTGGCATTTTAATTTCAATATAGTCACTGCAATATCACAACCACAACACAAAATTTGAAAATAATCTTGTCTATCATAATCCGATGTGGTCCCGACCCGGGCCACACCATGTGCCCCCCTGCGGCCACATGTGGAAAATCCGATCGGGCCCGGATCGGAACTTGGGAACAAGTTGGGCAATTTCCGCACGGGGAGATTCGATTAAAATAAAATGGTACGTTGTTAAAAAAAATTGGGTTTAGGGTCTAAAAATGATTAAGTCAATTTAATCAGATGTTTCGGCTCAGATCAGAACCCTACATTATTTTTAATTATTCGATTAAAAATTCGCGAACCCCAAAACAGGCATTTTTTTGGAGTCATCTTTTATTTAAAGAAACTCAAGTTATTTTTAATCCATCTCTTGAATTTAGATCAATAGAACTCGTGTCTACGTATTTAAAACTTTTCTTTTCCGGAGGAGGGATTCCGGAGGAGGCATCTCTGGGATTTGCAAAAAGGGTGCAAAATCGTGAACACAGCTGCCACGACGACTGTTCCCAAAATAACATTCGGGGGCGTCCAACGAGAGTAGCATGAAGCAAAGATTAT
Source organism: Diplolepis rosae (assembly GCA_030998225.1). Classification (NCBI taxonomy): domain Eukaryota; kingdom Metazoa; phylum Arthropoda; class Insecta; order Hymenoptera; family Diplolepididae; genus Diplolepis; species Diplolepis rosae. The sequence goes on along the minus strand of JAPYXD010000710.1, from coordinate 29,895,786 downwards.
TTTCCGAATGAATCACGTACGCCGATTCATACAATTCAGCTCGACTCTTTTAGAGGTAGATTAGTCAAGTCTACAAATTGTGAAAAACACCGGATGTTAACTATTTTCGCACTCAATTTATTATGAAGCTATACTGAGTCCTAGTATACTAATTTTGAATCTATAGTTTCGAGAATCTATGACTATATCTTCGGATGATATAAATTTAGGAAATTTATAATTTTTTTCTGAGATCATTTCTTTCTTACTCATCCCTGAAGTTAGCTGAACAAATATTCAAATAGGAAGTTATAATTTTTTCGTTTCAATGATTTCTGTGTAGAGATTTTTTTTTCCATTTAAAAGTTAATTTATTCTTTTTCTAACCACTTTCTGCAGCTAATTTGTGTGACAATCTGAAGTACTAATACGTTGTGAATAGTATGTTAATAAGAGTTGTAAAAAAGTGTGAGCATATGTTGCTACATCCTGTATTTGCTCTGTAACTATCAAGGATTATGTATTCCCGTTGAACGTCGACGTCTTAACTGACATAAAAATATAGTTTCTTTGAAAAACGGATGTGTAACGTAGGAAGAGCACAGTGGTTGTATTCAACATTATTTGCTTTTATGGCCCCAATTAGAAAGAATTTGAACTCGGAAATACTCTTAGTCTGATTATTGATATGGAAGTACGGGTAAAAAGCTCTAAAGCACGTAATTATATGTGGTATAACTTTCATAGAAACGACGGAAAATTTAGATATCACTGAGTTTATATCAGAGATAGATCATTCATGGACTCTGTCCAGACGGCGCCTCGACGGTTGAGAAGAAGATAGCAAAAACGTCGGGAATCAAAAAAGGATAGGATATATAGAGGGGAGATGAAAAGAGGGAGAGTCTGGTCGATTTGACCGAGACAATACTGCGAAATGAACGCAACTCTTTTCATTAATACTATTATTTCTCATGTACTTTTAATTTTTGTGTGAATATTTCTTATGTAATTTGAATATTTAAGGTTTTTATTCAAATTGTAGAGTAATATATAAATATTGTAGACACAAAAATACAAAAGCTACAACTAGGAATTGTATGAAATTCGAGAAAAATTAACTAAAAAAGAATTTTATTAAATTATTACAATATGGATTTTAAACTTAAGGGGATCCGCCACCTTTAATATTTTTATTCTTTGAGTTTAGACCTTCCATATAATTTTTTTATGTTTAGTGCCTTTATTTAGAAAGCTTTTGGGCTTTTTTGAAATTCCAGCACCTTTATGTATTTTTAAACTAAAAATTTTGAGTTTTTAAGGCATTTATTGACTTTGAATAACTTTTTCGTTTTTCAACCAATTGTCATGATTCACTTTTTATTTTATTCCTTATAATGTGTAGCAACTTTTTTTATTGTAAAGACTATTACTAAAAAAAAACTACAAAATTTTGTTTTTCTTCATATTTTGGGATATTTTTATTTTTTTATTTTATTTTATTTGTAACTTCTTCTCAATCATGTTACCTTCTTTAACATACATAAAAGTTGCTACACATTGCAAGGAACAAAATAATAATAAAATCATGAGAATTGGTTAAAAAATAAAAAAGTTATTCAAAGCCAAAAAATGCCCTAAAAACTCAAAATTTTTAGTTTTATAATACATAAAGGTGCTGGAATTAAAAAAAAACCAAATTCTTTCTAAATAAAGGTGCAAAACATAATGCTTTTCTCATTTTTAATTATATGAAAGGTCTAAACTCAAAAAATATTTAAAGGTGGCGGATCAAAAAGTCATATATTTTACAAACAAAAATAGTCAGATTAACTAATTATTTTTCTCAATGGTATTTCCAAGCAAAATTTTTAAGCCAAAATTAGTATTTAAGAATTTTGACCCTCCTCTACCTCTTACTCTGATCTTAAAATTCAAACTTCAGTTTCTGAGTCGATGATTCAGTTATTTTATCTCTGAATTTAATGGAAGTTTCAGAGAATCCACCTTAAATCCTTTTTTAATGTAATTAAACTCACTTCAGTTGAATCGAACTAGATTCGATTTAGTTAATTTACTTCAAGTGAATGAAATGTGTTTCAATTTAATGAAAGTTAGGTGGATCCTTTTATTATATCAGCTTGAATTCACTTTCAGTTCAGATTAAAATATTTTATCAGTTATTGTTCCAACTTCTTCATTAATTTTAGCAAAAAATGTCGGAAATGATGTAATATATTTCTGATAAAATCTCTCTAAAAAGAATCATTGTTAATTTAAATTGATAGTGAATAAAGGGAAATGAACTTTAACATTTGTCGGTGAGATGAGTTTTTTTTTACCCAGAACGATCATCAATAAGAGATAATTTTACTCTCGGTGTTTACTCCAAGTTATGATTTTTCTCCATGTGTGATTTTTAGCAAGTGGTTCCATTTAGATAACATTATATCACACAGAATTTGCCACATAGAATTAAAATGTACTTTTATTATATTACTCCAATGACATAAGTACATCAAAGATTTTATTATGCACATTACATGAGACTGTAAATGCATTACACAGATATACATGGTTTTGTTATGGAGTAGCTGAGGTTCATTTCCAAAGTAATTTTTGGTCACGTTTTTGAGTAATCCTAACCTAAAAGTGCGAAAAACACAGTTTTTCGCTACATTTGAGCATCGATAACTTCGCGAATTTTTATTATTTTTCAAATATGAGAAAACCATCAAAACGAGCCACTTTTCAGCTTTCCATTTCACTATTTACATGTATTATTTTAACTTTTCTAACCGGAGATATCGCCGATTGAAGAAAATAAAAATGCAGGTTTCGCAATGACCGATATATAGCGGGAAAAAATGATAGGATCCTATAATTTTTTTTTTCAATCGGCGATATCTCCGGTTAGAAAAATTAAAATAATACATGTAAATAGTGAAATGGAAAGCCCAAAAGTGGCTCTTTTTGTTGGTTTTCTCATATCTAAAAAATAATAAAAATTCGCGAAGTTATCGATGCTCAAATATAGCGAAAAACCGTTTTTTTCGCACTTTTAGGTTAGGATTACTTGACAACCTGACATGATGGAGAAATTCTGAGCCCAGATTCGCTCCCTACGCCAAAATTACTTCGGAAATGACTATCGGTATTTCTATAACAAACACAACCTCATATTTTGTAGACCTGTGTTATGGTTAAAAATTTTGCCGTACTTATACTTTTCCAAGCACATTTGTTTTTTTATCATCGATATACTTCCTTTTACTATTGATCAATCCATTTAGCTGTGGGTTTTATTTATTCGCTTCTTGCGCATTGCGTGGGTAAGTTTATTGAGTCGAATGTCTCAATGAACCGATTAACTATAACAGGAACGTGAAAGCTATCTATATAGTAATAGGAAATAAATTTCCTCTATCCTCATTCTACTACGTTTTTCCTTTTTCTCTTGAAAACATAAACGAAAAGACGTAGAGTGATATAGAAGGAGCCAGGGTGATGCCAAGTTTGGCCCGTTACCATATTTCCATTCATTAGTTGACCTTCTCTTTACAGAAGTCAGCGACCTATTGCGTTTAAAATCATGTCTACGAGTGTTGTGTGATCGACTTTGAAATTCAATAACCTTTCACGCGGCGCCAGAACCTCATTTTACTATAAATCCACTTGTTTGGGTGATTGTCGCCCCTTCAGAGATGTGTATTGGGACTTTTTATATTAAGGGATACCAATACTGTAAGGGCCAGAAAAAAGCGTTTTTTTGACAATTTTTTTTGGGTGGAAGAAAAGGTGATAGAGAAATAATACTTGGAGTAGTTATTGAGTATATATTTAAGTATATTAAAAAAATATTTGCAGAAAAATATTACAAAATGGTAATACTGCTGCAATTCTTCCAAAGCATATTGAATTTGAGGCGATCTGCGGCACGCACTATAACTGGTGAGAATTTGAAGCTGGAAAAAAAATAATCTATGTAATCTACATGAGTGTAGCTACTCTCTAAATCTGAATCAGTCAAATTTTCACTGATTGAATCAGTGAGTTGCCTTTTCACTGATTCATCCTCGAAAAACTATTTTTCACTGTTAAATCAGTTAATTCTTACTGATTCATCTGTGAAAAAAAATATTTTTCACTGTCAAATCAGTCAATTTTCACTGAAATAATCATTGAAATTTGACTAATGTACAGTAACTTCTTTTTAGTTATTTAAATCAGTCAAATTTCACTGATAATCAGTAGATTCTGACTGATTCAAATTTAGAGAGTAGTGAACCACGTAGGGGATTTTAGAAATATTGATTTTTGTGTAATTGGTGAGTGTTTGAATAAAATTTTTTTCATTTCTCGTTATTTTGGCATAGGGTCAGATTCTTTTTATTTTCTTCGATTAAAATATTCATCATTAGATATAAAAATACTCAAAAAGAAAGTAAGGCAAACGTTTCGGCCACATATGGGGGCCCTCTTCAGTGCCATAAATTCAAAGATTAATTCAAAATTTCTGTAAAACATTTGAATATAGGAGATAATTAAAATAAGGATTGTCATAGAATTCAAAAACTTATCTCATAGCTTGCAATTCAAAATGAAGTAGTCCAGTATGCAGCATCACGAATTCAAAAAATATTTAGAGTTCACTATGAATAAAAAACCGGATAAATGAGAAAACATAAAAAAATTTGTACACGAACCGACCGGAATTTTTTTAAAAAAATTTTATTATTATACAAGGATGCCATATTGGTTATCAATGGCAAAACGCGAACAAGGTTTACATTTTTAAAAACTTTCCGTGAAGAGGGTCAATATAATAGCAGACATGTTATCAAACATGTCACTTTAAAATGTTTGAATAAAGTCGTTTAATTTATACCAAAAAAAGACAGTCACTTGTTAATAAATATTGTTTAAATTAACTAATTAAAAATTCCCTACGTGGTTTACTTAAAAATGTTATTTCAAAGTTGCGGTTAAATTTTCAAATAAAAAGATTGAAAATTGTTAGAGTTATGCTGCGTGCCGTTTTGAAAAATCATATTTCGAGAAAAACGCGTTTAAAGTTTTGAAATGTGTTATAGACATGAACAAATGAAAAGATTCTACTCTTAGAAAACTCTTACAAATTTTTTTTTAGAGATTGGACTTTTTGCCTCATATTTTAGAAGGCTCAAAGCATCTTTTAAGCCAATAAAAGAAAAAATGATTTTTTGAAAATTTTACAGTGGTGTTGCCCCTTAATTTGCAAATCAAATACTTTGTTGGAATAATTTAGGACGCTGGTAGTTTATTACGTGTGATATAATCGAACTACTATTATGATATACTATATTTATTATAGTAGATTTAGTTTGATTTCGAAGCTAATGCCTCGCCATAAAAATATTTGTGTTTCTAGCCTAGGCCTAATGCTTCTGAGTGATTGGATCTGATATTATTTATGTATCTGATGCTACGATATAAATTCTGACCTAGACGAATATTAACGTATTCTTTGGAAGAATTCCATTCAGTAAATCAGAGGAAATCTTTATTCGAATGGTATAGTTTGATTCTATGTTCGGTTGTTAATATGTTAGATATTAATGTATATCTCTATTCCTGAAGTTAGTTTCCGCAATTATTGACAATTGCCAAACTTCTCTAATGATAGAGTATCGAAAATTAATGTAGAAAGAATTCTACTATTGTGCTTTTAATATCATTCGGGATTTATTTTATTTATAGATTATATATTATTTCAGGTTTTCTTTCAAATCTCATTTTGTTAGATCGTATCGTGTGAAACTTTTTTCAATCATCGTGACTTATGACTCTTTGTAATATAAGATTGGATTCTGTATAGTTTCGGGAAATGCTGATTCATCTTGTATTATTCGGACGTTCTAAAATCGCATTCGTTAAAATCTAATCACCTATACAGTCTCTAAAACTTCTATAGCATTAAAATACCATACAACGAATGTTGCGAACAACTAGTAGGATTGCAGGTACAAAAATCGATCAAATCTGGGCGTTTCTTTTCTCTTATGTTTTCTTGTATATAAGTATAAAAACATGTGAATAAAAAATCTAATTATTATAGCTATATCGGCATATTTATAGCAATGAGTAGAAAGTGAGAATTTCACTGTGGAAAACTCTGGAAAAATTCCATTTGTATATGTATATTTTAATGTGTCCAATTTTACAGAAATTACTGAATTAAAGAATGATTGAAAATCAATGATTTAAAGGTTAAATATACTGGTTCTTTGATTTCCAAAAAGTATTTCTATTAGCAATTTCTTCATAATTTGGTTTATAGGGGAGAAGCGGCTAAATTATGATAAATTATGATTTGGATAGCTTGATATCATAACTGATTTGTTCAATAAATAAATCTTTTATGGAAAACAGGAAAAGCAGGTATTTATCGAGTTTTCTGGAGGACGCGAAACGCGTCAATTTAACCGCCACACTGAGAAAAAAATTTATCCAACAAAACTTTTTTTGTTGTCCTGACAAAACATTTTGTTTGAGTAACAAAATTTGATTTATATAGCAAAATGTTTTTTTGGCACAACAAAAGAATTTTGTTAGCTCAATACTAACAAAATATTTTTGTTGATTTGACAAAACTGTTTTTTCAGTGCATGGCGGCTAACTTGGTGCGGATATATTACAATCTATTCTTGCTATGCATTGGTTATTTGTTCTAGATTTTAAATTATATTTGAATAGTAAAATTCACTTGTGAGACATTTTATTAGTTTTATGTACTTACAGTTTTGAACGTTCATTGAACGATGACAAAATTTTTTTTTCCATAAAAAAATTAATTATTATATTTATATTTAGGGCCCTTCAAATATACAATCGTTCATGAACAGTACAGTATTTTTTAATTTTCTGAACCAAAAACTAATCATTTAGTCTAAAAGAAAATTTTTTCTATCGTTCAATGAACGTTCAAAACTGTAAGTACATATTAGTTCTAAACTAATTTTGAGGTACAGATAGAATATATATTCTATTTTTTTATACAGCAATACAGGAAATTGTGTTTATTAAATTTGATGGATTATTAAAAAACATCATTGTAAAGAATTATGAAAATTTTTTATTAAAGAACACGCGTTTATAATATTAATAACATCAGAGAACTTATAAATTTTGGGAACAATCAGACTTTTTTAATAAACTTCACCTGTTACCTAATTTCTTCTAATATCAACCATTTTTGTAAACTATATTAATTTTTATATTATTTCTCAGTAAAAAACATCACTCTTTAATATATTTTAAATACATCAAAATTGAGAAAACATTGAAAAAATACAACTTTTCTATCGCAATTTAGGCACGCTGAATCCAAAAATCACCATCATTTTGCTTAATCAGCTCTTCTTTTTCGATATTGTAAAAAAAACTGTTTTTTCGATATGCAAACATTCAAATTCGTATTTTTTTTCTGTCAAATATTTCAACCAAAAACAATTCATAATGTAGCTATGGGTCTTAATTGAACTAAAAAACCTTAAATAATACACATTCATAAAGTTATTTCCTTCAAAAATCATGTTAAAACGAACAAAACTCGATATTTTAGCCAAAATTCAGCAATTATCAAAATTCAAAGCGCTGTTACACAAACAATTTTTTTTTTATTTATTTGTCTTCGTGATTTTATAAATATTTTAACGTAATCGAATAAAAATTGGCGAAATGGTACTAAATATTTAAAAAACGTTTTTTTTGCAATGTCCTAAAAACAAGAGCTGATTGAGCAAAATAATGGTCATTTTTGGATTCAGCGTCCCCAAATTACCCTAAAAAAGTAGTTGCATACTGCAGCAAACAGAAATTTTTTTTTGTCGGCCAGTGTAAGATACTTTGCAAGAATGAATATGATTGGGCTATTTTCGTTTACTTAGATATTATCATTTTTTGTAAATAAGCGTGCGTTAATTAAGCCGCTTCTTCCCTATTACATGTATTTTAAAATCATATCACGTTTTGGAAATAAACATCAAATACATTAATTGTGGAACTTCAACAAAAATTATTTAATGTCTGTGTTAAACACTTTTTTATGCATTTATAATCTTCAATATTTGAAAAAAGAGTTTATTTAAATAATAAATACATTTTTCGTGATAATACAATTAATTATACAAGCACACCTGAATAAATAAATATCAAGTGGTAACTCGCACGTCAATATTTATTGTCTTTTTCACATTTTACATTATAACAAAAAATAATGTTTCGCCCATACATTCAGACTCCTTCATGTCTTCTGGACTCTTAGAAATGATAATTTTATTCGAAATGAAGTATCCTGTATTAAAGATGCTTGTGTATCTTCACGGGATGTTATCATGGGGAGAATGCTGTCCTGTATCCAGTAATAGGACACGCTGGTCATGATGACATGGCGCGTTGGCTGCTCATACACCACAAACAGAAGAAGAGCATAGAATATATGAGATGAAAAGAATATGGGGAGGGTATAATTTTGGTTTAAGTGTAAACGGGTACAAGTTTCATTAAGACTGGTTACAGTCGCTACCTGGACAACTATTTTCAATTTTAACGACATTTACTCGGCATGGAAAGTAGAACGAGGATTATTTCAAATATTATAGACACAATGTTGTTTTAAAAATAATTTATCCATAAAATATGAAAGTAATAAGATGATAAAATAGTAAAGCAGCAAGAAAATAATTCAATCATAGGAATAATATTATCAGAAATTTGAACAATATGAAGATTGTTGCCAAGAAGTTGTGTTTGGATTGTTGATTTTTTTAGATGTTGACTGGACATTCAACAAAGGTGGAGAAGGAAATTTCTAAAATATAGAATATCGGTGCAAAATTTTACATTTAGATTTTGGCTATAATCTTCCATTTCTAACTTTACCTTGATCCCAAGTGCGAATTGCCGAAGGTGATAATACGGCACGATATTGACCCAATCTCGGCAGCCAAGAGTCGGCAATTGTTATTGGGCCAGTGTCACTGTTTGCATCGGTCAAGTGCTGGGCCGACGTCGGCGGCCTTTTTCGACTGTTTAAATTTACCGACCTTCAGCCGAAACTTGGCCCAGTATCGGCCCTATACCAAGCCGATTGTCATTTTTACTATGGCATCCAGTTCTGAAAGTAGAAGAGCCAGAGTCGGGCTCATGGACGGCACATTACTGGGCCATGTGTCACTTTTACCACGGCAAACCATCCTGGAAGTGAGAAAACCATAGTTCGGCACAGCATTGGCCCGTTGCTGTGCCGAAAACAAGTGCTGGCGGCCAGAGTTTGGGCCAGCATTGGCCGCCAAGTGCATACCGGAGTTATCATTCCAGCAACGGAACGATATTGGCAGCCGATCTTCGGCAAATTTTTGGCGATGCTGGGCCAGTGTTGGGCCGTATCTAATTTCGCACTTGGGATATTATTAAAAAAATGTCACTGTTAAATCAGTCAATTTTCACTGAAATAATCAGTTAAATTTGACTGATTTACAGTAACCTCTTTTTAGCTATTTGAATCAGTCAAATTTTACTGATAATCAGTAGATTTTGACTGATTCAAATTTAGAGAATATGTAAAATTACTGGTACTTTAATTTCACATTTTTTTTACCACGACCTATATCAATGAAAAAATATTATTAGTAAAATTAATAAATCTAATAATAATAGTAAATTTTTGTAGTAACTTCTCTTTTTTCAACGATTTTCTTTGTAGCATTGATTAAACCGGAAGTTAAGTGGTCGTAACGGGGTTTACGTTTCCCGTGAAAATATATAATAATTTGCCTTTGTGAAGGTAATTGCTTTGTTGAAAAATTTGAAATTAGCGTGAGAAAATAAATGAAATTGTATATATATTTATTGGGAAAAAAAAGTTATTGAAGGGTGCTGGCTATCGCGAAAAAAAGGGATTTTATGTTGTTGTGGGTATTGAGAAAAACGCGTTTTCCGATTTAACACGAGGGACACAATATCTGACGAAGACGGATCACTGCATTATTAATTTAATAATCGATATTTCCCTTCTTGTACCGCAAATAACGTCTGTAGACCATCTACGAATAATACTTCGTGAAACAATCTAATTGGTATTTTGGTTACAATATTATTGGAAGTCTATTAACCGCGATTAATCAGAAATTGTTGTTCAACATTTTCGAAGTGGGACCGGAGAGATTAGAGAGATTTTGGAATTTAATTTTGAAAAATGTATTTTACTACACTTTTTTTAAAAAAATACTAAAAATGTACACTGATAAAAATATTATTAATTTTAATAGACTTTAATATGCAAGTGGTAAATTAAAATAAATAGATTTGTATATTATTGAAAATTAATATATATTCATATTAAATTTAATAACTTTTCAATCAAAATATATTAAAATTAACAAACGTTATTAAAATATATACACATGTATATTAAAATTCAATTAAAAGTTTGTATTTTTTAAGATTAAAGTATTTTAAATTTAATATAAGTTAATTGGGCTGAAGTTTGTGACGTCTCGTGTAACGATTTTTTTTTTCGTATTTCAAATTTTACATTCGTTACTTAAAAAAACTTTCATTAAATGTAATGGAAGTTTAATACAGAAATTTCTAACAGTGTAGATATGCTTTAACTATAGAAAGTAGTCTTTGGAAATTTGTTATGTTTTTTTGAAAACTAAGAAAAGTGTAATTTTGTCAAAACTGCGCTTTTCATGTTGGTTGAATCAATCTGGAATTTATTCTTCATTTCATTCCATAAAATTTTTTTATTGCCCTTAAATGAATTTTTTTTCAGTTGAAAGGCCAATGCAGCAAAATTAACTTAAGGATTCCGCTACCATTAATATTTTTATTTTTTGATTTTAGACCTTCTATATAATTTTTTTTATGTTTAGTACCTTTGTTTAGTAAGGTTTTTTTTTTAAATTCCAGCACCTTTATGTATTTTTAAACTAAAAATTTTGCTTTTTAACCAATTGTCATGACTCTCTTTTAATTTTGTTCCTCACAATGTGTAGTAACTTTTTTAGAATGGAAAATAAGGTGACATGATTGAAAATAAAATAAAAAAATAAATAAAAATATTCCAAAATATAAAAAAAAAAGTTTGGTCGTTATTTTTTTAGCTAGAGTGCTTTACATACCATACATTGTAAACAACAAAATAAAAAAAGAATCATGACAATTGTTAAAAAAAAAAAGTTAAAGTCAAAAAATGTTAAAAACATGCCCAAAAAATTCAAAATGTTTAGTTTGAAAATGCAAAAAGGTGCTGGAATTGAAAAAAAAAAACCCAAATCCTTTCTAAATAAAAGTGGCAGATTCCCTTAAAATCTTTTAAGTAAAATTTCCCTTTAGTACATTTCGATTATTTCTTTACATAGTTTTATATAGAGTGGAATATAAATAACTTCTTTTTCAAATAATTACATTGAATTTAATAATATTACTGGTACATTTGTTGAATAATTACACATGATGAATTGGATATACAAGCGTAAATGGAGAGTTTGAATATCAACTCAAATCCATTATAAATTTATAACTAAATTGAGTAATTATAATTTTATTAATCACCCCCTTTTATGAAAAATTATATCAAGTTTCGTTATAAAAAGCGTCATATTTACAAGTTGACCCGAAATTTCGATGTTAAACCGATAAATATCAAGAATCGTAGTAGTCACTCCGAATTTTCTATTGGATTCTATTGAACAAAATTACAAACAAATTAACAAAAATGACTGTTTTTTCAGTACAGAGAAAATACAAAAGAGAAATAATGTATAATGCTTAATATTTATAATATAATACATCTGACAAAGTGAATGTCGCCTTGAGAAGCTTCCCGTCCATCAAGTTTTTCTGGATTCAATTATCTTCACTCTTTAACGGGAATAGAACACGAATGAAAATACCAATGGACTTGAGATCAGAAGCTAGAAGATTGAAGAAATTAAAGATACATTTGATTTGAAAGTGTTCGAGGCAGAACCTTGCAAGGACGATGCACACTGGCACTCGACCAATGACTTCTTCCATCTCTACTTGTTCTCGTAGAATCTTAGACTTTCCTCTTTCTCTTTCTCTCTAATTACCATGCTCCAAGTAATTTTACGCTCTACCCTGGAATGCAATGCTGCTCTTTATTTACACTTATACTTTGAAATGCTCAGTATACATATTTATCCGCACAGCTCCACTCACACACAGAAGCAGGACATACTAATTGTAGTGCACTGCCCCGAGAAAAGCAAGTTACAATTCTAATGCCTACGGTTATCTGGTAATTTCTGATATTGTAGATTTTTTACAAATATTCTTTAACGCTTCATACATCTTTCTTGTTAAAGCCTAAGCCGGTAAGTGTGCTGGTTATCAATACCTGGAGATCGATTGAGGCGATCTTGAGTAATGGCTGAATGTATATAGTGTTTGCCTTGCTTGGAACTCTTGCAGGATATAGCTTTAAGTCGTAAACTGACAACCCTGAGAATAACGTGATTATGTCTTGTACCCTTGTCACCGTTGACGCTTGTGCAATTCTATTTCGCTTTCGAATTCACAGGATCAAGCGCAGGAAATGACGATTCTGAGTTTCAAATATTGTGTGAAATAATTTAGTTTTTGCCGGTGTAGTTAGAAGTAATGAGGTTCATGAAAAGCTTCACTAACTCTTGTGGTTCAACAATAAAAAGACAGGATTTGCCTGAATTTTTTCCTGAATTAAGGTAATTCATCAAGAAAAATTAGACCTCGGGCAAAAATAGATAATTTTGCTTTTAAGAATAGCAATATTATTATTCAAGGGGTAATTTGAAAGAGAAAAGATTATTTTCCATGAAAAAAATTTGAAATGCAGAGAAATAATTTTATTAATAAATTTATTTGAAATTAATTAGGCGAGTTTGAAAGTTTTGTCACTGTCGACCGGCAATCGAAAGACCTGGGATCGAATCCCAGCGCAATCGAAAGCGTATTTTTTTTCCAAAGATTTTCAAATTCTTTGAATATTTATTAATAAATTTTATTTTTGCTCCAACTTTTTTTCTTGTCGATTTTTACCAAATTTTACAAAATTATGCGATTTTAATAAATCACGAATCATTTTTTCAGCAAAAGAATCTTCACAACTTTACCGTTCCTGATTTTTGGAAATAAACTCGTCAATGGCTGAAATCGTTGAAAATCAATTTTCCAAAACAAAATTCTTATAAACAAATTACTGAATTTGGTAATAAATTATCCATTTTAGAAAATTGGAAACGGTTAAGTTGTAGAGAATCGTTTTCTTGAAAAAATGATCCGTGATTTATTAGAATCAAATTATTTTTTAAAATTTGGTATGAAGCGATAAGACAAAAAGTTCGGGTAAAAATAAAATTTGTTAAATGCATTATTTTTTATGTTTCAAATTTTTTTCTTGGGAAATAATCTTTTCTCTTTTAAATTAGCCCTTTAATAATAATATTGCTTTTCTTGATAGTAAAATTATCTATTTTTGCCTGAGATCTAATTTTCTTAACCTTAATATTCGTTTTTTATGTAATTTTGCACGTAATTTTGTTCACGGAATCCTAATTTGCTTCCAAAATCTGCCTACCATTTTAGGTTTACGAGATTTGTGAGATAAAACGGGTAAAAAATGACAATTTTGGTTGTTTTCTTACAATTTAATGAGTGAATACATATTTTTTTCTTTTCTAGTGCTAATATCATAGATTTTGTTTATTCTACTTTGAAACCCAGTATTTTTTATCTTTCTTAGATATTTCTTTGCCAAAATATAGCATTTTAAAAATATCTGGTTTTCAACATAAAACGCAATAGGGTATTTTTTGCTACAGAGTATGAAAAATGTTTACTTTCTTTAAAAAATAAATTTAGACGAATTTATGTCAAGGGATGATTTCCAGGGATTGTGTAATTAACACCCCCCACTTATTTAACTCGGAAAAACATTTGTTTTTATTTCAGAATTAAATGTATTTTTCCAAAAAAGAGTGCTTTTTTGGTTCTATCTTTTTAAATTTGGCAAAATGTTCCTTCAAGACGAAAAGTCCATTTTTCAGGTTACTATCTATATGAGACTGGGTAACATCTGTATTGTAATCTTTACAATTTGTATTGAACTCAGTGCAATACAGTTAAAAACCCGTACAATATTTTATTTTGAAATAGAGACAAGCCTCTTTATGATATTCGGTGGTATGGTTCTCTATGATATATATGTTTGAGAACTTTATTTAAAAAATTATTGCAGCCTTTTTTGAGACATAAGACAATCAGTTTTTCGTTTCTCCGACTTTATTGGCGTTCCAGGACAAACGTGAAATCGGTTGGACGTGCCTGGAGAACCAGGAAGAGAGTAAATACTCGGAGAGTACGTAAACTTCACGGTTTATAAGACAATGGATTCTATCTGATGAACTTATATATAAAAAGAATTTTTCACCTACTTTGCAATAATTTTGGTAAGAGAAATCTGCACGTTCTTTCTCTGAACAATTTTCTTCAATTCATGCAGAGCTTGATAATCGTTAAAATTGATAAATACAGATCATGAGAGATTAAGAAAGCGAGAAAAAATCCATTTACTTTCTTATAGAAGAAAATAGAAGGACGAACTACTCATAAAGTAAAATGGAGTAAAATTATTTTAAAACATTTATATTTAATAACCTTTAACTCTTCTCGAGTAGTTTTTTTCTTTCAGAATGTAAGTTTGCAACATTTAACGGCATCTGACACTTCGGAAATTAGCGAATTTCCACTGTTAAATCAGTCAATTTCCACTGAAATAATCAGTGAAATTTGACTGATTTACAGTAACCTCTTTTTAGCTATTTGAATAAGACAAAATTCACTGATAATCAGTAGATTTTGACTAATTCAGATTTAGAGAGTACGTCCACTTTCATCTTCTCTACCATTTTCCAAATTTTTTAAACAAAATTTTATGTATTTTGGACAGAAACATGTAGAGACTGGACCAAATTGTTCACATGAACTTGTTATTTTTCTCAAATACACTGTTAGAAATTTCTGTATTAAACTTCCATTACATGTATAATGGAAGTTTTTGTCAGTAACGTATATTAAATTTAAAATAATTTAATCTTAAAAAACACAAACTTGTATTTGAATTTTAATACACATGTCTATATATTTTAATAATGTTTGTTAATTTTAATATATTTTTATTAAAAAGTTATCAAATTTAATTTGAATGTACTCTCTAAATATGGATCAGTCAAAATCTACTGATTATCAGTGAAATTTGACTGATTCAAATAGCTAAAAAGAGGTTACTGTAAATCAGTCAAATTTCAACTGATTATTTCAGTGAAAATTGACTGATTTGACAGTGAAAAGGCAAATCACTGATACAATCAGTGAAAATTTTACTGATTCAGATTTAGAGAGCTTATTCATTTTCCATAATGTACAGATATATTTATTTTAATTTACCACTTGTATATTAAATCCCATTGAAATTAATAAGAATTTTTAACAGCGTATCGCATGCCCTTAATTATAAGAGACTTTTTCTATCTCTCTCACTTGTTTTATATGTATTTCTGCAGTCTCTGCTCTCTAAATTTGAATCAGTTAAAATCTACTGATTATCAGTGAAACTTGACTGATTCAAATAGCTAAAAAGAGGTTACTGTAAATCAGTCAAAATTCACTGATTATTTCAGTGAAAATTGACTGATTTGGCAGTGAAAAATAGTTTTTTTTACTGATGAATCAGTGACAAGGCAAATCACTGATTCAGTCAGTGAAAATTTGACTAATTCAGATTTAGAGAGTCAATGTCTGATCATTCTAGAATACACAAACACTGGATAATTATGACTTGAAACGAGAAATTGAAATAGATTATCGTTGATCATGCAAGCTCACTCAAAATCCAATTAACCAATTATATAAGGTGTTATTTCAGATTCTGTACGCTCGTATATTTATGTTCAACTAAATAGGGTACTTTTGTGCAATACTGTACGTTCATCTTTCTCACAGATTACTTTCGTAGTTCATTTTACATGTTTCTTCTACCAAGTTTAGAAACATATTTAATATGTAGTGTGGCTATAAATTAGGTTGAAGTTTATCGTAAAAATCTTTCAACCGTTACGAGAACACCGTGTAGATGCTCTTCTGGCCGAGAATGGAATTGACTTCATGAAGTGCGGGCGGTACATTCGCAAGATTGAGTTACGCGTTACGTACTCCAGAAGTGATTTATGGCTGTTTGAAAGTTGGCGACAGGATGACTCGTGGCCTTCGTTCAACCGAGAAAAATGCGAAATAGCCGTTTCTGAGCACGTCAAACTGCCAGGATTGCATTAATTTGAAAATATGATTGTAAACATAAATATTCCTTACTTTTAAAATACAAAATGGGATCAAAATTTGCGACTTTAAAGCTACACAAAAATCGGTCAATATTCATTCAAAAAGTTCCATATCGACTAATCATAACAGTACCGAAAAAATAGAAAATAAAATTTGTTGCATGGAAATTTTTGGAGAGGTAAATTTTAACCTTATTGATGCGAAATTGTTGGAGGATCAGATAAAGGGATTCAAATTTTAAAATATCTTTGTTTTTAATTCTTTGATAAGGGATACAAAATAGAACATTTTGATTCCATCGAATCTCGTGATTACAAATATATAAAATCTATTTTAAAAAGCTCAAAATAAAAAAAAGTTGATTTTAACGATTGTTATATTCGCATATTAAAAAATGAGCATTTATTGATATTTCAAGATAAATATTACAATTTTCAATCGTTTTTGGTGTTATAAGTTGGCTTTAAGGTCCAAGAATTTATAATAAATATTACCAGAATGCCTAGCGGAGCGGGAAATCAGGAAAAACGAGGAATTTTATTTAGGAATGGGATTTTTTTTTTAATTTGATCAAAAATTCGCTTTTTTCAAAAAACCAAAAATTCCCTCTTTAAGGAGGTTCGACCGTGGTTAGGAAGCCCTTGAAAACTTAATTAATTACTATTTTTTAAAAAGTAAATGCTGTTATACAATGAATAATACTGGAGAAAAATATTCGCTTTACCGGGAAAAAATTTAAAAATATAAAAAATGTCTTTTCTAAATGCAGTTTTTTCCATGTTTGCTCTTTAAAAATTATCTAATTTTAAGGAATAATGGCTCATTTTCTTCTTCAAACATTTTTAGAAAATTCTACTATCTCGAACTTTTTAATTAATCACTCATTTCCTAACTGCTAATCAGAAATGTTGAAAAATTTTTTCCCGGTAAAGCGAACATTTCCCTCTAATATTATATATTGAATAACAGCATTAACATTTTCTAAAGTAGTAATTAATTAAGTTTTACAAGGGTTTTCTAGCCATGGACGAATACACTTAAGAACGCTGCTCTCTAAATTTGAATCAGTCAAAATCTACTGATTCAATCAGTGAAAATTTGACTGATTCAGATTTAGAGAGTGGATAAAAACTCTAACCTAGAAATTCAATAATTTCATTTTACCCAACAAATATTAAAAGTAAATGTTTTTCTGCTTTTAAGCTTAGTTTGAAGGTTAGAGTTTATATTTCTGGCATCAGTTTTTATTAAGTTCCTTGTGAATATTATAATCAAAAACCATTAGGGAATTTTCATAAAAAGACATGCCCCATATTTATTAATTATTTTCTCAATTAATTTTGAATACGTGTTCCAAACTGTTGTAAGGAATTATTTCCCAAATTTATGTACAACTGTGAGGAAAAAATGTAATAATTTGTTCAATGGTATTTTATTTTTTAGCATGTTCAAATGCACAGTTTTTTTACCATTTTGTATTTTTATTTTAGTTATGGGTCGGACAGAAGTGAGTATAACGCATTATTGTCCCAGCTGTAAAACCGTGTTTTCCCAAGTTGTTAATAATAAAAAATGCACGACTGAAGCTTATTGCAATGTGTCTATACGTTGACTTTCAAAAATTACAAAAAGAGATCTTTAACTTGATCAGGAAAAAAAAATTTGACCCGAAAAAACCCGAGTTTTTCAAATTACCTGATCACTAGACACCCTGATTACTTATTTGAATTCATAAACATTTTTAGATTCTATATCTTTAACTTTAGGGCCATGGATTAACCAGATCACGTGACCGAATTCCTGTAAAAGTTAATGTAAGATGACTTTTTTATTTTACAAAATATCTTCCTGAAAATTTGGAAAATACTACAGAACCCGATAGAGAACGTCTGTCAACTTCATTTGAGTGAAAATTTTGCAAAAATATTTACAGTTAACTGTAATTATCGATGAGTATTCTGAATTTTTTCAAAATTTTTACTAATAAAAAGTCAATAGATGTGCTTTATTGTCTTTTTATATGTTTCCCAAATTTTCAGAAAGATACTTTGTAAATTAAACAAGTTATCTTACATGAACGAATAAAAGTATAATTTAGTCACGTGGTCCGATTGATCCATGGCCTTAAAATGACTAATTTCAAAATTGAGAGTTTATAATTTTGAAATTTTATCCCTCTTTCCGAACATTCGTTCCTTTTATGGGACAAAATCCATCAACTTTGGTGAGAATAGTCACCTTTTTGGAGGTTAGGTAGATTTTTGCATCATATGGTGGATCGGTATATTTTTATTAGCAAAAAAGTAGGTTTGGTACTTCGACATACACGTGGGTGATTAATATTTGAAAAGAGTGCGTCAGTATCATCTTCTTTCGTCTCTCCTCATCTATCCTTGAATCTTCTCTCTCACAACCTGTTTTTTCCATATTTGAGTTTCATCTCATGAGAGAGAGTCGTGACATCATGCACTTACGCGCTTTGTATTATTTTTGTTTCTTGACATTTCCTACACCTCGTATAACACGGAACAACTTGCTTATTCGCAGAAAAAGCTGTCATATTTACATTCAAACTGGTACTTGGTAAGTACCTCAATTGTACAAAAGTGTACTAATGTGAAGAAGGTGTATTAAATGTCGTACGAGTTTTTAAGAACAGTAATCGTGGTATGAATAGATGCCGGAAACGGAATTATTTATTTCGAATTTAGCCCACACAAATTCCATATATTTATTTATTTTAAGTAAGTTCTACTAAGTTGCACGATTACTATTTTTTAAATAAAAGCCACCAAGCTGTCAGAATTAATTTATAAAATCACTTCGGAAATTAAAATTTATTTAATCACTACTCTCTACATTTGAATCAGTCAAAATCTACTGATTATCAGTGAAATTTGACTGATTCAAATAGGTAAAAAGAGATTACTGTAAATCAGTCAAATTTCACTGATTATTTCAGTGAAAATTGACTGATTTGACAGTGAAAAATATTTTTTCCACTGATGAATCAGTGAAAAGGCAAATCACTGATACAAATTTAGAGAGTATAGATATCAGTCAGGAAGGAATTCACTCAGAAAAAAGATTTTATTGAATCAAAGAAAATTATTTGTTAGGAAGATTATCTTTGATTTGGAGAAATGATTTATTTGAATAAAATAAAATTTGTTTGACTCAAACAAAGTATCTTTGAACTAAATAAAAATTTGTTCAAATCAAATAATTTTCTGCCTTAAATCAAACAAATTAAATCTTTGACCATATATCGATGCATTAATTTCTTCGTTTTGAAGAAACATTTATTTGATTTGACCGAATATTTATTTGGCCCAAAGATATGTTGTTTGAGTCAAACAAATGTTATTTAATTCAAGTAAATCTGTTATTTGAATCAAAAAAAGCCTTTCAAACAAATTATTTTCTTTCATTTGATCAAATCTTTTTTCTCAGTGAAAGATGCAACAATAGAATGTGGAATTTTTTATTCGTTAGAAATATTCACCCAATAAAACATTTACTTACTCTGACCAAAACATTTTGTTGGATCAACCAAAATCATTGGTTGAATAAATTGAAATATTTGTTTCATTTAACCAAATCATGTCCAAATGAACAATCTTTGGTTGAATCAACAGAAAACTTAGTTGATTTTACTGAATAATTATTGGAGTCTTGAAATGCACATTAATTAAGGGGTTACGGGTAGTCAGAGGCGTGAAAAATAGACATTTTCAAGAATTTTTTTAA
The DNA here is from genome assembly GCA_030998225.1 of Diplolepis rosae. NCBI lineage: Eukaryota > Metazoa > Arthropoda > Insecta > Hymenoptera > Diplolepididae > Diplolepis > Diplolepis rosae. Next base: position 29,875,671 of record JAPYXD010000710.1, on the reverse strand, counting down.
CTTATCTATAATGTTTTTATTTAATATATAATACCAAGTTTTTATATTATATTTATTTATAAGTTATTTTCACGAAAATTTCAAAATAAAATTATTAATTCTGGACCTAGTTATCGGCTTGATTGTTGACCCCTTTCTTACAAATAATACTTCGCGGTAATCATCAGTACTTCTTACTGGCTTATATAAAACCAATGAAACATAAAATAATAATTATTCAAATCGTTTGTATAGTACTCAATCGAAGCTTTTTTCCAAATCAAACAAAATCGCGGCCTCTGAAAGTTTACTTATGAATTTTGTGGGGAAAAAGAACTCATTTAATGTTTATAAAAAAAATCCTTCGATTAAGCACTAGTTTTTAATGCCTAGAATGTTCTGTATAAATTTTATCTAAATCTTTTACGCAGTTTTTGAAAATAGTAGTCTCAGAATATATATATATCTTATTAGTTGTCTAATGTTCGTTTCGTTCTACTTTCAGGTTTGAAATCCAACTTCGCAAACTGGAATAAAGCCTGAAAATGGAGAAATACGAGGAAGAAGGAGGCGAGGACAGTGACAACGAAACAGATCCTGAACAGCTTCTGAACGAGTGGCTAGGAGAGTTGGATAATCTCACAGTGGTGAGTCTGATGTTACCTTATTATCCTCAGATCCCTCTATTAGCAAGGGAATTCCAGCAACAAACAATAAATATCAAATAAAACCGGAACAAAGAAATATACACTCAGAAAAAAAATTTGTTCATTGAACGAAATCATTTCGTTGAATTCATAAAATATATATTTTATTGACTGAACAGCATTTTTTAGTTGAATTTAATAAGTACATAAAATTTATTAAAAGTAATTAAAATGTTTGGTTTGATCAACCAAATTTTACCTACCAAATAATTTTGTTGATTTAACCAAATGTATTTCTCTCTGTAGAAAATGAATATAAGTACTTACACTGTTACTCTCTAAATTTGAATCAGTCAAAATCTACTGATTATCAGTGAAATTTGACTGATACAAATAGCTAAAAAGAGGTTACTGTAAATCAGTCAAATTCCACTGATTATTTCAGTGAAAATTGACTGATTTGACAGTGACAAATATTTTTTTTCACAGATGAATCAGTAAGAATTAACTGATTTGACAGTGAAAATTATTTTTCACTGATGAATTAGTGAAAAGGCAAATCACTGATTCAATCAGTGAAAATTTGACTGATTCAGATTTAGAGAGTAGAAATGTTTGGAAATTTACAAAATTTTTAATGTTCCAAAGGTAACGTAAAATTTGACGTTACGACGTAACGTCGACGTAACTACGACGGTAGCGATAAATTTTGATTTTCTTAATTTAAGAATCTCAACTGAATTTCCATAAAATTTATCTTAAGGTCACGGGCCATGCAGGTCACGTGACCAATTCAGTCCCTGGCCATCAATTTTTTTCTCCATATGGGACATTTTTTTGCAAATCGTACGGATTTCAAAAAAAAAAATTGTTCACACTTTTAAAAGTCTTAAATTTTTTTCGGTGGCATCTATTTATTAATTTAATCAACACGTATATCGGGATTTTTGAAAAAAAAATTTGTTTGAGAGATATATTAATTTAAACTTTTGATAAAATTGGACAAAATGCTAAATTCTTTTGGGCATAAAATTCATTATCTCCGGTTGAAATAATCAAATCGATTTCGGGTTTGTTTCATTTTTTTAGCTTATTACGTTAGGTTTTTAGATAAATATTTTTATAATTTTTATTTTGTTAATTAACTACAGATATAAGCAATTTAATTGTTTGAAAAATTTTTGCATGTTTGCCCCCTCAGTAGAAAAATTTGGAAAAAATAGTATCTTACACTGAGAAAACAGTTTTGTCAAATCAACAAAAATATTTGGTTGGTATTTAGCTAACAAAATTCTTTTGTTGTGCCAACAAAACATTTTGCTATATCAAACAAATTTTGTTACTTAAACAAAATGTTTTGTTGGGACAACAAAATATTTTGTCAGGTTAACAAAAAAAGTTTTGTTGGATACATTTTTTTCTCAGTGTATGAAACAGACCTGAAATCAATTTGATTATTTCAACCAGATATAATGAATTTTATGCACAAGAGAATTTAGCATTTTGTCCAATTTTATCAAAAGTTTAAATTAATATATCTCTCAAAAAAATTTTTTTTTTCGAAAATCCCGATATACGTGTTCGTTAATTTATCAAAAAGAAGCTATAAAATTTTTTTTATGTAAATCTAAATTCTGAACTCAAAATGGGTGTACGATTTGCAAAAGAATGTCCCATATATAAAATTTTAGATCAAAATAAATCGATCAAAATTTAGGAAATGATAAATAATAGCATATGGAAGGAATAGGGGGAGGCATAGAGTATTAAAATAAAATTTTTCATATCAAATGAGTATCTGGAGTTCTGCTGCACTGGTCTAACACTGTCGGTAATTTACTCTGTGAATTTGCTGAAATTACTTATTTTTATCAAAATTTTTAAATATTTTTATGAACATTCAAGATATAACAGACCTGTCTCAGTAAATTTTCATTAATTTCTCAAAATTTCAAGACGATGTTTCAATCTCAGTGGAAATGTACTTACAGAACTGTAATTGCCGATAACACTTCAGTTTTATATTTTAAAATAAAAAAAATTGCAAAAGTTTTACTAAAACGAAGTTAACAGACGATATGTATTATCTTTTGATACATTTACCAAATTTTGAACAAAATATTAACTTATAACTTTTATTACGTGACCTGCTTAGCCCATGGCCTTGAAACTAACGAACTGTAACAGAATTTTTCAAAAATTGATCATAATATTACGAAACTGTAACGAAATTTTCAGTTACATGTAACTGCGTAAAACTTCAGTTATCTAAAACGTAAAATTTTTCCGGTTGCAAGTTTTAGAATTTCCAGATACAAGTATATCGGTATATTCAACACTTTCTAACTGAAAATTAAATTAAATTCACTAAAAAGTAACTGAATTTTATGAAACTCTATCTTAATTTTACGAAATTGCGGGAAATTACGATAGAAATTTCTAACAGTGTTTTTTAAGAAGAATTATATACGCTTTTCGGCTTTAAAATTAATTCAAACTTAATTCTCCAGTGTTAATCTTAAAAAATGATAATTTTATTACGTATTAAAAGTTACCCTCGCGGAACAAATATTTGACTCTCACGCAATTGTAATTATTCCCCGATGTAATCAAAAAATTCATTTGAGCCATTACACCAATTAGAGTAAATAATGATTAATAAATTTAGCAAAGTGTAATTTTGGCGAGTATCTAATCAATCGTGTAATTGTTGTATGTGCGCAATCAGGTTAAAAAGATAATTTAACAGAGAAGTACTTCTAAGATTATTTCCAAGAATGCCGATTTAGATAAAAATGATGTTACTTGGATAATATATCTGATCTGAGAAGTTGGTTCAGTTCCGTTGAAAAAGCAGCAAGTAGCCAATGATTTGCTAAACGTCGCGTGGCAATTGGCGTCAATTGAGGTGCACTTTCAATAATTCACTAGAACAGATGTTCTAGAATCTAGATGAAAAACTTCTAGAATACAGGCACTTATTACTGTCTACTTAATCTGTATAAAGATGCTTAAAAAATTTGTTTCGTCACACGAGATGTATATTGGCTGCAACTATTTCTTCTATACTTTTATACTTACCATCACTTATAATGAATACTGAATTATTAATTTAAGCATAATCTGCTCTTCGTTGATGATTCACGCAGAACAACAATGTAAAAAGTGATCAATTTAAATGATGACGTGTCAGAAATATTTCAACTTGAACTTTGCCCCCCGATAATTTTATTTTCTTTATCTACGATATTCCTTTGATTTATCTAGAACTTTTCAAGTTTTGGTTGAAAGAAAAGTTTTTACTGTGTTTTCTGCAGGCAATTGATCTTCAAGGATGCAAATCAGAAATTTACTGGCAAATTTTACCGTTGCATTTGTGCTGTGCAGTTACTAACTAGAAACAATAGAAATGATAATATTGTACACGTGAGTAGTTTGATAAGATTAAAGTTAAAGCCTTATTTACTTCTGATCTTTGTTTTGTCCCTCAAACCTTAAAGAATTCAATGCGAGGCATCAATCCGAATGAATCGGAACCAAGTTTTGGACCCGAAATAATCCGATATAAAACTTGGTTCGGATTCATTCGTATTGAAGTCTCGAATTAAACCAGAATGAACCGGATTGAGTCGGATTGATTTTTAACCAATTTGTATTAGTTTGTATTAGTTCGGAATGATTCGGATTTTGATCAAAAACTGATTTCGGATTGAATTCCTCTCCGAAACTTTCGCTAGGGAATGTTGAAGAAATGAATTACAACACTCAAAATTAAAGAGTAGGTATTTAAATTATAAATGAAATTTAACGGATATTAAAAGTCGACCTGAAAATATATCAAATAGAATTATCAGTTATGAAACGTGAATCTTAGATAACTGTTAACGCTTCGTAATACCCTGGCAAAAATTTCAAATTGGAATTCAATCCGAGCGAATCACAGCTAATCGGAGTCATTCCGAAATCTGTTTCCGAACCAATCCGAAAAAAATTTTCATCTCGTTTGATGCATAAAACGGTCAAAAATCAATCCAACTTAATTTGATTCATTTTTCTTCAATGCGAGGCATCAATCCGAATGAATCGGAACCAAGTTTTGGACCCGAAATAATTGAAGTCTCAAATTAAACCAGAATGAACCGGATTGAGTTGGATTGATTTTTAACCAATTTGTATCGAACGAGATCCAAAACGTGTTTCGTATTAGTTCGGAATGATTCGGAGTGGATCAAAAACAGATTTCGGATTGAATTCCTCTCCAAAACTTTCGCTAGGGAATGTTGAAGAAATGAATTAGAACACTAAAAATTAAAGAGTAGGTATTTAAATTATAAATGAAATTTAACGGATTTTAAAAGTCGACCTGAAAATATTTCAATTAGAATTATCAGTTATGAAACGTGAATTTTAGATAGCTGCTAACGCCTCAATACCCTGGCCAAAATTTCAAATTGGAATTCAATCCGAGCGAATCACAGCTATATTCGGAGTCATTCCCAAATCTGTTTCCAAACCAATCCGAAAAAAAATTTCATCTCATTTGATGCATAAAACGGTCAAAAATCAATCCTACTTAATTCGATTCTTTTTTCTTCAATGCAAGGCATCAATCCGAATGAATCGGAACCAAGTTTTTGACCCGAAATAATCTAATAGAAAACTTGGTTCAGATTCATTTGGATTGAAGCGAAATAAATCGGATCAATTTGAATTAGTTTTTTACCCTTTCCTTTCCAACGCAATACAAAAAATTTTACAGATTGGTTCAAAAACAGAATCCGGAATTGCTCAGATTAGATCTCATTCGCTAGAATTGAAATCCAATCCAAAACTTTTGCCAGGGTAGTGGCGTGAAATCCAGATACGATTATAGTGAGATGAAGGGGTGCGGTGGAGAAATGAATAAAATGGGAAAAAATTGTATTGTCTCAGGTCATTGTACTGTCGATCGTAGGTACAATCAAAAGAGCGTTTGCACTTGCACTTGGCGCATTGGAGGTCGGTCAAGGCGCCATGTCGATCAATAGCCTAGCAACGCGGAACGGATAACGTACTATGTACTACATAGTATTACTATTTAACACTGGCTTCTTCACTTTGCAAGCAAATTCGACATTGTCTCTGACGTCAACAAAAAACCTGTTACCCTTTTAGTATGCATTCAAAATACAGTTTCTTCCTATTTACACGTTTTTTTTTCCTCAAAAGTACTCATGTTGAGACTACTTGGTCGTTCTGACATCAGCAACAGATGGCTTAGATGCTCCCACGTTTCGTTGGCTGGTTAGGTGACATAATTTATCAATTTTAAACCTAACTAGATTAAATGACAATTAAACGTTGGCATTTGTATTGTAATTGAATTGTCATTAATGAGAAAGAAACTTAAGATTTATAGACTCTAAGTCACAATGGTTTCACGTTCTCTCTTAATTTGAATCGGTAGTTTTTTTACTAATTTCAATCAGTACTTGAATTCTAGCTATAGAGTCAATTGTTTTAAACTGATTTATCAGTTGATGCGACTTAAACAACTGATTGTGTAGCTGGAATTCAGTAATTGATTGAAATTAGTAAAAAGAACACACTCAGAAAAAATATTTGATTGAATCAAAAAAACTATTTGTATAAAACACTTTCTTTGATGTAAAGAAATGTTTTGTTTTAATGAAACAAAATTTTTTTGATTCAAACAAAATATCTTTGGATCAAATAAATATTGGTTCGAATCAAATAAATTTCTGCCTTGAATCAAACAAATTATATGTTTGACCATATATCAATACATTAATTTCTTTGTTTTGAAGAAAAATTAATTTGATTCAAACAAATATTTATTTGGTTCAAAGATATTTTGTTTGAATCAAACAAATTTTATTTCATTTAAACAAATCATTTCTTTAAATCAAAGAAAGTTGTTCAAACTAATCATTTTATTTGATTCAATCAAATCTTTTTTCTGAGTGCAAATGGTCGAAATTAAGAAAGTTTTTCTAGTACTTCGTACGATTTCGTTTGTCTCTAACAATATTTCTGTTGATCAAAAACTAGTTTTATTTTTCATTTGCTTTTGAATAAATTGTATTTCGTCACGCATGTAATGTTATTCTTCCTACGATTGCATCACGATCTCGTGACTTTGATCTGAAGTGAAAATCTTTCAAATTATTATTCTGTTTAAGTTTATATTTGTTTAACGTGAATTTAAGTTATGTCACAATAAATAACAATATCTTTGTTGTACGGATACTTTAATGCGTGACACAAAAAATTTGCATCAGATTGCAAATAGATTACCAAAGAAAGTATGTCTGCTGAATTGCAAGGTGATGAGGGAATTCTAAGAAAATTAACCAAGACCAAAATAAAAATAACAGTTTGTGTCTGGTACGATGTTGAATTGTTTTGCAAAACAATAAACTTGCAAATAATTACTCTAAAAAATATTTTTCAGTTATTTTTACATTGCTGCATTTCGGAAGATGTTAAAAATTTAAGCCCTTTGTTTTGTAATCTTTTTTTGAATGCACTTAAATTTGTGTTACCAAATTTTTTAATATGATTCTGATAAACATGAAGTGTCTGCCTCTTACGTGGGCAGCTCGAAGTCTTCAGAATATCATTCGTTCCATTACCGACACTGGGAAATAATTTTTGATAGCCGGTAAAGCAGGAAACTTTTTCATTATATTGGATTTATTGCCGATGATGGCGCTACTGGGATAATACTTAAATCAAGAAAACAGATTCGTAAATACATTTATTTGTTTGTATATTTAAGAATGTTATTTAATAGTAAAAAAAAATCAAAACAAAGGTATTGAAGGAAAATTTAAATTTAGCATAGAATTTGAGATTTTGGTGGAAAAGGAAATTTGGAAAGATAGAAATGATTTTGAAATAGGAAGCCAATGGAGGTCGATGACTGAGGTAAAAATAACATTTAGCAATTCTTGATTCGCTTTCGAGTGAAAAGAGTCATTTTTCAACTCTAGTAAAATTACAGAACATCGTTGTCTTTACGCACTGGTAAAATAGTCAAATGGCCAAGAGTTTCCGGTATAGAGATTTGTATGCGGCCCTCGTTATATCCGCATCCGCAAAGAGCTTTATGGCATTCAAATCGCGCCAGGGGCCAATAAGACGGCTATTGTTAACCAGATTGCTGCATCCGGCTCCTCTTTTTGTTTATTATTATTTTTCATAATAAGATTGAACTCCTGTCCAAAATATTTTCAGTCAATATCTCTCTAATTTCTAATCATGGACTTATATTGCATAAAACATTAAAAAGGCACAACTTAATCAGATATATAAATGTCAATTAACATTTAACTTGAATACATTTCAACCAATTTATCATTTTAAGGTAGTTGATCCTCGGAAATTAGACCTCAGGTAAAAATAGACAATTTTGCTTTCAAGAATAGCAATATTATTATTCAAGGGCTATTTTGTTAGAGAAAAGATTAATTTCCATGAAAAAAATTTGAAATACAGAAAAATAATTTGATTAATAAATTATATTTTTGCCCCAACTTTTTTTCTTATCGCTTCTTATCAAATTTTAAAAAATTATGCGATTTTAATAAATTACAAATCACTTTTTCAACCATTTTTAACCATTTCCAATTTTTGAAAATGAATAAATTATTATCAAATTCAGTAATTTGTTTATAAAAGTTTGGTTTTGGAAAATGTTTTTTTAATGGTTTCAGCCATTAAAGAATTTATTTTTAAGAATCAGTAACGGTGAAGTTGTGGGAAATCTTTTCTCTCAAAAAATGATTCATGATTTATTAGAATCGCATAATTTTTTAAAATTTGGTAAGAAGCGATAAGAAAAAAAGTTGTGTCAAGAATAAAATTTATTAAGAAAATTATTTTACTGTGTTTCAAATTTTTTTCATGTAAAATAACCCTTCAATAATAATATTGCTATTCTTGATGAAAGCAAAATTATCTATTTTTGCCTAAGGTCTAATTTTCGTGGATGAAAACTATACCTTAAGGAAATACAATTTTTTATGCTTCATTTGATCGATTGATACAAATATATTCATACTCCAACGAGTTTATTTAAGTTCTTTTGTTGATTCTTGAATAGGACCTGTTTACGGGAATGATCGCTGATTGAATATAATTTCAAATCCATTAATTTCAGGTTCAGATTAGATAAACTCCATTAATTTCAATTGCAATGCATTCCTTTATCTTTAAAGACCAATTCATTAATTATGAGGCTAAACAGAACAATAAAAAGCCTCAGCCTTAATAGAAACAAAAATTCGCAATTTATCTTCGCAAAGCAAATTCAAAGCTAAATTTAATGGCAATATTTCATTAAAATTCGAACGACTTATGAAATAGTGCAAAATTTAATTACATTAAAAGGAAAGTGGAAATTGTATTTTCATCACAAAATAGTAAAGATAATTCTATATGGATTAATGATATAATCTGTTCTAATAACTCAACTCTACTGACACAACTTCATTTTTATCTCCCTTATTAAATAGGATAAAAAACGCCCCATCTTAGAGAAGGGTCTGATGATTGTAAACGACCCATATGTTTTCCAGAAACTTCAAGGACTCAAAAAAAGATGGATCAGGTAGCAGTGCAGTGCACGTGCCTAATAGCCTGAGGGGTGTATAAAAAACATATGTCCAAGATTTTTATCTTAAGAGACGTAAATATAGATCAAGAAATTTCTATACAAGATGTTTTTTCTAAAGAGATTGTTTTAACAGTTTTTTTTTAATTCCAACCTTTGTATTAAGTTTTGTATAGTAATGGAAAATTCATTTTCTGTTAAAAAAAAAATATAATATCAAATTTAATATAAGAGGGGAAGGGGGGGGGGGGGGTGAGATCACAGTTTTCACGATTGTATGTTTCATGAACAAAAGATCAAAAGATAAGTCGGTATATTTTATATTTTTGAAATTATATTTGGTTCGATTCGTCTCTAATTTATGAAATGGAGGACTACTTCTCTGATTACGCCTTCGAAAAGGGCAGCTGCTTGTCCATCCTTTTTCCCCTAAAAACTGTAAAGAGATATCCTCGTATTTCGGTGTCATTTTCTGGGCTTCTGTTTTTTCTCTACTCAGCACGAGCCACAACTCTGTTATCATTATCCATCCTTAACGCCCATAACTTATAATTACGCTATTATTTTCACATATATATGGATCTATTCCTAAATTTGATATATCTGTCAAACATTTTTGTATTAATTTGAAAGCCACTACAGGAACCAAAAATGTCGTCGGATTTTTGAAAGTTTTTAAATTTTATTGGCAATTGGAAACTAGTTTTTATCACTGTGTTAGTAATTTTAGAAGTTATAACGCTTAATATTTTGACAAAACCTGATTTTGCTTTATGTGTTATTCTGTATTTAATTGTTTAATTTTGGAAAGAATTCGTATTTTATTGAAAATCGAAGATATGGAATTGAAGTACAAATGACAGCTTTTACAATTCGATTAGCTTTAGTTTTAATATTTAATAAACAGGAATTATATTGACCCTCAATAACAATATTTGCAATGTTGGCTAATTGGCTTTAGGGTCCATAAATGAAAAAAACAGTAGTTTTAATCGAAGGTTTCGATTCTGGAGTGCTCATCATTAATCTTTATTTCTAAAATATGAAAAAAAGTAACCAGTAAATATTGCATATATGAGTTCTATTTTTGAGTACAACTTTGGTATTGTGAAAAAAATAAATACATGAGAAAATTTATATAAAATTATACAGAAATTTTTTTTTGAGAACACACGAAAATTTTTAAGGATTAATATTGGATACTAGCACACAAACTTTAGAAACACCCAGGCTAAAAAAAACTAGACCACGTTTACGTATAAGTGTAACTGAAAATGTAGATGCGAGTACATAAATATCAAAAAGGAGGTAGGGGGAATATAGCAAACATAACAAATATTACAATTGTAGTGTTAGATAATGCGAGAAAAAAATTACAAACATTCAGAGTTGTAACGTTTGATTAAAACTACTGTTTTTTCATTTATGGCCCCTAAAACCAATCAGCCAAGGTTGCAAATATTTAGTTTTAATTTATTATTAGAAGAAATGCCAACCAATATATGATTTTTATTGAAAGATAAGTAATTTCATAATTCTGAAAAAATTTACAATATATTTTTCTTTCTTAACCCTCCAGGACTTGCACTCTTTCTAACTTCAAATTCAAATTAATTTTACCATGGAGGATATTTTTATGTTTACAATAATGTACTTAATTACATCTCAACTCCATCTTTAGATTTACAAAAACCTCTTTTTTTTCACATATTTTTTTCGTTTCAAAATACAGTCAAGACTCGTTTATTGCAAGGCCGGTGCGTTCCCCTAACCCCCACCTTTGCCGTATATGCAACACTGTGGTTGGGGCGACGGCCAATCCACTATTTGCTCTGAAAACCAACCTTACCGATTGTTGCGGTGGTGGGAGCCCCTCTCGTTTTGCAATAAACGAGTCGCGCTTGTTTCGGAGCCTTGCAATAAACGAGTCTTGACTGTATTCAAGTTTAAATATAAGCGGATAAAAAAGTCTGGTCAAAACATCGACATTTAATAATATTTGACTGAAAAGGTTATAGAATTTAGATCACATTTTTCAATATTAGCTGAACATATCATGAATATGTGAGAGTCATGGGAGTCATGGGAGAGTGACCCTTGCGTTAGGTAAAGATCAAAGAGCTTGATAAGCCCAAATACCCATGGGTATCCGGCTTATTTTCATTGGATTGTACCTCATAGATAAGGCTGATCAATGCAAAATGCTTGATACACGCAATGGACTCTTATCGAAGGGTCAGCCACGCGTTCAGTCTATATATATGTACCATCTGTTGCTGCCTTCCATACATGAAAATGTCGATTGACTTTCAAACATCGACAAATACTGATAAACTGTCGTTTCAAGCTTAACTACAGATTGTTGATTTATTTTAAAACGAATCATCCTTCGTCTAAACCGCTATTGACTCAGATAAAAATTTGTCTCTCATCATTCAACATACGAAATTTTAGTGTTTAAATTTCATTTTTCAATTGGCATTTCACAATTTAAAAATATTTCAAATATGATTTGCAAGGAATTATGTCTTTTTTATTATTATTTTTTTTATGATCCAGACAATCGGAGATAATTCACTTGGTTTAGTAATAGGATCAATATGGAATACAAAAATGAGTATCAACATTGATTTCAAATTTTGTTCATTTTTTTATTTTAGCGTAGGGTAAGATTCTTTTTATTTTCACATTAAAAATTATCATTGGCAGATATAAAAAAAATAGTAAAAAGTAAGGCAAACGTTTCGGCCACATATGGGGGCCCTCTTTAGTGCAATAAATTGAAAGATTAATTCAAAAATTCATTAAAAGATTAAAATATAGAAGATTATTAAAATAAGGAAAAGCATAAAAATCAAATACTTATCTCATAGCTTGCAAATCGAAATGAAGAAGTCCGGTATACACAACACGTATTGAAAAAATATGTACAATTCACTGTATATAAACAATCGGTTAGAACAAACAAAACTTAGAATTTTACAGAACGAACCGGACGTGAACATTTTTGTTAAATGTGAAATTGTTTAATCATGACAATCCGAACACTTATCAATTTTGAGAATTTTTCTTGAAGGATAGCATTTAAATAAAAAAAATCTGCCCTCCTCGCGGGCACATTCTCAACGCGCGCTTCGCTCGCAAGTTTGAGCGCGCCTAGGGCGCGCGATTTGATCGTCGCGCTTCGCGCTCCGTTCTTTCTGGACCTCGCGCTTCGCGCTCATTCTTGTGCTCTTCACATACATTCAAGTTTATTTATTATAATTTGATACTGAAGCTCAAACCAATTTTATAATATTAAAGATGATGTAAATTACTCATTTTCTCAAATTCACTAAAATTTCTTTTTCAGTTTAAGTGAAACAGGAAATTCAATTTACTTAAGGCTCTATCAACCTTGAGGAACACATTCTCATCATGGCGCTCGCGCTTCGCGCTCGATTTTCTGTATACATTTCAGTAACTTTTTAATAAATTACATGATTAAAATAATTTATTTTCTTCCAAATCTCTCAAAAAGAAAAAACAGTCGTAGACTTTATTGAAGGAAACGATTTTGCAGAACAACGCTTATTTCGTATCTCACATATTTTGGTGAAAAAAATCGAATTTTTTTAATATTAAAAATCAAAACATAAAATATACCTCCTGTCCCGAAATGTCTTAGTGAGAATTTGTAGACCTCATTTAGGCAAACAATTTTCCATCTAAACGTTTTTTTTTGTATCTCACATATTTTGTCTAAAAAATGGAATTTTTGAATTTTAATCGTATTTTTTGGAATTGAAACGAAAAATATATGTTTTATCAGAAACTGCGTGAGACAAAATTTGTAGATCTTTTTGAAAAGACAAACTTTTTATTCTTAAGTTTTTTTCGTATTTCGAATATTATTGTTAAAAAATTGAATTTTGGATTTTCAATATTGTTTTTTTGAATTAAAAAGAAAAATATGCATCTTATGAAAAAATGTTACAATTCAAATTTGTAGGACTTTAAGTAGAAAATAATATTGTATCATAACGTTTTTTCGTATCTCGTATAATTTAACTGGAAAATGGAATTTTGATATTGACTTTTTTCGAATTTGAATATGCTGTAACATTTCTAATTTTGATTTAATCAAAAAATGTTATTAGGATAATTTTTAGATATTTATGAGCACTATCTAAAACCAGTATTGAAATTTTTGATTTTTTCAAAAAATTATTTTCAAAAACACAAAAGTAGTGCTCAACCCCTCAATTTTGATTGGATGTGGCTGGTTAACGAACTTGTCCTTACTTTTTCGGTTCCGATAAAGTGTACCAAAGCTCAATTCAATCTGATAATTCTATCGAGAGTTATGCCGCACACGACCTACTACAGACAGACAGTCAGACACTTTCGTAAAACCCCTTTTTTCTGACTCAGGGGGTCTCAAAACGTAAAGATTTGATGAAAATTTCGAAAGTCATTTTTCACATAAAACCAATACCTTCTCATCCATGATGAGAATGTAAAAATTCAGTCAGCAAAGCCACATGTCCCGAGTTTAATTTCTCAAATTTTGTGCTTTTCTTATATTTAACTTTTAAATTTTCTCAATCTAGTCTTATTTTAATTTTAAAATATATCGAAGTTTTCAAACTTGTAATATCTTAAAACTATTTACACGGAGAAACCCAAGTTTAGAATTTTTGCTAAACTATTTTTTAATTTAGGGAAACTGTGTCATAATGACAATTTTTCGCAGAGAAATCCTGAAGTTCAGATGAATTATATGACGATTTACTGTAGATTGTGAAAAACATCACAACTTACTCAAGGTCCAAAATAAATCACTGATGAGAGCTCCGATCAGAGCCGAAACGTTTGATTATCTTAAACCTTTAAGATAATTTAATTAACCTTAGACACTAAAACCAACTATCAACAACAACAAATATTTTGAATTATCACTTAAGGGGGGCGCCCTATCCAGCACGTCAAATAGTGGTCATTTTTTGGGATTTTTTTTTCACTCGGAAAATAAAAACACACACGAATAATTTTTTGCATATATTTAAAGACATGTTTGAACTACAAAAAAGCATTTTTTCAAGAACTAAAATAAAAAAATGGCGGATTTATTGATTGATGATGAACAATGAAATATTATTGTAACATTTTTGAAAATTGGAGAAACGGTATTTTTGAAATTCCTGATTATAAACTTGAACCATAATTTCAAAAATTCAAATGGGAAGGTTCCAGATGGTGGAAGTAAAAAAAATGGGATTCTAAAAAGTGCAGGTTTATCGAGGCACAATCGAAAATAAGCAAAGTCAAGAAATTTTTTCGGAAATATTAATTAGAAAAATATTATTTGGGCCGTCATTTTGAATTTCCAAAATCTGAATTTATATTCGTAATCAGCGACCTCGAAAATATCATAATGCATTTTTAGAAAAATCCAAAAATATTTCAATTTATGGACGCCATATTGGTTCCGCCATTTTGAATTATCAAAATCTGAGACTAGATTCGTGATCAGCGATCTCAAAAACCCTGATACATAAATTTTTGTAAAAAAATTCGTAAAAGTTCCTCCAATAATGAATTCTTTTCAGAAAAAGGGTTGTTTTTCTGAATTTGTTTATTAAAATTGACAAACTTTTATAAAATCTGGTACTTTTAAACATGAATTTATATTCGATAACATCCTAGGATCGTAAAATAACAAAAAACAGTTGGATAATCGGATCAAAATTACATTTAAAACGCGAAAATTTGTAAAAAAATATGTGGCATCAGGTGATGCCGCTGTGCCGCAAAGGGTTAAGATTTCAAATCTAAAAAAACGAGATTCTAAGCAGAACAGATTTACATCTTGTAATAATCAAAGGCTAATACTCAGAAATTATAAGATCTGAAAATTAGTACATTTTTGATTTACCAGTTCTTAAAATAACAATTCTAAAAATTGTATAACTTAACAGATAATTGAATTTCGCAAACCCCCTGCCTCATTAAAAGCTGTTACTTTATTTATAGGTGGTTTCTATATTATGACTCTTTTCCAAAAAACGCTAATTAAAGGTTTTAGTACATGCTCTGATCAAGGATAAGAATTTCCAGATAAATGGTTAATTTTTTGACTTTGAGATAAAATAAGAACCCATTTTCCTCATTTTTTATCAGGAACTATTTATTCAAAAAAATCTTCACCCCTGAATCTCGAAACTGGACCGCTCTCTACCTTTACTTTTATTTCTTCTGTTATGATTAACGCACCAGTTCCTCTTTTATTCTCATATGTTATAATCGGTTCCTTGGAGAAGACAGGCGCGATTTGCAGGTAAAAGGAAGACTTTGTATCGAGGAGCAGCTGCTCAGAAATTGTGACCAGGGGCAGTTTCGTCAGCACGTGTCCTCCAAAGCAGGTGGTTGGCGTTGTTAAAAGATCGTGCCTCCCCCTCGCCGAGATTTAAACAGCTCTCTAAAATGAGTCGAGATCTTTGCCCAAAACCTGTGCTGGAAAAACGAAAGGAACCTAAAGGTGCATATGTTCGTGGGGGAGGGATTGTTGCTTTTAGAAAAAAGAAAGAAAGGGCACAAGAATATACGAGATCCTGAAGAGCAAACTAAGGCAGATGCATGAGCAGGTGATCGGACTCGTGACCGGTTTCAAGCAGTGTTTTATTGGTTTACCCTTGTTTAATAAACCATAATCAAAATGTACACTCGTTCCATTTTACGAGGAATTTTTTTTAGTTGCTATCTTTTTTACACTTTTATTTATTTTTTGTTCGAGATATACGTAATCATGGCAATCATTGGCAGGTGAGACCAATCGATATTTACTTCGGGTCTTAATGATCAACAGATGTCTCATTTTTTTAAAATTTAATAATTCCTGATTTAAAAGATTTGTAAAATTTAATTCACTGTTATTTCTTATATTTTTATATATAATGTATTTGAAAAAGTAGCAATTTTTAATTCGTGTTTCAAACACTTTTCTTGATAGTTTTCTTCTAATAGTTTGCACAGAATTTCTGTGTTGTTTAAAAATGATGTTATTTTTCATATTTAAAGAATTTGAAATCTTTCCGTAGATAAAAAGACACTTTCGATTGTGCCGGGATTCGAGCCTGGGTCTTTCGATTACCGATCGAATACAAATTTTAAACCCCACCGCCTAATTTGAAATTCTTTATATTAGAGTCAAATATCTTCTCCCTATACATTTTCCAATTCTCAAATATTTCAAACTCTTTATTTTTCTAATTTATGCCGTTCTTAGCAATTTGAATTCCTACATGTAATTTTTCCTCTTTGAAATTTCTAAATTTTTGCACATTTCTCCTTTTTTCTTATAAAATCTTTATTATCGGGTTATCGAACTTGCCAGTTAGAAACTTTTTAAAACATAAATGATCAAATATTCATTTTCTCAAATTTGCAAACCCAATTGGGTTTCAAGCAAATATAAATAACTATACGGAGAAACTTATTATAGCAGTATACGTTTTATTTTATAATGATAATAATAAGAAATATTAAGATTCCAAAGATTATATAAAATTTTATTATAGCCCGTATAAAAAAATGTGGTAAGTATTGGATCCAATATTTGTTTCACGATTGAGCATTGATATCCAATCTTTTTCGCGAAAAAATATTGGATCTAATACTTACCAATATTTTTTTTCATAAGGGATGTTATAGTAAATATTGACACAATCTACAGTAAATTGTCATATAGTTCATCTATACTTTAGAATTTTGCTGCGAAAATTTTTCATTATGACACGATTTTCCCCAAATTAAAAAATAGTTTAGCAACAGTTTTCAACTTGGGTTTCTTCATGTATATAGTTTAAGAAATTACAAATTTGACAAATTCGAAATATTTAAAAATTAAAATACGGCTAAATTGGAAAAATTTAAATGTTAAATATAACAAAAGGACAAAATTTGAGAAATGAAAAACTTTAAGCATTTTTTGATCTAATAAATCAATGACATAGAAAATTGAGCAATTGTCACGCCTGTAAATTAGTAATAGAAAAATTAAAATTCCTCAGTTGAGGAAAATGAAAAAGTAGGAAACTTTGAGATTAAAAATTCAAGAATAATGGGATGTATCATTAGGATTAATAAAATTAATTCATGAGAACAATTCCAAGGTTATAATTATATGAAATTAAATATTCCTAAATTGAAATAATTAAAAATAATAAACGTTAATACATCATAATTGTTAAAATTTTGTGATAAAATCCAGTCCAGAAAAGATACCCCTCATTGCAAATTTATTCATTTTCTTCTTCCTTATCATTTATTACTGCGAGGTAAATTTTTCATTTTTCAAATTTACCCGCAAAATTCTAATTAGAAAAATTAAAGATTCTCTACCAGTAATACTAAATAATTTTTAAACGTCATTAAAATATTTGTAAAATCATTTTCTTAATTAAGATCGTAAACGACGAATTTCATTAATCGTAAGAAGTCAAGTGGATGTTTTGATTTTTATAAGTTTGTTCCGGTAATCTCTGTCCTAAAATGATTCTCACTGATTCGTTCGAGTGCCAGTCATCAGGTGTAGTCAATCAAGTCTCCATAATTACATGTCTCTAACAGGGTCGACGATAGTAAGTAATATATATATATATATATATATATATATATATATGTATATGCATAGCGTATACAAAAGGATCCTGGTCAAAGCCTAATGGAATAATAGCTGTCCACCCTCGATTTCGAGGTTCTTTTTTCAATCGTTTTGAAAAGACGAAAACTGAAAAGACGAAAACCCAAAAGAAGGACGTTCTGAAGCAGAATTGAAGACCATGTTCAGGCCAAGTGGTTATGAAGGGTAGGCTGCAGGCTGCGCAGTTTTTCTTTCCTTTTCTATCTCTCTCTTTGGTAAATCAGATGCAATTCCAGTTCTCTTTGCCTCTCGCCACGGCAGCAACAGTTGGCAAGAAGGAAACATCTGTCGGTCGCGGCGCATGCGTGTCCCGCAGGTAAGACCCGCTCCCCAGGGATTCTCAAAATTTAACTTCCGAAATGATCAGTCAAGATTTTTTGTCCAGGAATATACTCATTGTAATTGTCTCATGCTTTTAAATATCTTACAATTAAGTCTAATTATTTTTCTAATCCATCAGATATTTTCTACAGCAGAGAGTATAATTGAAGAGCAGTGATTTCTGAAAATAAAAATAGAAAGTAGATCAGGAAGAAGCTACTTTAGTTTTGGTTAAGAAAAATAGGAAGACCTGTTTTCTAGCTTCTCCAATTATAAATTTGTATTTTAGTATTTAGATAGCGAGCGAGTTCCCTTCCTGTATGTTGTACGATGTAAACGAGTAGCAACTCCGCCTCTAGACTGGGAAACGACAAACCGGAAGCGATGAATTTTCTTGGGTTTCGACCTGATTTATGGATGCCTCGCTTGCCAAGATCCTTAAGTTCTTTCAAGAGGTTGAACATTTTTTCATTTGGTTTTGAGACCCATTCCCTGAACTTTGTAGTTCAACACCCAGCGAGAGTGAAACTTACGGTTATTATCAAAAGGGAGATTATGTATTTTCGTTTTACGATCTTTCGTTTTAGCTTTTGTATTTCGAATTTAAATTGTTTTGATCTGAGAGACCATAACACAGAGGTTGTTGCTGGATATAATTAAGATCCCTTAATGAGAAATGTAGGGAAAAATATTTAGGTGGAAATGACCATTTTTTGAGAATCTATGTCTCGGGTTTTTATTGCTAAAAAAAAAGATGGAATTTAAAAAGTTTTGTCACATTTCAGAGGAAAATGTGAGAAATACTTTTTTTTAGTTCAACTTTATTTGTGAGCGCATTTAGTCCAAGTTCCCGTTGTTTTTAGTTCCAATGCGAGTGCGTGACAAGTTAACGATGTAACATTTCATTGGATAACTCGCAAAGTTCGTTGAATCGATTCTCAAGCGATTTGCATTTCTGGTCCTTCCAATGTGTAATATGAAAATGGACGGGGGCGGTTTCTGACTCACTTCTGAATTATTTCCGACCTTTTGACTAGAAAGGGTCACGACCCTTCAAACGCGTCCAATAATCGTATTTAATGCAAATGAGACAGTCACCAGATCTTTTATTGCTAGTCATTATTAAAATAGTGGTTCCCAACCAAATTCTTATAATTTAAACAAATTTTCTCATTTAAGAAACTATTGTAGTTGATCATTACGTCGAAGATTGCAATTAGTTAAACTATTAACATTAAAAGTCAGTAATTTTTTCTACTGTGGATTATTCTAAAACGATTTTTAGGGGTTTAAAAACGTAAAACAGGGAATTTGAATAAAGTAAAAGTGAATAGACAACATATTACTTAATTGGAAAATTTCTTTCATGCAAAAATAAAATTCAGTCTAAGAAGTATTTGGGCAAAATGAAAAATTCAATTACTTTGACGAAATTAGTGTTACTGCAATAATTTTTTTTAGTTGGCCAAAATTAAAGATATCTACGTACTTGTGACTGTATATTTTTCATATTTCCCAAAGTTAGAAAATCAAAAGTAAAAATACAAGCTTTCAAAATTGTAAGTGTTTAAACTTTCTCTTTCAGAAAAATTTTTATTTTTTGGAATTATTAAACCTTGGCACCTTAGAAACTTTAAAATATTGAAGCTTGAGGAATATTAGAGGTAAATAAAATATTGAAAAATCAAAATATTAGTAAGGGGCCATGCATAAATTACGTAAGGCATTTTTTGGAAACTCTAGACCCCCTCCACTCCATTTAATAATATCATTTCAATTATTAAAACCATAGAGAAACTTTTTTTCAGAGACCTATCTTTTCGCACGATAACAATACCTTTAAGTTATAGAAAAGCTTCTTTTTCCAGAGTTTTGATTTCTGGCACGAAAATTACCTTATAAGGTAGTGCACTCGCAAAAATTAGGCCTTAGGCAAAACCAGATAATTTTGCTTTCAAGAATAATGACCGGCAATCGAAAGACCTGGGCTCGCATCCCAGCGCAGTCGAAAGCGTCTTTTTTCCACAGAAAGATATCAAATTCTTAAATTTTAATTTGCATTTATTAGCAATATTATTCTTTAAAGGATTATTTAAAAGAGTAAATAATAATTTTCAAAAAAAAAATTTCAAACACAGAAAAATAATTTTATTCATAAATTTTATTTTCGCTCGAATTTTTTTCCTTATCGCTTCGAGTCAAATTTTAAAAAACGATGCGATTCTAATTAATCACGGATCATTTTTTCAGAGAAAAGATTCTTTACAACTCGACCGTTTCCAATTTTTTTTAAATGAATAAATTCAAATTTTTAAAGAATTTGAAATTCATTATTATTTTTCTTTTGGAAAATTGTTGTTAATGGCTTTAGCCATTAAAGAATTTATTTTCAAACATTGGAAATTGCCAAGTTATAGAGAATCTTTTCCCTGAAAAATCGTGATTTATCAGAATCGCATCATTTTTGAAAATTTAGCTCGCAGCGATAAGAAAAAAAGTTCGACCAAAAATAAAATTTATTTATAGAATTATTTTCATGTTTAAAATTTTTTCCTTGCAAAATAATCTTTCCTCTTTTAAATAATCCCTTCAATAATAATATTGCTATTCTTAAAAGCAAAATTATCTATTTTTTTTTAATATCATTGTTACCGGTGTTTCAATTTTAAGAACGATATATAAGTGGCCTTTCCGGTGTTGTATCGATGTTTATTTACAAATCGTTAACGTTTCGACCAAAGTTTTGGTCCTTATCAAGACTACAAGGAAAAAATTTTGTACATTAATGAATGTACAAAAAGGAAAAAATGTAAAAAACAGATTTAAGTCAAAACTATTTTAAGAGTTATCTAGATGTTGACAAATAAATTTAAAAGAAAGAAACAAGAGAGAAAAAAATGTAAACTAATCCTCGAAAGAATCGCTTGTAAGTAGCGGTATTTATGTATATTTCTTTACAAGTTTAAACATATATTCCTCTATACTATTTTTGAATTATAGGTCGCAATTTGCTATTTTAGCCTCAAAGTAAATGGACAAGTAATTTTATATTTATAAACTTATTGAATATCTCAAGGATTTTTAATTTACGGACAATGCCTTTTTTACAAAAATTTTACAAGGAAGATTTTACTCACAACATGAAATTTAAAAAAATAATTTTATACACAAAAAATACTGTATCTACGGCTTTCAAATATGTCTGATATGAGGAAGCAATGTTTAGAAATTTATCCACGGTATGTTTTTCTCTCTCTTGTTTCATTCATTTAAATTTATTTGTCAACATCTAGATAACCCTTAAAATAGTTTTGACTTAAATCTGTTTTTTACATTTTTTCCTTTTCGTACATTCATTAATGTACAAAATTTTTTCCTTTTAGTCTTGATAAGGACCAAAACTTTGGTCGAAACGTTGACGATTTGTAAATAAACATCGATACAACACCGGAAAGGCCACTTATATTATTCTTAAATTTATCTATTTTTGCCTCACCTGAGTCGAAATCTCGAGCAAGTTTTACGTTTTTAGGTATACTGCTTACCTCCTGCTTCTTCTCATTTACCACTGCTTTGATACTCTTCAATGTATTTAGAACTTGAAACCAGCACCTTGTTTAAGCCGAACTGTGCTGAAAAAGGCAATTTGTCCACGTTTGAGAAGTTTTTCAGGGGGAAAAATTACATTGAGTTTGCTTCTGTTTTGAACAGCGTAACGAATAAGGATTAATTCAGGTTCTAAATATTTTGAAAAGTATCAAAGCAGTGGTAAATGAGAAGAAAGGGGAGGTAAACAGTACACTGAAAAAAAAATTTCAACGATACAGACATAATTGTGGTTCCCTGACCTATATTATATTGGAGATTTACCGAAAACCAAGGTTTGCTTGTATTAGTTCAGCCTGTATGTGTATTCCAACCATATGAATTACTATTGCTGCAATATTTTTGATTAACTGTCAAATATTTTTTGTTGAATTACTTAAAAGCATTCAGCTATATTCATATGGCTGATAAATCCCAAGCATTTCTTTCAGTGTACCTAAAAACGTAAAACTTGCTCGAGATTTCGACTCGGGGAGGCTTAATTTTCGCGAGTCTATACTACCTTAAGATAGTTGATCCACGAAAATTAGACGTCAGGCAAAAATAGATAATTTTGCTTTCAAGAGTAGCAATATTATTATTGAAGGGCTATTTTGTTAGAGAAAAGATTAATTTCCATGAACAAAATTTGAAATACAGAAAAATTATTTGATTAATAAATTATATTTTTGCCCAAACTTTTTTTCTTATCGCTTCTTATCAAATTTTAAAAAATTTTGCGATTTTAATAAATTACGAATCACTTTTTCAAGAAAAAGATTCTCTACAACTTAACCATTTCCAATTTTTGAAAATGAATAAATTATTATCAAATTCAGTAATTTGTTTATAAAAGTTTGGTTTTGGAAAATGTTTTTTTAATGGTTTCAGCCATTAAAGAATTTATTTTTAAGAATCAGTAACGGTGAAGTTGTGGGAAATCTTTTTTCTCAAAAAATGATTCATGATTTATTAGAATCGCATAATTTTTTAAAATTTGGTAAGAAGCGATAAGAGAAAAAGTTGGGTCAAAAATAAAATTTATTAATAAAATTATTTTTCTGTGTTTCAAATTTTTTTCATGTAAAATAATATTTTCTCTTTCAAAATAGCTCTTCAATAATAATATTGCTATTCTTGAAAGCAAAATTATCTATCTTTGCCTGAGGTCTAATTTTCCTGGATGAAAACTACCTTAAAGTATTTGAATAGACATCCTAACCGAGATTTTTAAATAGCCTGAAGTTCCTAGCCAGTAAATGGAATTCTTTAATCAGATTCTGCAGGTGTTTTATAATATTGCAAGGTGCATTGAGGATTTTGAGAAACACTGCATATCTGTGCCGAGTGCCACGCGACCAGATCGTCCGGTCGGACTGGGTGCCGGGTGTTGTTGAAATCAACGTGCTATGGTGGGGTTTCTTCGACCACTATAAGCAGACTTGATACCTCAGTCGTCTCTCGGCTCTCTCTCCGTCAAGGCTGAGATTCCATTAATTAGGATCCAGCATCTTGAAAAACATAATCATCAAATTGAATGTATCATCAGAGACCAAAGCTATGACAATTCTCCCGGAAGATCTCAGTCAAGGTTTACAAATGGCAAAACTGTTGTCCAATTCATAGATCAAGGTACCAGGTTGTGCCCCTTTAACCCTAATATAATAACCAGTTCAGCGAGTGTGACAATCTCAGGGTCAGGTTGACCCTTTTTTAAGAAGACACAATTGTAACGATGAGTGTGTGAAATACCCAACGCGAGTGCTTCTAAATCAAATATTTCCATTTCGGTCTTTCGAATTGTTCAGGTCTCCAGAGACTATAAATTCTTATATCGAAGATCAAAGATATAAAAGATGTGACACTGAGTCCTCATCTTATGGACCATTAAGCTTTTTGAAAAGGTCTCATCTGATATTGGATGATGCATTTGATTTTTGAAACGGTCAATCATCTTTTAAGATCCTATTGTGGCTATTCAGACTTTTTGAAAGTTCCATCCATTGGGTGCTAATTAATAGAGGAGTCGAAAGTTTAGCTGCCGACAAGTTTAGTTCGCGGAGAGAAATAAGAGAAAATTGTGGAAACGGGAGGAACGAAAGATACAAGGCTGAGAAGAAGAGCAAAAGGAGAAGGAGGACATCTAAATAAATGCAGGAATCCCTGACTGGCGCCATGGCGGTGTAGAAACGAGAAAACAAAAAAAAAAGACTTGGATGAAACGAGTTGGAGGAGTTCAGCGAACAAGAATCTCGTTCTTTGCTCTGATTTTCATGCTTCGAGTTTGCTTATATTTAAGCATTTGTTTTGTTCTTTTTTTATTGAGAGGGATATGATAATTATCTCGATTGATTGACATGTGGACACGTGGGACGCAGAAGTAAAGGTTCATTACTAATGCAAGGATCGATATTCTCATCTTTAGTGTGATCCATTCAAAGAGAAGATCATGCTGTGCGGTACCTTCAAAAGCAAGAGGAGACACTTGCTAGATGAATACAGACTAGTCAGAACCAATGTTAAACCGAGAATAGTTTCTGGCAAGGATAATAGTCGTAGTCTAGGAAAGATGAAGAACAACTCACAAAAGTCGACTCACCAGTCCCTCATCAAGAATCTTCTTGAAACGGTGAGGTACTTTTCTTTACGATCTAGATCTTGTGACTAGTTGACCTTGGATCATTGGGAAAGATGTATTTATGAGTTTCTAGATTCTTAAAATGGGATTTAAGGGGGTAGTCTCACGTAAATGCCTAAATTTTAAGTTTATTTATGTAATTTTTTTTTCACAAGATAATAAAATGCAATCATTCGAATTTTTTATATTTTATTGACGTCTTATATTATATAACAAATTTTTTTAATTTATTTTACAACTAAAAAAAAAAGAGGCAGGTGACTGGTCATGGCGATTTCGGTATTTTGGGTTATCTGAAGCACAACATTCAAAATGTTATGTATGTCGCTCTCGTATGGAGCAGATTTAAAAAAATTTATTAGTAAATAACAAAATGTCTGACTGTAAAAAAAAATCGTGATTTTATTTTTGTTAAAAATTGTTTTAGTGTGTCAAAATTTCAGCCTAATCGGTTGGATAGATTTTTCACTGGTCCCATGACCGTTTGAGAAAATGATGTTTGGAGAAAAACGCATTTGAAGTTTTAAAAACAGAATTTTCATAAAAAATTTATATTTACACTAATATACATATATTTTACTTTCTAAATATGTAAAAAAAAGAGAATCCATGTTTTGAAGTCGTCACATGAGACTACCCCGTATTTTTTCCCAAGATCTCAATTTGTTTTGTTTGTTAATATCTGATGGGGAAATTATAATGTTAGCCTTTCAGATAAATAACAGGATCAAGATTTTATAATCTTGATTTCTTCTTTTTCTTTTTTCATTTATAATCTTAAGTATCGTGTTCATTGAAATTTCTCACAGGATTTAGTAGATAAAACTGTTTTGTAATTTGACCTGATTTATCCAATTTAGCAAACGCAATCTTTAATTTTATGTATTGTATGTCATGGATTTGGAACGCGGTGTCATATTGTCGGTGACTTATCTGAACATTCGAAAATTTAGATACAGTTTTTTGATCAAATATTTTTACTGACGGTTTTACGTATATCGATCTGAATACATGTACCTTGGAACATGTCGGTTCAGGGATCAAAGGTTACGACCGGTCACGACAGACACAGCACTTGGGCAACTTGCCAGGTTGATCGTTCGTTTTTTTTTTTTTGTCAATAAAACTCTACACATTTAGGCAGTATTTTAGTTCTCCGTTGCCTTTACATACATTCAAAGTACTCTTAAGATCCACCAAGTATGTTGCTATTCAATCTTGAACGATGATCGTAAAATTGGAACCTGCGAATTGAACTTTCTGAATGCAAGAGTTTTTTTAAACAGAAAGAATGATACTGTGTTTAGATTCTTTCTTGCATTTTTTGAATAATGTTCATTTTTATGGAAGAATTGGATAGATAATCAGATAAAAACGTTAGTCAAAGTGACTATTTTTTTGTTTTTTTTTTTTTTATTTAGAATAAGCTTTTTTTAGTAAAAGTGTGGAAAATTTTATCTTGAATCAAATGAACCATGAAAAGTTTCAATCGGATAAATATTATAGATTTTTCATCGTCGGAATCGATAAAATTTTTGCGAAAGCGTCTCTTTTTCCACAGAAAGATTTCAAATTCTTTAAATTTAAGAGAATTAAAATTAAGGATTAGAATTCAATTACAAATGTATGAATATAGATTGAAAATTACACTATTTAAATTGCATCGAAAATTGAAATCAGTTCTTTTCGTTTTTCTCAAAACTTCGATTTTGCACATTCATGGTTTTTACATTAACAGGACATTTTAATATATAAAAAATTTATAATTGTCTGGTTCAAACTTTGGATGACTTATTTTCTACAAGGTAAAATTTTCCACACTTTCACTAAAAAATACTCGATAAAAGAAAATTATAAATAAAAAAGAGAAATAGTCGGTTCAACTAACTTTTTTTCCGATTATCGGTCCAATTCTTCATTAAATTCTTCATAAAATTGTAAAACATGTAAGTTATGTTCAAGGAACTTTACACGATTCGATCATTGCGACCACTTTTAACAATCTTTAGTGATAAATAAATTAATGAATTTCTGAATTCTGAAAACTTATATCTTTAATAATTTCTATATTTGAAAACATAGTCTAAATTATGTAAATGATCGGAATAGAGATTCTAAAACTTCAAAACCAGTTACAATTAAAAGTTTGATTTTTAGGAAATTTGAAGTTACAGATTTTATAAAATAAAATTCTCGTTCTTTTATAAAGTTTTAAGAATACAAAAGTTTACATTTTACAAGTTTTTTATTTCCTTGCTTTTTTCATTTGATAACATAATTTTATTCTTCATGTAAAATTTATAATTCTGATTCTTTCATAATTAGGAAGTTTTATTTCTTATGCATTCCAATAATTAAATTAAAAAATTCTTCAGCTAACAGACGTTTCACTTTTTGTGCACGAATTAGTAAATTTTTAGAAACTTTTGGATAAAGTTGTCAAGTTCCCCAAAAATAATGATAATATTAAGAAAAAACTCAGAAACTGTCCATCATTACTTCTTAAGATTTCTGCACAGTTTATGGTTTTTTCCCATACTGACTCTATAATACAATTTTTGTTTAAGATTTCCCACGACCATTGAAATCTTTTTGACTGCAACTAGTTATTCTCAGTGAAAGGCTTTGTGTTAAATTACTTAGTGTCTTCAAAAAAGCTTTTATTATCGAAAAAAGTTGTAATTTAAATTAGAGTAAGAAACTAGATCAAAATGCAACTTAAAGTTTTTGCATGACCTTTTTCGGTACTTGAACTTTTTTTAAGTATCATCTGGAGTTCTGGACGGCCCTGGGACTTAGCGATCCTGGGAGTTTGACTTGAGCAGGAGTCGTTGGAACTCTGCGGTTGACCTTATAAGGCGCCTCGACGATGTTCTCCCTGTCCATTAGAAGCCCTTTGTCGTGTGTTCATCCTCTTTTTAGCCGCAGCGTTCTTTTCTTTTCTGGGCGTACCTTCAAGTCTTCGGTTCACATGCGAGGATCCGCACGAGCGAAAGATTCACCAGATATTTTGTTCGTGGTCAAGGGCAAAAGTCAGCGAATCGTTTTAAATGCGCATCCTAACTAGACCGTGAAATTTCAGAACTATAAATAACTTTATTTTACATATAAACTGTGAAATATAACATTTAAAATTTTTTAATTGAACTTTGAATTGCAGAAGACACTGTGGCCTAAGTGGTAACGTTCTTGCGCAAGATAAATAGCCAAGCTGACGAGGGTTCGAATCCCAATAGAGGAAAAGCTACATTTGCAATTTTTTTCCTTTTCCGTGTATTATTGATATGATTAACAACTATCCTTTTTAACAGATATT
Organism: Diplolepis rosae; assembly: GCA_030998225.1. NCBI lineage: Eukaryota > Metazoa > Arthropoda > Insecta > Hymenoptera > Diplolepididae > Diplolepis > Diplolepis rosae. The sequence goes on along the minus strand of JAPYXD010000710.1, from coordinate 29,847,885 downwards.
TTTCAAAAGTTATTTATATTTCAAATGCAATCAAGCAGTGAAAGTAACTTTTCCAATAACTTGAAACAAAGCTATTAAGGCTGTTCAGCCATGAAAAATCGGCCTCAGGCAAAAATACATAATTTTATGTGCCTCCGGCGCGTAAACTCGTTTTGACGCTACAGTTGAGAGTAGCGTAATGTTGTGTATCACGATACAGAGGAATGCAATGTAAAAATTAAACTGCGCATGCGTCTATTACGATACAGCGGAGCGTAATCTTCTTCTTCTTATTCTTCTTCTTCGTACAGCATTGGCGCCGTACTGACAAAGCCTTGTATATTTGAACTGCGCATGCGTCTATTACAATACGCTACTACTACACAAGATCGAGAAAATCAAAATGGCCGAAAGTATTCGCGAAATGTCAAGTGAGATGAGCGATAATCACGGCAATTTCGACCATTTCAGATTGGATTAAAATGTACGCATAAAAACTCGTATACGCACCGAAGTCATATAAAATAGAATATTTGCCAATGCACACAATTTGGGTAATTACGAGACTCGCTTAAAATGCTCGCAGGACTGATCGCGCCTCGGCTTCGTCTCGGCATCGTCTCGGCTTTACCTCAGCTACGTCTCGACTACGCCTTGGCTTCGATCTCCTGCGAGCATTGTCGCTCGTCGCGTAATAACCCTCATTATGCGCCTAGGCACATAATATACTATTGCTTTCAAGAATAGCAATATTTTTATTGGATTGAATTTGATTTTCAAGTCCTTTTTTTTCAGATCGCTTTTTACCAAATTTTAAAAAATGGTTCGATTCTGATAAATCATGGATCATTTTGTCAGGGAAAAGATTCTCTACAACTTGACCGTTTCCAATTTTTGAAAATTAATCAATTATTATCAAATTCAGCAATCTGTTTAATAAATTTTTTGTTCAAAAATTGTTTTTCAATATTTTGAGCCATTAAAGAATTTATTTTCAAAAATTGGAAACTGTCAAGTTGTAGAGAATCTTTTCCTTTAGAAAATGATCAACGATTCATTAGTATTGCGCCTTTTTTTTAAATTTGGTAAAAAGCGAAATGAAAAAAAGTGCATTTGAAAATAAAATTTGTTAAGTACTCTCTAAATCTGAATCAGTGAACGGCCACTGATTCGCAGTGACTATTCACTGATGGCAGCAGCTATAAGTCTTTCACTGAGAATCAGTGAAATTCGACTGATGAATCAGTGAAATAGATTGAAGTCACTTATTGAATCAGTGAAAGCTTCAGGTGGGAGTAATAAAACCAGCAATATATTTTAACGATCGATGAACTCGTTTATTTTAGGCTAAACAACACTAAAACGAAATTACGTAATTATTATTATTTTTAAGGGACGATAAATCAGTAAAGTGTAGATGAAAGTTTTGAATTCGCGAATTCAAAAGTTATGTTGACGTGACGCGTTCACTGATTCCTCAGTGAAATCAAAGCAGGGCACTGATTCATCAGTTGATATATTTTCACTGATATAATCAGTAACTATTTCACTGATTCATGTTTAGAGAGTACATTACTTTTCTATGTTTCCAATGTTTTTTATATAAAATAATCTTTTTTCCTTTAAAAGATCCTTTCAATAATAATATTGCTATTCTCGAAAGCAAAATTATGTATTTTTGCCTGAGGTCTAATTTTTCGTAGCTGAACTACCCTAATATTATTAGGGAAAAAATAAATTAGCGGAAAAATGAAATATATCTGACTTGAAGGTTGTTAATTATGTTGCGAAATTTTAATGTCAGAAAAGGTTGTAAATTCAAGAACTAATAGCCAGCTTTAGCCTATGTAGTTGCGTATCGTTAGGTTATTAATTCTGACGACCTATTAAGTAACCAAGATGGTTGACCATAATTTAGTTTATCTTTTTTGCCGATATTGAGGAAGCTATATATATATGTTAAATATTTATTAAAATAGATTGCAAAAAGGACGATTGAAAGATAAATTAAAAACTAATACATTTACTGAAATTAGATTAAAATATTCGTCATTGCTAGTTTTAATTTTTTAGTTTTTCAGTTGAGTATTAGATTTTCTTCAAATTTTTTTATAGTTTTATTGGGTTTTATCATTATGATATAATAGAGAATATTCGATGTAAATTCTGGAGTGCAGAATAATGGAAGTGATGAACTTTTTTTGTTTTCATTCATTTTGTCGACGAAGTTACTCAAACAGATATAAAAAATTCAAGAGAAAGAGGAATGTTCGACAAAAGGATGAAGTAATTGAAACAATCCATGGACCGCCTAAAGCGAGGTTCCGAGGGTGTTTTTTACCGTGACAAAAAGTCGACCAACTTCATGTTTGAAATCAAAAGTCGGATGAAAGGGGAAACGATAGCAGGAGGAATTCTGATCTAAATCAAAATGGTATTCGATAACATTTGAGTCGCTTTTCTTTTTAACGATTTCTATCAAGTATTTATAAAGAAACTCATGAAACTTCAAATACTGAGATTTTTACCAATTTATTTTATAAATTGATGAAGAATTCTTTATTCGTTTCTTTAAACCATTCGTTTTTAATATAAGCGTGTGTGAGAAAGGAGAGAACACTTAGGATTCGGCAAAAGAAGGGAAGGTAAAAGCGGTTTCTTTTATATTTTGTCTTATTTTGTTTGTAGCAATTTGTGTATGCACGACTTGTTTTAAGTTTTTTTTTGTCTTTGGCCCCCTTGTCTTTTCATGGACTCCGACGCGATTCATTTCGCGATACATTGTCCCATTGCGAATTTTTCAACAACTTCTTAGAGCTCCCAAAAAATTTACATGTGCAGTTTGTTTCTTCTTCAAAAGAACCCATCACACATGAATGTATTATTTATCGAATATTGGAAGTTAAAAACGTGAGTACACTGATAGAAATGGTTCGGGAGTTTTAGCCATTCGGTTGTACACGCAGAAAAAAGATCAGTCAAATTTACAGGAAGTTCGGTACTTATTTGGACAACATGACTTTTTAGTAAATTTTACAAGAAGTTGAGTTCAATCAACAGATTTTCTGTACAATTCACTTAGCGTACAGTACAATCAACTTAACTCGGATTTTTTCGTATTCAGTAGATTTTACTGGACGCTGAGTGAAACGTACAGAAAATCTGTTAATTGAACTCAACTTCTGGTAAAATTTACTGAAAAGTCATGTTGTCCAAATAAGTACCGAACTTCCTGTAAATTTTACTGATCTTTTCTCTGCGTGTAGGTTGAGAATTTATAATTGTATTTATAAAATAATATGTCTCTCTGAACAACGCAGGATGTTGAATACAGAAATCAAAATATTGTAAGTGAAACTGGTCGAATCAGAAATATAATATGGGAAGGCGAACAATACATTTTTCCATAGCAACCAATAATATGGTTGATTCGTTCATATTTATTCAGTTATAATCGGATGGTTAAAATACAAATCTCATATTGCTGTATCTATGCCAGCAATAAGGTAAAGTTGAATTAATCATAAATATCGTTGTAACAAACATTCCTTTCTATCAGTGTAACAGAATTTCATTGAATAGACATTGTTATTTCAAAAATTACTAAACAGTTACAATTACAAAAATTTGTATCTTTATACACTGATAGAAATGGTTCGGGAGATTTAGCCATTCGGTTATAGGTAGTTCTTAAATTCTCTAGAATTTAAGTTTAATATAACCGAGAATATTACAGAATTTAAAGAATATAAGAGAATATAAAGGGAATTTTGAGAATTTATGGTTTAAATAATGATTTATCAATATTTTGAGTACCTTTATAGTTAAATAAGTGGCGCTCACTTATATAAATATAATTGTATAAAGAAGAATCTAAAAACAGTTTTACTGTTAATATATTAAAATTATATACTGTTGAAATTTGAGGATAGGTTCATTTTGAATTTAATACACTAAATACAAAAAATCTTTCGACCGGCAATCGAAAGACCTGGGCTCGAATCCCAGCGCAGTCGAAAGCGTCTTTTTTTCCACAGAAAGATTTAAAATTCTTTAAATTAATATTATATTTGAATTTATATTATCTATGTTATTATTGAATATTTATTATACAATAAAATGTATATAATATGCATATAATAACTATTTTAAATCATATATTAATTTATCAACATTCAAATTTTTAAGGAATAAAACAGTTTTTATTTTTTCTTGCATTTTCCCGGGTTGCTGCGGGTCATGGAATTTATAAATCGGCAGGGAAAGTCAAGTAAAACTTAAAAAAAATTGGGGAATTTTTTATGATTCAACAAATTATAATTAAAATCTAACCATTATAATTATAATTTAAAAAATAAATCCCTTTATTAACTCCCACTGATGTCAAGTAATTCCAATTTTAGTACAAAAATGTAAGATTTCCATAAAATAATTTCCAGAATAATACTTTAAACTAAACTTTTTCACTTTCTTCCGCACAAATAAAATGCACACAAAGTTTTAGAGATAATTTCACATTGCAGTATTAATTCATTTTCATTGTTTAACACATTTAACAAGCCAAAATAACAAAATTTTCATAAATTCTAGAAGAATTTATCTGCCGGTTATATTCTTCGTAATATTCTCATTTCGTTACTGTTTTCAAAGTATAATCGTCTCAGAAATGTAGTTGTAAGCTAGGAATTTATAATTGTAGCATGTTAAACACAGCAATCGAAATATGGAAAGTGAAACTGGTCGAATCAGAAATATAATATGGGAAGGTAAACAATCAATATTGCTATAGCAACCAATTAATATGGTTGATTCCCTCATATTCATTCAGTTATAATCAAATGGTCAAAATACATATCCAATATTGCTTTATCTATCCCAGCAATCAAGGAAGGTTAAATTAATCATAAATATCTTCGTAACGGCCATTCCTTTCTATCAGTGTACCTTTTAATTTTGAAATTTAAAAATTTAATTTCATAGAAAATGTTGACTCCAAAAGCTTGAAATAAAAAATTTTTATTTTTCGAGATATAAATAAGTCTAGCGGGGAAAAATTTATGTTTTTTGGTTTGACAACTACACTGAGAAAACTGGAGTGTCAACCTAAACATTTGGAGGGTAAAGCAGACTATATTTGAGGTTAAACTATAGGACAGCTTTCTAGATAGTGTAACTTATTACCTGTGAATTGTGAAGATAAGATGGTCAACTTGAATACTTTAGAGGGAAAAGTTGATCATCGCAGAGAGAAAAATAGATTATCGAAGAGGGAAAAATAGACTATAATCTACTTCTATGGCTAACCTCAAAACTATTACATTTAAGCTTTCACAATTATTATGTTATTATAGCAAGTGAAATAGGTACTCGCCAATTAGTTGGCAAAAATAACCCTCGTGACACTTTAACACATAAAGGACGCGAAACCGACAATGAGGTTAGAGTCCACGCTGGTGATATTGGAGGAAAAATAGGCGAACCCACGTGACATTACAATTTTGGCGCGTATTTCACCAATCGACACTCTTTATAGTGATTCTGACACTCTAGTAACAGTTAAGCAGAATATCAAATGAGTGTCTCCCTGACCAAAAAGAAAAAATTTCGGAAAGAGTGTTATACTATCTAGAAGTTCAGACTGACTATCTACATTTTGACACTCAAAGTTTGACACTCCAGTTTTCTCAGTGTAGGAATGAATATAAAATAAATTTAAAAATTCTAGATCATAAAGTTGAAAAGTTACAACAGTATCGAATGTTATCAAAGCAGCAATACAACACATGCAACCATTATTAAAATTGATTGAGGTCGTCTTGATCGGAGTGTCAGCAAATAGTATTACTTTTGATCAGACTGTCGAGTGCAAGGCGCTAAATAAATAATCATTCAGTGGAAAAAACTGGTCATTTGTCACACGCGCGATGACACTCGTTAAACGAAACGATACGCTTTGTCAATCAGTGACATCGTCCGTTGCCATTTTATTTTCTCGACAGCAATTCGTTTCAATCTTGCAAGATCAACCCTTCATTACTTTTGCTACCGTATCGTGACATCACTGGCAGAGTACTTCTTTTAATTATCGTTATCAAGTGGACTTAATAAGGATTATACGATCTCTTTGACGCCAAAAGCCGACTCTTTCCTTAAAAACGTTTTTCTTGAACTCTGAATTTCGTATTTGACCTTTAAGTCCCAGTTCATAAAAAATAATAGTCAAGATTTGTGAATAGAGGATTTTTTCGAGAGTCATTTTATTAATTGAATTCAATTCAAGCAAACTCAATTCTTGAATATGCAATCAAGCTGAGAAATAGGGTCAAAACAAATCGGAATAGTAATACATAACATACATTTTGTGAATACATTATGGAAGAGGTAGTGTTCTTTGTGATTCACGTCTCATCGTCAGTCATTGACCTTTTTTCTGTTGTCCCTTCGTCTCGTGCTCAATCTTAGCCTTTCGTCTATCAACATAATGCCGCATTATCCTGATGCTAACTCGAGATTTGAAACAAGAGATCTGGAGAAATGCTCTCGCTATACAGGCGACACTTCAATTTCTTCGTCGTTTTACTTGTCAGAAAGAAATGACATTTTTATACTAAATACATAGTCGATTGGGATTGCATCATTTCTTATTACTGTTATATGAATTATAGTTTATGATTTGAAAATCCTTGATTTTTCATTGAAATTTCCAAGATGTTTTTTGTCATGTTAACGTAGGATTTTTAATTGCACCATTTAATTACCATTACCTTTTGTTAACATACATAAAAGGAGTTAAGGACTTTTAGTTATTACACAACATAAAGTGCTCCATTTTACAATTAGAAATAATTTGATAATTAGATCATGTTTTTGTGGAACGCAAAGTGTGTTGAATTACTTTTGAGTAGTGAGGAAGAATTCATTTTCCTTTTGTGAATGAAGTTTCTATGTGGAAGATTGTGAAAAGCATTTTCAATATTGAATACTACAAACATCTAATTTATGATTTGACTCTAGTAATTTACTGCCAATATGACTTTTTTTTTCTTAACCAGATTATGCTTTTAAATCGTAAAAATGAGGACTGGATTGCGAGACCGGATACTATATTGCTTAGGCCTTCGATAGCGGCGCACGCATAATGAGTCGAATTCCTCTCGCCGTTTAAACACTAACTCTCTTATCTTATTATATGATATATACTGATAATCATGTGCAATGCGCATATTATGCAGCTCCAATGTAGATTGAAATATTTCACAATATTGCTTATGAAATTCACAACTTTGTCTTACAATTAGTGCGATGCTCTCGATTAGGCAACAGTTTGTGAGAATGCGACCCAGTTATTGATAAGGATATTTTTAAAATTGAAATGACAGACAAAAATTACTCATCAACTTCTTTGTGTAACTTTTCCAATCATCAACAAGAGTATTCATTCAGGGTTTTTAATATCGGAACTATTTCAAATATTTAATAGTTATATCCATTTTGTTTCAGAATAAAATGTGATCATAGTGATCATTTTGGCTAATTTTGAACTTTTTAAAATTTACTAAAAGTTTTTAACCTTCAAATATATTGAAGATTAACTTTATTGGAAATTCTATTGACATTATTTGATAAATGAAATTAGGTATCTCTATAATTTAATAAAAGGAAAAAAATTCGAAAATGAAAAATGACTGAAATATATTATAATAATTTATTTTGATGTTAGGAGAAATATTTCTTTTCCAGTTCTCATATTCTTTAAAAACCTCATGTGCTTTTATCTTTTTTACTCTTCTAAATCAATATTTAAGATTAGAATTTCTGTAATTGCCATATATCTCTAATATTGAACCTAAAAAGTTTCAAATCATTTAATTTATCTATTTCAAATCTCAGTAATCAGAACTTCTTTTGTTGAAAACAAACAAAATTATTCATGTGAAAATTATCCAACTTTTCTCAAGATTATTATGTGATATTTTTATTTTAAATAAATTATTAAGTTTCATAAAGAATTATCAATTTTTGAAGCCAGTGAGTCTTAAAAATCGAATTTTCTAGTAAAACCTTTCGCCAAACTCGTTTATTGTAACAAATGGAAATTTCCAGACGGAAATCTAGAGCTGAAAATTAAATTTAAGTCTAATTGAATTCGAAGATCGTGCATGGGATAAGAAGAAGCCATGTTTTTGGGCTCGTTGAAACTCGAAGCATTCACGGTTCAAGAACATTATAACTGCCAGTGGATACTGGAAACAGATACCAATCTCGGAGTACATCGAGACGCGTCGCGGTTTGAATTTGCATATCGTGAAGTATCACTGATTGCAGCGCTGAGAAGTCTTAATTGGTCAGTTTGAAGTGCAATAAGCAGTCTGTCGTTTTTAGCTGCTTCATCGATAACCTATAAACTCGAGAGTGCGTTCCAAGTCGGCGCCAAGTTTGCATAAATCTAGAGCAAATGACGTTACAGTAATGTATTTCACTTTTTGAATACTTAGAAGACACATACACTACCGATCAAAAGTTGAAATTCACCTATTGTTTAAACCATTGTCAAAGTGATTTAATTTTTATAAAAAAAGTTAAAAATTTTTTTTTCGATAATGGCATGAATGTTAATAAAATTTTGCATCTAATGATCCCAAGCTGAAGGCAAAATGTTAATTTTATAAAAATACATTGCAAAAAACAATGAATTTCGATCGTTTTTGGAAAACGTTAAAAGCTTTAAAAATAATTAACATTTAAAAAAAAATTTTGGTCTCGTTTTAAAGGTAAGTCTTCATCGTAATTTGCTAACTAATCAAGATATTCTTAGAATTCTTTCCTGGATTCCACCCTGGGGTTAAACATGGTACAAAAAATCGTAACATTTTAAATAAATTTTAAAGTGACATGTTTGATAACATGTCTGCTATTATATTAACCCAAAATTCATAGAATTTTTTTCATTTCTCATTATTTTGGCATAGGATCAGATTCTTTTTATTTTCTTCGATTAACATTTTCACTATTAAATATAAAAATACCGGTAACAAGGTCTTCACGAAAAGTTTTTAAAAATGTAAACCTTGTTCGCGTTTTGCCATTGATAACCCATTTGGCATCGTTCTTTAATAATAAAATTGTTAATTATTTTTAGAGTTATTACCATTTTCCAAAAAAATCGAAATTTAACGTTTTTTGTAATGTATTTTTATAAAATTAACATTTTGCCTTCAGCTTGGGATCATTAGATGCACATTTTTTTTAACATTTATGTTATTATCGAAAAAAAATGTTAACTTGTTTTTATAAAAATTAAGTCACTTCGGCAATAGTTTGAACAATAGGTGAACTTAAACTTTTGATGGGTAGTGTGTGTCCAGGAGCATCCATAAAATTTACAATTTATGAATCGAAACTCAAGTGTCTTTTGTGACAAACATCCTTAAGATATAGAAGAAATATTATCGCAAAAGATATACTGAATATTAGGATTGAAACGAATAAATTCTGTTTGAACAATAATTACGTGTATCAGTAATATAAATAAGATAATAAGAATGTTTTTTTTTTCTGTTTCAGGTAAGTTCGAAATTCAAGCATTTACGTCTTGGCGATGTGAGTATAAACAATATGATAAAGTGGGAAAGTCCTAAAATCCATTTTTGTTCATTTTTCAACATTCGAAAAAATATTTCAGATATGAGTAACTTGGTAGGAAATAAAATATAAAAGTTTTTTGCATCTAAATTAGTTAAGAAACAGAAATTAATTTTTGATTAAAAACACAAGTTTTTGAAAGTTTCGAGAAATAGCTTAACAATTTAATAGAATAACTATTTATAAATTCAAAATATCCTCAATAAAGAGGGTTAAAAGTGTGAAATATATTCTTAATTAGTGGATTTATGGAGTTTAAAAAATTCAGGGCTTTTTCAAAATAAAAAACATCTATCCGCTTCGCGGGTACATTCTCATTGCGCGCTTCGTTTTGGATTTTCAATAATATTTAAAAAATTTTTAAAGAATTTGAAATTCAAAAAATAAACTATACATCTTGTCGAACAAATTGTTTTTCGAATGTCACATATTTTGATTAAAAAATTGAATTTTTTAATTTTAATCGTGTTCCTTGAAATTGTTAAAAAATTGAATTTTGGATTTTCAATAGTATTTTTTAAATTAAAAAAAAATATATACATCTTCTAAAAAAAATGTTGCGATTCAAATTTGAAGATCTTAATGTAGTAAACAATTTTGAATCACAACTTTTTTTCGTATCTCGTATAATTTAACAGAAAAATGGAATTTAGATATTAACTTTTTCCAAGTTTTATCATACTGTAACTGTCCTAAATTTAGTTTAATCGAAAAATGTTATTAGGATAATTAGTAAATATTTATGAGCATTATCAGAAACAGACAGACAATTTCTTAAAAACCGTTTTTTCTTACTCAGGACATCGCAAAACGTAAAGATTTTATTAAAATTTCGAAAGGCATTTTCCACATAAAACTAATACCTTATCATTTATGATGAAAATATAAAAAACCATCATTAACTCAATTTATTTCACAAGTGATTTTATTTTTTCCCACTTTCGTTAATGTTTCGGGCCGACAGAAAACTATTAATATAATTTTAATCTCCTGTTGCATGGTATTTTTATTTCAAAGCCCTGCATTTCTCCAGATTAGCTTAATCTCTACATTTACAGTGTTGTTAATGCTCGTCCACTTATCTTACATTAGATAAGTATAACAGCCACACAAATGCATATTATCCCCACCATCACTTCCTCTCCCTTTCACCCCCTCCCAAAATCTGTTGCACTTCAATGGGGCTCTTGATCGAATGGCAACATTGTGCATCGACAGGCAAAGGCGAAATCAATTAACTCACCTACGTACAAAGATAAACTCCCTTTGATATGTACGCGTAATCGCACATATAACAGTAAAGTGCATATAACAATGTGTAGAGTGCAGTTTGTATTGCAGTGTAACTGTAGACTGTTGTATGTATATTTCGAACGAAGCGCCCAGAATGCGTAGATTACCCATGTGGGTTGCCATGGGCAACCATCACTAATACAATCCAGCATCACGAGGTCTCCTATGTCTCCCTCCCCCATATTCCCTCACCCTTCATGATCTGTTTCAATCTCTGGACCAAAGTCAGGAGTGTGTACACTGCACCAACACGCTTTTAACAATGACTAAGAATAGGAGAAATTCGGGCGGTTTCAATCCCCTTTTCATTGTTAAAAAGGTGCGAAATTATATTGGCTATAAGCGAGGTCATATACATTGTGAAAATTATAAGGAATTTTTTCAAAAATTTTTTATGTAAAATTTGTTATTTTGGGTAGGAAAATTTAATTTCCAATATAACTAGAAATGATTCTGTTATTTCAGAAAAAGTGTCGTTTTTGAAAGATATATTTTGATAATATATGGAAAATTTTCCTAATAAGTTAGGTAATATAGTAGTTTTCAGGGAACATCCCGAATATTTTTGAATAATTCCCAAAAAATGCTTTATGGAATGTGGAGAAATAACACAGGTCTGCAAATAATGGGTTTGTATTTGTTGTTGGAAAACGAAAGATCATTTCCGGGGTAATTTTTCACGTAGAATCCGAAATCAGAATCAGCCTATCACGTCAGGATTTTGAGATATTTAAGGTTATGTGCTCGAAAAATGGGGTTTTTCGCTACTTTTAAGGTTATGTACAGGGCGCAAGAATTTTTTTGGTTTTTTTCTCAAATGTCATCATTTAGCACTACTCTTTCCCTTCAAAATGAGCTATTAAACAGTCACGAGCGTTTTTTTACACAAAGATGCGGCCATATTAAGTTTTGACATTTATCTGAACAACCTTATGAGCATTCACATTGACTCTTTGGTGTATACCATTCTGCATTCGAAAATTTATCTTGAAAATTTGTCCTTGCGGGTTTTGATGGTCTGTGAATAATAATTTACAGTCAGAAAATTGACATTTAATTTAATTTCGTAAATTTCGATCCGACATTTTGAATCCGCCATCTTAGAAATGGAAATATCAATTTTCTGACTGTAAATTCTTATTCACAGACCATCAAAACCCGCTAGCACAAATTTTCAAGATAAATTTTCGAATGCAGAATGGTATGCAACAAAGAGTCAATGTGAATGCTCATAAGGTTGTTCGGATAAATGTCAAAACTTGATATGGCCGTATCTTTGTGAAAAAAATCGCTCGTGACTGTTTAACAGCTCATTTTGAAGGGAAAGAGTAGTGCTAAATGATGACATTTGAGAAAAAAACCAAAAAAATTCTTGCGCCCTGTACATAACCTCAAAAGTAGCGAAAAACCCCATTTTTCGAGCACATAACCTCAAATATCTCAAAATCCTGACGTGATAGGCTGATTCTGATTCCGGATTCGGATTCTACGTCAAAAATTACTCCGGAAACGACCCATAGCTTTTCAACAACAAAACCTTGCAGACCTGTGTAATTTGTTAGATGTACAAAATGTATGTCTTGAAGTTTTTTTTCTACTAGCGGGCCATAAAGTGGACTTTATTGCCCCGTGCGGGGCAAACAAATCCACTTTCTGGCCCGCTAATAGAAAAAAAATCGTGTGCAACACGGGAAAAACATTTATTTTACTCGTGTGGTTGTTACCTTCGCTTTGCTCGGGCATCAAACTTCACACTCTCAAAATAAATTTTTTTTTCCCTAGTTGCACAATGTACTAATGTATTCTTACAATTTTTGATGGTAGAGTCGAAAGCATCTCTTTTTCCAGAGAAATATTTTTAATTATTCGAAGTGTTTATATTGTACTTGTTTTTATATATTTTAGAATTACCAGAAATATTTGGTTTGCTATATTGATTCAAAAAAGTTCATATTTTTTCTGTATAGATATTTTAATTATGAAATATGTAAAAAAACCGAAAGGGATTTATTTTGGGTTTATTAGTTACGAGGATTTGTAAGTGATTATTTGTAATGTCGAAAGCGTCTTTTTTCCACAGAAAGATTTAAAATTCTTTAAATTTGTAATATTATGATGAATAGCGAAAAAATCATAAATTTAAAAATTAAATCACCTTGTTTTAAATCTAAAAAATTTTTTTGCTGCATATATATTTAATATTTACTGTTAGCTGATTCGGAAAAAAACATTTTGAGGAGACCAGGGCAAACTTGTCGGTCATTGCTCTCCAAAAAATGAACTTGTTTGCGGTGCAAACAAATTCATTTTTTTACCATCAAGTGGAAAAAAAAATCGTATTCAAGACGGGAGAAACATTTATTTTATTCGTGTGATTATTGTCCTCGCTTTGCTCGTGCATCAAACTTCACACTCACAAAATAAACTTTTTTCTCCCTAGTTGCATAATACACTATTATTATTTATATTCTAGATTAACTGCAAAAATAACTTTATAATTACGTAAAATCAAATCATGTGACTTGTTAATTTTGAGATATTAAATTTAATATTTCAGTATATTAAATCTAATGGACCATTCTATTATTTCACAAATTTCATACAGATATTAAATTTCATATACAAATGTAGATGAAATTTTATATTTCTAACAGTGTATACTCTAAAAATATTTAAAGAATTTGAAAATCTTTCTGTGGAAAAAATGACGCTTTCGACTGCGCTGGGATTCGAGCCCAGGATATCGACTCATGTCACAAAAATAATATCCTGGTCAGTGAATCTTCCATTCTTTCGTTATCAAAACTGTTTTTTCCATAAATCATCAAAATCTTTGTTTATAAAATGATCCCTCTTATAAAATTGGTTCATCCTATGCGAAAAAAAAATAGTTAAGAAATAGTAATTTTAATAAAGTGCTACGTTGTTGGGAAAAATTGGCTTTAGGGTTCAAAAAAGATTAAGTCAATTTTATCAGACGTTTCGGCTCAGATCGGAGCCCTCATCAGTGGTATTTATTAAAATCCAGAAAATACAAAAAGGGGGGGGGGGGGCGCTAATTTCACATTTTCAGGAATAACTATAGTACTTGAATATATAATACAAAAAACGAGTACTTGATATATTAAATTAAATTTCTAAGTGAAAAAAACATTATCTGGGCGGAAAAGTTTTCCCTCGTCTACTCTATCCACTTGATTGTTTTAAGATTGATTATATTTCAAAGATTCAATGTTTTGTAATTTCAAAGAAATTATAATAGAAATTCTAAATTGAATTTGAATACGTGTATTGTATGATTAAAGGTCGTTGAACCGGACTAGAAAAACAGGATCATCTGCCTCTTATATATACCGGTATAATTTCCTAGTCTATTGAATTTTGATTTTAATTCAATTTCGAATACTTAATCCCCTCGTTACCAAAATGAGCTGTGAACTGGAGCTGGTAGTTTTAAATATTCTCGAGAGCATGTTTCTGAAAGGATCGGCCCTGAACTCGTGCTGACTATGTGGAAAGGGTAGGGGCATGATTCTGGGTTGGGGGTTTTAGGGGCATCGAGGGGAACTCAAATGGATAAAGAAAGAGAAAGATATAGTCTTACCCAGGGCTGCATCTATCTAAGGCACTTAGTTCAAAAAATTAAATAACCCTTTATCCATTTTAATATATACTTTTAATGATTTTTATCACTACGTAACTGTAATAATGCAATACTTTTCTAACGAATGCATTTTTTAATTGATGAACGATTTATTTCGTTATTATTTTTGTAAATGGTACGTTGTTGGATAAATTGGCTTTATGGTCCAAAAATTATTAAGTCGATTTTTTTTATTAATATTGAGGGTACTTATACTACTTTTTATTATTGTAAATAGTACTTATATCGGTTCTTGATAATAATTTTCAATCGAAGTTTTGAGACATTTCTTCTTAGCGCTTTTAAAATAATTTAAAATATTTTTTAAGACCAATGTATCAACTTTTTTACAAAAAGAATGTAACTTAAGCATTTTATTTTGTTTGTTAAGGGCATGTGATACTTAGGAAGATAGAAAATTTTATTGATTTTAAGTTTCTACATGTTTGTGTTAAAAATAAATAAAATTTTGTTTATAAAATGTGGGAAAGGGTAGAGAAGACAAAAACGGACGTAGATGGACTACTTTTTATTTCGAAATTGAAAGAAAGTCCAATTTAAGCAAAATATAACGGAAAATTTTTTGCCTGAAACAAAAGTTTATGTATTTTTTATACAAAGATGTAGAAACTGAACCAAATTGTTTACATGAACTTGCTACTTTTCACAAGCATCACATGCCCTTAAATAGTATTTTTGTTTTTAACTATAGTTACTTCTTATTAAAAAAAAATTACATTTTCTATTAATTTTCTACAACTATTGAGTTTCTTGATTGTACAATAATTTTTTTTTTTAATTTCACAGGGGAAAAAATTAGCTGAAGCAGCTAATAATTCCTTATTCGAAAAATTAAACTCGAAACTAAGTTTTAGCTGCGGCAAAAAATGTTTTGTCTATTTAAACAAAAATATTAACTGCAGCAGCTAATTTTTTCTTCGGTTTTGTAGTAAGTATATTTCATTTATAACTCTAGAATCTAATTTCACTAAGCAATCTCAAATAATCTCAAATTCTGATCTTAAATTTAGTTACAACAGAAAATATTCCCTTTGAAAATTGTTTTCTTAATTTCTCTGTAGTGAAAATTTTGCAAAAATGTCACTCAAAAGATTATTAAAGCTGATTTCAATTTAGGAATCCACTTCCAAAAATGCGAATTTTTACAATAATAATAGTAACTTATTTTATTTTTATATGTAGCTTGAATGTTATAAAAATACTAAAATTTCAAAATACAGTAGAATAAATTCATATTTATTGCTCTAAAATCTTAACATTTCACAAGTGTAGTCGAACCCCGATAAGTTCCTTACTTTAGAGTTTTCTAGAAATACCAGGAAATGGAGTTCAGGCTAAACAGTAAATAGTTTATAATTTGCATCGACTGTACGAACATATCAGTATGCGTAAAAAACCTTCCAAAGGAGATAGGAAACTTATCGGCGTTAGACTGCACTTTTAAAAATAGAACTGAACTTTATCAATATTTCCAATGATAACTTTTTCCCTTTGCTTTTTCAGTACGATTGAAAGGTGAGCCTTTTAGTGAAACTTTTTTAAAAATTATTTGAAGCGGACTAAATAGAACTGGTCCCTCTTCTAGTATTAAGTTTAGTACGCCCCCGTCAGTCTGTTTCTCTTTCTCCCCCTATTTTCTCCAAGTTTCGTTCTCCTCTTTCTGCTCTTTTCCCCCACTGTTTCTTCACTACCTTCCTCTCCTCTTTATATATATATCTTTCTCTTTTCAGCTGCTGCGCTTCCCCCTCAGATTCACTCTTTCTCACTCACTCGTGCTGTATTGGTACACAGCCGCTGCTTTCCGGCCGGCTTCTCAGCCAGCAACGCTGTTATATTCTCCACATTACTTCCTTGGCATTCTCTGGCTGCACGCGTAAAGTTGCAGCTGCATTGCACTCGCGACCTAAAAAACCAAGTCTCCAATTTTTCCCTTTTTTTCTTTTTCAATTACTCCAGTGTTGCTTTTTTAAATTCAAAATCAAATTTATTATTCGTGCGTACTCCAGTGTTTGTGACATTGATGGAAATTTCATATGTAAACGTGATGCTGACAATTAGTGAACCGGTTTATTTCCCGTTTGTTTCAAAAGGTTATCAGCGTTTATGATTTAAGGGTTTTCGAAAATTATTCTGTGCCGTGGAAAAAAAGTGCTGTGAGGAGCAATTGAGTGTTTAATCCTAGTGCAAACTACTTGGATACTTTCTACACTTTGTGAACTACAAATTCAAGTGAAATATCTTTTCACACATATTAATTAACAATATTTTTTAAAAATTTGTGATTCTTAAGATCAAGGAAATTTGATACATATCGAATAATTCAATATAATTTCGTGGTATTAACAAATGTCGCTCTTATTGGATGAGGGAATCGCTTTTATTGCGATGGTCGCGTGATCTGCGAATCCTGGACGAGGAAATAAGTCCTCGTGAGTAAAACTACAAGTGCTGAGGTTCTCATTCAAAAAAACTACCCGAGATGGAGTGGTTCAGACGTCAGGATCTCAAGAACCGAACGGAAGCCACCCGTGGATCGGCACCGGAAGACAATGACGAGTACTATTTCGAAGAGGATGGCTCCGTAGACGAGGGCATGGTACGTTTTCAAGGAAACATTTTTCACATCTTTGTTCAAAACTCATCAAGCGATTCAAAGGTCAATAGCTTACAACGTAGAATTTAACATCATTTTTGCTCTACGATTGTACTCTTGTATAAAATTGCTCATTCATTTTTCCACAAGGAAAATGAAAGTAAATATGCTCTCTAAAACTGAATCAGTCGAATTTTCACTGATTCATCAGTGAAAAAATATTTTTCACTGTTACATCAGTTAATTTTCACTTATTCATCAGTGAAAAAATATTTTTCACTGTCAAATCAGTCAATTTTCACTGAAATAATCAGTGAAATTGACTGATTTACAGTAACCTCTTTTTAGCTATTTGAATCCGTAAAATTTCACTGATAATCAGTAGATTTTTACTGATTCAAATTTAGAGAGTGAAAAAGATCCTAATTATCGTACTGCTTAAAAAAAATTTTAGTCATGATAATTAGAATTATTAGAGCTTGGTTGTAATTTCTCCATGGCTGTGAATATGCGGTAAATATTTTAACACATCGCAAACACGCTTTTGTGTTTGACTTTCCGGGTTTGTGGCTCTGATTGCCTTGAGCACGAACTCAAGTATGTAATATCTTGAATCTGCAATAGCTTTGCTGTGGAGCACTATTTTGGAAGTGGTTGTTTGAATTACCCTTAGGGCACAGAGCAAGTACGCATGCCCGTACATAAAACACGTGTATTACTCTCGGTGTCTCTTAGTAACGTACATATCACTCGGAAAAAAAATTTCCCTTGAAAAGTGATTATAGTAAAGAATTCCTTTATCATGAAAATCATTTTTCTTTTGGGCTAGAATATTCGTCTTTTTAAGCTAGTTCATCCATAAAAATTAGACCTAGGGCAAAAATAGATAATTTTGCTTTCAAGAATAGTAATATTATTATTAAAGGGCTAATTTGAAAGGGAAAAAATTATTTTCCACGAAAAGGTTTGAAATTCAGAAAAATAATGCATTTAACAAATTTTATTCATAATCGAGCTATTTTTCTTATCGCTTCATACCAAATTTAAAAAAATTATTTGATTCTATTGGGAGCACAAATAAATTCGGTCCGTTTTTTGTTGTCAAAAATGCATTTATTTAAAAAAAAATGAAAGAACAGATTAATTAAAGTATTGTCCATCGCTGATTACGACTTTTTCCCATCTCAAGCAATTTTCGAATTCCATCTCGAAAAAATTTCTCGTCTTTTGAGGCAATCCAAGTTTTGAAAACGGACCAAACTAATTTGTACTAATAATAAATCACGGATCTTTTTTTCAATTATTATTATTATCAAATTCAGCTATTTGTTGATAAGAATTTTGTTTTGGATAATTGATTTTTAATGGTTTCAGCTATTGAAGAATTTATTTTCAAAAATTGGGAACGGTAAAGTTGTGAAAATTCTTTTTCCTGAAAAAATGATTCGTGATTTATTAAAATCGCATTATTTTGTAAAATTTAGTATGTAGCGATAAGGAAAATAGTTCTGCAAAAGTAAAATTTGTTAAATACATTATTTTTCTGAATTTCAAATTTTTTTCATGGAAAATAATCTTTTCTCTTTCAAATTAGCCCTTCAAAAATAATATTTCTATTCTTCAAAGCAAAATTATCTATTTGTGCCTGAGGTTTGATTTTTGTAGATAAACTACCTTAAGCTGAAAGAGAAATAGAAAATTTACTCTAATTTAAAACCGCCCTCTAGATTAATCACTCGGGTCATTCGAGTGATATCCATCAGGGAGCGGTTTTGTGACAAAAAGATGAACTTTCTTGATAAAAATGCTCTAAGAATCCTCAGAAAACTTGACAACGTCGCAGTGTCTAGCCGTCGATGATTCAACGTGGCAGCTGTTTTGGCGCCTCCCTGACAAGGTTTCCGTGGATCCATCAAATTTAAACGAGGGGCTTAATTATCTGGCTACAAAACCCCTAATTAACTATACTATTCACAAAATAATATTAGGTTCTATCATAATCAAACTATTATGAAATGTTGCAGTTGAAGAATCACTCTATTATTCATTAAATACTCTATAGTAAATCTTTTTAAAAAGTCGACTTTTTTATTTGATATTTTTCATATTTTTTTATATGATACATGGGTATGATATAATCTGAGCACCCGGTATTATTTCAATTGGAGAGAATCTGTCTCGTTGGCTGTGGGAAGAGGGAGACAAACCACCCCCCGCAGGGGATGAAGTATGACTCATCCGTACTCCCACCCTTTTTCGATTGGCTCAGTACTTTTCAAGCCAGGAGATTCTCGACCCTCTGGTTGTCCTAAATCTCTCAGCTCCGGTCATTGACGGATAAAAGAAGAGATGGGAATTATCATAATTCGATACGACGAGCTCGCCTGGTTCAGGTGTCAATTTAAATATCATACACACCCTATGCTTTCAAAGTTACGCAAGTCAAATTATCAGCCTCCAACAGAATCGATAAATTATAAGGTTGCTAATCTACTTCCCAATCTAAGTCTCATTTCCCTAAATCCTCAGATATACATTTATTTACAATTAGAAAAATAATATTTGAAGTTAATTAGTTTCTGTGTAATCAATTTTTTTAGTAGGGTAGATTGGGTCAAACTTGGTTTAAAATTGATTACTCTGAAAAGTTGAAAGATTATTTTGAATAATCTTATTTTTAATCCTAGTTTATTATAGAAAGTATTTTTATGCGCAATTATTATTTCAATCAGATTACTAATTGATAATTTAATCATTCCCATCCAATTGCTTGCCCTGGTCGTGAAGCCTTAGTTATTTTTTAAATTTATGATAGTTTAGATTCGAATCAAGCCTAATTTGCATAGTTAGATGATAGAATAATGTATCTTATATCAATATATCAAGTTTCTACTGTGAATATATTAACTTATATCACAAACATAATATTCCGGTCAGCAAATTTTTCATTTTTTTTTCATCAAAATTATTTTTTCCATATTTTTTATTTGAAGCGTAAATTTGAAAAATGTTCATAATATGATTCCTCTTTTAAAATTGATTTATTGTAAGCGAAAAAAAAATAAAAATAGTTAAGAAAGAGTAATGTTATTTCCAAAAAGAATATTTCTGTGGTGGACAACTTTGCCTTGGTCTTCATTATTTAGTCTCTGAAAACTTCATTAATTTTCACCGTTGAATAGTATTTTCAAATAATTTAAAATCTTTATGCGGTAAAAGAGACACTTTCGACTGTGCCATTTCATCTTTACCATCAAAATTGTTAAATAGTATATTTGTTTTTGAATCCAAATACTCATGTCATAGATGTTTTTCAGTTATTTTTTTTATAAAGAATTCTCTTAATTTTTGTGTAATTATACGTTTTTATCTACAATTGCCTAATAACTTTATTGATCAATCCACGTTAAGATCTGAAAAAACTATATAACTAATGATTTTTTAGATTTTATATTATTTCTTTTTCTGAATTTATAATAGCTATATTTAATGTATAATTAAAAAATATAATTTTACTAGGCGGTCATCTCAAATAATCTCAACTTCTAATCTTATTCGGTAACACTGGGAAATATTTACTTTAAAAATTGGCCTTAATTGTCATTTCAACACCCACCTAGCCTTTTCTGTAATTTTATAAATAAAGGCTTACTAATGAGGGCACCAATCAGCGTCAAAACGTTTGAAAAGATCTGTTTTAGTATTTCTGGACCCTAAAATCAACTTATAACTTGAGCAATGATCGAAATTTTATTATTTATTTCGGAAATTTTAATCATCTACTCGTGTTTCGAGAATAATGATTATGTTCACTATTTTCGTTTGAAAATTTTTAATTACATCTAAAGAATTGTGTACTAACAGGGAGAACATCGTCGAGAAAAAAAATTTATGCGTGGCAAAATTTGCAAGTGCTAGTAGATGCAAGTAGGGATGGAATTGCTTTCATTATTTTTTCAACCCCTCGCTTTTCCTACTATTCAAGGGCGGAAAAATTACAGTTAAAAAAACAAGCACCTGATAATATCTCATGTGAAATTCGAACCTGATGTAAACTCGAGCCCAGTCATTCTTGTTTTGGTTGAAAGTATCAAATTTTCGAAAAAGTCCCCCTGGTAATTCTTTCTTTAATATGAAAATTTGTTTGAGGTAATTCAGAGTCAAGAATAATTCGATCTTTTACTCTCTAAATATGAATTAGTCAAAATCTACTGATTATCAGTGAAATTTGACTGATTCAAATAGCTAAAAAGAGGTTACTGTAAATCAGTTAAATTCCACTGATTGCTTCAGTGAAAATTAACTGATTTAACAGTGAAAAGATTTTTTCCGCTGAATCAATCAGTGATAATCAACTGATTTAACAGTGAAATATATTTTTTTCACTTGTGAATCAGTTAAAAGGCAAATCACTGATTCAATCTGTGAAAATTTGACTGATTCAGATTTAGAGAGTAGTGATAAGTAATAATACACCAAGATAATTCAAGTCTTTTTTATGGATAATGTAATTTTTTGAAAATTTTAAGAATATAATAGGAATTTGAATCTCCAGCGGGGCTTTTATTGCTGCGGAATGGATAAGTTATATGGAATGGATGTGCAACAGCAGAGGCTAAGTCGTTTCTGTAAAAACACATTTCACAGCGTGGGTGAAGGATTATTATTGCCTGGCGCCAACTTGGAGAAATTCTCGCACGCGAAAATTTTCGTGCGTCGTTGGACTTTAGCCTCAACGGAAAAGGAATATCTAAATCCTTTGTTAAAGATTAGGCTCTTTAAGGATTAAATTCTCCACCAGATATTTTCTTCCTAAAGAGGGAGATAAATTAAGATAATTTTTATTACCTTAGATATCCAAAGAAAATATTTTGCATGGCTCCCACTGATGTGACGATTGCGATTATTATCATTAATCCCTAATATATTATTTCTTTTTGAAAAACAAGCATTTTTGATTTTTGAATTTAAAAATGTTTACATCTCTTGAAAATGTTCTATAGTTTTATATTTTCAGGATTTTTAAAGTTATTGTTTATTTGACACTTGAATTCAATCTTCTATTTGGATATTTTGGTCTTGCGAATATAAAAAGTGGGAATTGAAACAATTTGAGGTTTTGAAAGAGGAGGTTGAATTTTTGAATACCGGAATTGCAACATTTTTTACTTTTTCTAGTTATCAACGATTCTAATCTTTGAATTTAAAAGCGTTTGAAAAATATCTTTGTTTTATTCCAAGATTACAAAATTTTCAAACTGGAAACTTCCCATTATTTATAACTACTTAATGAGTATTTTCTTTATTAATCTTTCCAGTTAATTATCGAATTTCTTCATTCTAAATGCATTTTTTTTTAATTTGTAATTTCCCTCAAGATTTGATGAGATTATTAGAACTAGTTTAGAGTTTACGATTTAAGGGCATGGATTAATCGGACCACGTTTGTTAACTTTTTTCTAGTAAAAATTATGAAAAAAATTCAAAACATACCGAAAATTACAGTTAACTGTAAAAATTTTTGCAAAATCATCACTCAAACGAAGTTGAAAAACGTTCTCTATCGTGTTTTGTAGTATTTTCCATAATTTCAGCAAGATATTTTGTAAAATGAAAAAGTTATCTTACACGAACTTATACAGGAACTTGGTCACGTGATCTGCTTGATACATGGCCTTAATGAAAGCCCTAAAATCCTGAATTGCACAATATTTTATTATTTTTTGGGAATGCTTATTAGTGTTAACACAATGACAAATTATACGATGACCTACAATAACGACAAGGACTGGCAAGTCGATCATGGAATGTCAAACAGTCCTTTCCCCTTGACGTCAGGAGACACGTAAACTGAATCATCGTACTTCTCAGGAGGGAATTCCTTACGTTCAACTTACGAGTTAACAATGTGAAATCGAAAATGTCACGTAAAATAATGATTTGTCGACATAACGAGGACAGGACAGTTATATAATCGAATAGCGGTAAAGTTTCCACTAAGCTTATATTTTTAGTTTACATGTCAGTTCCATCAGTGACAATGACAACTTGTACGGATGCAAAGTTCTCAAAACCTGATTAGCAGTCCCTTAACCCTCGGAATGCCATTTGTCATGAGGATCGGGGTTTTGTGGGTCCTGAACTGATGTCGGTACTTGGAACTCGAAACGGGGACCACACCGCGACAAAGAGGACCCCCTGAGTCCACCTCTACTCTTAGACTTATTTATTCAAATGAGAAAGTTAGCTTTTTACCTTATTTACACTCAAAAGTACCGCCAAATTTCAGTATTAGCCGATTCTTAGAAGGGTGCCACCTTCGACGATTTTCTGCAAATGGAGAATTTAGTTTCGAAGGATAGGAACTAGTGTACTAGTCGATAATATTTTGTTAGTGTTTTTTAGAATTCAAAATTTCAAGAAATTCGAATTCTTAAACCACCAAATTTGGAACAAAACTGAAATTTCGGGTTTGGTCCAAATTTGGTGGTTTAAAAATTTGAATTTCTGTCAAAACGCTTTCTTTCTTGTATCCTCCTCTTTTGTTTGGTTCTTATGATTGTTATTCAAGAAAAGTAGCATAATTGTTTTCGTCCAAATTAGTGATTTGGGAATTCGAATTTTCTGAAAGGACCCCGCACATTGTTAGAAATTTCTATAATAATTTATCTAAAGACGTGAGTAGAGTTTTATTCAGTTACAGTTTCGTGAAATTAAGCTAGAATTTCAGAAAATTCAGTTACAAAGTGTTGAATATTCTGGTAGTTGTATCTTGAAATTCTGAAACTTATAACAGGATTAATTTTACGTTTTGGGTAACTGAAGTTTTATATAGTTACATTTGACTGAAGATTTTGTTAGTTTCGTAATTTCATGATATATTCTATAAAAATTCAGTTACAGTTTGGTAATTTTAAGATACATTTGATAGGAATTCAGTTGAGTTTCATAATATCAAGAAAAACTGCAGGAAATTCAGTACACTTTTCGCAATTTTAAGATACTTTCACTCAAAAACATCATGAATATCGTTAAATTTCACGTTACCTTTGTAACATCAAAAATTTTGTAAATTGCCAAACATTTCTGACAGTGCACATTTTACTTTCTAAATTTGAATCAGTCAAAATCTACTGATTATCAGTGAAATTTGACTGATACAAATAGCTAAAAAGAGGTTACTGTAAATCAGTCAAATTTCACTGATTATTTCAGTGAAAATTGACTGATTTGACAGTGAAAAATATTTTGTCACTGGTAAATCAGTGAAAATTAACTGATTTAACAGTGAAAAATATTTTTTCACTGATGAATCAGTGAAAAGGTAAGTCACTGATTCAATCAGTGAAAATTTGACTGATTCAGATTTAGAGAGTACATCAAAATCCGGGTCCGGTCAAATTGGATAAAATTTGGATGTATAGTTCATGAGATTCTAAACAAAAATATACACTCAAGGAAATATTGCGAAGAAGAAAGTCATTTTTTGAGAAAAATGTCCATAGGACAATACATCCAAAATTCAGCCAATTTGACCGGGGCTGGATTTTAATGTAAAATGTGCGGTGTCCTTTAGAATTACAGTTATAATTGGACGTTAATGTGATTCTGAGTTTGAAGTAATATAAATTCGAATTCTGTTCTGTGATTGTTAGTTGCTACGAAAAATT
The DNA here is from genome assembly GCA_030998225.1 of Diplolepis rosae. Lineage (NCBI taxonomy): Eukaryota > Metazoa > Arthropoda > Insecta > Hymenoptera > Diplolepididae > Diplolepis > Diplolepis rosae. The sequence goes on along the minus strand of JAPYXD010000710.1, from coordinate 29,823,044 downwards.
ATTGTAGTTCATTATGGTTAATTTTGTTTTTCATCCTCGGACTCAACAATGAAATTGATGCTTTTTAAATGACACTTTTTTGTTGATTCTCATTGTCTCATATTTAACCGGCAATTTTCTTTTTCTCTCATGCTTTAATCCTGAAAGGATGTTTGTCACATGAGTCCTAATGGATGTGTTTTACGAGAGAAGAGACCACTTTCATGCGTGTCTGCTCTTTTGTGTGAATCTTCCACGCATCCCTCGTTTTGTCTTCTGTCACTATTCTCAGGAGACAATTCTCAAGTTTCATTTTCTGTGCTGTTTTCTAGTTTCTTTTCGTCTATCCTAGGAAAAGGCTTAACACTTATCTAAATAAGGTTTTTCCAATTCCAGATGGATATAGCATTCCTAGAATATGAAATTTTTATTTTTGAGAATTTCTATTTCCATATTATTAATTATTGAAATTTGTAATGATGAAAATAGAGAAAAGGGAATACAATGACTTTATTTTTACAATAATTTGAATTTTAAACTAGATAACTAAACTCTTAGAAATGTGAAATTTAAGAAATTCTCAAGATAAAAAAGTAAACGAAAATTATAGGGAGTTTACGATACTATTAAGTAGACGTATCTAAAAATTAAGGCAAAATTGACCGGAATTTCAGAAATTTTTCTTAAATGAATAGATTTGTATATTATGAAAAATTAATATATACTTTCATATTAAATTTAATAACTTTTCAATCAAAATTTATTAAAATTAAAAAACATTAAAATATACAGACATGTGTATTGAAATTCAAATAAAAGTTTGTAGTTTTTAAGATGAAAGTTTTTTAAATTAAATATACGTTACTGAAAAAAACTTGTATTAGTACAGAAATTTCTAACAGTGTATATTAAAATTAAAATAATTTAATCTCAAAAAACACAAACTTTTATTTGAATTTTAATACACATGTGTATATATTTTTATAATGTTTGTTAATTTTAATATATTTTGACTAAAAAGTTATTAAATTTAATATGAATGTACATTCATTTTTCATAATACAAATATTTATCTGAATAAAAAAGATAAAATTAGAAAATTTGTTGTATTTTTAATCGAAAATCGCTCAAATTAAATTGAAGTTTGCAAACTGAAAAATCAAATATTTGAAATTCGAGTTATAAATTTGAAAATCAAATGCTGAAAAATAAAAAACGAATATTTTCCATCGATATTTCGTCAGTTTGTTTTTGCAAGAATGACAATTTACTCAAAAATACTAAAAATAAAAATAGTACAATTTTACTCTGAATTAACCAGAAAATACTCGAGTTACTGGAATCTTTGATATAACGTAAACTATAGAATTTCAAATTGCATTTCTTCACTGAATCTCGCGCGTTCGCAGAAAGCGGAAGTGAACATTGTTGAAACTTGAAGTGAGGAAATTTACCCACTCGCACTCTGACTATAAAGTTACGTTTATTGTTTGGTTAGAAAAGTGGGTCATATTCTCTGTACGCGTAAGAATTTAATCCACAGATGTCGAGCAGCTGTCGTGATTTGTTGGTCCAGCGTTAAGGTAGCAGCTGGTGTTCATTTTAAGGACCCAAAGGATCTGAAGTAGGTGGGTGGTGCTCTTGTATCTTCAACAGGACCTTACAAAGGTGTAGAATGAATGAGGTTGAAATTTCAATCCTGAAGTTCGACGCGTGCCTTGAAGTTTAACACTCTCAATAAAATAACTCAAAATTTATTCGACGATTATTTAAATGCTAAAATATCATTCTCTCTTTAACTTGTTATAATTGACATTAACGTTTTAAAATCATTGCTGGTGGAAAATCTGCTCGTAAAGTCTAGGCTTGGAACCTGAGATGGGATTAACAGAACACGTGTTTACTTGATGCATTTTGTGTGGAAAAGGGCGGAATCGCTTGCGCACGAGGGACGATTATGTTCGACGCAGAAGCAGCCTATTGGTTGCTTACACGATTTACCGTGACGAGATCGTAAAAAATTACACGTCCTTCTTTTATTACGCCGGTTAAGTGCACCCCGAGAAATGTCCATCAACCTCGAAATAAAGGTCATTGTTGATGTAAAACAGCAGTGACAGCTAATTTTGAAAAGTAATCGAGTAGAAAACTTTAAATTAAAAATATATATATATATATACTACCGTTGGAAATTATAGGTTCTAATGAGCCCAAGTTGAAAGAAAATATTAATTTTATAAAAATTGTAAAATTTCGATCTTTTTAGAAAATATTATTAACTGAAAATAATTAAAATTTGTTGTCTCATTTTGAAAGTGTCTTTATAGTATTTTGCTAATTAATCAAGAGATTTTTAGAATTTCTTTCTGGATTTTACTTTGGGGTCGAAGGTGCTTTAAAGAAGTAAAATTTAAAAAATGTCTTCTTACAATAATTTTTTAAAAATCAATGTAGGTATAGTATATTTTAATAAAAATTATGAATATTCATAAAAATTTCAAATTAATTAGTTGAGTTTGAAATTTCTGTCACTGCCTACATTATCGGAGAATCACTAGTCGCGTATTAGATAGGATATGTTGCCGACAGGTGTCCTCGTAGACAATTTCAAACTCTTATATCGCAAATAAATGCAAATTAAATTCAAATTTTTAAAGAATTTGAAATCTTTCTGTGGAAAAAGAAACGCTTTCGACTGCGCTGGGATTCGAGCCCAGGTCATTCTATTGCCGGTTTTTTTTTCCACAGAAAGATTTCAAATTCTTTAAATATTTGAATTAATAAAAATATTTTGGATTTTTTAAATTAATGCATAGAATAAAGTCTTAATTTATTATTTTATGACTGCTGTGTCGTGTTTGACCCCGGTGTAGAAACGACGAAAGATTTTTTTTGAAATATCTTGATTAGTTAACGAAGACACCTTCAAAATGGGACCAAAAACTTTTTAAAAAGTTCATTATTTTCAGTTATTAATATTTTTCAAAAAGATTGAAATTTGATGTTTTTCCAATATATTTTCAAAAAATTAACATTTTTCCTTTAATTTGAGCCCATTAGATGCAAGATTTTATTATCTTTAGTGCTATTATAGGGAAGCAAATTTCAACTCGTTATTAAAAAATCAAGACACTAACTTCCTTTTCAATATAAATTTGAGCTTAACAAAAAAAAGTAACTGACTTAAAAATTTTCTGATTTTTGTAAACGAAAGAGCGACTTAAGAACTATCAATTGGTGTAAAAAACTGGAAACCTATTTTTTCCGGCGTTAGGTACCTTTCTTTGCGGATGGTCACATATATAATAGTAACAACAGTTATAAAAATTGTTTATCATAATTCTTATAAAACTCGTCATAAATCGCTTTTTGATAGTAATTACCCTCCCAAATTCCCAAAGCAACTGCCTGCGGTGAATTTTTTTCCAACTTAGAAAATTTTGGACAGTGAGTTTCGGAGAAAAGTTTCGTAAAACTTTCTACTGGCATCTTAATGATATTGATTATTCTCTTTATCTGTTGTACAGTAACTTTATTAATGCTTCCTACACTGAAAGAAAAAATTGCAGGGTACAGACATAATTATAGTTTCATGACCTATATTATACTGGAGATTTACCGAAAACCCAGGTTTGCTTGTACCAGTACAGCCTCTATGGGTGTTCCAACCATATGAATTACTATAGCAACGACATAATTTTAATAGAAGAAAATAAAAAGAGGCTGACCCAATGCCAAAGAAAAAATGAGAAATTAACAAAAATTCTGTGAATTTTGGGTCAATATAATAGCAGACATGTCATCAAACATGTCACTTTACAATTTAAAAATGGCACATTCAGCACAAAGGTCAAGAAGGTCAAGAAGGTCAAGAATACTTTTAAATGTGATACTTAATGTCACGAATACTAAAATTTAAACAAAATTTTTTAAAGATGAGTTTATTATTATTTTTCAAAACATCTCAGAATAAAACTAAATTCAGAAATAAACAACTTTCCATTTTTTCTTCATTTCTGAACATACTCAAATAATATTGAGTAAAATGACATATATAGATATTATAATAATTTATAATTCTGCAAAGACGTGCTTGCAAATTCAATATAAAATGAATTGTCCGGAAAACTGATATACAAAATCTTTTTCTTCAAAAATACACACTTTCGTCCACTCGTAAAAATCACCATAACCGTCTCGAATTTCTTAACGAGGTTTAGGATAATAGTCATCTTCAAGGAGGAAAAGAACCTCTCAGGATAGCTTTTAAAAAAAAAATTGGCAGTCAGCAAAGCCACATGTCCCGAGTCGGTTTTTAAAATAGTTTAGTTAGATCGTTGAGAGACTCCGGTAACAAAGTCCTCAAGGAAAGTTTTCAAAATTAAAAACTGTTCGCGTTTTATTATTAATAACCAATTGGTTATCCGTTCTTTATAAATGAAAAAAAAAAAATTCTGGCCTGTTGTTTGCAAATTTCTAAGTTTTTCGTTCATTTTATTCGGTTTTCTTTATACAGTGATTTCTACATATTTTTTCCAATTCGTGTTTTTGTTTACTGGACTTCTTCATTTTGAATTGCAAGCGATGAGATAAGTTTTTAAGTTTCATTATTATCCTTATTTTAACTATCTTCTACATTTTTATCTTTTATGAAAATTTTGAATTAATCTTTAAATTTATGGCACTGAAGAAGGCCCCCATATGTGGCCGAAACGTTTGACTTCTTTTTTTTGCGTTTTTTATCGTAAGTAGCATTGATAATTTTAATAGAAGAAAATAAAAAGAGGCTGACCCAATGCCAAAAAAAAAATGAGAAATTAACAAAAATTCTGTAAATTTTGGGTCAATATAATAGCAGACATGTCATCAAACATGTCACTTTACAAGAAAAAATTTTATTTTGTTGAATTACCTAAAAAAATTAGCTATATTCATACGGATAATAAATCCCAAGCGTTTCTTTCAGTAAATCCGGTTAAATTCTGCACATGAAAAAAACAGTAAAAACCGATGCTTATAATCTAATCGAAAGGAAGGCATTAATGAATGCTGCTCGGTAAATAAAAAATGAGAGGATTTTGCATGAGACTTTAGGAAAACAAGTTAAATGGCGTGTAACGATATTCTTCGGACTTTCCAAAGTCGTAACATGGTTTCCGTAAATTTGGTAAATTGTATGCGTGGCGGCGTGACGCGTGTCTACGCATAATTTTCAACTGGTACAACACGTCCCTTTGTTAAGGTCTCTTCGTGACTACATTCAATGCATCACTAAACTTACACCTGTATGTGTCGGAAGTGCACTTTACCTGCATAGTTCGCTGATCCTGCCTAAAAATTTGCTTCTAATTAGAATTTTTATTATTCGAGTTTTTTTATCCAGCATCTTATATCTGAAGGGCAATTTTGGGAAAAGGTTATTGCGGGTAATGTCAAACTTTCAATCTACTCACAATAACGTGATAGTATCGTGGATACCTTTTACATATTCATGTGGTATTTAGGTCGGAATAATAAACGTAATGAATTCTATTGTCAATGATATTGCAATGAGAAACTCAATCTAATTCCTCGAATAAAGCTCTACTATATGAACTATGAACTCGCATTTTAACAGACATTTTACATTATTTTTATTGGAGCATATATCCTACTTATTTTTGTTCAGGGAGTGATTTCGCATTTTATCTTCGAGAACCCCACAACTGAGTACACAAACTACACTTTATGTATTTAGGTCATTTCTCTGGGAGCATTCGTCCTTCGAGACTGAGGGACGGTTATCGATTTAGAAACAAACAGCGAGGATATATTTTTCGACAATAGGAAGTAAAACTTTACTTGGAGGTTTCGTGCCTCTAGTCTTGTGGTAAATGCCACAGACCAACCCCGAGTTCTACTGGAACAACAGGGCGTGCATTGTGGGCGTAGAATATGTAACACAAACAAGGGACATTATCACAATACCTATACATAGATATAGATGTATTTAGTGTTCCATATATTTATTCATGTACAGATGCAAGTGTATCATGTGTATAAGTTATTATATTATCTGTATAAATGACTTGACACAAGCCCCTTGGCTTTGCAATGAAACAAGACTCTGGGGCCATAAAGGGTCTTCTTTCTGAGATGGCGTAAAAAGAACCACGCCTTGAAAAGTAAAAATATACCGAGAGTTCGTGGGTGTTAAATAAACTCGCTCTCGAGATTTCATGTGGATACATAATCATACTAAGAAGGGTCTCCTGAATATCCTAGACTAGTCCTTGAAGTTTATTTTTCGAACTGCGGAAAATTCTGAAAGTATTCAGGACCTTTTGTTCTTTTTTTTAAATATTTTGATTCCCTCAATTTCAACATGTGGTTTTTTTGTGTGTTTTAATTTTTATGGGGGTCTACATATGGCGAGAAGATTTTTTAAAAGATTTAGTATATAATGGCACTTTTGGAAACAAACTTTTCAACCATTATTGGTAAGGTGCTTGGATTTCTCATTTTTTATTTACAATAAAGTTATAATTTACAAAAATCTTGGATTTTTGATTTTCGAACTTCTTGGGTTTTTAAGATAAAACTATACTAATTTCTTGATTGAAAAATATTTTTATTTGTATTTAATTATTCACATTTTTACCATCAGTTATTTTAATTTAAATACTTTTTTAGATTGTGCGATATATCTTTAAAACTTTGTCGTATTTTTCAAGTTTTTTTATGATTTATATGATTAATTGTAATTATAATGAAATATAACGTGTTAATATAATACAAATTTTTAAGATTCTCTAAAATTTTCTGAAATTTTTTCAATTTTTAGTAAAATCAAAGTTAGATCAAATTTTTTTTGAAAATGTAGGATAGGATACATTTCAAAAAATAATAATTCTTTTAACTTTTCAACGCAAGTAAAGAAGGAAAAGATTTGTTCTAATGAGTTTTGTTAAATTGACACAATTTCTCCTGAAAACTTCAGGATTCTAAAGCGTGAAAAAATTAAAATTTGTAAGAATAACATAATTAAAAGAAGTAATTTCCTCTTGACATTTAAGAAAAAATTAATTAAAGTGCCAGAGAAACTCTGGTTTTACTAAGAAATCGATATGACTTGAGGGGACTATCAAAAAATTCGGGTCATGAGAGTGGTTCAGGTTGACCATTAAGTTTTTCGTTTTCATTAGCCATGGTTTCATTTTATGAGGGTACACAATCCGCCCCCTCTAGCCTACTTTTCTGATATTTAACGACACCAATACACTCTCGCACTCCCACACCTTTAGTGAGAACCATTTTGGCACACCCTTGTGCACTTCGTGGGTGGTGTGTTTACAAATACGCACCCTTGCCCTTCGACCTCGTGAGAAGAATAAGATTTCAGCCCTACGTGGTACATTGCGGTATTGCTATTCGTTTTTTTCACCCGTCGTTATGTTTATTGAATTGGGCGTTTATAGTGAAGTGAGAGGGAAAAAGTCCTATATTTTAAATGAGATCACGAACTAAGGGAAGAAAAAAATTCCACTCATTGCCTTACTTCCCTGAATGTGATTTTATTCCCTTTCAGTTGCATTTACAAAGCTCAACAAATTTAATTACATTCTTTTTCAAAAGTATCTTGTGCAACTAGGGAGTAAATAAAATGTTTTTGTCCCGCAAGGGGCAAAAAATGAACTTTATGACCCGCTAGTAGGAAAAATCATTTTTTACCATTTTTTTAAAATCATTAGAAACTTTTTCAAAGTTCCATTCCAAATAAATATGTTCTCAATATCTTATAAAAGTGTTGAAAAGTTTTAAAATACACTATTAAAAATCTTAATTATTTTAATAGACATTGATATACAAGTGGTAGATTAATAGATTTGTATATTATGAAAAATAAATATAGATTCATATGAAATTTAATAACTTTTCAATCAAAATATATTAAAATTAACAAAAATTATTAAAATATATAAACATGTGTATCAAAATTTAATTAAAAGTATATTTTTTAAGATTAAAGTATTTTTAATTTAATATATGTTAATTGGGCTGAAGTTTGTGACGTCTCGTGTAAAGATTTTTTTTCGTCGTATGATCTTCAAAACAAACAAAAATATACAAAATAGTAATTTTCGACAAAAAAAAAACAAAATACATATATATGTCTCTTTTTTAGTTTACGAGATAATACGACGAAAAATAATCGTCACACGAGTCGTCACAAACGTCCATTACATGTAATGGAAGTTAAATAAAGAATTTTCTAACAATCTAAGACCAAAAGATTTAAAATTTCGAATTTTTTGAGGGGGAGGATAGTACAAGAATTTAATAAAATTTTAAACTATTTTTAAATTTATTCTGGTTTTTGAATTCCATTGGCTAGAATCTTTGCAAAATCTTCTTTCTTTCAAGCGACTCGAAGGAGTTTTTTCTTCCGTGAAAGCTTTTACAGAACTACGGGCACGAGTCGATTCAGTTGCGGATGAGCGCCTCGAGATCGTGACGGCAGCACGTGACGTTACAAAGTTTACAAGGAGAGATTCTTGGCCTAAAACATGGACGTTCGTCTGCTAGCTGAATGGCTGACTCGTATACTTGAATCATCCCGTCAAGAATATCACCAAGAATCAACGGTGTAACGCACTGGGGGCGCCCATCTAGTCTACTCTGATAAATATAGAACCTGATTTTCACTGTCCCCTTTCACTTCATTCCCTTACCATTCCCCCTGCCTCCCTAAAACACCCCCTGTAGCCCTCACTCATTCGAGTAATCTCCAAGATCCTCAGCTCAGATTTTGCTTTCGTTTCTAAAGCTTGACGGGTCTTTTTGGCTTCTCAGCGTTGACATGCATCGACTGCGACGTAAATAGAAATGTTTTTTGTACTTTCGAAACGAACAGAGAATATCTCAAGGATCTAAGTTACGGCAAAGAAGGGAAAACTTTAAATTTGTTCGGACAGATTAAATCTGTTGTTTAATATGTTCAAAATAAAAATACATTTAATCTAATCAAACAAATTCCTTAAATATATATATATTTACGAAGATATAATTTGTTCAATTTAAGGCAGAAATTTATTTGATTCGAATAAATTTGTATTTGCTTCAAAGATAATTTGAAACAAAGAAATTTTATATAATTCAAATAAATCATTTCTTCAAATCAAAGAAAGTCTTTCAAACAAATAATTTTCTTTGATTCAATCAAATCTTTTTTCTGCATCAGAAACTCAAGTTAATAATTTTTGCTAAACTACGTTTTAATTTAGGTAAAAACGTGTAATTGTGAGAATTTTTCGCAGTGAAATACTGAATTTTAGATTAACTATATTATAATTTACTATAGATTGTATCGAACTTTACTATAACCTATACTAAAGCTTCACATCATTTTTCGAATCTTTAGTATTTTGAGTGCGAAAAATGTCTACACTGTGAAAAAAATGCTATTGAATCAAAAGCATTTCTTTTCAAAAGCATGTATATCATGGATTCAAATCAATATGCTATAGAATTAGTAACATATTTATTGGCTCTTGTAGTATATTTCTATGAAATTATAGTATACATGCTTTTGGAAAGAAATGCTACACGGAGAAACTTTTTATATCAATTTTTACTATAGTATTTTTCAATTTAGGGAAAAACGTCACTTTGAGAATTTTTGTTAGTAAAAATACTAAACTTTATAATAATGATATGAAACTTTAGTATAAACTATAGTCAAATTTGCTATGAACTAGGCTGAAGTTTCATATCATTATTATAAAGTTTAGTATTTTTACTAACAAAAATTCTCAAAGTGATACGTTTTTCCATAAATTGAAAAATACTATAACAAAAATTGATATAAAAAGCTTCTCCGTGTATTGATTCAATAGCATTTTTTTCTCGGTGTAGCCCGCTAGGAATAATTACCATTGAACCTCGATTTTCCCTAGATTTCTAATATTTTTTAGAATTATCATTATTTAAAAAAATATACATCGCTATACAAAGTTTCTCCATGTGACATTAGAACAAACCATTTCTTGTTAAATTAATCAAATATTTTTCTGAGTCTAGCAAAGTTCATAAATTCATAAAAAGAAACTTCCTTTATATTGACCATAAATATTTTATTTATAAGTGTATGACTGATCTTCCCTGACGAAAATGTTGAAAAGGAATTTAATCCGAGCGAATCCGACCCATTCCGGATCAATCTAGAAAAAGTTTTCAATATCGTTTAAGGTAGTACGATCACGAAAATTAGACCTCAGGCAAAAATAGATAATTTTGCTTTCAAGAATAGCAATATTATTATTCAAGGGCTAATTTGAATGAGAAAAGATTATTTTTCATGAAAAAAATTTGAAACACAAAAAATAATGTTATTAATAAATTTTATTTTTGCCCAAACTTATTTTCTTATCGCTTCGAGCCAAATTTTAAAAAATTATGCGATTCTAATAAATCACGGTTCATTTTTTTAGAAAAAAGATTCTCTACAACTTGACCGTTTCTTATTTTTGAAATTGAATTAATTATTATCAAATACAGCAATTTGTTTATAAAAATTTTGTTTTGAAAAATTGTTTTTTTATAATTTCAGCCATTTAAGAATTTATTTTCAAAAATCGGAAACGGTCAATTTGTAGAGAATATTTTTTCTAAAAAAGTGAACCGTGATTTATTAGAATCGCATCGTTTTTTAAAATTTGGCTCGAAGCGATAAGAAAATAAGTTTGGGCAAAAATAAAATTTATTAATAACATTATTTTTTTGTGTTTCAATTTTTTTTCATGAAAAATAATCTTTTCTCTTTCAAATTAGCCCTTCAATAATAATATTGCTATTCTTGAAAGCAAAATTATCTATTTTTTCCTGAGGTCTAATTTTCGTGATCGTACGTACTACCTTAATTCAAATAAGTTGAAAATCAATCGGATTCAATTGGAATATCTCTGATTCGCTCGGATTGAATTCCAATCTGAAATATTCCCTAGGGTTGCAAGTTAATTAAATAGTTTCATTCAGTTGTCAAAAATCACAACATCGATTCTTATTAATTAGGTAATTTTAATATACCTCAGGGAAATATATGATCAATTGGGCGAAAAGCTTTGATTAAATATAGAAACACCCTGGCTTATAGCCCCGAAAGAGAGAGGAAACTGGCGCCCATCGATATTTTAGTACGTCTGATTTATTTCCTCGTGCGAGTCGTTTACGTAGGAAGTTACTTGTGACATTCACTCTACCCTGGATTCAGGTTTATCAAGCGATTCATAAAAGTACTAATGTCACTCAAATTTCTTCTTGCATCCTCTCTAAATGTGTAAAATAATTCGGAAATAATAAAATATACAAGAAAAAATAAAATAAAAGTTGTATTATTTATGTGAAGATTATTCTTCGATATGAGAAAATTTATTGAAGTTCCTGCGTAGGAAGCTTTTAATCATGATTTGAAGGACTCGGAAACGAGATTCTTGGATAACTGGTGATCACGTAAGGTTGCATTATTCCAGGTTTTTATCTCACCTTATCCCTCGCCTTTTCTCATTCTTCAACATATCGATGCAGCATACGAATAATGGAACGACTGATGGAGGAAGCTATATTTATCCCCGGAACACTCTGATTAAAATGCGTGGAAATGCACCGGGACGTGGTTGGCTAACAGGCTTGAACGAACGGAAGTAAATTGCGGCTACAGCAGCCACCCTGATCGACGATCTAAGAAAAAAGATGACAGCTAGCTTTGAACGCTGTCCGTTGAGACGTGACACGATTTTCCAAGAGTTAAATAGTCTCAACTTTAAGTGCCTTCCATTTTCTCTATAAAGTGTTCTTTAGTTCTTACCTTACCCGAGTCGAAAAATCGAAGGCCTCATTTGAGCCTCTGCGACATAATTTTGAGGCTGAAGAGGGGTAAAAGAGGTTCTTGTTCGTATTTTTGAACCTCTTTTAAGCCTCCAGACTTGACTTACGTCCGTTTTAGGCGCTAGAGGTTCAAATGAGGTCATACATTACGACGGGAAAAGTGCCTGTCCCGAGTCGAAATTTCGAGGGCCTCATATGAGCCTTTTGGTGATGTTGAAGCTCATTTGAAACATTTTAAGCCTCCACAACCTCTTTAAAGCCTATTGATAATCGTTAAGTCACCATTTAACCCTCTTTAGCCTCTTTTTTTTATTTTTCAACCTCTTTTAACGCTCAGGAACCTCTTCGATCAAGAAGAGCCTCACAGGCACTTTTCCCGTCGTAATGTATGACCTCCTTTGAACCTCTTGAGCCTAAAACGGACGTAAGGCAAGTCTGGAGGCTTAAAAGAGGTTTAAAAATACGATCAAGAACCTCTTTTACCCCTCTTCAGCCTCAAAATTATGTCGCAGAGACTCAAATGAGGCCTTCGATTTTTCGACTCGGGGTGAGGCTCTTCTCGATCGAAGAGGTTCCTGAGCGTTAAAGGAGGTTGAAAAATAAAATACAGAGGCTAAAGAGGGTTAAATGGTGACTTAACGATTATCAATAGGCTTTAAAGAGGTTGTGGAGGCTTAAAATGTTTCAAATGAGCTTCAACATCACCAAGAGGCTCATATGAGGCCCTCAAAATTTCGACTCGGGTAACTTGCATTCAAGCTACAAATTTCTTTATTACAGTGGGTGGCCAAATTATTATACTCACTTTGTTTTTGTTGATCGAATAAAATCTCCTATTATTGACAATAGAAATATTAAAACTCTTCCCTGAAAATAACATGAATGACTTCAAAATTATGCATAAATCAACCGCAAAATGAACTGTTTTTGTCAATTTCTAAGGAAGATATTGTGAAAAATATCAAAATTTCAAACTTTTCTTAAATTATGAATAACTTTTGAAATAATGGGTGGTTCTCGATGTTCTTCGACTGATTTTTAAGGTAAATTTAAGTGAAATGTAAAGAAACGTGTCAACATTTTTTTTCCCTAGATTCTGAAACGGTCTAAACTTGAAACAAAAAAGGCGTGAAAATTGGAAAAATTCTAATCGAATCGAAATACCCGGGCTTGAATCCCAACGAAATCGAAAGCGTCTCTTTTTCCACAGAAAGAATTTAAATCTGAATTACATTTTCTTGAAAAATTAATTAATTCAGAATGTAGGGAAAAATTAGTATATTTTCTGGCACGTTTTTTTACATTTCATGTAAATTTACCTTTAAAATGAGTCGAAAAAATCTGAAAACTTCAATTATTTCAAAAGTTATTCATAATTTAAGAAAAATTTGAAATTTGGACATTCTTCGTAATATCTTCCTCAAAAACTGACAAAAACAGTTCGTCTTGAGGTTTTTTTATGCATAATTTTGAAATCTTTCATGTTATTTTTAGGGAAAAATTTTAATACGTGTATTGTGAATAATAGAAAATTTTATGCGATCAATAAAAATAAAGTGAGTATAATAATTTGAACACCCACTGTACATATTAATTTTTGTTATTTTTTCTACAAATCTGATGTTTCGAATTTTCCGTACTTGGAATAAAACTAGAGCACTGGACTTTTTTTCTCACCAAGATTGGAAGGTTCAAGGTCTGAATCCGAGGGATAGAATCGTTTGAGATTATTGCTCAATTACCGACATGGCAGTAGAAAGAAAAGGGGCGCGGTCAATTAAAAGTCAGTCTTGACGTCTCATTATTTGCGTCCGGCCACACGACGATCTGCCTCAGTGTATTCTAATGAAAAAACTATCAGACCCATTTTGCTTATTCAAATCTTCTCAAATGGCCATCTTTTTTTATTCTTTCATATTTCTTATCTCACTCTGATAAGAGACCTATTATAAATTAAACAAATTTGCATTCAGATTGAAGTATACTCTAAATAAAACTGCACTGCATCAGTAGTTGCAGAAGAAAAAACTTTTGAAAGGCCATGAATCGACCAGACCACGTGACCCATTTCTTGTAAGGTAACTTTTTTATTTAAAAAATATCTTCCTGAAAATTTGGAAAATAAAACAGAAGACGATAAAGAACGTCTGTCAACTTCGTTTGAGTCAATATTTCTACACTTAACTGTAATTATCGATAAGTTTTCCAATTTTTTTCAAAAATTTTACTGAAAAGAAGTTAACGGACGTGCTTTATTGTCTTTTTTTACGTATTTAAATTTTTTAAAAAGATCCTTTGTTAATAAAAAAAGTTATCTTACATGAACGAATTAATGTTCAGTAATATGGTTCGATTAATCAATGGCCTTAATTAAAGAGAGAAGATGAAAATCCAGATTGAAAATAATTCAGTGCTTTCTTATTTTAAATGCGCATTTAGATTTTGGAATGACCGTGAGAGGTTTTGCATTTGTCGAGAAAGGATTGATAGTGACTTCCTGTTTTCAAATTACGTCAAACTGAATCTTCCTGTTGACCTAAATGTCACATTTTATTCATGCAATTTATTTGTAGTTTGAAATAAAAATGAATTTTTCTATAGTGTCAAATTTTCTGCAATAATTACAAAATATCGTTTTATCTTTTGGAGCATTTTATCATTTCAATAGTCTGCCCATCTTCATGCATTGAACGTTGAAACGCAAAAAACGTACAATGATAAAAACTTTGAGACATAAACATTGTCTGTTGATTCAGAACTTTCGCGTCAACAGATGCTGCATATCAAGGACATTGCTTTATCTATATCGCTGCATTGTAGTTTTATTCAGCTGAAAATATTTTTCTTTCTTTTCATTTGTTTACTATACGTGTAAAATCATATCTAAGTCCTGTTATCGCACAAAAAGCGGAAACCTGGAACATAATGGACAATGGATATTGGAGATCTGAGTATCTAATATCCGCTAAAGCTGACTGTAGAAATGAATCGAACAAAGTGCTGTGTCGCATCAAGATTGCTTCACAATCGGAAATATTGATCTATTCGCCTGACAGGATCACCCAAGTTTCCTAAAAAATGCTCCACTTCTGCTAATGGATTGGCTCCTAACTCAGATCCATAAGTCTATACGCCGGGAATCGCCTCAGTTTGACACAGTTTTTTCCTCAGAAATGTGCACATTAGAAATCCCTACCGTGATTTTCCGAAACACGTGACTGGAATTTTATTCAGTTACTGTTTCGTGAAATTAAAATAAAATTTCAGAAATTTCAGTTACTTTTTAGTAAATTTAAGAAACAATTTTATTACAGTTTCGTTATTTTAAGATGAATTTTATGAAAATTCAGTTAAGTTTCATAATATCAAGAAAAATTTTAGAAAATTCAGTACATTTTTCGCAATTTTAAGGGGATCCACCACATTTAATATTTTTATTCTTTGAGTTTAGACCTTCCATATAATTTTTTTATGTTTAATACCTTTATTCAGAAAGTTTTTGGGCTTTTTTTTAACTCTAGCACCTTTATATATTTTCAAATTAAAAATTTTGAATTTTTTGGGGATTTTTTTGAAATTTTATGAACTTTGAATAACTTTTTTGTTTTCTAACCAATTATCATGATTCTTTTTTTATTTTGTTCCTTACAATGTGTAGTAACTTTTTTGGTATTGAAAATAAGGTAACATAACTGAAAAAAGTTACAAATAAAATAAAAAAATGAATAAAAATATCCCAAAATATATAATACAAAAAATTCCAGAAAAAAAAGTTATTTAAAGTCAAAAAATTTTTGGTTTAAAAATACATTAAGATGCTGGAATTTAAAAAAAACTCTGAAACCTTTCTAAATAAAGGTACTAAACATAAAAAAATTATATGGAAGGTCTAAACTCAAAAAATATTAAAGGTGGCGGATCCCATTAAGATACTTTTACCCAAAAACATCATAAATATCGTCAAATTTCACGTTGCCTTCGCAACATAAAAATTTTGTAAATTTCCTAACATTTCTAACAGTATATCTAAAAAACAAACATTAATGTTTCTTTCTTCTTAAGTCCTAATAAAAATTAATATATACTCTATTTCCTTTACTGTATCGTTATTCTTTTTTTGTGTCATTCGGAGGGTTTTCCTTTTGAGTATCTCTGAAATCGAGGTCATCAAGGAATTAAGGACATCCTTGCAAAATATGAAGCATCGATCTCAGCGGTTTTGGAACGGGGCATTAATCATCTCGAGACAGTTTCTGTATCAAGGGGAAGTTATGCTGCGGCAACATTAGAAGTAAGTGACAAGGGTGGAAATTGCAGATCCAATCTAGTTCATTGGTTGGTGGACGGAAGTGTCACTCTGTCCCTTTGGCCTATAAAACAGTGATAAGAGACGACACTTATGCAAACTCTGAAGATCCATTCCTCTTTAGGTTCCCTCTTTCTACAAATTCTTTACTTTTCGTTCTTCCATTTACATTCCACAAAAGAAAGTCTCTCTGAAAAATATTCAACCATTTGTTCAAATACTCTCCTTTATATAAATTTCATAAATTATTTTGAAATAATTCTCATAATTATTTGTTCGACAATATGAAATTTTGTTTAGAATCACTTTCAATTAGATTCCTGTTCATTGTGTTTTTCATTTTACGTAAACAAATATTGATCCAGGAATAATGGTAACGTTATTAATTCCGTCTTCATTTTCCGAGTTCTGCGTAGCAGAATAATTTACGTAACTAGGAAAATGTGTTACTAAAACGCAGGGACGATAATTACTTTGCTTTTAACTAGAAAGGAGAAAGAAAAGAGGGAAATAAAAGTGAGGAAACAAAGTTAACTTGATGTAAAAATAATTTCATAAATAATGATCAAATTTGTTTTTTTATTATTTCAGGTAAATTTAAAAATAATTGGATTTCTAATAAAAAAATGTGTTTGAATTTATTATTGAATACTTTTTGTAAAATATTCAATTTAAAATTTAAAAACTAATAGATTTACATAATTTGATTTGACGAAATTTCAAAATGATGTTTATAATTCGTTCATATTGATGTACAATTACTTTTTCATTAATTATAATATCGAGGTATCTGAAAAATTGATTGGTTCGACCTGCAAGCAATTATTCATGTCACGAATCAGCATTTCTGTCATAATTAACAAGTATGTCAAGCAATCTTGATCAGTAAATTGGTGCAAAATATTGTTTTCAAGTTTTAATGATTTGAGGGTTATCCAAGAAATTAGAAGATATCCTCATTTATCAACACTTTCAAATGTTTTAATTCTCATAATTGCGTTTTTTTAATTTCATTTGTTATATACACTTTTAGGAATTTCTACCGTGATTTCTCGAAATACGAGACTGGAGTTTTATTCAGTTACAGTTTTGTAAAATTAAGATAGAATTTCAAAAAATTCAGTTACTTTTTATTTAATTTAAGAAAGAATTCCTTAATTTCTAGTTACAAAGTGTCGAATATTCTGATACTGCTATCTGGAAATTCTTAAACATGTACACTGCAAAAAGAAGTGTCTTACCTGGTATCTTACTGTAAGATATGAGATGGGAATTTGGTATCTTCTGTCTTAAAATAAGATGTCTCACGAAGTGTCTTATTCAAAATTAAGACGACTTACGTATCTTGATACGAATAAAGATGTAATTTCCGTCTTACAAAATAAGATACTTGATTGAGTTAGATAATGTATCTTAGTTTAAGATGTTTAGGGTGTCATAAGATGGTTCTGGCATAAGATGTTTCTGAATTGTAAGATATAGCAGGTCAATAAGTTAGCAAAAACTAAGACGCGTAAAGTGTCAAAGAAGTAGTGGTCGAAAGATAGAATCTCTCAAAGGGTTATAGTTACAGTTCATAACCTCAAAAAATGGAGCGTTTTGAGTGTTGCATGTTTTTCTTCTGTGGTGTAATATCAACACATTTAGAGGAATATATTGTTCATTTTCATCGACACGATCCTTTATTTAAACTTTAGATATGACGGATGTGGAGCTACATATAAAAATTGGGAATCGTATCAGCAACACGTAACTCGATATCAGGTAAACCTTCTATTTTAACGTAGTGGATACGTTTGCTAAGTCGCTTATCTCCTTTCCCAATAGAGCATTTTCTTGAATTAATTTTTTTAAGAAGTACATACAGCCATGTAAACCACCACATGTGTAACAGATACCGGTGTGCCGTAAGCTTTTTCTCACAGTGTAGAGGTTATAAGGAACATGAACTGTCGGTAACTTAAGTAACCTGTGTTACCGATGGTTCAACTCAAGATATTTTACGTGTCTCCAATTAATATGCTTCAGGTAACTTAAATGTGACTACCGAAACATCTTAGAAATAACTACACAAGTATCTTATATTAAGACACTTCTTTTTGCAGTGTAACAGGAATAATTTTACGTTTTGGGTAACTGAAGTTTTATGCACATGTAACTGAAAATTTTGTTACAGTTTCGTAATTTTATGATCAATTTTATGAAAATTCCGTTACCGTTTCTAGTTTTAAGATGCATTTTATAAAAATTCAGTTGAGTTTCATAATATTAAGAAAAATTTCAGAAAATTCAGTACATTGTTCGCAATTTTAAGATACCTTTACTTAAAAACATCAAAAATATCGTCAGCTTTCACGTTACCTTTGTAACATAAAAATTTTGTAAATTTCCGAACATTTCTAATAGTTTAAAATTAATTGTTTGAGTTTGAAATTTCTGCCACTGCCTACATTATCGGAGGATCATTAGTCGCGTATCAGATAGGATACGTTGTCGACAGGTGTCCTCGTAGACAATTTCAAACTTTTATATCGCAAATAAATGTAAATTGAATTCAAATTTGAAGAATTTGAAATTTTTCTGTGAGAAAAAAGACGCCTTTGACTGCGCTGGGATTCGAGGCAATCGAAAGACCTGGGCTCGAATCCCAGCTCAGTCGAAAGCGTCTTTTTTTCCACAGAAAGATTTCAAATTCTTTAAATTTCTAATAGTGTACGTAAACGACTTTATATATCTTTACGCTGCGTTTCTTGCATTTTACTTTCTAAATTGGAATCAGTCAAAATCTACTGATTATCAGTGAAATTTGACTGATTCAAATAGCTAAAAAGAGGTTACTGTAAATCAGTCAAATTTCACTGATTATTTCAGTGAAAATTGACTGATTTGACAGTAAAAATATTTTTTCACTGATGAATCAGTGAAAATTAACTGATTCATTCAATGAAAATTTGACTTTTTCAGGTTTAGAGAGTAGGATTGAATAATTTGGTTTTTGACCTACCTTACCGAACATTGTGCTTTATTTACGTGAACAGGAAGTTGTTTGTTCGAAATGAGTAATAATGCACTTATCGGCTCGCGGTAGAGATCCTCGTCACAATCTGTATTCAAGTTCTTATCTTCTTCGTGAGCCTCGCCGATAAGTGCAGGGGATCACATCGTGCAAACACGTGCATGTCTCTAGTGCATCGAGCATTGTGTAAAAGAATAACAGTACCATGAAGAACGAGTGAATGTAAATCAGTGTGTGGAGGAGAGAGATAAGAGCGAAATGGGAGAGGTCCACGAGAAAGTATTATAGAACCATGAGCTCTAACTTCGAGAGATTCTTAAACTTTGAACTTTATGCAAACTGTCACTCGTAAATTTCAATATTTTAATTAATTTACATCAACACTCTCTCAATTATACGATATTAATTATACTTTCATTTATTATCAGAGATATTACTTTTCAGAAAAAACCTCAGCTTTGAAGAGCATATTTTCATTTTGAACATGAGATTAGACTAACCGGATTTTTCGTGAATAAAAAGCGAAACGAAGATTGTCTGAGCACGAAACAGATAAGACACAGAAAAAGGTGCAGAACGGGGAGAAACGTAAAGAGTCCGTATCCGAGACACGTACACATGTGCATGTACATTTACGTGCGTAACGAGGGGGAAGATATGAGGCCGGTTTTCGTGGGACGATCCTATACGTAGACGTGATAATGAAAGGCAAAGGGACATTCGTTAGTGAAAGAGTAAAAGTAAAAGAAAACCACAGAGTGTTTGACTTTGCCGGTTGTTGGAACTCTCAGACAATCCATTAGCGTCGCTACTCGTACGAATAAGTATTATACATATAGCACTCGAGGAAACATCCAGACTATGAACACTACAATCCCACACAAAAATGAACCTTTCTTTCAAATACAGACGAACTCAAATCGTTAATTTATCAATCAATTCCAATTTCGACCTCATGCAGACGTTTTTCCTGGCGCCAACTAGGGCCTGATGGCGAATACCTCGATTCGGAATAAAACCTCGCGCCAGGCCAGGGCCCGTTATGCGGAACGGATTATCGCAATGCCTTTTACCGGATTTATAACCTCCCTGAGCCCGATTAGGGCCAAGCCAATCCCTGATTACCCGATCGAGTCTCAGGCAGGTAGATCTGGCCCCCGTCGGGCCGTGTGTTTCATCCCTAATTTGGGATTCCCGATCTGGCCCCGACCGGCGCCATGACAACAATTCTGCACTGGACAGTTCAACATTTTCAGGTTCCCGTGCGGAAATTCTTTGATTTGGCCCTGATCTGGCACGTGCAGAAATTTCCATATCTGGGCAAATTTTATTTTTACCCGATTTTTTTCTTATCGCTTCTCACCAAATTTTAAAAAATTATGCGATTTTAATAATTTATAAATCACTTTTTCAAGAAAAAGATTCCCTACAACTTAACCGTTTCCAATTTTCGAAAATTAATAAATTATTATCAAATTTAGCAATTTGTTTATAAAAATTTCGTTTTGGAAAATGTTTTTTTAATGGTTTCGGACATTAAAGAATTTATTTTTAAAAATCAGAAACGGTGAAGTTGTGGGAAATCTTTTCTCTGAAAAAATGATTCATGATTTATTAGAATCGCAAAATTTTTTAAAATTTGGTAAGAAGCGATAAGAAAAAAAGTTGGGTCAAAATTAAAATTTATTAATAAAATTATTTTTATGTGTTTCAAATTTTTTTCATGTAAAATAATCTTTTCTCTTTCAAAATAGCCCTTCAATAATAATATTGCTATTCTTGAAAGCAAAATTATCTATTTTTGCCTGAGGTCTTATTTTCCTGGATAAACTACCTTAATGAAATTCGATTTGAATGAAAATTCTTAGTTTTGAAACTATTGATATGAACAAAAATTTACGTTTGAAGAAAATTGGAGATATGGGGCGCTTTTTTTAACTGGAAAAAATGGGTGACAATGTGGAGATCATGAAACTCTAGTTTGTGAATCCAACCTGTATTTTCTGGCTATAATCCAGCAGTTGGTCATTTATTAGCTCAGGTTTTATTCCCTCTGTGTACGAGAATAGAGAGGGGTATTAACTCGTGCGTATGGGTTACAATTACAGAGTTAGAGCATTACTCTGTGGTAGGTGCAAGCATGCACGAGTAGATCCCAATGCGGCACCTGAGTGACTGCATCGAATCACTCGTCGACCTACGGAGTCGGTTTTACCCGTTGCTTCCATATGGGGTCGGATAGAATCACCGAGGGTCGAGCAAACACTGAAATCCTTTAAAGCCGAGCACACTTTCATGAAGAAAGTCACACCCCGAGTTGCTAGAACCTTCAGCTCTAATCTACTTTTACTGCGGGATTTAAGGAAACTCAAAAATTATAGACACGTTTTTCAATCCTTAACATAAAGTTCATGTAACTTTATTCTGTTGGCTTATCTAGATGCCTACTTCACTCCAGAATGAATTCATTACAAGTCACATAAATTTACTACCCAACTCAAGCTATGTCAGGTAACAAAATTAGATCTGAATTATTTTCACTGAATTAGATAATAATTTCAGTGTTTATCATAGATGAATTAATAGGAATTCAGAACAAATTATCTTTACTTCAGTTGAATTAAAAATATTGTCGTCAATTTTAGTAAATGCCCGAGTCGAAATTTCGAGGGCCTCATATGAGCCTCTTGGTGATGTTGAAGCTCATTTGAAACATTTTAAGCCTCCACAACCTCTTTAAAGCCTATTGATAATCGTTAAGTCACCATTTAACCCTCTTTAGCCTCTGTATTTTATTTTTCAACCTCCTTTAACGCTCAGGAACCTCTTCGATCGAGAAGAGCCTCACCCCGAGTCGAAAAATCGAAGGCCTCATTTGAGTCTCTGCGACATAATTTTGAGGCTGAAGAGGGGTAAAAGAGGTTCTTGATCGTATTTTTAAACCTCTTTTAAGCCTCCAGACTTGCCTTACGTCCGTTTTAGGCGCAAGAGGTTCAAATGAGGTCATACATTACGACGGGAAAAGTGCCTGTGAGGCTCTTCTCGATCGAAGAGGTTCCTGAGCGTTAAAGGAGGTTGAAAAATAAAATACAGAGGCTAAAGAGGGTTAAATGGTGACTTAACGATTATCAATAGGCTTTAAAGAGGTTGTGGAGGCTTAAAATGTTTCAAATGAGCTTCAACATCACCAAAAGGCTCATATGAGGCCCTCGAAATTTCGACTCGGGACAGGCACTTTTCCCGTCGTAATGTATGACCTCATTTGAACCTCTTGCGCCTAAAACGGACGTAAGTCAAGTCTGGAGGCTTAAAAGAGGTTCAAGAATACGAACAAGAACCTCTTTTACCCCTCTTTAGCCTCAAAATTATGTCGCAGAGGCTCAAATGAGGCCTTCGATTTTTCGACTCGGGCATGTATTGCAGTTTAGAATTGATAGTTCAATGAACTTTATGAAGATTTACTGTTAGTAAATTAATCTAGGTGGAACTGCATTGAAAGCGAATTCAACTTATGCAATGGGAAGTTAATCAAATTCAACTAAATTTAAGTCAATCCAACTATGTCAACGAGGAATAAATTAAATTTCATATAATCAAAGTAAAATTAACGGAATTCATGTAAATTCTATGTGAGTTTAATGAAACGTTGACTAAATTCTACTGAATTTTAATAAATTTGATTGAATTAAAACATATTTTATCGAGTTTTGACAATTTGAAATAAATAGCAAAAATATTTTGAGAAGTCTATATTTTTTTAATAAAAATAATTTTTTTTGAAGTTTTATTTTATCAATTAAAGTAAACTAATTATCATTTTCTAAATCCTGTCTAATTTTGAAAAAAATTTCAATCACCAAACTTCTGTGTCTACACCGAAAAAAAATAGTTCAATAAAGTTTATAGAACTGTTCTGAATAAAATGTGGAACATTGAATAATTTTTCCCTGAATGTTCCGCATTTTATTCTGAAAGGTTCTCTACATTTTTCAGAACTCTTTTCCGTAAACCCGTGTATCCCCAACTCATGAACAGTTCTATAAACTTTACTGCACTATTTTTTCCGTATAAGTCAATTCTCAGTGATTGACGTTCATTTTTGTAATTAAAAGACCTTGATAATAATGAAGGGTATTTTTTTTAACCTCGATCAATCCTATATAAAATGGCAATTTCTCACAACAAGTTTCCAACCCCTCAGAGTCTCTTTGCGTGTCCGAAACCATGTTTATTCTTCCAAGTTGCCATAAATCGACTTCCCTCTCTTTTGACATTGATGAATCCGCCTTCTGACAATTTTATTTTCCCCTCAGTTTCATTCCTAGCTTTGGATCGAAATTCAAATTCGACTCGAGAAAAATGTAAATAATTCGTTTTCCGGCTTCTGACGGGGTTTATCAGGATAAATAGTGACGCGTGCCAGTTTCCTGTATGGGAAAAGGGACCACAAAACCCCGTTCCAGGTGACGTCTCGCGGTTCGGCAGCAGATCCTAGCTTCCTCATCCTGAACCAGCGGAATCGATAGCTGCGGCTGCGCAAAACCATTTCTTCTGTACCAAGCTCGTGGAAAGGAAAGAGAGGGAGAAATCACGAGAGAGAAAATGGAGAGAGGGAAAGCAAGTGTGCTGGCTACACGTTAAAACCCTTGCAGAACAGCATCCAGTACACGTATCGCTCTGATCTGCGATTGGCTGAAAGACCGGTCTGCCGTCCATTATTCTCAGGGTGCCCTTACACTCGCGTCCTATTAGTTACGGATTAGTACTCTAATTAGTTGAATTCGTGACAGCAAACCTATAATGAGTAGTTCGTTCAGGTTATCAAGTTTACCGCCAGCTTCACATCCTCAGATCTTCCGTGACAGTATTTTGCTACTGATCTCATTTGGTATTCTTAAAAGCACAACAGCTTCCACGTTGCACAGAGAATAGCTTTCAATCTACGGTTTATCTCATGGACCAACGGATGCTGCAGAGTTTTTCAATTTTTATAAAATATTACTTTGTTCCATTCCCTCTTCTTGCAAAATCGCAAACCCTGAATAGCAATCCAAGTCCTTGCCAAATAGGATAATAGAAATACTTCCACATATGGTTTGAAAATTGTAATAATGTTTTGTTTTCCATCTGCAAAGGACAAGAGTGATGACTAATCATCTGTGCTCTAGCGACTACACTAACAATGATGCTCTTACTCTGACTCTTTTTTTCAATTAAAGCTTCGGGCCAAACTAAAAAGTTGGTTCTTGATTTATGATTGTGGTCCATCATAAATACTTTACTTATTTCATCTTTAGTTACATAGACACTGAAGTCCAAGTGCAAATTGCCGATGCTGATAATACGGCACAATATTGGCCCAATCTTGGCAGCCAACAGTCGGTTATTGGTGCTGTGCCAGTGTCGTCGTTTGCATCGGTCAAGTGCTGGGCTGAGGCTGGCGGCCTTTGTCGACTTTAAATTTACCGACCTTCAGCCGAAACAATTATGCTCTTGTTCTGACTCTTTGTCTCAATTAAGGTAGTTGTCGTGCCAAAAATCAGTCTCTGGAAAAAGAAGTTTTTCTATGATTTCAAGACTGGTAATTATATCATCAGCCGTGTCATATGTAAGGAAAGACACTCTTTTTAATAAAAAAAATTTTAATATTACGAAAAATAATATTTTAATAATGTTTTTTGTAATAGGATATTTCCTTATTATCGCTCTTTACCAATTTTTTGAAAATGATTGAAGTTTCTTAAATCATAGCTTATTTTTTCGATGAAAATATTCTCTACAACTTAACCGTTTCCAATTTTTGAAAATGAATCAATTATCATCAAATTGAGCAATTTGTTTATAAAAATTTCGTTTTGGAAAATTGTTTTTTAATGATTTCAACCATTAAAAAATTTATTTTCAAAAATTGGAAACGGTTAAGTTGTAGAGAATATTTTCATCGAAAAAATAAGCTATGATTTAAGAAACTTCAATCATTTTCAAAAAATTGGTAAAGAGCGATAATAAGGAAATATCCTATTACAAAAAACATTATTAAAATAATATTTTTCGTAATTTAAAAATTTTTTTCATTAAAAAGAGTGTCTTGTCTTACATATTACACGGCTGATGATATAATTTCCAATCTTGAAATCATAGAAAAACTTTTTTTTCCAGAGACCTGATTTTTGGCACGAAAACTACCTTAAAGCTTCGGGCCAAACTGAAATGTTGGCTCTTGATTTGTGATCAACGATCGGAAAAGATCGAAATTTGACGATTTTCGTAATATATTTTTGTAAAATTAACGTTTTGCTTTCAGCTTGAGATCATCAGATGCAAAATTATTTTAACATTCATGATATTAATTAAAATGGTAGATTGTATTGACCCTTGATTTAATTTATAATACTTGGTACGTTTGCATTGACTATAAGGTCCATAAATGAAGAAGTCTATTTAATTAAACGTTTTAAATACTCCTTTTTGTATCGTATGTCAAGTACTTTAGTTGTTCCAAAAAAATATGATATTACATCTTTTTTGTATTTTCTAGATTTTAATAAATATTACTGACGAGGGCACCGATCAGAGCCGAAACGTCTGATTAAATAGTCTTCTTCATTTATGGACCCTAAAACCAATGCAAACGTACCAAGTATTATAAATTCATGATATTATGAAAAAAATGTTAACTTACTTAAATTTTTTAATTAAAAAAAAAAATTTTAATTCAATTCCGTTTTTCGAAAAGATATAATCAGAATGGTAAATAGAGTTCAAAACTGATAGATGTGACTCTGTGCAGCGAATCTGGATTATCGGAAGCTGTATATACTAAGAGTATGAAACAATATAATGTCTCGATATCATTTTGAGGATTGTAGTTGGTTGCGGTTTTATGAGGGTGTTAATGTTATACGATATCCCGTAGGTGGAACGTTTACGGCTGATTAAGTGCAGTTCAGGTTTTAATTATCACTATCAATTGCCCTGAGAAGACTATTAAAAGATTAAGTTCCTGGATATTTCGTGACTGCAGAGTCAATTAGCGAACTATGGCGGTTTCTTGTTTCAAGTGCTTAAAGTTCTTATGTAAGGAACATTATGCATCTGTTATTCTGGACGCAATTATCCGTCCGCCCAGGGGACCGTAAATCGGCCGTAATCCGTGATAACTAATTGCAAGGATGGTCTACGCGATTCTTGATTTATAGCCAAGAAGCGCCCTGCTTACAATGATAGCGAGACAACTTTGTCATTAACTCTTGGAAGGGAATTAACGTCGGAAAATTAATTGAGAATTGTTTTGAAATTTGGGAAACGAAATGGATAGGCTGTTTCGGTGGAAGAGTCACAAGACGCAGGGGGATGTGAGTATTTAAATTGAATGATTGGTAAATCGGCTTGGTTCTTGATGATTTGTGAAATAGAGGGGATTTTACAAACTACTAGACCTCAAGACGGTTAGTTAATATGAAAGAGGGGAAATGGGAATGAATAGGAAATATATCATTGATAAGAAGGACTATTCTTTTCCCCTTGTGAGAAAAATGGTACTTTTCCAATCTTTTCTTTCGGCAAGATTATTACTCAAGTGCCCCTTCGTCGAGCTGTCATCTCGAAGGAGATTTTTTATTTTAGGGAAATTTCAGTACCTGGGAATATTCTAGATTCATTTAATACAAAACAGAAAGAGCTTGTGACAGTTTGAGTGATTTTTTCAATTAAAATCCATCAACCAGAAATCAAAGCTTTTGGTCTTTGCTCACCGATTTTCTAGTTTCTGTCTCCTTTCTAGTTTTCATTATAAATGAGTTCTTGTCAAGTATTATTTCACTTTGATCTTTCTCCTCTTAAAAATATACTTCAGTTTTTTTTAGATCATTGTAAGTCTTTTCAATTTATTCGAGTAATTTATTTTTTGCCTACGTCTGTGTTTTATTATGTTTCTCCTTGAGGTTTCTTTCCTAGATAATTTTATTTTTAGACAATTTTAAGCTATTGTTATTATGTAACTTAATGTGAATAAAAAAATTGTCAAGATCCTTTAGAAAAAAAGTTTTACATTTTACATTTTCTTGAAAAGTTTGCTGGCACGACTTGTATGAAATGTGCGAAGTGCTTAAAACTCGATAAAGTCGCGAATTTCGGGAGGCATGTTGCAAAGCTGGAATATCTTCGTAAGTTTTGAGGAAAAACTCTAAGCTGGAAAAATGCCTTGTGTATAAATCTCTCCAGAAGAAAAGCATTTTTATCTCGAGAGAAGAAGAGTCGGAAGTAAACCCTTATCTTCGAGTTGACTCTAAGTTGACCTCGACAAATGAAAAATTACTGCGACAGTTTCAAAATTATATTACCTTGTGGTGGAAAAGTCTCTCTCTACCTTTTGAATTTCATGAAACTGTATAATAAATTTTCGAAGCAAGGATTTTACAAATTGGCACAAACACCTGTTAGAAATTTCTACCGTAATTTTCTGAAACTTGTAGCTGAAGTTTTATGGAATTAGAGTTTCGTAAAATCAATATGAAATTTCAGAAAATTTAGTTACGGTTTAGTAATTTTAAGAAATAATCTCTTAATTTTTAGTTAGAGATTAACAAATATTTTGATATTTTTATCTGCAGTTTCGTAATTTTAAGATGAATTCCATAGAAATTTTGTTTCAGTTTAGTAATTTTGAAATAAATATTATGAGAATTCAATTGAATTTCGTAATATTAACAAAAAATTCAGAAAATTCATCACAATTTTCGCAATTTTAAGATACTTTAACTCAAAAATATCTTAAATATCCTGAAAATTTACGTTACCTTTGTAAGATAAAAATTTGGTAAATTTCTAATCATTTCTAACAGTGCAACTGAAGCTTTATACAGTTAAAATTTCTTTAAATTTAGATAAATTAAAAAAAAAAATTAGTTACATTTTAGTAAACTCAAGAGAAAATTTATCAATTTCTAGTCATTAATTACTGAATATCCCGTTAATTGTATCTCAAAATTTTGAAATTTGAACAGAAAAAATTTTACGTTCCAGGTAACTGAAGCACTATATACGTTTACATGTAACTGAAAATTCTATTACAATTTCATAATTTCAAGATAAATTTAGAAAAGTCCAGTATAGTTTTGGAATTTGAAGACAAATTTCAGAATTTCCAGTCAATATTTAGCAAACCGAAGATACATTTTTTTAAAAACATTGTAAATTTTACAAAATTTTTCGTTGCATCTGTAACTGAAAAATTTCTCAGATTTTGAAACATTTCTATCAGTGTGATAGTATTTTAACTCGGAATTTTTAAATACGATTCTCTTCAGTCAGGGTTATGATAAAAGTTAGAAGTAAACAGTTCTTATAATAACACTCACGGTGCGAGCTTAGTACCTATGCATATGAATGTTTTAAATTTCAGGTCCAGACGTCATATTTCAAAACGTATTCAAATCATTTGCCGTACAGGAAGAGTAGGCTTATCCCGCGGGATCTAATTGTTCGGTCTGTTGGCCTAGTAGTTGACCGGTTGTTCCACTCCTACGCATAATTTGTATAAGGTCCTTTACAGATGAGTGTGATACATTGGTAAACCAATATTTAAATAAAGGGCTTCTGATGGATCACCAAAATTTACTTAACTCTATCTATCAGATTGGTCACGTGGCTATCTAAAAAAACTTACTGAATTCAATTTCGTCAAGTGCCTTATTGAAATAATAAATGTCAGATGCTGACATTTTTAGACATGTTAAGGGAATTCGCGACCATTAATATTTTTATTTTATGAGTTTAGACCTTCCATATAATTTTTTTTATGTTTAGTACTTTTATTTAGAAAGATTTTTGTTGGTTTTGAAAATTCCAGCACCTTTATGTATTTTTAAATTAAAAATTTTGAGTTTTTTGGGCATTTTTTAAACATTTTTTGACTTTGAATAACTTTTTTGTTTTTTAAACAATTTTCATGATTATTTTTTATTTTGTTCCCTACAATGTGTAGCAACTTTTTTGGCATGGAAAATAAGGTAACATGATTGAAAAAAAGTTACAAATAAAATAAAATTACAAAATAAATAAAAATATCCCAAAATATTAAAAAAAAAAATTTGTAGCTATTTTTTAGCTTTCCATACCCAAAAATATTGATAATATAATGAAGGATAAGTGATGAAAATTGTGTTTTTATAGGGATACCTGTTATACACTATTTTTCATATAATTCAGAAATATTAGTAAATAAATAAACAAACTATTTTGTGTAAAAAGCTAATTTTCGCTAAAAACGCGTTATTCGTAAATCGTAGTAACTTCTAATTTTACTTATTTTTTCATGAAAAAAAATCAGATTGCCTTGAAAATTTACACACATACTCAGAAAAGTATAGAGAACAAAAAAATACTATTTTTGAAACATGTTAAAAAAATCAAAAGTATACCAATTAACCCTTAGCTGCCACACTTGGGTCTTTCGTGGAAAGGCATCAAACTTTTGGAAATTCTCCCGCTTAATGCCCAAAAATCGAGTTAGTGTTGCTATTTTGTTTTGAAATGATATTTATAAAATATCTGATGTATTTTTGTTTAATAAAGTCTCTTTTGTTCATAACTAAACTATTTTTATTAATATATGTTAAATAATAATTTTTATATCCTAAAAATGCAGTTTCGAGAAACGACTAAAAATCTCACTTTCAATTCGCAAAATAAATACGTTTTTTTTCAGCAGACACTATTCTACTATTTTTTATTCAAAGTACTATATTTTAACGAAATGTAACTAAAAGTTTAGCTTCCAATTCTAAAAATTGATAAAGTTATGAATTTTGAAGTAAAAAAAGTAATTTTTCGGTGTTTTTTGCAAATTATATTTTTTTAAGCGTGTTAAATAATAAAAATTTTGCAAGCCACATAAATTACCTTACAAATTAATTGTTAAAGACCAACTATGAATTTTTTCATCTTGAAAAACTAATTAGTTTGCTCAAAATTCATGATTATGTGGTTGGGGTTCATGGACGACCCAGTGTGGCCGCTATGATCGGCGCCAGACGCGTGGCAGCTAAGGGTTAAAGATGGCGGATTCCCTTAAAGGACATCTCATTAGATTAGATGATAAAATAAAATTGATTTTCTTAACTCTTTTGGTATTACAGTGACTCAGCAAATGTTGTCTTGATAGCCACGTGTTTAATCTGGTAAATGGCCCTAGACAAAATGTTTGTTTGGATCAAATAAAACAATTTTCTTAATGTAACAAATGTAGAAAAGGCGATTAATGAATCGTTTTCAAGTAGCATTCAAAAGTAAGAAGCGGTACTTTCTAATCAAATATCAATGCGCGTGTAACGACACAGTCATGAGATTAAATGTTGGGTTATTAAACTGTGAGATGGAACTAATTGTGGACGGAGTGTATTCTTGTAGTAGGTTGTAGTCTTGTAGAGGTGTGGTAGGTAAACGCATCCTCATCTAGAGTTTACGGATATTTCTTAGCATTTTGTCCTGCTCGAATAATACCGTCGGTGTTGAGTCGTTGTGGTGTGAATGCCGCTTGATTAAATGTTCATCCGCATAGCCGCAATGGCATGCCTGGCCAAGCAAGGCAGACTCGCATTATTTACGGTTAATGGCTCAAAACACGGAAGCTCGAGCTCTTCCTTCGAAATCGCCCCAAGATATATAATACTTTGATCTTCATTGTTCAATAACACTATATCTACTACTATTGGAAATTCTCAAACATAATCTCATTTTAGAAAGACAATGTATTATAAATCAGTGTTGGGCAGTAAAGTTTGTAACTGTAATATAACGTTCTAATTTATCAGAAATCTTTAACTTTTATCTCGATTATGCTCAAGTTACTTGTGATTCTATTTTATCTCACACTGTTAGAAATGATCAGAAATTTACAAAATTTTTATGTTACTAAGGTAACGTGCAATTTGATGATGTTTTTGAGTAAAGGTATCTTAAAATTGCGAAAAATGTACTGAATTTTCTTAATATTATTAAACTCAACTGAATTTTCATAAAATGTATCTCAAAACTTAAAACAACTGAAACTTAAACAGACTTGAAATTTCTACCGTGATTTCTCGAAACACGTGACTGGAGTTTTATTCAGTTACAGTTTCGTAAAATTAAAATAGAATTTCAGAAAATTAAGCTACTTTCTAGTAAATTTAAAAAACAATCTTTTAATTTTCAGTTAGAAAGTTTTGAATATTCTGATACTTGTATCTGGAAATTCTGAAATTTGTATCAGCAATAATTTTACGTTTCGTAAATTTATGATAAATTTCATAAAAATTTTGTTAGTTTGGTAGTTTTAAGATACATTTCATGAAAATTCAGTTGAGTTTCATAATATTAAGAAAAATTCAGTTTCTTTTTAGTAAATTTAAGAAACAATCTTTTAATTTTCAGTTACAAAGTGTTGAATATTTTGATACTTGTATCTGGAAATTCTGAAATTTGTATCAGCAATAGTTTTATGTTTCGTAAATTTATGATAAATTTCATAAAAATTTTGTTAGTTTGGTAGTTTTAAGATACATTTCATGAAAATTCAGTTGAGTTTCATAATATTAAGAAAAATTCAGTTACTTTTTAGTAAATTTAAGAAATAATCTCTTAATTTTCAGTTACAAAGTGTTGAATGTTCGGATACTTGTATCTGGAAATTTTCCGAAAATTTTAACAGCGTGTAACAGTATAAAACCTCATTTATCCAAAACGTAAAATGATTCCTGTTACAAGTTTAAGAATTCCCAGAATATTCGACACTTTGTAACTGAAAATTAGAAAATTGTTCCTTAAATTTAATAAAGAGTAAGTAAATTTTCTGAAATCCTATTTTAATTTTACGAAATTGTGAATACACAAAACATCAGTTACAAGTTTCAGGAAATTACGGTAGAAATTCCTAACAATAATGTTCATATTACAAAGGTGACGTAAAATTTGACGATATTTTTTAGTAAAGGTATCTTGAAATTGCGAATAATGCCCTGAATTTTCTGATATTTTTCTTAATATTATGAAACTCAACTGAATTTTCATAAAATGTATCTTTAAACTACCAAACTGTAACAGAATTTTAAGAAAATTTATCATAAAATTACGAAACTGCAACAAAATTGTCAGTTACAACTGCATAAAACTTCATTTACCCAAAACGTAAATTTATTCCTGTTACAAATTTAAGAATTTTTAGTTACAAGTATCGAAATATTTATTAATTTTTATCCGGAAATTAAGAAATTGTTTCTTAAATTTACTAAAAAGTAACTGAATTTTCTGAAATTCTATCTTAATTTTACAAATCTGTAACTGAATAAAACTCCAGTGACGTGTTTCGGAAAATTACAGTAGAAATTTCTAATAGTGCATCTATTGAACATAATAGCTCTTGAAAATCAAAAAACGAAAGAATTATAAGCAAAAATAATTAGAGGATTTAAATATTTTTCAAATTTGAGAATCAGAAGGTTTTCAAATTATGAAATTCAAAGGTTCTGAAGTTAAAAATATGTATTGGTAAATTATTATCGAATAGAAATTATGAAGGTTAGGGGACTTGATAAAATAACTATTCAATAAATGAAGGTGTTCCAGATCAAAAACTGAATAATAATAATTTGAATAATTATCAAGTAAATAATGATAGGATGTAACAAAATTGAGAAGCGAAAATAGAATTGTACTTCTTGCGTAAGCTAATTAACATAATGCATCGTAATATACATGATATCTATTCATAGATATAAATATTTAAATATCTACCAATTCTTCGAATAATTTAACTGTCAGAGGTGGGAAAAAAACTCATTCTGAATGTAATTTGTAGAGTCATATATTTGAGCAGTAATCGAAATATAATTTTTGTTGGCTTTTACTTTTAAAAGCGAAAACTTGGATAAATTCGATGTCAGTTTGCAAATAAAAACGTCCTCTGGTTCGTTTTGCCTTGTGGCTTCCCACAAATGGGAATTGAATTTTCTGGAATTGGGAAAATTTCACCTCGTTTCTCTCATCTTTCTCTCTTTTGCGGAATGAGAGACTAGAATAATTTACCTTTTCACGCCGGAAATTGAGTGTTCCCTGGCTAAATCGCATTTCCAGTTACGGGGATGCGATTCCAGTTACAGGAAAGCGAGATTAACGGTGTGATGTGAGAGATCGTTTCGCTTACACTGTAATGTCGGTAATCGTCTATTAAATCAAAAATACAGCTAACTAGAGAAACCTATTTGCAGTTAATGCTGGCTGTTATCCTTGCTTTCAAAACTATCAAAGTCACTATAATGAATACTAAAAATAAATTTTTTTAAAATTATATCCTTTGTTGTAATTATTTTATCGACATTTTAATATAATGATTATTATTACAACCTGGAGTAATTATTATTACGAAGTGTAATTATTGCTACTTAATATCAGTTACGTAAATCGTGAATTACACAATTCCTGCTTCCAAGTATAAAATTGTTTTCGTCTTGCATAAAAAATAATTTTTGCTTTTTATTTCTGTTTCAGGGTCTTGACAATGTTAGCTCGGCAACTCTCAGACCTTTTAATTCGGACATCAACACACCACGCATCGATAGTTACAGATTCTCTATGGCAAATTTGGAAGGTAAGAAAACTACAAATTTAGCCCGTAACGTTTGTATTTAATATTTTAATAATTTACTTCATTCCTGCAACAATGGAAGTTTTGAAATAATGTTTGAACTCTGACTCGTAAATTAATATTGTAAATGCAACTTCAGGAGATTTATCTTTATAATGACCCTTGTTCATACATGAATTTTAAAATGACAGTGTCATTAAACAAGAGATATATATGTACCTACAACTGATAGCAAATCATATTTTTATCTTCCCTGGATTTCAATCTGTTTACAACTTTTTAAAGCGCATTGTAAATATTACGATATTGGAGGAAAGAACTCATATACTTCATTAAATCAATATTTGATTTCGTTCTTTTGCAGAAAATGAAAAAATGTGTGGTAAAATTGATAAATTTTCCATCATAGCGAAAAAAAATCATTTTCCATCACTGATGGAAAATAAAATCCATGCATTGCAAAAACTGGAAGTCAAAATGTCATTGCGTTACGGATAATTAGGCAACTAGTTTCGATTGAACGCTTTTCAAAAGATTCAAATGTGTCGACATTTTTCTTTATTGCGAGTTCCGAATGGCCGGACGATCCTTTGTATAGTTTGGCACATTTGAACAAAGGGACTTGAAGTATCCAGGTGGACAACTTTTTTATTATGTTCGCTTTTTTGTTTACGTCTCTGATTTTCAGTGTTTTTATTTCTTCTTCATGACTGATTTGATACATAATTTGCTTTCAAATTAACGTCCTTTTGTAAACATCATAATTCCAGAAATCGAAAATTCCAATTACAGAAACGGAATGACAAAATATCTCAATTCTCTGAACGAGTTCATTTCCCCCGATCAATGCAATAAAAGTGCATAACGTGAGATCGCGTGATAAAAGCAAGGCTATCCAGCAAATGGATAAGGTGAAACAAGTTGTTTTTTTCATATCAGTGCTAACCTCATTCGCAAACTTCTTTGTAAACCTTAGGATCGCTCCTTTCAAGAGGGTATCTGACCTCGAAATTTATACTTTCCTCTTTTGTGATCCATGGCAGGTACGAAATACGACACAAGAAATAGACATTTTCGCGGTAAGAAAAGTAAGCTTATTTTTAAGACTTGTCGAATAAGTGGCAATATATACTCCCTTTCAGGTTTTAGGGTACCTGCCAGGTGATGTTTTCGTCGTAAAGAAGATACAGGTGCTTCCGCACTGGTTCTCAAATTTTATAGACAATTATTGCACAAAGAAATATATGACTTTGAAGATATTTTTAGATCAGTCGAGGGTAAAAATCTCCATTTGCGTTTCCTTTGAAGTTTTATGTCTAAAATTTTTAATCTTGCATAAAGACATTTACTAAATTCAGTTTCATTTATCAAGATTGTCTCGTGATTATTATTCAAAAAGCTGCATTTGGAACATTTTTTATTCGGTTGTATCATGTTAGGATTTCTATTCATTATAATGAATCTATATACAGATTGCGACTAATTTTATCAGTGCTCTCAGAAAAAATATTTCATTGAATCAAAAAAATTATTTGTTTGAAACACTTTCTTTGATGTAAAGAAATGTTTTGTTTTAATGAAACAAAATTTGTTTGATTCAAACAAAATCTCTTTGGATCAAATAAATATTTGTTCGAATCAAATAAATTTCTGCCTTAAATCAAATAAATTTTAACTTTGACCATATATCAATGCATTAATTTTTTTGTTTTGAAGAAAAATTAATTTGATTCAAACAAATATTTATTTGGTTCAAAGATTTCATTTAAACAAATCATTTTTTTAAATCAAAGAAAGTCGTTCTAACAAATGATTTTCTTTGATTCAATCAAATTTTTTTTCTGAGTGTGTTTAATGATTAATCGTCTTCTATTTCTTGTTCTTTAAATTCTTTTGTTTATAGATTTTAAAATAATTGCAAGTTTTTAATCTCCCGCGAAAAATCTTGTGAATTTGAAGATAAAATTTAAGGTCTTTTTTCATCAAATATTATAGATTTCGAGTTTATTTCTAAATGTGGTTATATTAAAATTAAAACAATTTCAAATCATCTCTCGACATTTTCATTAACAATTAACAAATATCAAGAACTACAGTGGGTTGCCAAATTATTATACTCACTTTGTTTTTGTTAGCTGCATAAAATCTCCTAATATTGACAATACACGCATGTTGAAACTTTTCCCTAAAAATAATATCAAAGACTTCACAATTATGCATAAAACGACCTCAAAATGAATTGTTTTTATCAATTTTTAGGGAAAATATTGTGAAAAATGTTCAAGTTTCAAAGTTCAATTTTATTAAAATATTGATGTTTTCAGATGTTCTTCGATTTATTTTAAAAGTAAATTTACGTAAAATGTAAAAAAACGTACCAAAAAATTATATTCTGAAACGGTCTAAACTTAGAAAAAAAATGGCGTGAAAATTGAAAAAATTCTAATATTTAAAAAAAGGATTTTGAAAATACATAAAAGTGATTACCCGCAAGAATGAATTAGATTTTCTTGAAAAATTAAATATAATTATATATATTATTTTTTGTTCTAAGTTTAGACCGTTTCAGAATCTAGGGAAAAATTAGTATAGTATAAGTAAGAGACTCGATCGATTCAGGAAAGGGTCAACAGAAAATAAAAAGACCAAGTATCTTTTCAGGTCAAAGTAGCGATGTTTCGTTAGCTTGGTTTGCCAAGCCAACCTATATTTACAGACAAATTACAAAAGTTCATATTCCATACATAAAAGAAAATTTTGTTTTGTAACTATCACAGATTTTTCAGAAATATAATTTGAGCTCAATACCAAAAGTTTATAGAAATTTAACTTTAATTGTAAAATCAGGCAAGGATGCTTTGAACAAATGGGATCAAACAAATGTAGTCTACAAGTTTACTTGCAAAAACTGCCCAGCGACATACATAGGTAAGACAAAGAGATCTTTAAAAACACGTATTTATGCACTGAAAAAAAAATTTATCCAACAAAACTTTTTTTGTTATCCTGACAAAATATTTTGTTGTCCCAACAAAACATTTTGTTTAACCAACAAAATTTGTTTGATATAGCAAAATGTTTTGTTGGCACAACAAAAGAATTTTGTTAGCTAAATACTAACCAAATATTTTTGTTGATTTGACAAAACTGTTTTCTCAGTGTGAGCATAAAAACAAGAAAAGTACAGAATCTGTAATTTGTCAGCATCAAATGAATTACAATCATAAATTTAATTGGGAAGAAACTAAAATTGCAATAGTATTAACAAAATAGAAGATATTTTAGTATTTTTATATTTAAGTATTCTGTTATTAGCTCTAGTGTAACCACACATTTTTATTATAAAATTTTTAACATAAAAAATTATGAAGGTAACTTCTTACCCATCTTTGCTGAGTGCAATAGTTTTCATCAATGAATTTGACAAAAATTGGAATTTAAAAAGTTTTAATAATTGACCTATGTGTTTTATAAACAAATTCGACGAATGTTCCAATTTTACCAATTTTTGACAAAAATTTTTAAACAAAATTTTAATTTGTGATGATAAATGGTATTAAAAAAGCGATTGGTGATATGTTCTTTAATGTCCAGATTGTCCGAGGTTGGTCATTTTTCCTGCTTTTAATGAAGAGAATTAGTTGGACGTAAATATCTTATACCTTAAACAAAATTTATTTCCCAGTACTTAAATTAATAAATTCATTATTGACTTCTATATTTAAACCTCTTTGATAGACATATACCAGTTTCCAATATTTGCTTATGTTTGTTACTTGTATTAGTCATTAAATAAATAAATACGAGTTATCACGATATACCTTAAGTAGATAGAACACCGTCGGCTCAAATATGTTTAAAAAAAAAAATATTTTTGACTTGTTCACAATTTTAGTTTTAATTTGAACCGAACCCTTAAGGTAATTTTAATCTCTGTGAATTTTAACTATAAATGTATTATACCTATATGTGTTTAGTGAATTAATAATTTAAAAAAAAAATAAATTAGCCTGATTTATTTTCTGTTGGCCCTTTCCTGAATCGATCGAGTCTCTTACTTATACACGGAGAAAAAAAAACTGTTGAATCAACAGATGTCATCTGCTGGAATAGGGACAGCAGATTTTTTTTGTAATATTTACAGATTTTTCTGTTGGATTCACAGATTGTTTGTAAACTCAACAGATGAACCTGTAAAATCTACAGACATGTCTGTTAGAATAGCAGATTTCAAGAAAAAAGAGAAATCCGCTATTCTAACAGACATGTCTGTAGATTTTACAGGTTCATCTGTTGAGTTTACAAACAATCTGTGAATCCAACAGAAAAATCTGTAAATATTACAAAAAAAATCTGCTGTCCCTATTCCAGCAGATGACATCTGTTGATTCAACAGTTTTTTTTTCTCCGTGTACTTAATCATTGAGAGCGATAACTTCTACCATTCATTAAAAATTAGTATAATTTTTTGGCACTTTTTTTTACATTTGACATAAATTTACCTTTAAAACGAGTCGAAGAACATCTGAAAACATCAATTTTTTCAAAAGTTATTCATAATTTAAGATAAAGTTTTTAATTTTGACATTTTTCTGGTCGTTTTATGCATAATTTTGAAGTCATTCATATTATTTCTAGGGAAAATTTTTAATATGAGTATTGTCAATAATAGGACATTTTATGCAGCTAACAAAAACAAAGTGAGTATAATAATTTGGCAACCCACTCTACTATAAATTCTCAGTGAAATTAAGATGTTAACTTTCTTATCCTACAGATATTGTGTTATTAAAAACGTAACTAATTTATGCGAATATTGAAATTACTTTGAAGTTTCCAATCCTGTGGAAGCTCTGACAGGTGAATAATATTTTATAAACTTCATTCGTCAGGTTAAAGACCGACCTCGCTTTCTCTGATTTCTATTGTGTTTTTTCCTGATCTATTGCATGAGAAGGACATAGAAATCATGATACCAGAAACGAATAGTATTAAATAATTAAGAAGCATGACTTTTCTATTCTGAGAATATACTTTAATGAAAAGTTACAGCTTGCATTATGTTCATAGTTTCTGAAATTTGCTTGTCACTGTATCTTTTTGACTTTGTGTTTTTTACACCTGGCGAATCGAACATGATTGAACAGTCGATGGGCCGTAAGGTATCGCTGATTGTGCGGTGCAACACGTTCTTATCTGCCATCTTTAAACTAGCTCGCAGTCCTGGCAATCGAAAAAAAAATTGCTATGGCTTTCACGTCCTATCAGCAAATTTATGCTCGACGGTACCGTGGTGCATCGTTGCCACCACCAGGCAATGTTACAAAAGGCGGAAACTTGCCTAGAGCTAACTGATAAGACCTGGATGGCCTATCCATAATGTTTCAGAGCCTGATCTGAAAACTTTAGAGATTCACTTTCTTCTTTATCATGTCTCAAGCTCATCTCTCTTCCTTAGATTTCTGTTTTGGTTAAACTCACACCTTTTATTAGCGATTTTTACAACCCCATTTGTTATAACTTATTCGGTCCTGTCTTCTTAGTAGACGATGGGAGATAAATCCGTGCTCGATTCAATAATTGACTGAACGGAATTTATTTTTTGTTGCGAAATTCTTGTAACTGGCTTAGTGTTAGGTATCCATTATTCCAATTATATCACTCAGCCGATTTGGTTTTGGAAAAAGTTTACAATTTTTTAAAAAATACGTTACAATTTATGGGAAAATGTTTTCGAGCAAGAATTTTCGGCAGTGAAAATATTTAGGATGTTTACTTATTATGTACACCTTTAATCGTGAATTTAAAAAAATCATTTATTATATAAAATGAAGAAAAATATTCTCATTGCTGGTTTTAACTAATTTTCAAAGAGAACTTATTCAAGAATATTTATTTAGTTTTGTGATTTCTCCTCCATTTTGGATACAAGTTGAAATTCTTATTGATTCTAATGATGGTTCTGTTACTTGAAAGGTACTTTGCAATTTTCTTTGATTTAAAAAAAATTTTAAATATCTAATTTATCAATTGTAAAGTTATTAATTATTTAGTTTACGATAAATTTTCTAAATAAATTATTCTGGTTTAAATTAGTTTTTTAGAGCTGATTTCAATTTTTTTCATGATTAGTTACAATTAACGATGAAAATATTTAACAAGTGAATATATGTTAGTTTTAGAATAAAAGTTTAAAGCTTACCAGAGATTACAACAAACTATCTCCAAATTTCAATCATTTACCCAAAGATTAATATTTTTACTGCCAAAAATTCTCACTATATCACAATCTTCCCTAAACTGAAACGTAGTTTAGTATAAAAATTGTAAATGCGGGTCAAACAAATATAGAACTGTGATATGTTTTGAAAAATGCGTTATATTAGCATTCAAATTTTTTAATTGAACATTTCGATATACAGTCGAGCAGTGATTGTGACAAAATTTGAATCAGTCGTCCTGGTTCGTTAAGCCTCTTTTACTCTCACAGTCGATCAGAGTCAAGTGCCCCTGTTAAGCATCCCTGAGATAAGACCCGTGAATTCCATCCTTCATTAAGAGTTATTACAACTTGTAAAAGGCCTTTGGTCTTTGATTTTTTCAACAATGACCTCTTTGCTGCTATAATGGCAATGAGAAATACCAATAAAATAATAGTCGTTCCTACCAAAATGAAATACTATTACGATAATCTATCAAATAAATTACATGAATTTCTTAAATTTTATTCAAATTGATTAAATTTTCGAGTGTGGGAGAAAATTTTTGCTCCCACGAAGCTATGATTTCTTCCACTGTGTTCTCTCATAAGTGTTATTAATAGTTACGTTCTATCACTTTCGCTCGTAGTTCTGCATATCAAAAGGTCTACGGGTAACAAGTTACTATAAGATAGAACTGGACTCTAGTCTTTATGCTGTTGGTATGCGTGTTTTACGATTAAACAACTGAGCATTTATTTCATGTCACTTTAGCACGCATAATTCACACACATACACTGAAATACCTAAATATTTGTATTTTTAACACTTGACTAATTTAAGGTAGTTCATCCACAAAAATTGGACCTCAAGCAAAAATAGAAAATTTTGCTTTCATAAGAATAGCAATATTATTATTGAAGTGCTAATTTGAAAGAAAAAAAATTATTGACCATGAAAAAAAATTTAAATGCAGAAAAATAATATATTTAAAAATTTATATTTTTGCCGAACTCATCGCTTTATACCAAATTTCACAAAATAATGCGATTCTAATAAATGACGAATCATTTTTTCAGGAAAAAGAATTTTCATAACTTTACCGTTCCCAATTTTTGGAAATAAATTCTTTAAATATAACTGCCGTTTGCAACGTTTATACCCAAAAAGATAAATTTTTTTTTCAATTATGATTTGTTGATTTTTAAATGATTGACTGATTAATACTTCTATTATCATTTTGAATATATTTACACGAAAATATAAACTGTTCGTAAATTATTTTAAATTTTATTTATAGATGATGGAATTTTGGTTTTGTATTTTCGTTTACAAACGTTGCAAACAGGAGTTACATTTCTTTAATAGATGAAACCGTTAAAAATCAATTAACCAAAACAAAATTCTTGTAACAAATTGCTGAATTTGGTAATAATTTATTCATTTTAGAAAATTGGAAACGGTCAAGTTGTAGAGAATATTTTCCCTGAAAAATTGATCCGTGATTTATTGAAATCAGATTATTTTTTAAAATTTGGTATGAAGCGATAAGAAAAATAGTTCGGGTAAAAATAAAATTTGTTGAATACATTATTTATTTGTAAATTTTTCATGAAAAATAATCTAAACTAGCTTAATTAATAAAGTAGCTTATAAATCATTCAAGAATTCATGAAATAATTCTAAAACTCTCTGGAATTGCAAATTAAAATTCTGAAATTTCGGGAAAAGCAAAAAGTGTCACTATATTTACTAAAGTGATCAGCTTGGGACCTAATTGATAAATTCAATTTGCTGTCACAATTCTAGTTGTCTCTCAATTATGCTGATGCAGAACACTTAAATGTCACTTTTTGCGTTAAAACAATTGGACTTTTTTCCTTTAATTTATCACACAGCACGCGACTAAAATGTCTGGGCGTGACAAGATATAATTTAATTATCAAAATACTCAGACAATGGGATTAACAAATTACTAGAGTAAAAAACAGTCTCGATTGGTCGAAACGAATGATTTTCACAAGAAGAGTAGGGAAAAGTGTGGTTAAATTATAAAGTAAGTGCAGGGAGTGTAATTATACGATGAAGGCTTATGGCTAACATTTCTTCGAAGATATCGTTTTTTCGAGAATATGAAAAGCAACTTTCTTCATGACTTGATACTCTTCCTGGATGAATCACTTCGAAGAATAGCAAACATTCACCTTCGAGTTGAATATAATAGGATAGTATCAAAGTTTCTTGGGAGGTGTGCTACTGTGCTCCAGAAACGATTTTTCTTCTCGAAGCTGCTCTAAGCTTCGTGCCTCGATGCGCTTCAGTTACCTTTATAAAATGCAAGTTCTTCGAATCTGGACTTATCTCCTATTGTTATCAGATTTCCTCTTGAAATTTATTTGATATAAGATAGTTATCTTACTGCGAAAGTTTTTTATTTTTGATAAAACAACTTTTTATATTCAATAAAGCGATAATAAAATAGTTTTAGACGATTTTCACGGGTTTTGTTTTACTAAATTCCTACTTTAATTACTTTAAATTACTCAAATGATAAATCTGGAATAAAATAAACATTTTATGAAACTAAAACAAATTTATCTTGGAAAGCTTTGAAATTTGAAGAAAATTTCTGATTTTAAGGGGATCTGCCACCTTTAATTGGTATATTTTTGATTTTTTTGACATTTTTTAAAATACTTTTCTGAGTTTGTTTATTTATTTCCTAGTATTCCTGAATTATATGGAAAATAGTATATAATGGGTATCTTATAAAAACATTATATATATTTCGCCTTTATATATATATATATATATATATATGATTTAGTAACACAATAGTGAGTATTGAGGCTTCGCTACAAGACTTCACTTTAAATTCCGTTTTCCGTAAGTTGTGATTTTTCGTTACCACTTATTCTTTTTTATATCATCGATATTTTTGGGTATGGAACGCACTCTAGCTAAAAGAATAACTAAAAGATTTTTTTTTATATTTTGGAATATTTTTATTTATTTTGTAATTTTATTTTATTTGCAACTTTTTTTCAATCATGTTACCTAATTTTCCATGCCCAAAATGTTGCTACACATTTTTGGGAACAAAATAAACAATAATCATGAAAATTGGTTAAAAAACAAAAAAGTTATTCAAAGTCAATAAATGTCAAAAAAATGCCCAAAAAACTCAACATTTTTAGTTTAAAAATACATAAAGGTGCTGGAGTTTTGAAAAATCTCAAAAACCTTATTAATAAAAGGACTAGACATAAAAAAAATAATATGTAAGGTCTAAACTCAAAAAATAAAAATATTAAAGGTGGCGGATCCCCTTAAGTAAAACATAATTAAACCTTTTATTTGTAAAAGACTGACTCAATTTTTAATTATTTTGATTCTCAGTAAATATCTATTATCATTGTTTCTAGAAGGAAGAAAGGAAAAATTATCTCTTTGTAGTTGTTTATCTTTTTGCATGTTAAGTTTGCAGGACTTACTATTACTCTTTGTAACGTCTGAGGCTCGACTCAATAATTTATTTCCTTTGAAGAATAATTGATTGTACCTTGCGGCACGTTGAGAGAGAAATAAAAAAGAGGGAGTGAGAAAAAGGCAGTAACCCCTAAGCTGAAATTACAACTACTTGATGAATTGGCGAATGCGTTTACACAAGATGGTAGATTTATCCGGATTTATCCGTTCACTCGACATAGATGAATCACATTCATTTAACTAATATCCGGGAAATTATCTCAAAGATTTTCTCCCTCTTGGGACCTCAGGGATCTCATGGCAGATTCCTAATGTTTTAAATTTAAACAAAAACCTAAAATCATTCCTCTTCTTGAGTTAGAAATTTGTAACTGTATTATTTTTAAAGCACATAAAAAAAAATTCTCCTAAGACACTTCAATTGTCAAATATTAAACTTTGTAGGATTTTTCCATTCTGGAATATAATTTCGACCGCAAGGTATTTTTCTGAGGATACAGAATATATTTAGATTGTAATTTTAAAATAGAGATT
Organism: Diplolepis rosae; assembly: GCA_030998225.1. Lineage (NCBI taxonomy): Eukaryota > Metazoa > Arthropoda > Insecta > Hymenoptera > Diplolepididae > Diplolepis > Diplolepis rosae. The sequence continues at coordinate 29,779,035 of JAPYXD010000710.1, read as the reverse complement.
ATAAAAATTATTTTTTCTATTATTTTTGATGTGTGACCTTGTCCTAGATTGGTTTTTACTTTTTCTGATGCACTCACAAGTTAATTCTATGTGTCATCAAGTATGATATTAAAATATAAGGGTCAACGCGTGTTCTAGGGCGGAGCTCATTAGTTAATTAGAATGACCCTGGTGGACTATCACGGAAATGTTCTCCTCTCACTTGTTCATTGTCACTTTTTATTCCAGTAAATCGACCAGACAAGGGAAAGTGTACATCCCGGTATATGATAAGATCATTAATATTACAGAAAAATATGCACATATCAAAACCGTTCCTCGCTTCGATTATTCTCGCTTTGCAGAGAAACTTTCAGTCTCAAATTAAAAATTCTGCTATGATATACTTCACTTTCACTTATTCAATTTGTTATGCGCACTTTCATTATCGAAGTTTTTATTTGAATATACTGGTACAATAATAGTGTAGTTATTATATAAAATATAATATATATACTATCTTTATATATTATAGTTATATATATAGTATTTTATACATAATATTTAGTGTTATATATATCACGTGATTTTATCAATCAATTCCGTGAAATAAAGGAAGATTTTTGGGCCTTATGATTTTAAGATATGAAATAATATTAAGAGTCGTCTCTTATGAAAGAAAAAACATTAGATTTTATAAAATAAATTTAAAAATTACGAAAAGTAATACTTTTAATAACGTTTTTCTAACCAAGTTTTTCTTCACTATCGCATCTTACCAATTTTTTAAAAATTATTGGATTTTCATAAATCGTGGCTTATTTTTTCGGGAAGCATATTCTCTACAATTGTACTGTTTCCAGTTTCTAAAATAAGTAAAGCATTTTTTTAACGATTAAAGTCGCTGAAAATTTTACCCTTAAAATTGAAAACAGTAGAGTTGTGGAAAATATTTTCCCTGAAAAAATAAGTCATGATCTATTGAAATCCAATAATTTTAAAAAATTTGGTAAGAAACGATAGTGAAGAAAAATTTGGATACAAAAAACATTAAAAGTATTATTTTTCGTAATGTTTGAATTTATTTTATAAAATCTTATGTTTTTTCTTTCATAAGACACGACTGAAAACTTTCTTTTCCAGAGATGTGATATTTGACACAACTTAAATTGACCAAAAATTCGGTCAACCGTATAACAAAACTGTTTAGTTGTACAAACCATATATTTTTCCGGGTACAACATTCGAAACTTAAAATATGAGGATGAGAAGTTTCAATAACTGCACCCTCGTTTAACTTTTATAACATATTGTGGCTCCGGGATTCTTTGTATGAGCAAGAAATCTTATGTCCAATACTTTGGCAATACAGATCGAATCCCAAGAAGGTTCGTGGTCGTTTGTTTCGGTTTCGGCCGCCATCTGACGCAGTTCGCAAAAATGTTACGGCGACATATGGCTTATGGTAAAATCGCTCGAAATGTAATGGCTATCAAGTGCAACTTTGTTACTCAGACGTGTCTTCCATTCTTATCTTTTTTTTCCGGCATATATGAAATTTATACGGCTTGTTAAAGGGCCAACATTTACGATCGATTTTATCGGCCGCTAATTAAACGTGATCGAGAATTATTACAGTTCGGCTTAAAAGCATTGGAGTGTGCGATTTATGCAGTCATTGACATCGCAGGTGACAATGCAATGAATCGCATAAACACGCGCTCGTAATTTTCTTGCCGTGGTCACCTTGCAAATTTGAATATGGGAATTCATGATATTCTATCCTTCTTTGTAAGAATTACCAGAAACATGCGAAGGATCTTTGCGATTTGGAATTCGAATCACAGTCGAAAACGTAATCTCGGCGTAATAGCGAGGTCACGTGTAACTACGTGTAGCCATGCAAATCAAGATGTAGTATATACGCTGTGAGGAATTACGAATCAGACGTGTGTTGGTTTATATCAGTTTGAGAAAACGTGTCGAGGAGGTACGCCAGAGTTAACGGATTTCATGGGCTGGAGTCGCGATTATAAAAAAAAATTGACACACAAAGAAACCTAAGTTTTGATAAGAACCAATTTTTGAGGAAATATCGTGGTATAAAATTCAGTCGCTTCACTGTTAGAAATTTCTGTATTTAATTTCCATTGCATGTAATGGAAGATTAATACAGAAATTTTTCAGTAGCGAATATTAAATTAATAATACAATACAAATTTTTATTTTTATTTTAATACACAAGTGTATATATTTTAATAAAGTTTTTAAATTTTAATACATTTTGATTGAAAAGTTATTAAATTTAATTCAAATTTAAAGAATAATTAAATTTAATATGAATGTATATTAATTTTTCATAATATACAAATCTATTGATTTTAATTTACCACTTGTATATTAAAGTCTATTGAAATTAATAAGATTGTTAACAGTGTTGCTAAAGAATAACATTTTACGATTTATAATTTTATACTTGTACTGTAAAGAACCTCATGGTAAATATCTAAAAAATTGATAAGGCCCGTAATCCAGAGTTGATTTTTGTTTCATTGAAACGAAAAACCATTTTTGGTCCAAACTAAGCTTTTTCAACTCCACATGGAAATTCTTTATTAATTGTAAAGTGTGAAATTTTTCTAAATTCTATTACGAAAGAATTTATTTTTATTATTTAGTTGTCGAATGGGATTATACTAAAAATGTAATTAAAACGGGAAATGTGTAACCCTTTGTGAATGGTGCAATGCTTTTCTTATTAAAGTTTTCATAACAGGTTGCATATTTCCAGCAAAAGCTGATTTACATCCTGTAATTTACAATAAAATGTGTAATCAAAAGTTTGATAATTAAAATCTTAATTTTTGAATTAAATGAATAAAAATATAGGCTACGATTTAAAAGAAAATTTATATTTTCCCCAATTGCTGGATATTCTGATACTTGTATCTAAAAATTCCGTTATTTTTCCAAATTTTGAGCTAATTTTCGCAGATTTCAGTCCATTCTTCGCAAGTTTAAGAAACAATTACTTAAAAGTACCGGAATTTTGTATAATTTTGTCTTATTCTTACCTGCACGTTTCAGAAGGCAATAAATGCAGTGGAAAATGAATAAATATAAAGTTTGAATTGTAAAACTTGCGAGTTATTTTATAAATTTTCAAATAATTTAAAATCTTTTTGTGGAAAAAGAGACGCTTTCGACTGTGCCGGGATTCGAGCCCGGGTCTTTCGATTGCCGCTCGACTGCTCTAACTTTCAACCCTACCATTAAAATTGTAAAATTATATTATAAAATTAATCGAATTATGTAAATCGCTCAAGTTTTACGTATATATTTTTTTTTTGGTGATGAGTAAAAATAGCGAAATCTTTTATAGACGTAGCACAGGACTCTCCTAGGGCGAGGCTAGGTATACCTTTTAAAACCAAAAAACCCCCTCTCTCATTTTTCTGAATCCAAAAGCGCCAATAGAAAATACGCTAAATGGATAAAGTTATATTTTATTTTTTTTTGAAAATGTCTTATTAAATTAAACACGATGGCTAATGGTAAAAGAATAAGAAATTTTCAGAAAATGCCTGACAGTAAAAAAGTGAAGAGTTAAAAGTTTCCTAAAGTTGCGTGACGTTATTTATGGACGAAGATTTAGAAAAAGGACTCAAATACTTGGCTCGAAGTAATAAAAAACAGAATTCGTGGAAATAGATCGGAATATTATTATTATAATAGGAAATATTATATATTACATTATATATTATTATAATACTAATGTAATAAAATTTAGTTTTAAACATATTTGAAAACTCCAAATTCTCGATTAGATTCAGCAAAGTTTTCTCTAGTGTTTCAGTTGCATTTTCTGACATCATTACACACCTGATTGCTGATGCTTTAGAAATAAATAACTCGACACAATTCTTAGATCGAGTAAATACCGCAGATTCCCTTCAGAATTGTTCACGACTTTGTAACTCTGAGATTATCCCGGTGGCAAAGATATACCTATTTGTACTTAGTATCATATAAATGTTCCCTAAAAGGTGGAACCCACTAATCAGAGAGGTAACCACTAACCACAACAGGTGCAACAGGTGCACATGGCATAAAGCATGGATACCTGGCCAGGAAAAAGGTTTTATAAATCACTTCTATTCTACATGTCGAACAGTTACCAATGACCTTTGAGTTCCATCATTCCTTTATACTACTTTTCAGTAGGAAGGAATCGTAATAAAATAAAAGTAAAATCGCTTTTGTGATTTACTGGCAATTTTATAAAACAGCCTTGTTATTCGAATCGGGAGAAAAAAACTGAACAAATCGTCCTGAGTTGATTGTTTGAAGTTTCTACACCCGCAAATCCCGTTTTAGGACTCTCTTTGGAAACAATCATATATTCAGAGAATAGAAATAACAAATTGTGGGTTCGCACGTAGCGATTTTCGCTGATCATTTGAGCTGTCAGGCCAGTTATACTCGCTAAAGTCACGTAGAGTTAGTATGGGAGCTGGAACTGCACTTGGTTTACACGAGTCTTTTTCAACGTTACATGATCACTTGACACTTAAGTACAACTAATTTGCTGATATCCATTCGTCAATTACTACCAGTTTGCAATTATTTGACTCCCCTTAAAACTATCATTTTTCTGAATCCAAAAGCGCCAATAGAAAATACGCTAAATGGATACAGTTATACTTGTATATATATTTTTTTGAAAATGTTTCATTACAATAAATACGATGGCTTATGTCAAAAAAACAAGGAAATTTCAGAAAATGCGTTACAGTGAAGAAATGAAGGCAGTGGCGTAGCTTCACCTTGGGGGGCCCAGGTGGAAAATTTCTTTGGGGTCTCCGTAACTAAAAAATATCTCTATATATATCTACATTCAAAGTTGAAAATATACAATAAAATTAAAAATCGACAATTTAAGTGGAAGGATCAATCTATATATGGCCTAGGAATTTGAGGGCCCCGGTGATTGCCACCTGCAACACCCCCGGCAATTACGCCACTGAATGAGGGTTTAAAAGTTTCCTACAGTTGCGTGACGTCGTTTATGGACGAAGACTTAGAAAAAGGACTCAAATACTTGGCTCCAAGTAATAAAAAACGGAATTCGTGGAAATAGACCGGAATATTACTAATTTAATAAAATTTAGTTCGCATTTCAATATTATATTCGAATAACAATTAGTGAACACTTTTTGGTTCCATCAGTAAAAACTGCAAATGAAAAACTTAATAGAGAATAATTTTTCTCTCCTTTTTTTATGTTCTGTTTTTCATTATCTTTTTGCTCAAAATTTATTAGGATAATGTTGATGATAATTATTTTCACGCGTCCACATGTAGTTTAAATAAATCTTTTTTTCACTTGAAATTTGTGGGGTTTAGATGACTTTTCTTTAAATTGATATGATCCCTTGGCGAATTCAGTTTGATATAATAAAAATGGTTATCTGTAGAGTTTAATAAATAAATTTCAATTCAATTTGAATCCTTTTTGAATTTAATTAAGGTAGTTGATCCACGAAAATTAGACCTCAGGCAAAAATAGATAATTTTGCTTTCAAGAATAGCAATATTATTATTGAAGCGATATTTTGGATGAGAAAAGATTAATTTCCTTGAAAAAAATTTGAAATACAGAAAAATAATTTTAATAATAAATTTTATTTTTGCCCCAACTTTTTTTCTTATCGCTTCTTACCAAATTTTAAAAAACTATGCGATTTTAATAAATTACAAATCACTTTTTCAAGAAAAAGATTCCCTACAACTTAACCATTTCCAATTTTCGAAAATGAATAAATTATTAAAGATTTTCAAATTCTTTAATATTTGAATTCATTGGCATTATTTGCGATATAAGAGTTTGAAATTGTCTACGAGGACACCTGTCGGCAACGTATTCTGTCTGATATGCGACTAGTGATTCTCCGATAATGTAGACAGTGGCAGAAATTTCAAACTCCACTAATTAATTTCAAATGTTTTTTTAATGGTTTCTGCCATTAAAGAATTTATTTTTAAAAATCAGAAACGGTGAAGTTGTGGGAAATATTTTCTCTGAAAAAGTGATTCATGATTTATTAGAATCGCATATTTTTTTAAAATTTGGTAAGAAGCGATAAGAAAAAAAGTTGAGTCAGAAATACAATTTATGAATAAAATTATTTTTCTCTCTTTTAAATGTTTTTCTTGTAAAATAATCTTTTCTCTTTCAAAATAGCCCTTCAATAATAATATTGCTATTCTTGAAAGCAAAATCATCTATTATTGTCTGAGGTCTAATTTTCGCAGATGAAAATTACCTTAAGCCCACTTCAGTTGAAGGCAACTTTTCTCGAGCTTTGATATCCGGAATTTCGATACAATGAACCAGGAGAAAAGGCCACTTGACTTGAAACCTCATTGGGGAATTGTAGTAGACGTTTTATAAAATTACAATTTTTACTTTTTTCATGAAAAAAACATTGATAAATCTTTGAGAATAATGAATTTCTAATAAAAATCATCCAGATTCGAAGCGTCCCTTTTAATTACTTTGAGCAGTTCAAACTTTGTACACTAGATGGGAGAGAGTGATTTTCAGGAGTATTTCGTACCTCAGGTGAGAGAAGAAACTATGCGCAGGCACGGAAAACTTCAAGGATGAGTGACCACTCACCTCAGGTCGGTCTGGTCTGGTCACGATGGGGTCTGGTCTCCACAATCTAGTCTTTACTCGAACGTCGTCGTACGCACACCTCGCGTCGTGCTCTCTTTTAAAAATGTCTTTTTATCTTCTCAATACTTTACTAAACATCTTCTAATATATACCAATGTCATTTAATGACTCCAATATCGTCTGCCTCTGTCCTCAAGTCAAACATGTGATCCTTATCTCTTAAACAAAATAAAAATAAATAAAAAGTAAAATTATCATATCAGTGCTTTATCTTTCAGACAAAATGCATAAATCAGTGGAAATTTCCCAAAATTGAAATGTGCATCAGGGTGATTTAAAGTTGGTTAAGATAATGAGAGTTTGTTTTGTGAAATATGAAATTTCGGAAAAGTTTCGAGGGGCATTACCTGCTTCTAAAACAGGTCCAGCTAGAGATCTTTTTGTTACAAAGTGCAACGGCATCCAAGGTTAGTGAAAGTGAATATGTCGTGGATCTGTTGCACTAATTACAATAAGCATCAAGCTATGTTGATGTAAATCAGTCTCCAAGTTGGACATCCCGTCCTAAGATGATTGGAAACTTCGGCAGCAATGAGAGCATTCTTGGATACTTCTCTATGAAAGGTAGATTCTGGTGTAACTAAATTATAGTTGCAGTTGATAATAATAGACTCGAGGTTTAGAAATAATAGTAGTTTTTTTGAAAATTGATGTATATTATGCGACGAAAACAATGAAGAGAGATGTCAGACGAATGAGTCTTTATGACAAAAAGAAGACGTGTTTTGATTATGGATTGCGGTGAGGTTCAGAGATCTCTTTCATTGAATACAGGATGCAGGACTATTTTTGTTATTTTGCATCGTCATCTTATTTTCTGCCTTTTTTTGGCACAAGATATCCACCTTAAAAGCACTTTTCGGCGTGGTAATCACGGGCCAGAGGGGATTCATTCGACATGCTTGTGACTCAGGAGGCGATGTCACGTTGGGAACATCACGAGAATACAAATCTCTTATTTTCTTTCATTGCCTTCAAGTCACCATCTAATTTTCGTTGATAATCATTAGCAGAAGTGAAGTGCTACTCAACTCGTTGGATTCAATCAACGGTAGTCTATTCATTCCAATAAATTTTTTTCACTTCTGCTTCGTGCTATTCTGCAAAATTGTATCAAAGAATGAATCGCTCGATTTTAATGGATTCTTAGCATTGAAAATTTGAAATTGAGTTCTGAACTGTGACTGGTTTGATTTTTAAAATTTTTCACTTGTCAGACTGGTTTTGCCAGTTTGTTGAAAACTTGAAGGGGAGTTCCATTGCAGTCGAAGCAATTGCGACACATAAATTCAATAGTTGGGGTATTTATATTATAATTATGTATGAAAGTAAAATTATGAGGTTTTAAATAATCGTGAACAAAGTTTTTTCTTGTTTATAAGAGATAAGCATAATTATTGACAAAGTCCAAACGAATTATAGTTGCGGTTTTGAGAGTTTGAAGTTTTTCATTTCTCATTTTATTAAATCTGCATCATGTCTTGCGTGAAATTTATAAATAGAGAAAGCGCAATGTTTTACAAATTTCGTGCTCTTTCAGTGCTTTACATCTTTAGTCTTCAATTCATTTTATGTCTGTTATATTACTTTGCCCCAAGTGCTTTAGAAAGTCTGTTCTGCTCTTCACAAAAATATGTGATAACTTGTAAAACGATCGTTTTTACAAGCGTGGGATGCTTAGGTTATTGAATTTGATTGAAAAGTATTTATTGAGATCAATAATTGTAGATTAAACCGGGATAGTTTCGATCAGTTTTATTTAATGAACCCATGAGTAATTAATTTATTGATTATTTCTTTACGAGCGTAAAGTTAAAAATGTAGAGTTGGATGCTTGATATCAAGTGGACTAATTTTCTGATATTAAATAAGAGAAGATTAGTGAACAAAAAAAATGATGACATGAATGTCGAGTAAATGATGATTGTGACAAACGACCGGTGCTTGTACACTTTTAATCAGAAAATAACAGTAGAAGAATACAAACTCAGTCACTTTCTTTCAAAAGCATGTGATCGCTCCATGTTACAAATATATTCGATTATGTAATCGCAATTATGTACTCACGTGGTGTTTTTATTTGCCTTTGTTTCAATCGTAGACGAGCATTGGACTTGAGAATTTGATGAATTGACAAGTAATTTTTTCGGTACGAATTTGCATAAACGAAATAAAAAAGAGAAACTGTATATTTCAATTTCCGTGGAATGGATCTTTTTTAACTTCTTACAAATTAAGTAAAACGTTAGTAACATACTTTTAAAACATCCTGAGTTCCCTTCATTTTACTGAGACACCATAAAAGATAAACGGAAGAATTATATGGTATATATGGTATATTCCAAAAATGGAAAGGAAACTTTTGTGAAAGGCACTATTGCTCCTTATACACAAACTTATGATTTTCGACTATAAAAAGTGTTCTTTCGCATTAAGTTGAAAAACTGTATACATATATTATTATATATAAATGCATCTTTTACGACTTGAGAAAGTCTGCTTGACACTTCGCACTTTACGTTTGAGAACAGTCGACATTGATTTAATTATTAACATAGAGAAATCAAGGAAAATTAATCATTTTTATAACAACAAATTTTTTCTCTAGTTTATTTTACTTTTTTGTAATATGATATGAATCGTTAAGTAGTGCAGGACAGTTGCCTGAAGCTGACTTACATTCCATTCACAGTTCGTCATCGAGTGATTTTACGAGACGGAAAATCCAATTCTGATGCACTGCTTGCTTACGAAACTCGCTTCTGGAAAGTCGTTTTCCCTGGAAATTGGATTCTTCAATTTTCCTGCGTGCATTTTGCTTTCGAATTATTTTATATTCAAATGCCAATAGAAGTATGAAATGTGATCTAAAAATCTAGTTTCTACGAAAAATATTATTGCTCTTTCATTTAAATATTTATTTTATAACATATTTAGTTTGTATATTTGAATATAAATATTGATATATTTTCTTTACAATTGAGTAATGTTTCAGGTACTTATTTAATTGAAGTCAGTACTATTTGAACGAAAATAAAGCCTCTCTTATCTCGTCTCTCAGTTTAAATCTGTCGAGCGTGATAAGACAATTGTGAAAATAAGACAGCATTTTTAAGTAGATGCATGCTTCATATGCATAAATTTGCATCTAAATATCTGCATATATATCATGTTTCGGGCGTAAGTGAACTCAGCTAAAAACCTACACATATTATACGAGGATGTCGTTCTCTGCTTCGAACATACAGAAATGTTACGCCTTCGCTCTACGAATGACACAAATTTATTTTACGTGTCATGTCATCCGTCTTAAGTAGATTTATTGGTTCATTGGCAGCACTCTTGTATTTGCAACTTCCTCACAGATAATTCTCATCATGAAATCGCATTGGAAAAATCTTTCAGGTTATTCCCGAATAAAGTTTTTTTTTTCTGAATAATTTTTAGTTTTAGTCTCTTTTCTAAATTATTTTTAGATTCTAGTATTTTGAAAGGTACAAAATTATAATTTTTTATGCTATTATTATTGATGAAGTAAAATACAAAAAAATTGCCAAATTTTGAATAGACTTTAGTTCTATAATGATATCATTATTTCTCACGTTATCATTAAATTTGATATTGCGTTAGAAGTAAGAGAAATTACAATGCGTTGCCACAAACCGCGTGGGCGGACATTAACCACTAGAATTCGCACTAATTTCGTTAATTATTGCGACCAACTCGTGCCTCTGGCTTTATGGTATTCAGTTAACAAAGTGTGATAGCTACAGTCTATTCTGAAATTCCCATCAGCGAGACGGCGCTCCTGAGACAAATTTAATTCGTTATATACCATAATTCGCAAGCATTTTGTAGAAATAATTAAATATGTTTCGATAAAATTATTTAATAGTATGGAACAGTCAAACTTTCGTCTCGTAAAGTTATATTAAAATGTTGATTAATTCTAGCTAAAAAAAACTTTTTCTCTCACAATTTTAAGAATAAGCTCTTATGTTGTTGCTTTGTTACAGATTCACAAGATGTTGATCTGGACGCCATCCTTGGGGAACTCTGTGCGTTGGAGAGACGATGTGATGGAGATATTGCTGCAACACCCGTGTCCGACTCTCAGAGACAAGGACGTCCGAGTAGCGCAAGAATCAATCCTGGAGAAAACACTGACATTGGAAAAAATGAAGGTAGTTAGTAAATTCGATAATATTTTTACATTTTAATGTTATTTTTGGCATACGTCTATTTTTTTTGTTCTACAGCAGATTTTATTCATTCAGAGGTCAAAAATGATTTATTAGTTTCTTCTCAAATGGAATTTAGAAACGAGCGGTTGCTAACGACATATTCTATTTTACAGGAATGCGGACCGATAGTCCTGACAATGACAGCGCCTTTTCGGACACAGTGTCGATGTTATCAAGCGAAAGTTCTGCGAGCAGTAGTGGCTCAGGACACAAGCCACCTCAGACCGCCATGCACACAGCCCCTCAACAGCAATCGCATCAGCTCGTTGGTGAGTATCCCCATTAACCAGTTCGTTAAAACTCAAACGTCAGTTGCAAATTGGATGCCAAGTGTAAACAGACGTATATCTTTCCCGTCCAATGGATGCCAAGGCGCCTACTTTATCACTAATCTGATTTACATTCAAAGTAAATAACTCCCTTTGCATTTTACAGATGCCGCGAGTCGAGCAAAGGCAGAGAAGATCCGCTTGGCGTTGGAGAAGATGCGGGAGGCGAGTGTACAGAAGCTTTTCATTAAGGCATTCACTCTGGATGGAAGCGGAAAAAGTTTACTTGTAGATGAGGGAATGAGCGTCGCTCATGTTTCCAGACTGCTTGCTGATAAAAATCATGTACCGATGGACCCAAAGTGGGCTGTTGTCGAACATTTGCCAGATCTCTTCATGGGTAAGTATTTTTTGAAATATAGTCAGCGTTAAATTATTTCGGTTTTACTGATTTATAAATTAACTCCTAATTTTTATTTCAACAGAGAGAATTTACGAAGACCACGAGCTCTTGGTAGAAAATTTGCTGCTGTGGACGAGGGATTCTAAAAATAAGTTGCTCTTTGTTGAAAGACCAGACAAGACGCAACTTTTTCTTACACCAGAGAGATTTCTTCTTGGACCTTCAGATAGAAGTGGGGGAGAGTATGACGATCATTCCCGGAATATTCTCCTAGAAGAATTTTTCTCTATCAACAATGCAGGAGTTCCTGAGGTTGAGGGGCCTCTTTATCTAAAATCAGACAGTAAAAAGGGCTGGAAAAAGTACCACTTTATCTTAAGAGCTTCTGGTCTTTACTACTGGCCCAAGGAGAAAGCGCGGACAGCTAGAGACTTGGTTTGTCTAGCAACATTTGACGTGAATCAAGTTTACTATGGTGTCGGTTGGAGGAAAAAATACAAAGCCCCAACGGACTTTTGTTTTGCTGTTAAGCATCCGAGACTTCAACAAGCCAAGTCTACCAAGTATATCAAGTTCCTTTGCGCAGAAGACAATTCTGCTCTAGAAAGATGGATGGTTGGCATCAGGCTTGCTAAGTATGGAAGACAACTAATGGAAAATTATAGAACTTTAGTGGATGAGCTTGCACAAGAAGACTTAGACCTTCTAGCACATGCAAGATCGTGTTCAGTTAGCTCCATTGCAGTGCCACCCAATCAAACTCAGTATAACACTACAAATGACTATACTAGGCAATTTACGGATACCACGAGGCATAATGGAGAAACAAATAGGCAATACGAAAACCAGAGGCAAAGTTACACCAGTGATGGAAGACTGAGCCGAGCTAGTAGTTCCAGTTCCAGTGGATGCTTGTCCGATGGTGCTCCCAGCAGTTGTGAAGTGGCTTTCGAATGTGGTGAATTTCCAACGGGGACTATTAAGAGGAAACCATCAATGAACCCAAAGTTACCTTTAACTTCTATCACAAGACAATTGAAGGAGGTTGGAGAGACCGTTCGTGATGAGCCTGACTCTTGCCCGAGTCCAACGAGTTCAGGATCAGGGACTCTTACGAGAAGGCATAGCCGCAGAAGAAGTGGCACGGATTCTGATGGATCTGGGACCTTGAAGAGGCATCACAGATCTGGAAATGTTACCCCTGTGAGCCCTGTTCCGCCAGGAACTCCTGTGAGAGAAAGGACAAGTCCTCTTAATTATAACAGAAGTGAGAGCCAGGAATTGAAGACACCAACTAGTCCACTTCAGTCTTGCATGGTAAGTTATCCTACCCAATGTATTAAACACCATTATTCATCCCAAGTAAATTAAAACAAATTGTTAATGTGTGAGTTTTTAATAATCATATCAAATTCAAATTTCAGATGGACTCTATCACTTCCTTACCGCCCCCTCCTTCACCGTCTAGGGTATCTGAGGAATTAGAATCAGACAGTGAGCCTCTACCACCTCCTCCTCCTGAAATGTTCAGATCCAACCTCTCTTTGGACTCTCTTCCGCCACCACCAGCCCCTGGAGAACTGCCGGTTTGCAACTCACCTGATCTAAGTGGCTCGTCTTTAAGTCTAGCTTCTTTGCCACCACCACCAAGTCCTCTTGTTGGAGAGACTGGAACTATTCGTCGTGCCAAACCCAAACAGTCCACTCCCACGAATTCCCTTTCACCAAACAACACACCGACTCATGTACCATCAAGGCCTCTGAATCAAATTTACTCGAGTACAAACTCCACAGCGAATCAACATTGCATCACCTCTACTCAGAACAATCAAATCTACAATTCAGGGCACACAAATAGTATAGGAAACTCATCTCCTCAAAATTCATTTTCGGACTCCAATTGTAGCACGCCGACCTATACCCCAAGTTCTCCTAGCTTCGGGTCTCCTCCACCATTCGTTCCACCACCAGCTTACGGCTTAGCGATGCACGTCAATCAGCAGCTCCAGAGACAAAACTCCAAGAACGAATCAATATATTCTGGTCATCAAAATGCCGTGCAGTCGATAAGACCAAATCCGAATATGGACACTGTAAGACGAAGTGCTATGAAACAAGGCACGAGTCATTACGCAACTCCGCCTTATCTGGCTGAATTAAAAGCCTCTTCAAGTCCTCAGAGCCAGCGGAGAATTATGATCCAGGAACCACCGATATCACCCAAGGCTAAAACCGGATCTGGCAAGAAAATCACCTTTAATTTGCCACCCCAGCAAGAACCTGGCAGTCCAGCTTTACCTCAGAGGAAACCCATGCCTCCGAGAAGATCAGACAGCACAAGGTTAACGTCTCCAAAAAAACTAGCTGCTTCTGATCAAGCTCCACCTGGAGATTTTCTCAAGGATCTTCAGAGGGTGATGAGGAAAAAGTGGCAGGTGGCACAGAAATGTAAATTAGATTCCACAACGACACCTCACGAAGTTCTTGGTTTTCGTGATCCTCCACCAGCAGTGGCTGATTACAGAGAGACGAATGTTTCCAACTGGGTCCAAGAACACTATGGACTTGACAATTTGTATGAAAATGTGTACAATACTGATCCAAACGCTCCAGTGGAGTACGCTTCCAGTCCAGCACGACAACCAACAGTCAGGTTTGCTGATGAAAATCGAAGTGTTAATATAGCTAATGCAATTGCTGGAAAAAGAAGACCTCCACCCCCTCCACCAAAAAGAGCAGAAACTACACAACTGACAACGAGAGCGATGCACTGACAATAGCATATAACTCGGCCCCATCCCGAACGGCGATGGTATTGCTGCATTTGTAGCTGGTGGAAACACTGAATCATCTTCAGACTTTAATTTTGCAGAGGATCTTATTCAACTTTTCAAATAAAGAATTATAATATAATTCTAGCTTAAACTTTAGTCAAGATAAACAAAGGATTTTTATGCGAGTTTTCATAGAAATGACGTCGAATGAACGCGTATGCAGATTTTGAATTGTTCTTCTGATTAGAAATTGGATCAGACGTAAGATTTCAATTACAGGGAAATTGAAGGAATAGCAAATTCTAGGCAATAGGTACGAAACAATGTCGTTTGAAAGTAACTTTAAAGCGTCGGATAGTAAACAACACTGCCGATTGAGATACTGTGGATGTGATATAAACTTTAAGCCAGCTTGACTCTCCATTATCGAATCCTACTGCCTCAAAAGTGTGCACTTTGCGTACAAATTTTGCACACATGAACGCACATTTGTATCGGATTTATATATATTTAATCGAGTGTAAATGGTGACACGTAATGGTGCATTCACTTTAAAAAGACTATAAAATCTTTTTTGCGAACCTTTACATCATAAAATCCTTTTTGCAAAAGTTGAACGACCAATTTTGAGATTCAGAGATTCTTTTACACAATACTATTATACTATACTGAAAATGAATGCACCATTTTAATGATTGCAAGGCTACTTTCGAAAAATGTTTGAAGATGAAGAATTTAAAAAAATGAAAAATAGAAAAAGATTTTGTAATCAAGGTGCTTTACATAGACGTTTTGACATTAATGACTTGCAATACCTGCGACAATGGAGTATATATATGTGTATATACGCAAGACGCATATTTATATTTACTTATCTGCGTTAATATTAATCTGATGATTACGTGTATAAGTTCGAATCACGCACTTTTTATATCGCCTATGCGACAGATCATAGGTAGGACGTATAACTGAGATCTCGTTTATGCCATTTCTTTTTTTCATAATAATACCTACTTTATAGAAATTTAAGGAATGTAATTGAATGTAACCAAGTAAGATGTTTACGATTAATGAGGAGTGCTTGAGTACCTACGTGCGCGCAGAAATGTCTTGATAGGTATACGTAAAAGTAATTGTTGAAGCTTAGTGTTCGAGGATGTTCACTGATTAGTTGGGACAAATATTGTTGCACATCAAAAGAGTTTGTGCCGTGGTTGGGGAACGAAATCTTGAATTAATCAGCTAGAAGTTTATTTATTTTGCAAGTGTGTAAAAAAAATGTAAGATTATATTTGAGGCAAAACTATTTTTGATGTGCCATAGGTCAAAATTATGAGAAGTTGGGGGAAGGGTTGAAGACTGTATTTTAATGCGATGCTAGACATCGAAAGCGTGCGGAAAATTGCTTCGCAATGTTTTATAACTGTCTTTCTTATAGAGCAAACGAATAGTTCGTCTAAGATATTTGTTTTATGATACTTATGAAGTAATAAGGAGAAAAACCATTTGGAGACTGTCGCTTTCTACTTATAGATTATACTTTGATGGGCACAGAAACTGTTGTTCATAATAAATCGAGTCGATAAATACATAAAAAATAAAACGAAAAGGATCAAAGTGACTCTGTAAAAGAGTCTTCATGAAACGATTAATACGAATTTTATGGAAACCATCCACATGTAGACTTTATATCTGTGTGGGCAAGAAATTTTATACTTGTATACGTTAGAAACCGTAATGTTATACACTTTGGGTATTTTAGGCAGTTTAAATTAGATTTAGGTATAAATTATCGCTGCCAGTTTTGACAAATTTAAAGAAAATTTTTTCTAGCGATAGTAAATTCCGATTAAGGTATTTTTTCGCTTTTATTATAATTCGAAGATAACTTCGAAGACACATTTTAATGATATGTTTGTAGATTGAGCTATGAAATTATAAATCGAAATTAAATCATTTGGCCTCTTTAAATAAATAATTATAATGAATACGAGAGAGCCTTAGTGCAATTGGCAAACAGTAGTGAAGAAATTTTAAATGCTCGAGTACGCATGTAAAATTAAAATACTTTTATTATTACAAATCTTAATAATTTGAAATTTTTATTTTACTTTAAGTTGTATGTATGTTTATGTAAATATTGTAATGAATGGTTTTATGCAGAAATAATTTTAATCTATTGCGATTGATTGATATAAGCGTAATATTTATGGAGATTCAATTTATCCTGAAGAAACATTGCCTGTTACAATTCGTAGATTTGGTACGTCCATTTATTATTGTCGCAGTCTATGTGCGTGATAATACTGATAATACACCGATCTCTTGCGAGTTTTTATTTCTATTCTGTTGTAACTTTACATTTTAACGTTAATTATTCCTTTATAGCTAACTTACATCTTTCCAAGTTCCGTCGACTGTGCAAAGTGCTCGACTTTTGAATCGTGACAATATAATTATTTTCAGAATCGAGAATAAGAATGTGCAGCAGTTTCATGTTTTTATGTAAATAAATTTTTGCTATATTTCAACCATTGATGACTTATAATTTTTCCCAATCACTATTCATATTATTATTATATTTCTCTATTATTCACTTATAGTTAGTCATTTTAATTGAACAAAACTGATCTTATTTGATAGATAGTATTAATATTTGTTCATTTCTCGTTATTTTGGCATAGGGTCAGTTTCTTCTTTTTTTCATTGATTAAAATCATCACTACTAGATTTAAAAATGCGCAAAAAGAAAGAAAATTAGATTTTAGAAATAATTAAGGTAGTTCGTTCACGAAAATTAGAGCTCAGGCAAAAATAGATAATTTTGCTTTCAAGAATAGCAGTATTATTATAGAAGGGCTAATTTGAATGAAAAAAGATTATTTTTCATGAAAAAAATTTGAAACATAAAAAATTAATTTTATTTTTGCCCAAACTTATTTATTTATTCTTAATTAATTATTATCAAATACAGCAATTTGTTTATAAAAGTTCTGTTTTGAAAAATTGTTTTTTTATAATTTCAGCCATTCAAGAATTCATTTTCAAAAATTGGAAACGGTCAAGTTGTAGAGAATCTTTTACCTAAAAAAATGAATCGTGACTTATCAGAATCGCATCATTTTTAAAAATTTGGCTGAAGCAATAAGAAAATAAGTTTGGGCAAAAATAAAATTTATTAATAAAATTATTTTTTTGTGTTTCAAATTTTTTTCATGAAAAATAATCTTTTCTCTTTCAAATTAGCCCTTCAATAATGATATTGCTATTCTTGAAAGCAAAATTATCTATTTTTGCCTGAGGTCTAATTTTCGTGAACGAACTACCTTAATGTTTATATTTTTCCGCTGGAAAATTGAAAAATCGCATTCAAGTTCATTTTTACATTGACATACAACTGGTAAGATGGAAATTGATTTTATCTTAAGAGAGTAAATTTGAGGATAATCTCATCAGATAAGTAAAGATTTATCAATATGAATCTGCTTTGCCGATTGGTGATAAGCATACATTTCAATCTCTATTGGTTAATTATTTGATTCAGATAGTAAAAAAATAAAAATAATTCTAAATAAAATTTATGATTTTTGTGGAATCAACGGAGAATTTATTATACCAAAAGTTAAAAATTTTTATGAATAAAATTTGCAGTTGTAGTATATTAACTTTTTATTGAAATATTCTCATTTACTCTTATTTTATAAGAATATTGAACTGGGTAAACGTTTTTTAATTATTTTCTCTTATTAATATTCATTAAATTTTTGTTTTTCTTCAAGTAGTAACGTAATTTATAATGTAGCAGTAGAAAATCCAATATAAGGCAGACATGCCGCTGTCTGACTAAACTGGTTGTTTCTACTGTAAAGTTTGAAAGTACAGATTCTATATGAATATTCATGCAAAAATCATATAAAGTAGAGTTACCTGGTATAGTATTAGAGTTCCAAAGCTACTTACATCTTTAAAAAGTATAGAAAGTGTTTAATTAAGTTACAAGTAAACAAATTGTTGCCCCTTTGTTTTACCAGAATCGTTTACACATTTATTTTAACCTATTTTTCGTTCATTCAAACAAAAGGTCGTATCGAGTAAAAGACACATTATTTCCACATTGACGAACTGTCAAATGGCTAGAATTTTCTCTTGACTAAATCAAAATTCATTTTATAAACTTTTCACGATGTTTATCGCCTTTTCGTAAGCTAAACAAAGTTCTTTAAGTTTTAATCGAATTTTAGGATGTTTCATTTTGGCAACGCTTTAATTAAAAGTTTAGGAGTACTTTTCCCTAGTTTTAAAACGTGCTCTGAAATATTGACAGTTTTTTTCCTCAAACATGAACATTACTCAAAGTTTTCCCTTTTATGATTTGAATTTTGGTGCTATTTCGTTAATTAGTTAGACTATCAGATTTTAAAATACTTGTTAATTATTCATACCTTTATTTATTATCTTATTTTGTTAGAGACAATATTCATCTCCATTTTTAGAATGCATTCAAGTATAATATCCATTTTTAATTAAAATTGTGTTTGTGTAAGCTTTCTTTTATTATTTTATTTTTAAAAAGTTATTCGCATACATGTAACCTGATCGAAAGAACTCTCGAAACCTTCAGAATGTTTCCCCTCGTGACCAGGGAAAGACCTTAAAGTCCATAGACCACTGCCAATGAAAATGGTGAGACGCACTTTCACAGAGGCCACGACCTCGGTTTTACAGTTTCATTTTACGACTTGCGGGGTGTCGCATACTCTACTTTAAATTCTCTACACGTTTCGCAAAAAGCTCCCCTGAAACTGCTCCCACAATTCCCATTCATTTTCTCAACAAAATCGAAAAGTATCTTTTGCTTCTTCCATTAAAAAGTTGCTCTTAACCAGTTGCTGGAAAAAGGAACAAACTTTATTACAATTTCCTCTAACCAACTTTTAAATAATTCATAATTTGAAATTTTCCAAATCAGCCAATTTCCTACTAATTAAAAAAGTTTCATGATAAAAATAATTATTATTTTTTACTAAAATTTTAGAATATGTCGAAGAACTTGCCAAAACAGATCTCGTGGCTTTGTTTTAGATTGATTAATAAAAAAATTAACTTTCTTAATTAAGTCGGTAATAATGTTCGAAAAACAGTAAAAATACACTAAATTTAATTTCGTCGATCGACATCAATTGAACCCTTTTTTTTTGGTCGCGTGGGAGTTTTTATTATTACAGGCACCATAACCTATTGAAATGCCTTTCTGCGAATCTGTTCCGATCTTTTCTCAATTCTGGAAGAACAAGTAAGGACTCTTGGCAATATCGCGAAACTGCTTCTACAGCTCTGGTGGATTTCGCGAGAATAATAATTATGACGAAAGGTCAGAGTCAAAGGAGTCAGCGTCGAAGATCGCCTCGGACGTTGCTAGTTCAGAGTCTGCTTTCCGAGAAGGCTGACATAAATCAAAATTTTATTACGGATAATTTTACGAGGAGACCAGCGCCCGAGAAGAGTCTCGGTGCCGCCGATGGCGGCTACCTTAAACTGGTAATCGGCAATCGCACCCAAGCCCGTTTTCGTTATTTTCGCTAACTCGGTCGTTAGCAAATTAGTGGAAACAGCTAATGCCTTACGCTCGCTCAAGTTTTCTTTTTCGCTCTCTTTTTATTTTCTCCTCTTCTTATCATCATATACCCCAGAAAAAGTCACATAATGTTAGTCATTCTTACTGAATTGTAAGTATACAGTTTCTCATAAGCTTCTTAGTGATACGTTCTCTGGCGAAAGTGTTGACGTGACGTTTAGTACTTGCCGGCATTTTACGGTCTACATTAAATTACATCTTTTCGTACACCTGCATACCTTATTATCTCAAACACAAACTATTTAAGAGAAATCAAACAAAATCGCATATCAAAAAATCCCATTAAAGTTTATGTTATTTATTTATTATACAAGGGAGTCTCTGTCAATTTCTTAAGGCCATGGATCAACCAGATCACGTGACCGAATTCCTATTAAATTTTGTGTAAGATAACTTTTTTATTTTACAAAATGTCTTTTTGGAAATTTGCAAAATTTGGTTTTATTGAAAATTTTGAAAAATATTTTACAGTCAACTGTAATTGGCGATCAATTTTCGAATATTTTTCAAAATTTATTATCTTTTTATACGTTTCCCGTATTTTCAGAAAGATAATTTTTTTTCTTTGGGGGGGGGGGGGGGGGGAGTAAAATCTCGTGAATCCTGGCAAATTAGAGGTGGAGAGTATAAAGTCTTTCTTAGCTTATTTATTTCAAATTTTAAAAATATTTCCTTAAAAATGAATTAATTCCTCAAAGTACTATTTAAATATACCTTCACATGTGAAGTAAATATTTCTGCCGTGAAAAATAAAAAAATTAACTAATGAAAATGAATGAACTATCAAAATCTTGTTAGTCATTATATTTTCTTAAGTAATTAATGGACAAGGATCTTAAATATCTAGTCGTAATATATCTAGATACTCAGCTGCAAAATCTAAGGCATAAATGTCTTCGTGTTTGAATATCTTAGATATTGCAAATAAATATATATCCACGTGAAGTTAAAAAATAAAATTAACATTCATAAAATTTTTATGCAAATATTTTTTTATTTTTATTAAACAAGAATTTCATCTAAGCTTATTTTACTGCAAGTTTAGGTAGAATGTGAAATCACACAGAGCTGAGCTAAAGTCAATTAAATTTGATTGCTGAAACTTCTGCGAAAAATCATTATAAAATTTAAGGGGTTGAGGTCGTCAATTTGACATCAACTAGTAGGAATGTTTGTAAAAAGCAGTTTCGATACGTTTACGATCACAAATGTCGGAATGAAAGTTTCTTGTTAAATTGTAGATTTTGCCTTCGTTGTCACATAATTTTCTTGCTCCTTCCAACTTTTTAAAAAGAAGCTAATATCTTTCCATGTTTATTATTCAGGCTATTAAAGTCAATCATTCATGAATAAATTTTCTACCTCCTAATGGTACAATTTTCGAAATTTCGCCAAACTTTCTATACTGAAATTGATGGTAAAAATTATTAGAGGAATTAAATTATAAGATGGTTTCTTAAATTGAAACCTTGTCCATTAAAGTAGTTTGTTCACGAAAATTAGTCCTCAGGCAAAAATAGATAATTTTGCTTTCAAGAATAGCAATATTATTATTGAAGGGCTAATTTGAAAGAGAACAAATTATTTTTCATGAAAAAAATTTGAAACACAAAAAAAAATTTTATTAATAAATTTTATTTTTGTCCAACATTTTTTTCTTATCGCTTCTTACCAAATTTTTAAAAATGATGCGATTCCAATAAATCACTGTTCATTTTGTTAGGAAAAAGATTCTCTACAACATGACTGTTTCCTATTTTTGAAATTGAATTAATTATTATCAAATATAGCAATTTGTTTATAAAAGTTCTGTTTTGAAAAATTGTTTTTTTATAAATTCAGCCATTCAAGAATTCATTTTTGAAAATTGGAAACGGTCAAGTTGTAGAGAATCTTTTTCCTAAAAAAATGAACCGTTATTTATTAGAATCGCATCATTTTTGAAAATTTGGCTCAAAGCGATAAGAAAATAAGTTTGGGCAAAAATAAAATTTATTAATTAAATTATTTTTTTTGTGTATATTATACATATAATATTGCTATTCTTGAAAGCAAAATTATATATTTTTGCCTGAGGTCTAATTTTTGTGATCGAACTACCTTAAGTCAATCATAACTTTCCAAAACTTTATGGAAATTTTGGAAAAGTCCTTCTATCACTTATAACACTAGTCTATAAAATTAAATATTTTTTTTACCCACCAAATCTTAATATGATTTTTTCATGTATTTTGGCCCACTAAACACGAAACTCACACTCAAAATTTTTTCTATGGAAGCGTTTTCAAGACATCAATGTTCGAAATTTTGTTTTTAATTTTCAGAGTTGTTCTTATGATTTTGAGTATATCTCGAGTTCTAATTGACCGATTTCTTTAAACTAAACAAGTACTCTAATTGAAGGCAACTTGATCCTTTACAGCTTTCTGTTCTAAAGTTTTCAGATTGCCTCAGTAGTTCAGATCTTAGCGATTTTAATAAATTGGATAAGTTGGATGTCGAAAATTCATATATTGTCCTGAGAAAAATAGAAATCGCAAATATTTCCAACTTATTAAAATCACTAGAATATGAAAACTTTACAATACGAAGTTATAGAAAATTTAGTTGGCTTCAATTTGAGTGCTTTTTTAAACAAATCGGTCAATGAGAACTCGAGATATACTCAAAAACGTCAGAACAAGTCTCAAAATTGAAAACAAAAATTTCGAACTTTAATATCTTAAAAACGCTTCCATAAAAAAATGTTGAGTGCGACTTTCGTCTTTAGTGAGTCAAAATACATGAAAAAATCATATTGAAATGTGGTGGCCAGAAATTTTTTTAAATTTTGTAAACTAGTGTAATCTGGATAAAATCCCAGGATAAGAAATCAAAAATCTCGTTTCCTCTGGGGATTTTCAATAAGGACTCCAATCAAAAATGGGGGTCTATTAATTTCCGGTAGATCCGGTTTCCGCATAGCTATCACGTTGGAGTTCTACGAAGAGATTCCTTTCCTTTGTGCTGTCGGCATGAGAAGAGGCCTTAAGGTTGAGCTAATTTCACGCAGCGGGGGAGATCGCGGCACTGGAAGAACGCTGTTAAACAAACACTTCCCCTTTCCTTAAGGCGCCTCTGCCGCTTCTCTTTTACTCTAAACTTTTTACACACACACACGACCTACCTCACCATTTTTTTCTTTCTGATGATTTTTTTTTATCATCATTTTTTCGGATTCATTTGGTAAATTCTTCAGAAACGTAACTCTCAACATTCAGAGGAGAAATTACAATTGACCCCCCCCCCCCCCCCACCCCTCAAAAAAAGGATGTTTATATTTTTTATAAGAAATTTGGAAAATCGAAATTGAAGCCATTTATTGAGAAGAAGCAACCTAATCTTTTTTCTTTTCTTTGAAAAAGAAAAGCTTTTTTAAGATTTAATTTGGTGAAGGGCTTAGAGATTTGCATTTCAAATGAATTTCGCGAGCAGAAAGAAATCTGTTTACGATTCAGATATCCTCGTTGAATTGGTCACGATTTTTAATCTCACGCCAGGATGGCGGACCAAAGGTGCATTCCTCGCGACCACAAAAATGTCGGTCATCGCGTGAGATTAT
Organism: Diplolepis rosae; assembly: GCA_030998225.1. Classification (NCBI taxonomy): domain Eukaryota; kingdom Metazoa; phylum Arthropoda; class Insecta; order Hymenoptera; family Diplolepididae; genus Diplolepis; species Diplolepis rosae. The sequence continues at coordinate 29,755,388 of JAPYXD010000710.1, read as the reverse complement.
ACGAAGATGACCACCGGTGGTCTCTCTTTTCAGCAATGAAGATTCCCGCAGAAAAAGAAAACCGAAATTGATATGAATTGTGATCCAAGAAGTGTTGACTTTTCGTCACTCCGCTCTCTAAATCCGAATTAGTGAGAAGTCGGTGACTAATATGCTTTAGTGAAATTTCCTACTAATCATTAGTCATTTTTGACAACAACTTTAGTGGAAAATTGAAAATTACTAAAAGAAATAGTGAAAAATGACTAATAATTAGTAGAAATTTCCACTAAAGAAAATTAGTGACCGACTTTTCAATAATTCAGATTTAGAGAATCATCAAATAGATGAATTTGAATAATAATCCTAGATCGATCCGATAATTTGCTTCTAACCATTAGGTTCTTTGAGAAAGTAATAAAATCTAATATTTATTACTTGCAGTAAATTTTTTATCAATTATGAAAACTAGCAAACTATATCTGCTTAAGGTTATAAATATATAGATTTTAATAATAAAAAAGCGTTTAAAACACTGTTCAAAATTTACGACAAAGCATAATATCTTTGTTTAAGCAGAATTAGGTGGTCCATATTTTTAGCTCCCATTTAAATCTTTCAAAGAACTTGCCACAGATGTAAAATGCGGATTAAAACTTATCGTAAGGAACCATTTCGCGGAAGCAAAATAAAAGCATCGGCTTTGCTCCCTTCGCGAAATTGAATGTCGATCCTTTTAAATTTACACGCGTGGTCGCAGTTTTGAGCACTTATATCTTTCGTGTTCTCACGCTGTAGCGGTTTACTTTGTTGTAGCAAAGGCCGAAATTATGCTAATTTAATTTATGCTGCGCGCTCGCGAACATCCGATTCGTCGCTTACTTAGACAGACACACATCAATATACTGATAAAAAAATACATAGCTTCAGGTTATTCGCAAATGAATTACGCAACTGCCAAAGCGTGAGGTCCTATCTTGGCTCTACACCATCTCTAGCTACTTTCGAAATGCCAGATTAATTAGTCGAGTTCATAGTCTGCTTTACGATTGTCTCGAATGCTGGCCACCCGTATCCAAAGAATTTTAGTCAACATGGAATAAAAAGCGTTGAAAATTATTAGCCAGGATCGGAGAAAATTATTAGACTACGTGGAGATTTACGAGAAGATTCACGTGAACGAATCGATCAGCAGTTTATTATTATTATCATCACCGTTTTATCTCTAAATTCGATACTTTTTGTCTACAAAGATTAGGATCGGGAGGCAGGTTCCAGTTTCGATTTATTGATTTTTTCGAGATTTGTTTATCGGTTGGGTAAATTATTTCGTAGAATTATTCATTGAAAGCTGACAGGACCGTGTGTCTCATTCACTTTCCTAAATGTCAATGAACAGGTGATTGAATATTTTAACGAATACGAAAATATTTTCGAAATGTTTACAAGCGGCTGATATTACTTCTTTTAGGAAAAATTCAAATCAATTCAAATTGATTTATCTTTATATATGCAGTACTTAAACGCTTTCTAATTTTACTTTTCTGTTTTTCAATATTTCCATATACTCCTTATTCATTTTTCTTTTAATTTAACATTTTTACGCATTTTTCAAAGTTATTATTTTGTGAATCTCAAAGCGATTGAGACTCATTTTTTTAATGAAAAAGTTGTTAGAAAGTTAAATGAATGAAAATTCTTAAGGTTCTGGCGCAAGAGAGACGCATTGTCATTTGTATTAAACCTCCCCTCGCTTTTTGATTTCTTGAATAATTTGTGAATGATCTCTTAAGATTTCAAATGATATTATCAGTCGGGTCTTATGGAAGAAAAAACATGATTTTTTATGAAAAAAATCTAAAGCTCACGAATAATAATACTTTCAACAATGTTTATTGTAATCGAATTCTTCTTCACTGGCGCTTTTTACCCATTTTTTATAAATGATTGGATTTTCATAAATCATGGCTTATTTTTTCAGAGAAAATATTCTTCACGAGTCTACCGTTTCCAATTTTGAAAATAAGTAAATGATCTCCAAATATACCTAATTAAAAGAAAAATTTTCTATTTAAAAAATTGTTCTAACAATTTCAGCTATTGAAATCTTTACTTCGGAAATTGGAAACAGTAGAGTTGTAGACGGAGAAAAATATTTGTCAAAAATTACCAAACTATTTGGAAACGCATGATAATTTCTGAAGCTACGTACTTTTTTCCAATAACTCACATTTATTAGAATTTCTAATTTAGAATAAGCTAAATTACAGATGATAATTTCCATCTGAATGGTAAAATGAATTGAATTATTAGAAAAAAATCTGCCCGCTTCGCGGGCACATTCTCATCGCGCGCTTCACGCGCAGCTCGCTTCTCTCGCAAGTTTGAGCGCGCCTAGGGCGCGTGATTTGTTCGTCGCGCTTCGCGCTCCGTGATACTCGATCGTCGTGCTGCGCGCTTCGTTCTTCCTGGACCTCGCGCTTCGCGCTCGGTCGTGTGCTCTTCGCATACGTTTAAGTTTATTTCTTATAATTTAATACTGAAGCTCAAACCAATTTAATGATATTAAAGATGATGTAATTAGTCATTTTCTCAAATTCACTAAGTTTCTTTATCAGTTTAAGTGAAACAGGAAATTCAATTTACTTAAGGCTCTATCGGCCTTAAGAAACACATTCTCATCATGACACTCGCGCTTCGCGCTCGATTTTCTGTATGCATTTTTGTAGCTTTTTAATAAATTACATGATTATTGATAAATTTATTTTCTTCCAAATATCTCAAAAAGGAAAAACAGTCGTAGACTTTATTTAAGGAAACGATTTTGCAGAACAACGCTTATTTCGTATCTCACATATTTTGGTGAAAAAAATCGAATTTTTTCAATATTAAAAATCAAAAAATTAAAATATACATCCTGTCGAAAAATTTCTCGATAAGAATGTGTAGACCTTATTTAGCCAAACAATTTTTCTACTAAAAGTTTTTTTTGTATCTCACATATTTTGTCTAAAAAATGGAATTTTTGAATTTTAATCGTATTTTTTGGAATTGAAACGAAAAATATATCTTTCATCAGAAACTGTGTGAGACAAAATTTGTAGATCTTTTTAAAACGAACAACTTTGTATTCTTACGTTTTTTTCGTATTTCACATATTATTGTTAAAAAATTGAATTTTGGATTTTCAATGGTTTTTTTTTTTAAATTAATAAGAAAAATATGCATCTTATGAAAAAATGTTACAATTCAAATTTGTAGGTCTTTATGTAAAAAATAATATTGTACCATAACGTTTTTTCGTATCTCGTATAATTTAACTTGAAAATGGAATTTTGATATTGACTTTTTTCGAATTTGAATATGCTGTAACATTTCTAATTTTGATTCAATCAAAAAATGTTATCAGAATAATTTGTAGAGATTTATGAGCACTATCAAAAACCAGTATTGAAATTTTTTATTTTTTCGAAAAATTATTTTCAAAAACACAAAAGTAGTGCTCAATCCCTCAATTTTGATTGGATGTGGCTGGTTAACGAACTTGTCCTTACTTTTTCGGCTCCGATAAAGTGTACCAAAGCTCAATTCAATCTGATAATTCTGTCGAGAGTTATGCCACACACGACAGACAGACAGACAGACAGACAGACAGACAGACAGACGGACAGACAGACAGACACTTTCGTAAAAACCCTTTTTTCTAACTCAGGGGGTCTCAAAACGTAAAGATTTGATGAAAATTTCGAAAGTCATTTTTCACATAAAACCAATACCTTCTCATCCATGATGAGAATGTAAAAAAACAGCTTCAGAGTTTATTATGCCTTTTCAAATAGTTTAGTAATTTTTGACAAGAATTTTTCTCCGTGAAGGGAATAATTTCCTCGAAAAAATAAGCCATGATTTATGAAAATCCAAGCATTTTAGCCCCAACTTTTTTTCTTATTGTTTCTTACCAAATTTTAAAAAATTATGCCATTCGAATAAATTAAGAATCATTTTTTCAGAGAAAAGATTCTCTAAAACTTAACCGTTTCAATTTTTTGAAAACATATCAATTATTATTAAATTAAGCAATTTGTTTATGAGAATTTTGTTTTGAAAATTTGATTATTTTCTAAAAATTTGAAACAGAAACATAATTGTATCAATAAATTTTATTTTTACCCCAACTTTTTTTCTTATTGCTTCTTACCAAATTTAAAAAAATTATGCGATTCTAATAAATTAGGAATCACTTTGTTAAGGAAAAGACTCTCTAAAAGTTAACCGTTTTCAATTTCTGAAAATGAATCAATTATTATTATATTTGGCAATTTATTTATAAGAATTTTATTTTGAAAAATTGATTATTTTCCATGAAAAAAATTGGAAACAGAAAAATAATTGTATCAATAAATTTTATTTTTGCCCCAACTTTTTTTCTTATCGCTTCTTACCAAATTTTAAAAAATTATGCGATTCGAATAAATTACGAATCATTTTTTCAGAGAAAAGATTCTCTAAAACTTAACCGTTTCAATTTTTTGAAAACATATCAATTATTATTAAATTAAGCAATTTGTTTTTGAGAATTTTGTTTTGAAAAATTGATTATTTTCCAAAAATTTGAAACAGAAACATAATTGTATCAATAAATTTTATTTTTACCCCAACTTTTTTTCTTATCGCTTCTTACCAAATTTTAAAAAATTATGCGATTCTAATAAATTAGAAATCACTTTGTCAAGGAAAAGACTCTCTAAAAGTTAACCGTTTTCAATTTCTGAAATTGAATCAATTATTATTATATTTGGCAATTTATTTATAAGAATTTTATTTTGAAAAATTGATTATTTTTCATGAAAAAAATTGGAAACAGAAAAATAATTGTATCAATAAATTTTATTTTTGCCCCAACTTTTTTTCTTATCGCTTCTTACCAAATTTTAAAAAATTATGCGATTCGAATAAATTACGAATCATTTTTTTAGAGAAAAGATTCTCTAAAACTTAACCGTTTCAATTTTTTGAAAACATATCAATTAATATTAAATTAAGCAATTTGTTTTTGAGAATTTTGTTTTGAAAAATTGATTATTTTCCAAAAATTTGAAACAGAAACATAATTGTATCAATAAATTTTATTTTTACCCCAACTTTTTTTCTTATCGCTTCTTACCAAATTTTAAAAAATTATGCGATTCTAATAAATTAGAAATCACTTTGTCAAGGAAAAGACTCTCTACAAGTTAACCGTTTTCAATTTTTAAAAATGAATCAATTATTATTAAATTCAGCAATTTATTTATAAGAATTTTGTTTTGAAAAATTGTTTATTTTCAATGAATAAAATTTGAAACAGAAAAATAATTGTATCAATAAATTTTATTTTTGCCCCAACTTTTTTTCTTATCGCTTCTTACCAAATTTTGAAACATTATGCGATTCTAATAAATCACGAATCATTTTTCCAGAGAAAAGATTTCCCATAACTTCACCGCTTTCAATTTTTGAAAATAAATTCTTTAATGGCTGAAACCATCAAAAATCAATTTTCCAAAAAAAAATTCTTATAAATAAATTGCTGAATTTAATAATAATTAATTCATTTTCAAAAAATGAAAACGGTTAACTTGTAGAGAGTATTTTTCTTAACAAAGTGATTCCTAATTTATTATAATCGCATAATTTTTTAAAATTTGGTAAGAAGTGATAGAAAAAAAGTTGGGTAAAAAATAAAATTTATTAATAAAATTATTTTTCTTGTAAAATAATCTTTTCTCTTTCAAAATATCTCTTTAATAATAATATTGCTACTTTTGAAAGCAAAATTATTTGTTTTTGCCTGAGGTCTAATTTTCATGGATGAACTACCTTAAAAGTAAATAAAATGAATATAAAAATGATGTGTGACCTTCTTAAGTGAAAAAAAAATGTGTCCTCTTATGAAATGAGCCGAGGACAAAGAGTTAATCGATTGAAGTGGAGAAAGGTGTAAAAATAAGGCAAGTCAGTAAGTGGTGTGACGTAAGAGGATAGAGGTTAGCAGCCCTTCGTTTCAACCCTGGGGAGGTACCTACAAGAGTATAGGACGGTCCTGAGATCAGCAGCCGAGAAGGAGCCAGCACGGCGCCCCAGTCTCCGCGACTTTGACCCACATCATATCGTGCTCGTTTTTGCCTTTGCCTCCATCCACGTTCCTTCGCAGCCCTCCCGAGACTATTATCTTAATCCTGCACACATCTACTTCAAGACCTTCTTCAAGGACTGAGAGCACCTCTTCGACCTGTAAGAGTCAACCTCCCGATCCCTCCTCCAAGTCTCTAGTCGAATGGTTCATTCATTCGAGTTTAAAGGGACGATAAACTCTCACAGATTTCTTTCAAGGTGTTAAACAGTTTTATAAAAACGAAAGGGAAACCAATTGCCCAGAGCAAGAATTTGTTCACGAAATTAAAAGAATCAAAAGAAAAGGATGAAGTAGAGTGAGTTAATTAAGGTAGTTGATCCACGAAAATTAGACCACAGGCAAAAATAGATAATTTTGCTTTCAAGAATAGCAATATTATTATTGAAGGGCTGTTTTGGAAGAGAAAAGAGTAATTTTCATGAAATAAATTTGAAACACATAAGAATAATTTTATTAATAAATTTTATTTTTCACCCAACTTTTTTTCCTATCGCTTCTTACCAAATTTTAAAAACTTATGCGATTCTAATAAATCATGAATCATTTTTTCAGAGAAAAGATTTCCAACTTCACCGTTTCTGATTTTTAAATAAATTCTTCAATGACTGAAACCATTAAAAGAACATTTTCCAAAACGAATATTTTATAAACAAATTGCTGAATTTGACAATAATTAATTCATTTTCGAAAATTGGAAATGATTAAGTTGTAGGGAATCTTTTTCTTGAAAAAGTGATTTGTAATTTATTAAAATCGCATAATTTTTTAAAATTTGGTAAGAAGCGATAATAAAAAAAGTTGGGTCAAACATAAAATTAATTAATAAAATTATTTTTCTGTTTCAAATTTTTGTCTTTTAAAATAATCTTTTCTCTTTCAAACTAGCCATTCAATAATAATATTTTTATTCTTGAAAGAAAAATTATCTATTTTTGCCTGAGGTCTAATTTTCGTGGATGAAAACTACCTTAAAAGTTGATTATCTCCATTTGATACAAGGTAATCACTTTCATATTCTGAATCAGGAATTATATTGACCCATGATTATTAGTAGCAGTTGTGAAAATATTGACTTGGGGTCCATAAATAAGAAGCTGGATGTTAATCAGACATTTCAGCATTGATCTTATCCTCATCTGTGATTTATTGTTTAATGAATTATAAAAAAGGAAAAGTTGCCTGAAATTGTTGCAACGTAACAAAAAAAGTCAAACTTTTTGTTGTTGTTGGTGTTTAAAAAATTTATCCGGTTTGAGTAAATTTTATAATGTTGTAGACATTAGTTCAATTTTCGATAAGTGGGGAGATACCTCTAGAACTTTTAAAAAATCAAAAACTTTTTTTTTGCTCAAATCGATTGAAAAACTATTCAAAAATATAATCCCAAAGTTCTATTGGAGTTCTATTGGTTCTATTGGAACATATTTTTTCATGTACAAAAACTTTGAGGCTCGTTTTCTCGAAACTAACTTTTTTTATCCGGCCGTCAAGATTGCGAGCAAACTATTCAACCGATTTACTTGAATGAAACGGTATTTTATAAATAATTCTATATTCAAGTGCGTGGTAGGGCGCTTTTTCGAGAAAAATAGTATTTCTACAGTTGTTTGACTATTTTCATGTCAAGAAAAACCCGGGTAAAAATGGCACTTTTTCACGAAACGCATGAAAATATACCCAATTTTTCGAAATTCTCAAAACCCCCCTGCTATGCACTCGAAAAATTTCCCGATTTATAAAAAATTTTCTTTTATCGTTTCAGATGAAAAACCTAGCCAGGAAGTTGAAGATCGCAAAAAATGTTAGCAGCGACGCTATCGACGGGATCCATCATATTTCCGCCATTTTGTATTTTTCTAGCATGAAAAAATTGTTTTTTTGAAGTTAAATAATGCCTTCTAATATATGTAAAAAATCCGGACTTGCTTCGTTTTCATTCTCCCAGAATAAAATTGAAAAAACTGCTTTTTTTTAAGGGTTCTAGAGGTATCTTCCCCCTTAAGTTACTTTGACTTAGAGGAAAAGATTTTCACCGCGATACTGTCGCTTCGATTTTGATATTTTACCACCCGTTAGATAAATGTTCTAGACTTATAAAAAGTAATAAATAGTTTGAATCAATTGATTTTTATGCAAATACTGGAAATGCTTTTAGTGACTCAATTGAAAATATTTTTTTTAAATGTGTCATTGGAAATTAGCAGAGAGATCTTTTCCAAGTACACAATTTTAGATTCTTTTCTATCTCGCAGTTTCACTAAAAATGAGGATTTTTGATTTTCAATGAAATTTTTAAAATGAAAACGAAAAATTGAAAAGCTTGTAAAAAATATTGAATTGAAATTTGCAGATATTTTTTGAGTAATCAATTTTGCATTATGAGATTTTGTCATATCTTGCATAGTTGAACTAGAAAGTTAAATTTGATTATTGATTTTTAAAATTTTTGAAACACTAACTTTTCATGAAACGTGGACATTTCTTTAGAAAAGTAGATTTCAAATTCCACATAAATCCTTCTCAAATGTGATGAGAATGTAAAATTCAAATATGAGTGTCGGCTGTGAGGTTCAATTTAAAAAAAATGGAAAAAGTTCTACGTGTATTGCGCATTAAATTTTTTATTCCAAAGAAATTTATACTTTTGATTTTATTTAATATATTTTGTCATATAAAATTTCCCCCCTTTTGTACTTTTTAGTAATAAAGAAATCACCGATGAGGGTTGAGATCAGAATTAAAAAGTCTGATTAAAATTTATTTTCTCATTTATGGTCAATATTTCCTCTTTATTGTTTTTCTTTCTGGAAAGTGTGACATGAAAATTTGGAAAATAATGAGTAAGAGTGGTCATAGAAAAGAAGCTAAACAAGAATGTCTTAAGTTAGGTTCCATGGGAAAAGAGGGACGGAAGTGATGACTGATGGTTCGTGAGGTAGGTTCTAAACCTTCCTTCATTTTTCTTTCTTCTTCTTGCAGAATTCTGTCTAACGACCTTAATAAGTTAACAATTTTAGGATAAAGATGTGTCGCAATCCCTTTTTATTTCAGCAATAAATATTAATCTCTCATGTAAGCAGACATTTCTATTATCTTTCATTTCATTGTACACGATGAGAAAATATGGACCTTGTTTTCTTTCTGATTGATTTATAAAACGTGAATTGACATTTACTCAGAAAAAAAAATTAATCTTTTAAATATTGAGAAAAGTGAATAAAGTAAAGAGGAAATTATCGTTCGTTATAACTTTCAGACTTGGTAATATAAAAGAAAGTCTTTGTTTTTTACAGTCGGATTTTTACAGCGTGTCCATACTTCTGGCAATCGACCGCTATAAATTAATACTAATCTTACCACTTCAGCGTGGATTTGTGACTACGTACCGGATTTATCGGGATTCGAGTAACTCTGCCGAACTTATCTTCGACCGTTTTTCAATGTCGCGAACTGATTCTTCGTGCGCATTCACGAAATCTGCTGCGGTTCTTGCATAATTCAAAATGTGGAATATTATTTCTTCACCGTTTCAAAACATCCCATTTAATCTTATTTAGTTTAATATCTTCATGAAGATTGTTTTGAAATTTTGCATCCAAAAATACCCCTTTGAATAACTATAATAAAAATAAATGTAAAAAATATTTAAATATTTTATAAATAAAAAAACTTGAAGTTTGTATGAAAATTTATAAAATTGATAAAATCTAAAAATATAAGCCTTAAAAAAATGTTGTTTTACTTTTATTCTATAAATATTTTTCAGTCAAAGTTATCTATAAAAAGAAAAAGGTATCTGATATGAATTTAAATTTTCAAAATATTTCACAAATTAATGGAACAAATGAAAAAATAAATTTTAATTTTTATGGTTGGATTAGATTTCTGAATTTCGATACGATCTGTATAGAAAATTTCATATAAGAAAGAATTTAAGAAATATTGAGAGTCTCGTGGCATAAATATTAGTCAAATTTAAAAAGCTAGAAAGCCCTTGAAAAATTTAATTAATTACCATTTCAAAAACTTTTTGAGCTGTATTTAATACATATTTTTCCAAGTTTACTCTTTAAAAATGATCGCGTTTTAAGAAATAACGGCTCATTTTCTCCCTTAAATAATTATAAAAGTCTCTACTGTCTTAAATTATAAAATTAATCTCTCATTTTCTATACTGCCGATCGTAAATGTTAAAAATTAAATAAGTTTTATAAACAAATACCTATAGTTAGAAAATGAGAGATTAATTAAAAATTAGATGGTTGAGTTCGAAAGTTTGCGTCTTTTTTCCACAGAACAATTTCAGATTCATTAAATTTGAAATAATTAAAAAATTTAAGTCGGTAGAGTCTTTTAGAATTATTCAAAAAAGAATATGAGCCATAATTCCTGAAAATCCAATCATTTTTCAAGAGTAAATTTGGAAAAAACTCTTTTAAACGTTGACCTAGAGTAATTATCACTAATTAAGTACTTGAAAATCGATTACCCTTTCACATAAGTCAAGATTTTACTGCCAGTCAGTGGTATTTCAATGAAAACCAGTAAATTTTTCCTGAAATCAGTCAGTAAATTCTTTTTTACTAATTGAGTTTTACTGATCAAATTTAGTAACAAATCCACTTTTTTCCAGTTAAATACCACCGACTTGCAGTAAAAAAAGAACTAAAGTAAAAGAGTAACCTATTTCCACTAATTTAAATTTAGAATGATTCCAGAAATTGTTGAACTGAGCACCGCTTGTGCCTATCTAACGTAAGAGGTGAGATAGGAAAGAGGGAGGCGAAGGAGGCGAAAGGGCACGAGAAAACTGAGGATGAGGACAAGGATAGAAGAGACGCGAGCGAGAGTGAACGCTCCTGGTTCTGGGGCAGCTCAGAATGCTGGACTTTGGTCTTTCCTTCTCGCTTTAGCTCGTTCTCCATCTCCAGCCTCCTCTTGCTCGACTCCCAGAAACACGTAGGGGTGTTCACGGAGGGATGGATGAGGCAAAGGAGGCGAAGGAGGCGGTGGAGAAACAAGGCTAGATCAATACTCGCATCTCCGACGGCTGGACCAGGCCGGACATTGCGTCCCGAATCTCACCTTCTTCACCATCGACCCTTCAATACGCACTACCCTTTCGAAATCACCCTTCGCATCTTTGCAAAACTATTTTAGCCTTTATGTATTCTTTTGATGGCAGAATGCACCAAGTGACTGTCTCATTCCAGTTTCGAAGTGTTAATTTTTCTTTGATGTTAATGAACCTGCAACAAATTTCAACTTAATAGGCAGAAAACTGACCTACAAGCACTCTTTGTCAACATTTTATTGTCATATCTTTACTACTATAGAATTAAAAGGGAAGAGTAGGAAATTAAGTTTTTCATCATCGAGCCCCACCATTCCTTGGGGTTTATTAGTATTAGTATTAGTATTTATTATATTAGTATTATTATTATTTAAATAATGTAGGCAGTGACAAAAATTTCAAACTCAACTAATTAATTTGAAATTATTATTATTATATTAGTATAGTATATTATAAATATTATATTAGTATTATTTATTAGTTTAATAGTATTATACATTTTTTAGTAAATTGCTAAATCATCTTTTCGAGATTAGGTAATTTTTTCATTTTTTATCCACATTTTCCATTTTAACTTACTTTTTTTGTTATTTATATTTCAAATTGTGCTTTTATTGAGCAGCTATAAAAAGAGAGTCGAGAGGATTTGGATTGTTTAAATATTGAAATTGGAAGTTTTTAAGATAGGAAAATATTATTATTTTATTCGCCCAATTATCATTGCATTGGCATTGGGTCAGTTTCTTTACATTAAATTCATTGATTTATGGACATATTATAACAAGGAAGTTAAAAAACAATTCATATAGATCAAAAGGAAAGCTAAAAAGCAATTCATAAAAATAAGAAAAAAGGGGTTGGGGGAGTGTTTAAAGGCAAACGTTTCGGCCGCAAATGGGGGCCATCTTCAGTGCCAAAAAAATTTTTTTCCAGGACTTAATGACTAAGGTGTAAAACATGCAAAAATTTAGTTGTAAATATTAAATTAGATTTTTTTTTTGTGTTTTTGTTTTCTTAAAATTATTATTTGATAATAATAAATTTTACTTTAGATATCAAGTAGTCGTTTTTTGTATTATATCTTTAAGGCCATATGGTAGGTTCTGACGTCATCAATTATCTACGACCGCTTTATGATTAAAATAATAATTCAAAAAAATGTTCAGGTGAAGACAGTAATGTGTTACATGTTTTTGCATTGTTGTCTTCCCTGGAAAGTTTATTTGAATTATTATTTTATTAATAAAGTGTTCGTATGTAATTGGTGACGTCAGACTCTACCACACGGCCTTAAGGTAGTTGATGATCCACGAAAATTAGACCTCAGAGAAAAATAGATAATTTTGTTTTCAAGATAGAAATATTATTATTGAAGGGCTATTTTGGAAGAGAAAAGATTAATTTCCATGAAAAAAATTTGAAATACAGAAAAATAATTTTATTAATAAATTTTATTTTTGCCCCAACTTTTTTTCTTATCACTTCTTACCAAATTTTAAAAAATCATGCGATTTTAATAAATTAAAAATCACTTTTTCAAGAAAAAGATTCTCTACAACTTAACTATTTCTAATTTTCGAAAATGAATAAATTATTATCAAATTCAGCAATTTCTTTATGAAAATTTCGTTTTGGAAAATGCTTTTTTAATGGTTTCAGCCATTAAAGAATTTATTTTTAAAAATAAGAAACGGTGAGGTTGTGGGAAATCTTTTCTCTGAAAAAATGATTCATGATTTATTAGAATCGCATAAGTTTTCAAATTTGGTAAGAAGCGATAAGAAAAAAAGTTGGATCAAAAATAAAATTTATTAATAAAATGATTTTTCTGTGTTTCAAATTTTTTTCTTGTAAGATAATCTTTTCTCTTTCAAAATAGCCCTTCAATAATAATATTGCTATTGTTGAAAGCAAAATTATCTATTTTTGCCTGAAGTCTAATTGTCGTGGATGAAAACTACCTTAACTTACTTTTTTGGTTATTTATATTTCAAATTGTGCTTTGATTGGGGAGCTATAAAAAGAGAGTCGAGAGGATTTGGATTGTTTAAATATTGAAATTGGAAGTTTCAAAGACAGGAAATATTATTATTTTAATAAATTTTACTTCAGGTAGCAAGTAGTCGATTTTTGTATTATATCTTTAAGTGCTATAGTTATTTCCAAAAATGTGAAATTAGTGCCACCCTTTTTGTATTTTCTAGATTTTAATAAATATCACTGATGAGGGCTCCGATCTGAGCCAAAACGTCGAATTAAATTGACCTTATCATTTTTTTACCCTAAAGCCAATTTTTTCCAGCAACGTACCATTTTTTTTAAATTGAGGGTCAATAAACGAAAAAAAAAAGTTAGTAAAGTTTATATAATTGTTTAAGAGTTGATGATAAAGGCATTTACAGAACAGAGTTCTGCAAAATTTACAGAACTTTTCGGTATAATTCGGAACATTCAGGAAAAATTATTGAAAGTTCCACATTAATTATGAAAAGTTCTATACATTTTGTAGAAGTTTGTTCCGTCTTGCATAATCTTGATCCAATTCTGCGTAGTCTCTTGATATTCCTTGAAAGTTTTTATGTAGTTTTTTGTATTCATTTGCAATTTTTTTTTTAATGCGGTAATTTGTAATTTTTGTATGATTTGATTTAAAACTCCAGAAGTTTACGACCACGGATAAACCGAACCACATGATTAAATTATACATGAATTTAGCCTTGCAAGATAATTTCTTCAATTTATCGAATAACTTTCCAAATATTTAGGAATCGTAATAAGACAATAAAAAACAACCATTTTTGAAATGTTTCACTGAAACGGAATCTTCTTTATTGTCTTCTTGTGTACTTTATAAATTTTCAGAAAGATATTTTAACTGAGAAAATAGTTTTGTCAAATCAACAAAACTATTTTGTTGGTATTTATGCAACAAAATTCTTTTGTTGTGCCAACAAAACATTTTGCTATATCAATCAAATTTTGGTTACTTGAACAAAATGCTTTGTTAGGACAACAAAATGTTTTTTCAGCACAAAAAAAAAAGTTTTGTTGCATAAATGTTTTTCTTAGTGTTGCAAGCTAAAAAAGTTATCTTACTGGAATTTGGTCACGTGGTCCGATTGGTCCATGACGAAAAATTTCGACGTTCTTCTTACCTCAAAGAATAGATTTAATCTCATGGTTTCTGAAAATTATTAGGAAAATTGAAAACTACGTAAAGTTGCTTCTCAGAAGAATATTTGGTTGTTATACGGACAACAAAATGTTTTGTTACTCCAACCAAATAATGGTTGATCCAACAAAATTATTTAATTGACAACCAAATTCTTCGCTTGGTAAAATTTTCTTGATCTATCAAAATATTTCATTTTTAATAAATTCCAAGTGTTTATTAGAGTCAAGAAAAAAGTTTTTTTAAGTTAATAAAATACTTTGTGAAATCAACAAAACGATTGTGTTCAATGAACAGCATTTTTTCTAAGTGTGCCGAATATTTTTGGCACGAGTATATAAATGGGCCTAAAGACATAAATTAATATCTATATAGTGGCCTAAGACTTTAAATTTGCAAGGTTGAGAGTCACTGCTGGTCGGTCAATTTCCCCTTAGTTGTGCCTCACGCGGGTGAGACTCGAGGGTGGATAGCTCCATACTTTCTCGAATACACTGCCATGTCCGTGCAAAAGGAAAATGTACGTACTCTATATATATATATATATATGTGCATATGTAAAAGCTCGTCCCACTACTTTGAAATATATGTATGTCTATGCAACACTTTATACGCGCGAACACATAAACCTACGCAAATTCTATTCGCATACGAAGACACGCCGTGAAAACTCAACCGGTCGGTCCATTTGCATTCTCCTCCTTTTTCCATTTCCCCATTCTCCACCTTTTATCCCATGGGCAATATCCTACGACACCGAGGGACCTCCGAACATCTCGCCAGAGCTTTGTCATTGCACGAAGAATTCTGTTTTTAAAGAAAAAGAAAAACCATTCCATTCGGTATTACGAATTTGGGAAATAATTCAACAGCAGAAGGAAATATTTGAAGTGTTGGTTTATAATTTCTGAAAAAATGAAAGGACACTGAGAAAACAGTTTTGTCATATCAACAAAAATATTTTTTTGGTATTTATGCAACAAAAATCTTTTGTTTTACCAACAAAACATTTTACGAAATCAATCAAATTTTGGTTATTTAAAATAAATGTTCTATTAGTACAAAAGAATGCTTTGTTAGAACAACAAAAAAGTTTTGTTGCATAAAGTTTTTTCTCAGTGTAGAGAGAAAATCATGAAACTTTGATTAATATTATGTCAACTCCAAATAAGAGATGAGAAAATAAAAAAATTTCGGAACATGTGTATTGAATATTTGAATAAGGCATTTTGTTGAAATTTTTAAGCAATAAGATTATAAATTTAAACTTTATTAGCTCAAGATTTTACTAAATGAAGAAACAATGATTGCTCCATTATACACTAGCGGACAGAATTAAATGAGCCCAGGATGAATTCGTTTTGTTAAATTTTGAAGAAGTTTTTGCAGAAATAGTCAAGATTTCAATGCTTTTTTCAATTTCAAATAACTTTCGAAAGAATCAACATTTTTTAATGTTCTTAGACTTATTTTAAAGCTAACTTTTCACAGAATCGCACCAAATTATTAGCAGTAATGTATAATTTTTTTCTTACATAGTGCACGAAGTCAAAGTTCGAATAAAAAAGTTGAAAAAATTCCAATTTTGTTTTTGCTGAGAAAAACATTTTTATAAGGTATATAAAACATATGATCATGAATTTTCCATAAAATTCCCTTAAAATATATATTCATATAATTTCTATTATGATTTGCCTACAGATTAAATGTTTTCGAATTTTCCCTACTTTTTGTTACAATTTTAACTCTTTACACTATACAAGAAAAAAATTATACATTTATGATGATAATTTATTGCGATTTTGAAGAATCTCAGCTTTAAAATAAGCATATGAACATTATAAAATTTTGATTATTTCCAAAGTTATTCAAAATTTAAGAAAACATTGAAATTTTGACTTTTCTTGCAATAACTTCTTTTAAATTTAACGAAACGACTTCATTCCGGACTCATTTGAAAGAGAATTTTGCTGGCATACAATTTATTAAGAGAACATATTTTATCGCTCACAGAATTAAAATTAAGATAATGTAATGAATCATCAAAAAACAAGTGGCCCCATAATTCTGACCGGTAGTGTAGTTTTAGAGGAATTGTGAATATTTTATTATATTTGATTATTAATATCTTTTAGTTTTATTAATTTTGGACATTCAAAACGGATTCAATTTGTGGATGGAAAAGTTTACTTTTTTTTTCTTTCTATTATGCTCCAAAAAATGAATGTGATCCCAAGCTAATACAAATTCATCTTCGTAAAAAGTAATGTTTCGTTTTTTCAGTATTTCAGGAGAGAAGTCGTAAAAATTTATTTGACAAAGCCTAATAGCGCCATATCGAAACCAAATTATGACGTGGGAAAAATAGCGGAAAGATTTTGGTCAAATTATTATTATTACCGAAGCGTGAGGAAATATAATAACACATTTAATCTAGGAAAATATTCACTTTTCTATGAAAAGCGTGAACGAACATTATTTGCATCAGAAATTCTCTGCGGATATTAGAACGTTTGCATGTCTGGCGCGAACAGCATAATTGCATGTTCATCTTCCATTTTCCTGAAGTTATCGACAACTAGATAGAAGTTATTCGAAATAAATATTCACTCCCAAAATAAAAATCGACAAATGCTAATATCTGGAGAAGCGAGGAAAATGTTATCAACTTTTTAAGCGATTTAAAAAAGCTCTACTAAATTACTAATTACACAGAAGATACATATATCACTTTCTGAAATGAATTTTTCTATTGTTAGAATATGAATTTCTTTTTAAGGTAGTTCAGCTACGAAAAATAGGCATTAGGCAAAAATATATAATTTTGCTTTCAAGAATAGCAATATTGTTATTGAAGGAATTATTCAAAAGAGAAAAGATTATTTTCTATACAAAAATTTGAAGCATAGACAAATAATGTTCTTAACAAATTTTATTCTCAAGTGCTTTTTTTTCCATATCGTTTCTTATCAAATTTTTAAAAATGGTGCGATTCTGATAAATCAGGGATCATTTTTTCAGAGAAAATTCTCTACAACTAGACCGTTTAAAATTTTTGAAAATGAATCAATTATTATCAAATTCGGCAATTGGTTTTTAAAAATTGTTTTTAATAGTTTCACCCATTCAGAATTTATTTGAAAAAAATGGAAACAGACAAGTTGTAGAAAATCTTTTCCCTGAAAAAATGATCCATACTTTATCAGAATCGCACCATTTTTAAAAATTTGGTAAGAAGCAATATGAAAAAAAGCACTTAGAAAAATAATGTATTTAACAAGTTGTATTTTTAAACTTTTTTTATAGAAAATAATCTTTTCTCTTTTGAATAATCCCTTCAATAACAATATTGCTATTCTTGAAAACAAAATTA
The DNA here is from genome assembly GCA_030998225.1 of Diplolepis rosae. NCBI lineage: Eukaryota > Metazoa > Arthropoda > Insecta > Hymenoptera > Diplolepididae > Diplolepis > Diplolepis rosae. The sequence goes on along the minus strand of JAPYXD010000710.1, from coordinate 29,737,615 downwards.
TGTACTTTTGCCTGAGGTGTACAATATTCCGCCGTAAATGAAATAAATTGCTAGAATTAATTGGTTGGATTTAAAGCATAAAGTAAATACTCACAAATGTATTTCTTAGAGAATTTTATTTTCCATAAAATCGACAATTTGTCAATTTTATTGAAAATACAAAAATTTTGACTTTTATTCGAGATAAATATTTTATCTACCATTTTCCAATTTTTGAAAACAAAATTTCATGTCTTTTGGACACAAACATGTAGAAACCTAAAGTGAATAAAATTTCTTAATTTCCTAAGAATTATGCCCTTAATTTGTTCAGTTTGTAATTAGAATATTAGAACCCTCAGAATGAGAACCACCATTCACTTTCTCTAGGAGTAGAGAACCCTTTGGAAGTTTCACCCCTTGGTTCTCTGGGAGCGATCTCACTCTCGCTCTCAATTTGCTCTCACTGTTGCACTTGCTTTCTCTTTCTCTCTTTTATCTGTCTCTCTCATTTTGTCCTTCAACCCCTCACTACCCTCCAGAATCATCACTCTCTCTTTCTCTCTGTCCTTATCTCAAAATTTCTCTTCCGAAGTAAGTGAGAGTGGACCTTGGTCCAGCGCTACATCGACCCTCTTACCCCTTCCAGTTCGACTTCACCCTCATAGTTTCACCCCTGACCACGTCGCCGCACCCTAATCCCTATCTCGAAAATACGGCTTGGCCCTCACTCACATGAGTATTGATTGGCAACCGACTCGCCAGAGAGCGCCACCATTGGCCAACATCAAACATGCCCGCACGGATTTTTCTTCCTTCTTTTGTGAAAGAAATGAAAGAAAAAAGTCAAGCCAAGGTCGCCAAATTAAATTGAAACTTGTGCCCTTCTGCAGAGTCGTTGTAATCGAATTTGATTAGAGTCTCAGATTTTGTATCATCTTTTTATTGCCTTGGATCACATAACTTTCACCTTAATTGACCCCATATTGGGGTTGGTCAGTTTCTTTTGTTAGATGTCATTCCTCTTTGCCTTTAATATTTTCGAGGCAAACTTTTTTTTTATATTTAAAATTATTATTTTACCAAGTAAAAACGCGAGATTATTAAAAAGAAGAAAAATGAGGAATGATAGATATAATAAAACGTAAAAAAGGTAGAAAAGAATGGCAAACGTTTCGGCCACATATGGGGGCCCTCTTCAGTGCCATAAATTAAAAAAATAATTCAAAATTTTTATGAAAAATTAAAATATAGGAAATAATTAAAATTGATCTTATAACTTGCAAATCAAAATGAAGCAGTCCAGTATCTAAAAATAAAATGAAAGACGTCAAAATTATGTATAAAACGACCTCAAGGTGAAGTGTTTTTCTCAATTTTTGAGAAAGATATTGCGGAAATGGTCAAACTTTCAAAACTTTTCTTAAATTATAAATAATTCACGAAATAATTGATGATTTTAGATGTTTTTCGACTCATTTCAAAGATAAATTCACCTAGAATGTAACAGCGTGCCAAAAAAGTTATAATAATTCCCCCATAGATTAGTAAAAAGTCTAAACTTAGAACAAAAAAGGCGTAAAAATCCAAACTTGCAAAATTATGTATTAAAAAATACTAAAAATAATAATATTCCATTTTTCAATAAAGTTTAATCACAAAATTATCACTTTTATATATTTTTAAAATTCTTTTTTTTGAGTATTAGAATTTTTTAAATTATTACGCCTTTTTTGTTCTAAGTTTAGTCTTTTTACGAATCTAGGGTAAAATTATTATAACCTTTTTGGCACGCTTTTACATTCTACATGAATTAAACTTCAAAATGAGTCAAAGAACATTTAAAAACATCAATTATTTCGGGAATTATTCAAAATTTAAGAAAAGTTTGACAGTTGGACGTTTTCCGCAATATCATTCTCAAAAATTGAGAAAAACACTTCAACTTAAGGGGGGAGATACCTCTAGAACTTCCAAAAAATCAAAATTTTTTTTTTGCTCAAATCGATTGAAAAACTATTCAAAAATATAATCCCAAAGTTCTATTCCTGACCCGTAAGTTGAATAGAACATATTTTTTCATGTACAAAAACTTTGAGGCTCGTTTTCTTGAAACTAACTTTTTTTATCCGGCCGTCAAGATTGCGAGCAAACTATTCAACCGATTTACTTGAATGAAACGGTATTTTATAAATAATTCTATATTCAAGTGCGTGGTAGGAAGCAGTTTTCGAGAAAAATAGTATTTCTACAGTTGTTTAACTATTTTCATGTCAAAAAACACGGGTAAAAATGGCACTTTTTCACGAAACGCATGAAAATATACCCAATTTTTCGAAATTCTCAAAACCCCCCTGCTATGCACTCAATAAAAGCTTCCCGATTTATAAAAAATTTTCTTTTATCGTTTCAGATGAAAAACCTAGCCAGGAAGTTGACGGCCGCAAAAAATGTTAGCAGCGACGCTATCGACGGGATCCGTCATATTTCCGCCATTTTGTATTTTTCTATCATGAAAAAATTGTTTTTTTGAAGTTAAATAATGCCTTCTAATATATGCAAAAAATCCGGACTCGCTTCGTTTTCATTCTCCCAGAATAAAATTGAAAAAAACTGCTTTTTTAAGGGTTCTAGAGGTATCTCCCCCCTTTAAGGGGGTATTCTCATCGAACGGTTTCAGAAAATCGATTTTTTTTTCATTTTTTCAAAGATTAGGAATCTAAGAACAATTCAAAGATGTACGACTTGTTTTACTATGGCAATTACGTCAAGAAAGTTAAACTCAATTTGTCACTTTTTACATTGGAAACTTTAAACGCGTTTTTCTCAAAACTACTTTTTTCAAACTGGTATAATTGTTTATAACAAATATTTAATGAATTTTGAAAGATGAAAAAAAGATGAAAAAAAACGATTTTTTTTCTATAGCCCGCCATTTTGAAAATTGTTATGATAAAAAAAAGCCTCCGTCAGACGATAACTACACTACCATAGATTAAGAAAAACATTTACTCTTGTGTTTCAGACCAGCCATTTTTGAAATTTGGTGGGAACCATCAACCAACTTTTTTTGGAAGGCCTATGTTCACATGGGTGCAGTGGCCAAACCGTGCAAATTTTTTCATACAAGTTTTCTGAATTTTGTAGTCTAAGGGTTGTTAAAACTTTTAAAAGAAACCGCATTAAAAAATCAATTATAGTTTTCTCACAGTAAAATTCCAAAAAACGCTTCGAAATACGGCCAATCCATGAGAACATCCCCTTAAGGTCGTTTTATACATAATTTTGATGTTTTTCATTTTATTTAGGAGAAAATTTTAATGCGTGTAGAAAAAAAAAATTTTTGATAAAGGATTTTTGTTATTTTCTGTTGAGGAAATATCAATGTTATAGAGTAGTTCACCAATTAAATTTGAAAGCTAAAAAGAAATTTCAATCAAACGGGCTAGAGATTTTAAAGATTTTCTGAATATATTTTGCGTCGTGTTATAAAGAAATAAGGGGACTGAAAATTTTTGAAGAGCAGTTTGTAAAAACTCGCACTACTAAAAAATTTTTGATTTGATTAATTTTCAACTGGTTAATATAAAGGAATTATTATTTATTCTCAAGCGTATCACGATAAATGTTCAGTAATGGCCCCCATGCACTTAATAATTTATTTAAAAAATAATGCATTAATTACAATTCGTTATTGAAAAAAACATTGGTTTCATTTTACTATAAATAGTTCAAATTTGTAGAAAATCTTTACAAAATTGACCAAAAAACGCTATTTGTAATAATTAGAATTCGATCAATAAAATACAAATTAGTATAAAATTTGAATCTCAGAAATGAAAAAATACTTGCAATATTATTTCATTTTGCAAAATCGATCAGCCGAATTCCCAAAGTTATGGAGACTGACTTTTGACTCACCTATTTAATTGAAAAGTTATGTTAATATAAACAAGAGTAATATTTTAATATTAAATATTTATTAATATTTACTAATGATAATTCAAAATGATATTTATATTAATCAAATATTATTTAAATTTAGATATTTCTTAAGCGTAATAATTTATTTATAATTTCTGATGTCTGTAAATTTTGCATTTATCATCCAGCAGAGAAAGATGAAAACATAAACCTTTCAAGTACATGTCTAACAGTTATATTTCTAGATTTATGTATCTTAAATACTGTAAGAAATATTTTGCACTAATCTGTGTGAATACGCGCGTGCAGAGAACCGGTGTAGTGTTTCCGGCAATTGTAGATAATTGGACCGAGTCATGCGAGCTTTGGAGAAGCCGTGCGCCCTTTAATCGCTTCTGGGACGTTTCGCGCAAAGTGAGAACCAAAATACGTGTGGGTTGAATATCAAAATAATACAAAAAAATTCGCCAAGTGCCGGATGAAAATCAAAAGGCCCACCCAACAATCCAGGATAATTTGGCGCTCGAGGCTATGGACCTTCCTCTTCTAGAATCATAAACAAGAACCTAAACATGACATATCCTACATATTCATTTAGCAATACACTCAAAATTTTTTGAATTTCAAAAATTACTTCAGTGGAAGTAATTTACACCTGATTTATTTTCCTCTTCATACATTTTTATGCGTTTGGGAATAACTAACAAGTGAACTTACGGAAATTATAATGACCGATTTTTATGAAACTGTGAATTTGTAGAGATATAAAAAGTAATCGACACGTATTTTTTTATATCGGCAAAGGCGCAATTTTAAGGGTGAAAACCATCCCTCGTATGTGAGGGATATTTAAAAAGAAAGAAAGTTCTAAGAATTTTCGAACTTACCAAATTTAAATCTGACCTAAAAATTGAAAAATTCAAAATGACGGATCCAATAAGACGTCTCGGTACTCTCTAAATTTGAATCAGTCAAAATTTACTGATTATCAGTGAAATTTTACTGATTCAAATAGCTAAAAAGAGGTTACTGTAAATCAGTGAAATTTCACTGATTATTTCAGTGAAAATTGACTGATTTGACAGTGAGAAATATTTTTTTCACTGATGAATCAGTGAAAATTAACTGATTTAACAGTGAAAAATATTTTTTCACTGATGAATCAGTGCAAATTTGACTGATTCAGATTTAGAGAGTATATAAAAATTTAACATTGTTTTGCAAAAACTTAAGATTTTGTGGTTTTTCAGGTTTGTTCAATTTGAATTAATTACAATTAATTGACTTCAATTCCTTCAGATTCAAAGTCATCAACATGTATTTACAGTTCTGAATGTTCATTGAACGATATAAAAATTTTTTTTCAAAACGAAATGATTACTTTTTACCCTAGTAAATAAAAAATTTGAAGAGCCTTTAAATATATACATAATAATTCATTACATTTTGAAAAAAGAAATTTTGTTATCGTTCAATGAACGTTCATATCTGTAAGTAAATGTTAATGATTATGAATCTGAAGGAATTGAAGTTGATTAATTCTAATTAATTTAAATAGGACAATCCTAAAAAACAACAGAATCGTAAGTTTCTGCAAAAAAATGTTAAATTTTTATATACCGACGCGTCTTATAAAATCCGTCATTTTGAATTTTTTAATTTTGAGTTCTGAATTGAATTCAAAGTCATCAACATGTACTTACAGTTCTGAATGTTCATTGAACGATATACAATTTTTTTTAAAAAAAAATGATTACTTTTTGCCCTAGTAAATTAAAAATTTTAAGAGCCTTTATTTTTAACATAATAATTAACTACATTTTGAAAAAACAAATACTGTTATCGTTCAATGAACGTTCAGATCTGTAAGTACATGTTAATGACTTTGAATCTAAAGCAAATGAAGTTGATTAATTCCAATTAATTCAGATTCAAATTTAACGACCATAAAATCACTAAATCGTAAATTTGTGCCATATAGAACGTTAAATTTTGATATACCGAAGCGCCATATTCGATCCGTCATTTTGAATTCATCAATTTCAAGCTCAGATTTGAATTCGGCAAGCTCGAAAATCCTTCGAATTTTCTTTCCTTCTAAATCTCTCAATCAATTCTATTGTCACTGCCAAAATACAAAAAAATGCTTCGATTATTTTTTAAAGCTCTAAAAATTCCCAGTTATATTATAATCAGTCATTAACACTTCAATAGGTTCAATTATAAGAAATATTTATACACAAATTTAATGACGAATTTTCAGAATGGAAAAACTTGCGAATACTTTCTCATGTTTTGAGGATTAATTAGATTTTTTATTGGACTAGTCTTATCAAAATGACTGCCGAAAATAAGTTTTTTTTAAAGATTTGGTTCTGTTGATTAGGGATGGGAAACAAAAACATTATGACGAATCAGGTCTCACCCTCTTCATCCGAAAAAGATGTGTATAACCTACCCTAAGGATAAATATATTTACTAGTCGTTAGTCGTTTTTTCTTCCAAGCCTCGACGATTCATCTCTTTTTCCATAAAATTGGGAAAAGATCTCGGGGTGAAAAGTTCGACATAAAGGTTCGAAAGGGAAAAATACGAGAAATTAGGTTAGATTAGAAAATGGAGCAAGATTTTTTCAAGTCTTTAGTTGCGTTAACTTTTGAATGACATAAAGTGAACTTCACATGACGAAAGTTTTCGAGTAGGGTCACAGGGATTACTCAGGTCGTACCTACAATCCCACATCGAGATAAACTCTTCACTATAATTTCCTGAGCTTAAAGAGAGAGATACTAAAGCAAATTTAGGTCATATCTTACGGAATAAAAGAGAAGTTTAGTTTTTTGTTTATCTGATGACATACATTTTAATTGTCCCTAATAATCTAGAATTGGATGTTACTACGTCAGTGAATCTTAGTATTTGATTGCAGGGAGAGGAAGTAAATTTTAAAATTCAAGGAACTGGTCTGTTGAAAGCGATTGAGATGTAATTCAAAATGTGACTCACGATCTCGTCTGAATAAGGGTGGCAAGCTTGCAAGTTCTTTGTGCCAGCAAGCTTACCTCCGGCCATTTAAGTTTTTCAGAGATCAAAGCCTACTTTGTCGCCCTGGAATTTTCATCCCCCGTTTTCCTAAGCCAAACTTTTTTAAGCCTAATCGCATTTCAAATAAATGCTGATCTCGTCTTCAAGTCAAGTTTCTTTTAAGTCTTTAAAGAGCTTTTTTCAAATTTCTAATAGAAGCTGAAACAAATTTGGAGCATGGCATCAACAGAAAATTGTCAAAATATAACTTTTGTATAAAAGAAAAAACTCCTCAACACAAATTCATAAAAGTGAAGTTTTATCTCCAGTAGAAGAAATGAAGTAAGGTAAAAGCACCAATAGCCGGACAGAGCCATGAATTTTTCTCAAAATTAGAGATTTATGAATGACTTGTCGCTATTTTGGTGTACCGTATACAAACCTCGAAACGTATACTTTTAAAAAGTGAAAAATTTGTTGAATTAGAAATTAAAACTTCGCCAAGAAAAAAAATTTCTCTACTGAAGCACAAGGCTGGTCGAAATGTAGCGAAATCTGCTCTATAAACTAACTGACGTGTTGTCTTTGTTAAGCAAATAACATTTACATTTACCTTCATTTGTCATTTTAATACATGTTACACTAAAGTCAAATGCTTTATATAAACCATAATATGTTTCAAAATTAAAAAACATTTTCCTTTAATTAAATATTTTAAATCCGGTTATTAGGTTAATGAATATTCGTTTTGCCTAATAACCAAACGCGTGTCCGCCCGTGTGGAAATTGCCAAATTTTTGCCCTATTACAAGCTTGGCCCCAACTTGGAAAATAATTATTTGGCTATAACATGGCGAATGTCTTGGATGTGGCATGAAGCCAACCTTGATCCTTGTTCAATAGTTGTTGCGGTTACAGCCCCACCTACTTTGGCTGTGCTTGTGTTTTAGATTGCCTCCAGTCTTGAACCCGGGTTTTTTAAATTATGCCAAAGATATAATTGATTATGTTCGGTAGTGTGTGCATTTAATTTCTGTGCGTGCTAATTAAAATGCCCAAAATAAAGAGCACTGGACGAGTCCGGAGGCATCGCGCGATAATTAATGCATCACGGAGAAAAATGGATATTGACCCATAATATCTAGATATTGAGGCACAATGTCAGTAGCATTCAACTATGTGACAAACATTTAGATATTCTACTTCAATGCCTGCAGATATTGAAAAAAAGATATTAACCACCAGTATCTCAGATATTGAGCTTGATTATCTCAGATATTAAAAATGAATATTCAAGATCTAAACTTCTGAATATCCTCGTTAGTAAACTTGAATGTCTGAGGTACTGAAGTTGAATATCTCAGATATTTAACATCAATATCAGGTATACTGAAAAGGTAAGTTATAGATATTACAGCTCAATGTCTAAGATACTCAAAAAATTATTTTAAAGGTTATGAAATAACTACATATTCAGCATATTCAGTTTTTAGAGAAAAGTCAAATTATATTTTATCATGTACATAAGTATATAGCAGATTTATACTTCGCTCTCATTTTCATTATTTGGCATGTCTAAAATTAATTTAATGTTCTTGTTAGAAAATTAACCTCAACACTAAGGTTAGATTTCATCTCGGCTATAAACCACATATATAGAGAAAATATATAACTTATATCTTTTACTTACTGCATCTCAAGTTAAACACCCGATCTTTATTCCATTGAAAACACTTATTAGAATTTTTACGAAACTTTCAAAATTTTTCTTTACGGCACGCTACTGCAAGCATGCAAGCAGATTTCAATGAGCGCGAAAAAGTGATCACATGACCTTTATATATATGCGCGCGCACTTCATGCTTCAATATATAAACTATTGAACTTGAATATCAAATGTTACTTCTCGGAAAAATCTTATATATTGAAAAAATTTTTTTTAATATTGCGTGTCAATATCTAGATATTATGGATGAATATCTCTTATTTGAATATTTGTGGATTAGACTTTGAATCTGTCATTTAAGAGGTTGGAATAAAGTGTAAATTTTTTGATTTATTTTAACTGCGTGTTTGACACTTTTATTTTTAACCCTCCATTACCAATCTTAAAAATTGTTACACAGTCACCTTTGGTTTTGAAAAGTGATTATTGAATGAGTATTCTATTGGAACATTTTTTGTTGCTACAAAAAGCTTCAGGAATAATTCGTGGAAAGGTATTCAAACGGACCAGACTATGTGAAGCGTAAAATAGAAGTTATTTCGAAAAAACTGACCAAAAAAACTGACCCTACTGAGGGAATCCCTCATATGTTTGGTAACGGAGGGTTAATAAATAAAAGGGCTGTCGTAAACTCCATTGAAAGTTTTTTAAAAAGTTCATACTTGGTTTCAGTGTAATCTCAAAATCAAATACAATTCAAAATATTTGTTAATAATATTAAAATATATGACTTGGACTACATTTTAAATCTCGAAAATTATTCTAGAAGGAGTAGATGAAGACATTAAAAAAAATTTTAATATGGCTGAGGCACTGATTCAATATGGCTGAGACTCACAAAAGGAATGGTGCCAAGTTGGGACCAAACTGGGCCATGAGGTAGGCTTTGGTCCGGTTAGGCGTTTCATTTGCGGTTTTGTCCTGCCTCGATACCCAAGTTGGGGACCGGGTTTTCCTGGTTGGGGCCTGGCTAGCGCCATGACAAAATTTCCACACAGGCGGCGTTACATTGCAATGCTTTTGTTTTTGCTCTAGTCGCCGGACGAAAAGTTTATTGCAAAACCAAATGCGAATGTTAAAACATGCTGTTAATATTTTCAAAAAATGTGGTAAGTAGTTGATTGTTTTCAATTCATAGAAGATATCTGTCTGATAAAATATTAGGCAAATTACTTTAAACATATTTAAATTAGTCAAATATGAAATCCAACCTCAATTGACATTTGACGTTTATTTTCTTGTTAATTTTACATTGAGAACAATGAAAATATGGATTTCAGAGTGAAATTTCCCCACTTTTTGATCTTTTTGAATAATAATTTTCAATAATAATGATAAACTATGATTAATAATGAATAATTTTTTAAAGAAATAATGTTTGAACTATGGATTTGCTGAAAATCTGATATTTTGAGAAATTATTTTCATTTTAACATATGTAATTTCTGGGTTTTATGTATTTGGTGTCTTTATTATAGATCATGGAAAAAGTATCAGAAAAAATGATAAAAAAGCTTTATACCAAAACGGATATTATTAATGCGATTGAGGATATAAGGCAAAAACGATTGACAATTAGTGCTGCAAGCTCTAAATATAATATATTATATTTTTTGATATAGTAGGGAGGACACATACATCAAAATAATCGCGGCAATTCTTGACTCCGCATCACATTTAGAACGATTAATACAAAAAATTGAATGAGATCTCCTTAGACGTCCGGCTATTGGTGCTTCTACCTTAATTGTTCAAAAAAAAGGAGAAATTAAATAAAATTATCTTCCTCTTATCTCTAAATCTGAATTAGTGAGAAGTCGGTCACTAATTTGCTTTAGTGAACATTTCTACTAATTCTTGACCATTTTTCACTATTTCTTTTAGTAATTTTCAATTTTTCACTAAAGTTGTATTGAAAATTGATTAATGATTAGTAGGAATTTTGACTAAAGCAAATTAGCAACCGATTTCTCACTAATTCAGATTCTGAGAGTTCTTGATAAATTTGTGTTAAGGGGTATTTTTACTTGTGACCAAATTTAGTTGTTAACTTTTCTTCAAATTAATCTTTCAATTGAAGAATTTAAATAACAGGCATAATAGTTGAAATGTAAATAATTTGTTACAGAATTTTCTGAAATGACTTTCAAAAAAATTTAATCAACTTCTCCCTGGAGGAAAGTGAAAAGAAAGGTTTACTCAGAGAAAGAAAGAGGAAGAAAGATGGTACATATGAAGGGGAAAAAGATCGTAATTCCGAGTTTCCATCGCCCACGCGTGGGGTCGTTCTTTAATAAATGCCATAAGCTGTTCGCCGATTCTGGACATAATTTACTAGGTCCGTAGGTCGAATCTCGGGCATTGTGTCCAGCTTGACTTGATTGCCAATGAACGTGAGACATACTTGAAACATGTGCGTAAAATGTCCATGACTCGACTTAACAAATGATTTAAAGCTTAACATCTTGCGAACTTGCAATATAATGTTGTAATTGAAAAATCTGTATCTCACATACCAAATTTTATAAACATTACCTATAAAGTAAGTTTTGTTAGTGTGGAAGTTTTCATTTGGAATTATCAAACTTTTAATCTGATTCTTTTAAACATTTTCATCGTGAAAATTTCCAATGGTAATTTCCACCTCAAAAAAGTATAAATCTTCAATTTAAATTTTTTAAAGTTTTAATATATATATAAATATATAAATATTTTATTCTTAACCCCATGAAATATAAATTTTAGTGCTACCGATAACCTTTTGAATATAATTTCATAAATTTTAAATGCTTCGCACTCTAGAAATGTTTTTTAAATTACATTTCTTTTTATAATTGTAAGTTTAGAATCTTTGAGGATTGAAGTATTTGAATATTTGGGAACGATGGATTATTAATTATTTTCAAACTTAAAATTTTGAATATCTTAGTAAGTTCACGAATGCCTTAAACTTGTATCAAATTCAATATAATTTTTTTTTTGATTCATGATATATTTAATTTATTTTAGTATCGCAAAGTTTTCGAATTTCCTACCTAGAATTTAATATTTATAAAATAGGACTTGTATCGACCCTCAAATAATAATTTAATACGATGTTGTTGTTCATAATTGGCTTTAGGGTCCAGTGTCCTCATCAGTGATATTTATTTATAAAATATCAAAATTTTGGATAAATATTGCACACATGAGCCCTATCATGGAATAAACTTTGGTAATGTGAAAAATGTAAAAAATTTTTTTCAAAAATTCTAAAATGTGAAAAAATTCACATAAAATTGTACAGAAAACATCGATAAATTACCTAAAAACTTCCTCAGGAATGACAATAAATTATAATTTTTCAGCAATTCCTTATAAAATCATTCGTAATTAAAAAAAGAACAAACTGGTAGAATTTCCTGAAACACATAAGTGAAGTTCTATGCAGTTAGGATATCGTAGAATGATGATAAAATATAAGAAAATTAAGTTGTTTTGTAGTAAATTCTAAAGAACACTTTTAAATGTCTAGTTAGAAATCGCTGAATATTCATATCGAAAAATTTAAAAACTTGCAACAAAAAAAATGTACTTTCTGGTTAACTAAAGTTTTATTAATTTACATGTGATTGAAAATTCTGTTGCAGTTTTGTAATTTTATGTCTAATTAGATAAAAATTCTGCTGAAGTTTTGTAATTTTAGATCATTTTATTCTTAATATTCCACGTTACCATTCTAACGTAACAATTTCAATACAGAACATTCATACCACTTAACCCTTTTTTGGTACTTTTATAAAAAACAATTTTATTAGTGCATGTGGGAAAATTATTGGGTGATTGGAGGACGAGTGCTACGATTGGGTTTCGAATACCGGAAAAATAGGGATGAAGTTGTATCGATAACAAGAGTATATCAACCATGTGACTTTGGTACAAAAGCAATCATCTGAACCGAGGGTGGAAAAGTGTTATATCCATATATACAGGACAAAGCACAGTTTTCGATTCAGAAGAAATAGCAGAACGCGTTCTGAACAGAATTTAACTTTCTTATCCTTTCTATAGAATTTCTTATTTTCATTATCTCTGAACCTTTCTTTGATCTTAAAATGTAAAAGTTTTAAAAATCCTATATAAATTAATGATCTCCATTTATTTTATCCTGCCGATATCTACAGGAATAAAACCAAATTTTCGGCTTTGTGTAAAAATTTTAAAAAGTTACAAAATTGTAACTGATTTTGAAGCGAAGTTAGAAGTGATTGTTTTATTTCCCTCTAAATCTTCTCGTTTATGACAGCTTTGTTTTTTAATGATGAGAAGGATCGCTGTTACAGGTGACAGTAAACTTTTCATGATGACTCTTGCGTGTACAGAATCATAAACTTACGTCACGATTGAACAAGTCGTCAAAATGTCATCAGAACACGCGATTCGTACTCTCTAAACCTGAATCAGTGAAATAGTCACTGATTATATCAGTGAAAATATATCAACTGATGAATCAGTGCCTTGCTTTGATTTCACTGAGGAATCAGTGAACGCGTCACGTGAACATAACTTTTGAATTTGCGAATTTAAAACTTTCATCTACACTTTACTGATTTATCGTCCCTTAATAATAATAATTACGTAATTTCGTTTTAGTGTTGTTTAGCCTAAAATAAACGAGTTCATCGATCGTTAAAATATATTGCTGGTTTTATTACTCCCACCTGAAGCTTTCACTGATTCAATAAGTGACTTCAATCTATTTCACTGATTCATTAGTCGAATTTCACTGATTCTCAGGGAAAGACTTATAGCTGCTGCCATCAGTGAATAGTCACTGCGAATCAGTGGCCGTTCACTGATTCAGGTTGAGAGAGTAGGAGGGATTTTTTAGAAATGCAGAATCATCGCTAATTGGGTGCTGTACTTGTCTTGTAAATGAGAAATCGTGATCACGTGCAATTTTCTCGATTTTACAAGTAGTGAAATATTCCCTTAACTCGATAATTGTCGTTTCAAATTTCCTGTCTTTTGAATTAAATATGTAGTTGACTCCAAATGAAAAGTCTCCATTATTTGTACTTATGGACAGCTTAGAAATTACTAATGTGTAAAGCAAGCTTTCAAAATTATACAAATTCCGCTTTAAATATTTTTTAGAATCTGAGACTTCTATATAATTTTAAATATTTGGAAGAAACATGACTTAATTACTTTAGGTTATTAAACTTTTATCATTTCTGATCTTTAGAGGTTTCGAAGGGCACGCTGGGTTCAAGTCTGAAAACACGTTTTACAAATTTAGAATATTAGATTACATTCAGTGTGCCAACATTATGAAAAGTAAATTCCTTGTATGAAAAGCTTTTTTAATGCTTTTAAGATCATTATCTATAAATTTAAATGCTAATTAAAAATTTTGCTTTGAATTTAATATTAGGTAGTTTTTGGTCCACTATATTAAATATAAAATTTAATTAAAATTAATTAAATTTAAAAAATTTTATTTTCAGTGAAATTTAGAATATGGACTCTAGAATTTAAAGCATCGAGAAACTTTGTATAGAAATATATGTTTTTTTACATTCTCATCATGGATGAGAAGGTATTGGTTTTATGTGAAAAATGACTTTCGAAATCTTCATCAAATCTTTACGTTTTGAGACCCCCTGAGTCAGAAAAAATGGTTTTTACGAAAGTGTCTGTCTGTCTGTCTGTAGGTCGTGTGCGGCATAACTCTCGATAGAATTATCAGATTGAATTGAGCTTTGGTACACTTTATCGGAGCCGAAAAAGTAAGGACAAGTTCGTTAACCAGCCACATCCAATCAAAATTGAGGGGTTGAGCACTACTTTTGTGTTTTTGAAAATAATTTTTTGAAAAAATCAAAAATTTCAATACTGGTTTTAGATAGTGCTCATAAATCTCTAAAAATTATCCTGATAACATTTTTTGATTAAATCAAAATTAGAAATGTTACAGCATATTCAAATTCGAAAAAAGTCAATATCAAAATTCCATTTTCCAGTTAAATTATACGAGATACGAAAAAACGTTATGATACAATATTATTGAATAAATAAAGACCTACAAATTTGCATTATATCATTTTTTCATAAGATGCATATTTTTCTTTTTAATTAAAAAAAAACTGTTGAAAATCCAAAATTCAATTTTTTAACAATAATATGTAAAATAAGAAAAAAACGTAAGAATACAAAGTTGTTAGTTTCAAAAAGATCTACAAGTTTTGTCTCACACAGTTTCTGATAAAACATATATTTTTCGTTTCAATTCCAAAAAATACGATTAAAATTCAAAAATTCAATTTTTTAGACAAAATATGTGAGATACAAAAAAAACTTTGAGATGAAAAATTGTTTGGCTAAATAAGGTCCACACATTCTTATCGAGAAATTTCTCGACAGGATGTATATTTTAATTTTTTGATTTTTAATATTGAAAAAATTCGATTTTTTTCACCAAAATATGTGAGATACGAAATAAGCGTTGTTCTGCAAAATCGTTTCCTTAAATAAAGTCTACGATTGTTTTTCCTTTTTGAGATATTTGGAAGAAAATAAATTTATCAATAATCATGTAATTTATTAAAAAATTACTGAAATGTATACAGAAAATCGAGCGCGAAGCGCGAGTGTCATGATGAGAATGTGTTCCTTAAGGCCGATAGAGCCTTAAGTAAATTGAATTTCCTGTTTCACTTAAACTGAAAAAGAAACTTAGCGAATTTGAGAAAATGACTAATTTACATCATCTTTAATATCATTAAATTGCTTTGAGCTTTAGTATTAAATTATAAGAAATAAACTTAAACGTATGCGAAGAGCACAAGACCGAGCGCGAAGCGCGCAATGAGAATGTGCCCGCGAAGCGGGCAGATTTTTTTAATGATGAATATCAGTTTGTATTGAATAATTAAAAAATTTAGGAAATGAAAAGTGAGAGGGAGATCAGAGGAACTGAATTTCTCAATTTGTTAAATTTGAGTGATTAGGGATAAAAGAGTCGAAAAATATGTTGATTAATATTTTAGCGATTATGTTTGAAATTGAAATTACAATCACTATTTTAATTGTTTTTAAAATGAGATGTTAAAATTTGAATCTCCAATATTAATTAATTTATTAATTTATTATTATGTCGTATTACTTAATATCAGTTTGTGTTAAATAATTTTAAACATTAGGAAACGTAAAGTAAGAGGGAGATAAGAGAAATTGAATTTCACAATTTGTTAAATTTGAGAGATTAGGGATAAAAGAGTCGAAAAATATGTTGATTAATATTTTAGTGATTATGTTTGAAATTGAAATTACCATCACTATTTTAATTGTTTTTAAAATGAGATGTTAAAATTTGAATCTCCAATATTAATTAATTTATTATTTTGTCGTATTACTTAATATCAATTTGTACTGAATAATTTAAAAAATTAGGAAATGTAAAGTAAGAGGGAGATAAGAGAAATTGAATTTCACAATTTGTTAAATTTGAGTGATTAGGGATAAAAGAGTCGAAAAATATGTTGATTAATATTTTAGCGATTATGTTTGAAATTGAAATTACAATCACTATTTTAATTGTTTTTAAAATGAGATGTTAAAATTTGAATCTCCAATATTAATTAATTTATTAATTTATTATTATGTCGTATTACTTAATATCAGTTTGTGTTAAATAATTTTAAACATTAGGAAACGTAAAGTAAGAGGGAGATAAGAGAAATTGAATTTCACAATTTGTTAAATTTGAGAGATTAGGGATAAAAGAGTCGAAAAATATGTTGATTAATATTTTAGTGATTATGTTTGAAATTGAAATTACCATCACTATTTTAATTGTTTTTAAAATGAGATGTTAAAATTTGAATCTCCAATATTAATTAATTTATTATTTTGTCGTATTACTTAATATCAATTTGTACTGAATAATTAAAAAATTTAGGAAATGAAAAGTGAGAGGGAGATCAGAGGAACTGAATTTCTCAATTTGTTAAATTTGAGAGATTAGGGATAAAAGAGTCGAAAAATATGTTGTCGTATTAATTAATATCAGTTTGTAATGATATCAATTAAAAATTCATTTTTTCGTGTGTTTGATATGTTTCAAGCTTTTCTAAAAAGAATTCTAAAAGACGAATTGAAGCAAATCTTTTCGGAGGAGTGTATATTTAAATGTTTATTAAAAATTTGGCTTCGAATTTAAAATGAAGTAGTTTTTAATCCACTATATTAAATATAAATTTAAAGAATTTTAAATCTTTCTGTGGAAAAAAAGACGCTTTTGACTGCGCTCGGATTCGAGCCCAGGTCTTTCGATTGACGGTCGATTCAAACTCAACTAATTAATTAAATATAAAATTGAATTAAAATCACTTTTATTTAAAACATTTTATTTTCAGTTAAATTTAGAATTTAGACTCTAGAATTTAAAACATAGACTTCAACTTTATCAGGCATAGGTACGTGTAAAAACTTTGCATAGCAATATATGTTTTTTTTAATAATGATAATTCTAAACAATATTAGGAATCTAGAGAAAATCGAGGTGTAATGGTAATTATTTTTAGCAAACTATAAATTTGTCAAGCTCAAAATACTAAAGTTATAGTAAAGTTTGATAAATTCTAACATAGTTCATCTAAAATTCAGTTTTTCACTGCGAAAAATTCTCGCTATGACTCGTTTTTCCCTAAATTGAAACATAGTTTAGAAAAAATTGTAAACTTGAGTTTCTCCATGTACCAAAATTAGAATATTATTGGCGTAATTTAAATTTTTTTTTCAAAAAAAAAAAATTTGGTTGACGACTATATTATCTTCAACTTTTACCTCAGCTCAAAATTTCAAATTTGAATATATCTTCTTAATATATTTATTAAAGGTTTAAATGTTAATTTGAAAGTTTTTAAAACTAAAAACTCTATTAACATGAAAACAGAGAAGCTATAATTTTCTCATTAGCTAAAAATATTTTATAACTTGAACACTATATGTTTATTCTTGAAACTTGATTCGAATTGAAACAGAAAGAAAATATAGAAAGTCTTAAAGTTCTTATTGGATCGATCATTCATGTTTACTCGACGATTATATTAATCAAATCTTTTTATTTGTTTTATCACGAATATCAGAACACCCTCGGGTATCCGAATGTTTCCGGGGGCACGTTTGTCTGAGGAACTTTTTACTTTTCGTGCCAGACTCTGCCCTTTGCGCTTAAATTGTCAGGAGAATGAGCACCCGGTCCGAATAAACGAGAGAGTTAGAGAGTGAGTGATGGACGAGCAAAAAGTAACTAGCACCCAGTTTGCTGACAATTATCGCACGAATAGCGTGGTTGCCTGCGGGTCGATTAGCCTTTCACTCATTTACTTTTTTACCTGTAAATGT
This sequence comes from Diplolepis rosae, assembly GCA_030998225.1. Classification (NCBI taxonomy): domain Eukaryota; kingdom Metazoa; phylum Arthropoda; class Insecta; order Hymenoptera; family Diplolepididae; genus Diplolepis; species Diplolepis rosae. Next base: position 29,719,572 of record JAPYXD010000710.1, on the reverse strand, counting down.
ACATAAACCTATATATTATCCACCTTATCAATGAAACGAACCTTCCTTTTTTCGTGTTATCGACACCGGAATTTTTCAACACTGTCATCGATAGTTATTAACTTCGATCGCACATCTTTTCAGGTCTAATGAATTGAACTCAATACTAATATTTCTCAAGAATAAAGAAAATGATATATTACGATTCACATAATCGCGGAGTCTCAAGACTCCAGTAAGGATACTTCTATTTATGAACGGAGTAACCTCTTGTGATTTTGAAATTAGATAAAGTGAGTGAAGGGCTAGAATAATCATGAAATGACATAATTAAAGAAACTACTAATTAAAGTTATAAGAATATAAATACAAAGCTGTTCGCAATTGAAAATTCTATTTTTCATTAAAGAACTCTTATTACTGTATCAAGAAAACAACATTTGTTTCAAATAATCCATTACATAAAATTTGATTATGAATGTAATTACTAAAAAAAAGAAAATTTCGAAAAATGTGAAAATGTATTGAGTTTTCTTTAGAATTTTTAAGTTTACTCTCTAAACCTGAATCAGTGAACGCCCACTGATTTGCAGTGAATATTCACTGATGGCAGCAGCTATAAGTCTTTCACTGAGAATCAGTGAAATTCGACTGATGAATCAGTGAAATAGATTGAACTCACTTATTGAATCAGTGAAATCTTCAGGTGGGAGTAATAAAACCAGAAATATATTTTAACGATCGATTAACTCGTTTATTTTAGTAAAAATACATTTGCGACATATTGGAGCTCTGCCCTTTTTGCTCTTAATTTAAATTAGTAGTTTCTTTAATTATGTCATTTTGTGGTTTTTTCTAGCCCTCGACTGACATTATTGCACCAAATTTACCGAGAAATCAGTAAAGAGTAACTGATGAAATAGGCACAGATGATTCACTGGATTAAATTAGTAAAAAATGTACTGATTTAAATCGCAAGAGTATACTTCAACATACAAACCTAATGTTTTCTTTATATCAAGTTATCATTAAAAAATCTGATTTTTGCACAATTTTGAATCAGAAGTTTTTTTGCAAAATTTGAAACTTTTCAGAAATTATTTGTATTTATTTATTGTTTATTGAAATATTCATAAATTACCTTCTTCGTTATTAGTTTCAAGTAATATTGTACATTTGTAATTGTTTTTTTTTGACAGAAATGATTAATTAAAAATGTAAAAAATGCAAAATTTATAACATTTTCTTTACACACTTTTATGCACAGCTTCATTCTAGAAGCTTCGCTTTTATGTTTCTATTAATTTCCGCACAGCAAATAAAAAATAAAGAACCATCAATCATTGTCCATAAAACCTTACTCTCATAATTTTATTTCTCTTTCTTTTCGCTTTATCGTGTTTGCTTTAAATTTACATAATGTTGGTAAGGTTAAAATTATATTTTACTCCTGAACGTAGAGAACATTGACAGGCAACGAGTAGTTTCAGTAATAGCAAATGAAAAATAGAAAACAGGAAATTGCAAAGATTCTTCAAGTGCATAGTTTATTATATTGTATATATATGTAGTACCGACTGCAAGCTCAGATATTTCAAGCTCAGCAAGATTCGTGCAGAGAACTTTTACCTGTCTGCTTACATCCGTTAACACTACTATAGTTATTTTCGCATGCACAGGTATGAATATGCGGAGTTATGTAAAGTATAGTACCCGATAATAATGCGAGTTCTGCGAGGGTAGTTCCTTGTTAAGGGTGGAGGGTGCTGACTGCACGCCAGTCCGTGTTCAGACGTGACTCGTGATTCGACTTTAACTTCTTTCCTAGTATTTTCTACAGTTTCGGTTTTTCATAAACAGTAAAGACTTCAATAGAAATTATTCTAATGATGTCACTTCAATATTGTAAATTTAGAAGTTATACTTTTACATTTCTGGGTAAGTCCCTTCCTTACTTTCTGCTGATCTACTAAATTGAAGGGTGAAACGAGAAAATAAGGTAACTCATATTTTCGTGATTTTACAGGAGAAATATAAAACATTTTATAAACTTTATTTAGCAATTTTAATATTAAATAAAAACTTGCCCTCGAGATATTGAGTTTAGACTCTATTCATTTTTTCGTGTGTTTGATATATTTTAAGTTGTTTTAAAAAGTATTCAAAAAGACGAATTTAAGCAAATCTTTTTGGAAGAGTGTATATTTTTTTTAGCAAAAACCCATTTTTGAATATTTCTGGACATTAGCTTTTTACATTTGCACCCTTCAATTATCGTCTCACGATTTATTATTCTGTCGTATTACTTAATATCAGTTTGTACTAAATAATTTTAAAAATTAGGAAATGTAAAGTGAGAGGGAGATAAGAGAAATTGAATTTCACAATTTGCTAAATTTGAGAGATTAGGGATAAAAAAGACGAAAAATATGTTGATTAATATTTTAGTGATTATGTTTGAAATTGAAATTACCTTTACTATTTTAGTTGTTTTTAAAATGAGATCTTAAAATTTGGAACTCCAATATTAATTAAAAATTCGTTTTTTCGTGTACTTGATATATTTCAAGGTTTTTTAAAAAGTATCCAAAAAGACGAATTTAAGCAAATCTTTTTGGAAGGGTGTATATTTTTTTTTAGCAAAAACCCATTTTTTTAAATTTGTGGACATTAGCATTTTACATTTGCACCCTTCAATTATCGTCTCACGATTTATTATTTTGTCCTATTACTTAATATCAATTTGTACTGAATAATTTTAAAAATTAGGAAATGTAAAGTAAGAGGGAGATAAGAGAAATTGAATTTCACAATTTGTTAAATTTGAGTGATTAGGGATAAAAGAGTCGAAAAATATGTTGATTAATATTTTAGTGATTATGTTTGAAATTGAAATTGCCATTACTATTTTAATTGTTTTTAAAATGAGATCTTAAAATTTGAAACTCCAATATTAATTAAAAATTCGTTTTTTTCGTTTGTTTGATATATTACAAGTTTTCTAAAAAGTATCCAAAAAGGCGAATTTAAGCAAATCTTTTTGGAAGAGTGTATATTTTTTTTTTTAGCAAAAACCCATTTTTGAAAATTTCTGGACATTAGCTTTTTACATTTGCACCCTTCAATTATCGTCTCACGATTTATTATTTTGTCGTATCAATTAATGTCATTTTCAATTGAATAATTCGAAAAATTGAGAAATGAAAAGTGAGAGGGAGATAAGAATTGAATTTCACAATTTGTTGAATTTGAAAGATCAGGGATAAAAGAGACAAAAAAGATGTTGATTAATATTTCAGTGATTATGTTTGAAATTGCCCTTACCATTACTATTTTAATTGTTTTTAAACTCAAATCTTAAACTTTGAAACTCCAATATTAATTGAAAATTATGTAAATATTATGTAAATCAATGCAGGTTTTTATTCCAATTAAACTTTATTCCATGAAATTTTACGGTTTCTTTTTTCTTACTTGCGTATTTATTAATGATTACGGAGTCAGATGATTACAAAATTAAAATTTGTATTTACAGAAAAACCTATTTCAAGAATCATCAAAAAATGCGTATAAATTTTACGTACAGTGACTAATTTTATAAAATCAAGATGATTCATAAAACTTAAAGTTGTCAAAAAACTTAATATTTCAACTTCTCAATTTTTTGCTCTAACTTTATTGTATAACTTCTTCAGAAATATAAATAAATTGAAACTTCATTTCTCTCGTCAATTCCAAAGCTTGAATTCAAATGGCTAATTTACTAAATAAAAATGTGTTTGTTGAATGCATTCTACCAGCATCAAATTTGCAATGTTAATTTTACTAACTTTTTACAAAAAGAAAAAAAAATTCATGGAAGGTCAAAATAATTTAAATAATTTAACACCACTTATCACTTATGGTCTTACGGAACACAAATGTCGATATCGATTTCTCAGTTGCTTGTTTCGCTGAAACGTTACGAGTGATTTGAGAGTAATTTCGGCTTTGCTGTTTCGAGGTCGAGGCGCCGTCCAGAGAGATTAAATAAATTAATGTCGATTAAGTCTCTCGTGTGGGCCTGAACAAAGGCCCGTTCAAGAACATCGGGACAGATTTGTTGCGTAAGCTTCTTTTGGAGGTGAGTGAACGAGAGAAAAGAGAGACAGTGCGAGCGAAAACTGGAACAGATAATTTAAGAGTTTAAACTAACTCTTTTTTATTTCCTGGAAATTTGGTTCCTGGATTTAATATTCGAGGACGAGAGAATTTGCGAAGTCGAGTGGCGCGTCTGCTCCCGTTGTGATGTTGCCAACACTGAGCCAAAAAGTTGAGAAAAACTTGACAAAAATGCGAGACCGGAATCGCGAGGCACACAGAGTCCTTGATATTTAGCGATTGATTGGCAGGATTGCCAATTTGGCCAATTATCGTCGCCCATCTCGTTTTTCGCGGAATACAGAATTAAATTACTAGGCACCACCTACCAACTATAGTCTTTCTTGCTAGAAATGGGCCCTAGGCGACGGACAAGATCGAATTCTGATTTCGGAATTTTCGATTTCGGGAGATAACTAGCAAATGTGGAATTTCGATGGCTATAAAAAACGGGAACGCCTTGGTTTCTCATGACAGTATTGAAGTTTATAGATTATAGTTATTGAGAGTTGGTCGTATGTCAAAATCTGCGGAGAGTTCTGCGGGCTTTCGAAAATCCGCAAATCCTATTAAAACCTGCTAATTTAGGCCAATTTCCATTTCTAATGTATTTTTTAACCTTATTAATCGGCAATTATTCATTTTTATGGGTATAATCTGGATTAAATTTCGTGTAGGAATTCATTCTACGTCATTCGGTTCTATTCCGAGCCAATTCGAGCAATGTCAATTCGAACGAATCCGACAATAATCCGGGACATAATTTCAATCCGCTTGAATCCTTGAATCAACTTGAGATTCAATTCGAACGAATAGATATAGATTATAGTTATTGAGAGTTGGTCGTATATCAAAATCTGCGGAGAGTTCTGCGGGCTTTCGAAAATCCGCAAATCCTATTAAAACCTGCTAATTTAGGCCAATTTCCATTTCTAATGTATTTTTTAACCTTATTAATCGGCAATTATTCATTTTTATGGGTATAATCTGGATTAAATTTCGTGTAGGAATTCATTCTACGTCATTCGGTTCTATTCCGAGCCAATTCGAGCAATGTCAATTCGAACGAATCCGACAATAATCCGGGACATAATTTCAATCCGCTTGAATCCTTGAATCAACTTGAGATTCAATTCGAACGAATAGATATAGATTATAGTTATTGAGAGTTGGTCGTATATCAAAATCTGCGGAGAGTTCTGCGGGCTTTCGGAAATCCGCAAATCTTATTAAAACCTGCTAATTTGGGCCAATTTCCATTTATAATGTATTTTTTAGCCTTATTAATCGGCAATTATTCATTTTTATGGGTATAATCTGGATTAAATTTCGTGTAGGAATTGATTCTACGTCATTCGGTTCTATTCCGCGCCAATTCGAGCAATGTTAATTCGAACGAATCCGGCACCAATCCGGGACATAATTTCAATCCGTTTGAATCCTTACATCAACTTGAGATTGAATTCGAACGAATCAGATCTCCGAATAGAGACAAACCCAACGTTCTATTTACATGCAGGTCGAAGAAAATTTAATTTTTGCACAATTTTTAATATTGGATAGGAATTGTAGACTTTTTTCGGTAATTATTCATTTCTATGGGAATACTCCGGATTGAGTCTTGGATAGTAATTCATTCTACGCTATTCGGTTCTATTCCACACTAATGCGAGCAAAGTAAAATTGAATGAATCCGACACCAATCCAGGACATAATTTTAATCCGTTTGAATCCTTGCATCAACTTGAGATTGAATTCGAACGAATCAGATCTCGGAATAGAGACAAACCCAAAGTTTTATTTACATGCAGGTGTAAGAAAATTTAATTTTTGCACAATTTTTAATATCGGATCAGAATTTTAAACTTTTTTCGGTATTTATTCATTTCTATGGGAATACTCTGGATTGAGTCTTGGATAGTAATTCATTCTACGCTATTCGGTTCTATTCCGCACTAATGCGAGCAAAGTCAAATCGAATGAATCCGACACCAATCCAGGACATAATTTTAATACGTTTGAATCCGTGCGTCGTCTTGGGATTCAATTCGAACGAATCAGATCTCGGAATAGAGACAAATTCAACGTTTTATTTATATGCAGTCATAAGAAAATTTAATTTTTGTACAATTTTTAATATCGGATCAGAATTGTAGACTTTTTTTGGTAATTATTCATTTCTATGGGAATACTCTGGATTGAGTCTTGGATAGTAATTCATTCTACGCTATTCGGTTCTATTCCGCACTAATGCGAGCAAAGTTAAACCGAATGAATCCGACACCAATCCAGGACATAATTTTAATACGTTTGAATCCGTGCGTCGACTTGGGATTCAATTCGAACGAATCAGATCTCGGAATAGAGACAAACTCAACGTTTTATTTATATGCAGTTATAAGAAAATTTAATTTTTGCACAATTTTTAATATCGGATCAGAATTGTAGACTTTTTTTGGTAATTATTCATTTCTATGGGAATAGTCTGGATTAAGTCTTGGATAGTGATTCATTCTACGCTATTCGGTTCTATTCCGCACTAATGCAAGCAAAGTCAAACCGAATGAATCCAACACCAATCCAAGACATAATTTTAATACGTCTGAATTCGTGCGTCGACTTGGGATTCAATCCGAATGAATTCGATTCCGGAATAGAGGGGAATAGAACGGATATAATTATTTAAACCAAAAGCTGCATCAAAGTTTGTTTATTTTATTTCCATAGAAATATTTTTGTAAATGTTGAACAAATGTGGAAAAATGTTGTTCTTCAATCTCAGTAATTTAGACAGATGGGAGTCGTTAATGGGACGCGCGCGTACATAATTTGCAAGAAATTTAATAACATGGTTCCCATAACTCGTGCTTGGTTTTCCCCTAGCTGTAATGACAATACGAGCTCCGACTCGAAAATTAAAATTTGTTCGAGACAAGGGGATATCTGCCCACCTCCATACACAAAAATTTCGTATACTCACATTTCGGCTATTTCGCGTTTGCGTTTATAAGACTAAATATAGTCACTGCGCGATGAAAATTCAAGATACATGTAAATTGTGAAGTCACCTACACTTGCATAAACGCAGAAAAGGATTCGTACGGGATGCAGTATTTTGCGGTCAGACATAGAAAAAAAATACTGCCGAACTCGTTAAGCAGTTTTGCAATTCTTTTTTGCTTTTTATGACCTTATAATGTAAACAAGTTGCTCGAAACGAAGGCGTCTCTTTCCATTAAGACCCTCGACTCGAGTGATTCAAATACTCCAAAAGTCATTATTTTCACTTGTATAATAGATATTTTTACGAACCTGATGATCATATATTTTATTACTGAACTATACTATTTTCTAAAATCATAGAAATTAAGAAATGAGTCGCATGTACTTTCAAAATAGGCTATTATATTTTTTATGACGTAACAGATACTTATTTAATTTTATAACACTGTAATCATCACAGATTACAAGTATTAAGTTTCATTAAGCGCTAATATAACAATAGACATGATTCCAATGATATAACGAGATAATTATATTTGTAAGTTTTACAAACTGTTTCTTTTAAATTTTATAATGATAAATTTTTTAATCAGCGTTGATTGGACGAATGTAGCACTTTTTTCATACGATATTTAAATTAGTGATAATTGAATTAATGTCAATTTTTATTGATATTTATTAATCATATCTATTGTTTTCTAAAAAAATTTTGAGTGGAAATTACAATTAGAGTGTAAATCCCACTTTATTCAAGTGAAATGTGAAAAACCGAGTTATGCAAATGAAAAAAATAGGAATTCATTCTGCGTTATTCGATTCTATTCCATTCGAGCAGAGTCAATCCAAACGAATACAGCCTCAATCCAGGACATAATTTCAATCCGCCTGAATCCGTGCGTCAACTTGAGATTCAATTCGAACGAATCAGATCTTGGATTAGAGACAAACCCAACGTTTTATTTATAAGCAGATGTAAGAAAATTTAATTTTTATTAATCATATCTATTGCTTTCTAAAATATTTTCAACTGGAAATTACAATTAGAGTGTAAATTCGACTTTATTCAAGTGAAATGTGAAAAACCGAGTTATGCAAATGAAAAAAATAGGAATTCATTGTGCGTTATTCGATTCTATTCCATTCGAGCAGAATCAGTCCAAAAGAATACAGCCTCAATCCAGGACATAATTTTAATCCGTCTGAATCCGTGCGTCAACTTAAGATTCATTTCGAACGAATCAGATCTTGGATTAGAGACAAACCCAACGTTTTATTTATAGGCAGATATGAGAAAATTTAATTTTTATTAATCATATCTATTACTTTCTAAAATATTTTCAACTAGAAATTACAATTGGAGTGAAAATTTCACTTTATTCAAGTGAAATTCCACTCCCTTATGGAGTGAAAACCGAGCTATTCAAATGAAAAGTGACTCAGTTTTCACTAAAAAAAATGTATAGATTAGGCATAATAAAATAAATAAAATAAATATTTTGGAGATCTATAAACTAAATAATGAAGTTTTCTATAACGTAAACATTACAAGGATTATTTTGTACTTTATAATTTCACATTTCTTGGTGTATAATAGAAAAAAAACTCCTTGTAGGTTTCAAATTAATTGATCCAAAAGATATAAATTAACTTCCGAGAAATTGTGCTTGTAAATCAAATACTTTTGGAAGTAATATTTGGCATTACGATTTAATGATTTACCCTAAATTATGGAATGATTAACAAGCCTTTTGACTACAAAATCGTTTATTAGACTGCCATAGTGTTCAAATAAGTTATTATACAATGTATCTGAAACTTCCTCTGAAAAGATCAAATAAATGTTTAATGCTAATGGTATTAGAGAGAGAAGATTATAATAAAAGTGTCATAAATGATATTTATTTATATAATAACGATATAAAATATCTCTTTCAAAGTTAAAATAGAAGTTGAGAACTGGTAGTATATTCTACAAATGTTAGTCAGTCCGAGAAAATTTGCCTGCGGCTAGTGGCTGACAGCCATAAGAGCGAAAACTAATCTATCCTGAGCCTTGGCATCAGCCAATGAGAGAAGCAGAATTCAAATTAACCTGCTAAAGTGCATTTTAACTACGGAATTAGCGCAGTGCTATTGACTGTTAGAAAAATTGTAAACACCAAACAATTCTTCTTTCTGTTATTAATTTTTCTAAAAAAGTCAATTGTATTTAAGAATCCTAAGAAGAATACATTGTTTATCAATTTTAAATCTTACTTCTAATTTCACTTAACTATAGAGATATATTGTGTAAAGTTTTTATTCTGAATTTCAAATTGTGAGAAGCCGTGTAGATAAAAATCGTCATGTTCTGCTTTTTTAATTTCAGAAGCTTGTCACCTTACTGTTTTACAATATTCTATTTCGAGTTATACAAGTGGAAAGTATTTTAGAAATTGTACGCGAAGATCGTAAATCGGCATCTCTTTTTGTAAGATGATATTGAACTGATCGAAGATATCGATGTTAGCGCGAACAGATTTCACTATGAATATGTAGCACATTATTGTTTTAAATCCGAAAACAATAATTTCATTACTCTTAAATATTATTACTATATTAAATTGTTTACGACCAATTATACTAAAAAAATATATAATTATTATTCATAAATTTACAATTTAATGTATAAAACCACCAAAGTAAGTGAAACATGATTTAAAGCAATTAAATGAATAAGATTAAATTTGACTTCAATTTATTTTCAGGGTCGATGATGAAGTTGCAAAAATCATTAGTAAAAATGAATTGAAAAAGATATAGTCATTGTGGCTTCATACAGAAGAAGTCACCTTGTAGAGGAAGTGCCAGGGCTATACATTCGGCGCCTTACATTAGAAGATCCTAGAAGTGCCCGAGATCGTTTCAATATAAGATCAAATTCAACCAATAGACATATTTGTCGTCCACGAAATAATTACGTTCTTTCAGGGCGCTCAACCTCCAGGTATCAAAAGATATACAATTTCTATTTTAGTTTCAATTATTGGGCTGAAGTTTGTGACGTCTCGTGTAACGATTTTTTTTTCGTCGTATGATCTTCAAAACAATCAAAAATATAAAAAATGGTGATTTTCGACGAAAAAAAAACATTTTTTATTGCAAAAAAAAAATGTTGAAGTTTGTCCCATTCAATATATATATATATATATATGGACTTTGGTTTTTGATTGCAGTCACATAGTGCTGCATCAAAAAAAATATAAATCAAAAACCGGTGTACATATATATGTCTCTTTTATAGTTTACTAGATAATACGACGAAAAAAAATCGTCACACGAGACGTCACAAACTTCAGTCCAATGATTCAATTGTGCTTTAGTTCTTCTTACCTTAAATTCAATTATTATCACTTCTTATTTTTACATAGGATTCTTATAAGCTTATATTTCAATTAAACTAGAAGGCAGCAAAGATGTTTCGTAAATGTTGTGTAACATAAAAAGAATACTGTTATGTAAGACAGGTTTCTGAAAAACGATATAACAATGTTGTCGTTTCGACAACATAACTAATTTTAGAACTATGAAGAGTAACAGTTACATGATATATACATGTTATATGCGTGTTTCATAATACAACCGCATATAATTAATCTAAAAAAATGTTACTATCTCGAGTAGTAACACTTTCCACAATTAAAAAAATAATACTATTTTGTTAAGGAGATCCGCCACCTTTAATATTTTTATTTTTTGAGTTTAGACCTTCCATATAATTTTTTTATGTTTAGTACCTTTATTTGGAAAGGTTTTAGCCTTTTTTAAATTCCAGCATATTTATGTATTTTTAAACTGAAATTTTTGAGTTCTTAGGACATTTTTTGACTTTGAATAACTTTTTTGTTTTTCAACCAATTGTCATGATTCTTTTTTTAATTTGTTCCTTACAATGTGAAGCAACTTTTTGGGTGTGAAAAATAAGGTAACATGACTGAAAAAAAAGTTACAAATAAGAAAAAAAATTTTAAAAAAATCATGACAATTAGTTGAAAAACAAAAAAGTTCTTCAAAGTCAAAAAATTCCCTAAAAACTCAAAATGTTTAGTTTAAAAATACATAAATGTGCTGGAATTTAAAAAAAAACAAAACCTTTTTAAATAAAGGTATACTGAACATAAAAACAATTATATGGAAGGTCTAAATTCAAAAAATAAAGATATTGAAGGTGGCGGATCCCCTTAAGTGTATAATCTTGAATTAAAAATATAAAATGTATTCATATATTTTTTAGTTACTTATGTACTAAATTTTGTAAAAATGTTGCTACATTGTTACGATCTTGTTAGGCAACAATGATATGATCTTCCAACTCTAATATGCAACAGTACCCGATCTGTTACGAGTTATTTAAACACCTCAGTTCATTGTATCGATTGTTATGAATCATCGTAAGAGAGTTACATTACAATTATACAGCAGTTACATAAATATAATTGTTTTTGGCCAATTTGGTGCTTATCTTATTTTTTATCGCCATTTTATTGTGTTGCATCGCAATAAGTTATAGATTTTTAAAATTCATTATTCTGCGGATTTTTGTCTGAAAGTCATTTTTATGAAGTATTGATCAACTTTTAACGAATTGGAAACGGCCGTTGGTGTTCTGGTAAGCTACAATTAAACGCACTAAAATTTAATAACTGGTTAGATGCACGATTTAATACATCCTTGCATCGATTATAACGCTGGTGTGCACACATTATCATGTTATTAAAGTGCGTATTAAAATACGAGCGCGCGTTTATAAGTCATCGAAGAGTCATATTATTATCTTCAATGGTCAATCTCCTTTTTCCAAAGTTGTGAAAAATTCAATTGTGCCTTGAACTCGGGGTGTGTATTGCATTTCAAAGTTGACCCCCAAAGCCGTAAACGGACAAGGTTACCAAGTTTATTGCAATTTCTGAACACGAAGCTGCTCTTCTTTCTTAAGAAAGGATCACCTTGATTCAACAATGTAGTCAATTCCTCCATTCCTTTGTCCATTTTTAGCCCTTTTTCCTATTTTCGATTTATCTAATGACACAATATTTAGTTAGAGATTTTTATATTTTAAAATTGAAATTTTGATATTTAGGACATCTAAAAAAAACACAGTCGTAAATATTTCAATTAAAAGTAGTAAATATATTCAAAACATATACTATTTTAAAAAAGAATTCAAAACAGTTGAAAACGATAGAAAAAATCTGCCCGCTTCGCGGGCACATTCTCATGGAACGCTTGGCGCGCAGCTCGCTTTGCTCGTAAGTTTGAGCGCGCCTAGGGCGCGCGATTTAATCGTCGCGATTCGCGCTCCGTTCTTTTTGGACTTCGTGCTTAGCGCTCGGTCTTATGCTCTTCGCATACATTTAAGTTTATTTCTTATAATTTGATACTGAACTGATGTGAATTACACATTTTCTCAAAGTCACTAAATTTGTTTTTAAGTTTAAGTGAAACAGGAAATTCAATTTATTTAAGGCTCTATCGGCCTTAAGGAACACATTCTCATCATGACACTCGCGCTTCGCGCTCGACTTTCTGTATACATTTCAGTAATTTTTTAATAAACCACATATTTAGGCTAAAAAATGGATTATTATAGAAATTATAATTATTATAGAAAATTATCGTAAAAAATGAAATTTTTCCAATAGTATTTCTTATAATCAAAACATAAAATATAAATTCTGTCGAGAATGTCTTGATGAGAATTTGTAGACCTCATTTAGGTAATTAATTTTTCATCTAAAAGTTTTTTTTGTATCTTACATATTTTGTCTAAGAAATGGAATTTTTGAAATTGAAACGAAAAATATATGTTTGATCAGAAACTGTGTTAGACAAAAATTGTAGATATTTTTAAAACGAACAACTTTAAATTTTTATGTTTTTTCGTATTCCACATATTATTGTTAAAAAAAATTGAATTTTGGATTTTCAATAGTATTTTTTTAAATTAAAAAGCAAAATATACATCTTATAAAAAATGTTGCAATTCAAATTTGTAGACCTTAATGTAGAAAATAATTTTGTATTATAACTTTTTTTCATATCTCGTATAATTTAACTAGAAAATGGAATTTTGATATTGATTTTTTCCAAGTTTTAACATGCTGTAACATTTCTAATTTTGGTTTAATCAATGAATGTTATGATGATAATTTGTAGAGATTTATGAGCACTATCAAAAATCAGTATTAGAATTTTTGATTTTTTCAAAAACACAAAAAACGGTCTAGTTTCCTCAATTTTGGTTGGATATGGCTGGTTAACGAACTTTTCCTTACTTTTTCGGCTCCGATAAAGTGCGCCTATGCCCAATTCAATCTAATAATTCTATCGAGAGTTATCGAGTATACGACCTACAGACAGACAGACACTTTCGTAAAAACCACTTTTTCTGACTCAGGGGGTCTCAAAACATAAAGATTTGATGAAAATTTCGAAAGTCATTTTTCACATAAAACTAATACCTTCTCATCCATGATGAGAATGTAAAAATTCTAGGGTAAGTGTGCCAATTACTGCGGATCAAAAATCAAGACGGCTTTTAAAGTTAAAAAAAAGATTTTGAGATAAAAAAGTCGTTACGAATTAATTTTTAAAGCAGTATTTGGTATTAAGTAAGTAGCATGCAGTCCTTAAACCCTGAAAAGAAACCAGATTTACTTAGAAAATGCGAATCTAAAAAAAATGTTCCATGTAGGTATTACTGCGGGTTTGCATGAATTACTGCGCACCAATTACTGTGGAAACCCCAATTTCTGCGCGCTTAATACTGCGATATTATTTTGAGTGAACTTACAATTAATTTAGGAGTGTTTAAAATTTTATTTAATCTCAATTATAAAAAGTAAACACGACGAAGCATTCGTAACAAATTAAGATTAATGATTTTATTAATTTTATTTAATTTAACTTAAAATTATATCACTTGAGTTCCTCTTGCATCTTTAGCAACGATTAAGGAGTGTTGAACATTTTATTTAAACTAAATTATAAAAAGTGAACATAAAGCATTTTTAACAAATTAAGATTAAATAATATTATAACTCTTATTTAATTTACCTTAAAATTATATTACTTGACTTCCTCTTGCCTCATTAGCAACGATTTTGGAATTTTCAACATTTTGTTTAATCTCAATTATAAAAAGTAAGCATAACGAAGCATTTGTAATAGATTGAAAGGTTATGCAGTGCCGCCTGACAGATCGCAGTAATTCATACACCTATGAAAATCATGTACCAAATACTGTTTTGGTAAAAAAATGATTAAAAAACGTATTTTTTGTTATTTTGCATAAATATTTAGAAAAATAAAATATTTACTTTGCAGAAAGTAATATCACAATAAATATTTTATTTTCAGAAACGGAATTATAACAAGTTTTTCAGAACGTGTTCATGGCCTGTCAACAAATCTAAGCATTAAAACTATGGGAATCGGGAATATGAGAGTTTCAAATTGAAATCAATTAGCTACAAATATCGTAACTATTGATAATTCGTTGATACTTATTATGCTTGGATTAGAAATTGATTGTTTTTAGTTGTTCTGTAGCGTTATATATCTTTAAAACATTGTATATCATTAGTTTTATTTGAAAGCGCAGTAACTGGGGCATCCACAGTAATACCCACACTTACCCTATTGTTTCTAATTTTGGATAGAGTTGTGTTTGTTTTTGTAGAAAAGTAATGAGAAATTGCTTTAGAAAATATTTAGAGATATTTTTTAAAACTTCTGATTGGAGTATTTTTCGATGTTGTATTTACAGATCTTGGCTGGGTCGGTTAAGGAACGAAAAGCAGCCGTTTTTGACAATTACTTCTTTGGAACTTCCTGAATGTTCGGTTCCTCTGATAGATTCTGAATCCAGTGCCCGCTGCAAAAGAATTGATCAGAATGTCAGCGATAAAGACGAAATCCTGGAGGGATTTCTGGAGAAGGTCGTCGAAGTCAACAAGGAACGCGAAAAGGAAAAATGCGTTGTGAGTGATGAACCTGTTAAGAAAGTTCGCAAAGCTCGAAAACAAGGCATTGAATTGTTAGCGTGCACGAAAGGCCCAGCAACCCTCGAAGAATGCACGAGAAATATCGTTGAAGGTATACGTCTTTGCTAAAGTTATTCGAAGAAAATAAAAATTCTTAATATAAATAAACTTTATTTCTTTCTTCTAAATTCAGAAACCCCAAATGCATTTTCAACTAAAAATCTTAAATTATTCTATTTGTCAAAGGGATCTGTCACTTTTAATTAGTATATTTTTGATTTTTTTGACATTTTCCAAAAATGTTATTTTTTTTATTCTCTATACTTTTCTGAAAATTTTCAGGTCAATCTGATTTTTCTTTCTTGAAAAATAAATAAAATCAAAGGTTACTACGATTCACGAATAAGACGCTTTTAGCGAAAATTATCTTTTTACACTTAATAGTTTGTTTATTCATTTAGTAATATTTCTGAATTATATGAAAAATAGATTTAGTAACACTATATTGGCTGCTTGCCTATAGGTAACTTTACTTTAAACTTATTATCCATATTTTTGGGTATTTATATATATTTACTCTAGCTAACATAATAACTACAAATTTTTTTTTGTATATTTTGGGATATTTTTATTTATTTTTTTATTTTATTTTATTTGTAAGTTTTTTCCAGTTATTTTACCTTATCTTTCATTCCCAGAAAGTTGCTACACATTGTAAGGAACAAAATAAAAAAGAATGATGATAATTGGTTTAAAAACAAAAAACTTATTCAGGGTCAAAAAATGAGTTGGTTTCATTTATACACAAAATTGTTTCTACAGAAAGTGTTTTTTACAGAATACATAAAGATCTGTAATAATTAGAAACCAAAATCGGAAAATATCTTTCGAATTTTGGTTCCCGATTTTAAACTAAATCTTTGTATTTTCTGTAAAAAACACTTTCTGTAAAAAAAATTGTTTATAAATGAAACCGACTCTAAAAAATACCAAAAAAATGTTCAAAAGACTCAAAAGTTTTCGTTTAAAAATACATGAAGGTGCTCGAATTTTCAAAAAACCCCAAAACCTTTGTAAATAAAGGTACCAAACATAAAAAAAATTATATGGAAGGTCTAAACTCAAAAAATAAAAATATTGAAGGTGGCGGATCCCATTAAGAACAGTATTATTTTTAAATTATTCATAAATTCATAATTTAAACAAATTATTCCTTTTGGAACGAGTCTTGAAAGTTGAATTAATTTCAATTTTGTAATATTGTTCCCATTCCTCTACTTGCACTCGTGTTACTTTAGTTGCATATGCACAGGCGCTTCAATCTCTACGCCTGTTAAAAAGCAACCTGAACAAATCCTAGATAACTTAGAAAACTAGAAACCATCACAAATGTTTTCAAACAAGTATTAATGTCGATACCAATAAAAAAAAATTTTTTAATCATCAGCAAAAAATATTTCCGAATGTTACATTTTGTGCCAAACCACACAAAGAATCAACATTTTTAACACTCTAACCAATTATATAAATTCTTCCAGCAGAAATTCTATAGATTAAATAGCATTTATTTTCAGTGTATTATAAATTAATTTTTAATTTAAATACTCGTAACAGATACTTTTTTCTGCAAGAGCGATTTCCAGAAATTCATAACATTTATTTGTTTTTTAATTTCAGGTCCAGGAAAAATCAAGCCGTTTGAGGATGAGGATACCGACTGCATCTGCTCTAAAATTTCGGAGAATTTGCGCATTAACATACGCAAAAAAACCGAGGTAACGAGACTGCCTCGCGATCCCAGTCCGGAAGTGACTCACACGATTCACATTGCGATGAAATACCACGGGCAGCCAGATTGTGATCACATCGATGAGAACGAAATTGAAGATACAAGCAAATCAACTTCAGGCAAAATGAAAAAAAATACTGAGAATCAATTCTTCAAGTTAGATGAAGGAATTAAGGAAAACTTATGCTCCGGTGTGAACGTTGCTCTTGATTTTACCCTTAATTGCAACAGTGTACAATTGAATTCAAGGGATGTTACATTAAGAGCTGTAATGAAAAACCAACAAACTCAAAGTGATTCTGAATAAAAAATTGCTCTCTAGAAACTTCCCTAGAAATGGAAATGAGAATTACTTGATTCAGTAATTGTTTAAATTTTATGAAAATAACTTTATTTGGATGATGTGTAATTATAATAAATAATTAAGGAAGAATTGAATACCTTTGGATGGAAATAAATTATCATTAAATTTAAGAGTCAATATTTCCTAAATATCAAAATTGATCCTGAATTTATTGAATTTCTACTCGAAATTAGTTAATTATTACTAACTAGAGTATCAAAAAGACAGGAATCAAATTATTCAATTTTCTCTCAAAATGAGTCAATTGTTACTAATTGCTGCAGAAAAAATAAACTATTGAGTTAAGTGATTTTATGTTGAAATTAAGGTAGTTTTCATCCACGAAAATTAGACCTCAGGCAAAAATAGATCATTTTGCTTTCAAGAATAGCAATATTATTATTCAAGGGCTAATTTGAATGAGAAAAGATTATTTTTCATGAAAAAAATTTGAAACACAAAAAATAATGTTATTAATAAATTTTATTTTTGCCCAAACTTATTTTCTTATCGCTTCTTACCAAATTTTAAAAAATTATGCGATTCCAATAAATCATGAATCATTTTTTCAGAAAAATGATTTCCCATGACTTCACCGTTTCTGATTTTTCAAAATAAATTCTTTAAAGGCTGAAACGATTAAAAAAACATTTTCCAAAACGAAATTTTTATAAACAAATTGCTGAATTTGATAATAATTTATTCTTTTCGAAAATTGGAAATGGTTAAGTTGTAGGGAATCTTTTTCTTGAAGAAGTGATTTGTAACTTATTGAAATCGCATAATTTTTTAAAATTTGGTAAAAAGCGAAAAGAAAAAAAGTTGGGGCAAAAATAAAATTTATTAATAAAATTATTTTTGCGTATTTAAAATTTTTTTCATGGAAATTAATCTTTTCACTTTCAAAATAGCCCTTTAATAATAATATTGCTATTTTTGAAAGTAAAATTATCTATTTTTGCCTGAGGTCTAATTTTCGTGGATCAACGACCTTGACACATGAGTCAATCAATTAAACAAAACATCACTTAATTCTAATTGACATTAAGTAGAATTTCATCAATGTTTCTTACACAGGATCATTTAGAATTGATTGAAATATCAATAAATTCAGATTGAAGATTTATTAATTTTTATTATTTGCTGTTAAAAAAATTGTCTATTTGAGTGTTGAAATTGATGTGACTAATTCATACATATAATACATACGCGTACATATGCATACATAATTCAACATATTTGCAAGTTTGATTATCGAAAATGAACGTGGCTTGAATTACGTGAATAAAAATTTCGTCAAAGTTAGTGGTCATTTGGTGAGATATCCTATTAATTAACATCGCTAATAAATCTTAAAATAGCGGTGGAAAAAATTGGCGGTTCGGCTTTGCGAATAAGAGGCGAAAATATCGGTCGAGTTTTGCTGATCGTGAGTGTGTGTGCGACACGAAGTCTAGTCCGCTCGAGAAGGATAGAGAGAAGTTGACCGGGTTTCTTCTCTCTTCCACTTCTGGGTCCACTGGACCAACTCCTCCTCCCCACATACCCCCTTCTCGACGCCACCCTCACTCAAAGTATTTTTATTTTGTCTGTGCAGTATACGTCGCGCTCATACAACTTCTGCTCTCGTCTAAGGGCGAAAATGGTTCATGGCCATTTTTGGACGTCGTTTTCGCAGCTCGGACTTTTAATTTCACGTCTTATTTTTCGATTAGTTGATCTGAGATTTATTTTCGAATTCATGCATCTTTTTAATGAGCTAACATTTTTACTAGTTTTGGTTTTGTTGTTCCAGAGATTTATAGATGTCATTTTTTCCTTTTTTAAATTTGTAATACTCAGAAATCCGATGTTGGATTATTATAAGAATTAATAAAAAATGGAGATGAAAATAGTTTAGAAAAATCGGAATTGTGTTGAACATCTTCAGTTATGAAAATTTAATTCTTTAAATCTGAGTTAGTTGAATTTTACTGAAAATTTGAGATAAATTTAGTGAAATTTCAGGGATTTAAATTTTTAGAAGCGAATCACTAATCCCGGCTTAATTTTACTGATTTAGACTCAAAAGTACCTTATTTTTATCCAACTAGGTAAACTAATATTAATTTCTCGAAATTTGTAAGGATAGAGTCACTGAGTTTGTTAGAAGTGTAGATTTTTAGTTCACACTGTTTGTGATCGTTTGATCATTTTTTTAACCTCTTTCTTCGCGAAACATCTTACCGGATATATTTGAGGAATTCACTGATCGGACCAGTGGAAGTAGATACGAAATAAAAAAATTGCCAAGTAGAACAAAAATCAAGTCTAGAAATACGTCCACTGGCAAAAATTAGGCCTCAGATAAAAATAGATAATTTTGCTTTCAAGAATAGCAATGTTATTATTCAAGAAAGAATTTAAAAAAGAAAAGATTATTTTCCATAAAAAAAATGTGGAACACAGAAAAATAAGTTTATAATTAAATTTTATTTTTTTCCAAACTTTTTTCTCATCGCTTGAAGCCAAATTCAAAAAAATGATTCGATTTTAATAAATTATGGGTCACTTTTTCAGGAAAAAGATTCTCTGCAACTTGAGATTCTCCAATTTTTGAAAATAAATTCTTCACTGGTTGAAGCCATTAAAAAACAATTTTCCAAAACAACATTTTTATAATCTTTTTTCTAAAAAAATGATCCGTAATTTATTATAATCACATCATTTTTTAAAATTTGGCTTAAAGCAATAAGAAAAAAGATTGAGCAAAAATAAAATTTATTAAAAAAAATTATTTTTTCATGGTTCTAATTTTATTCTTGGAAAATAATATCTTTCCTATTATAAATGATCCCTTCAGTAATAATAAAAACAAGAATTTCATTATTGCTTTGAAAATTGTATCAAAAAAAATTTTAAACTTTAATGGCTTGGATTTTAAGAGTAGAAGAAAAAGAAGACAAAGGTTTAATTTTAAAAGAAGCCTGATTTTTTTACTAAGGTTTTCTCAGATTACAAATATTCCTCTATTTAGAAAAATCGTGTCCTATTTCGTGAGATCAATTTCACGTCATAGGTCCATCTAAATCATACTTAAATTCCTTAGATAGAAAAGAGCAGATCTTCTTTCAAACTATTCCATTGAGGAAAGATCTGAAAAAGATGTATTTACTTTCCAACAAAGTATATAATTATTCCTTGATGCTTGAATTTGGATCTTGTTAAATTTATTAAATAGTTTCTCAAGAGTGTTTCCCTTCACTGTGTATTTGCAAGATACAATTTTCGCAAAGGTGTGGAGCCTTTCGTGCTGTGAATTACTCTGAGAATCGTTTATTAATTGATATCTTCTCAGGAAGATTCCAGTTAACGAGAAAATAATCGTGCATGTGCGTGGTTTATAAGGATTATATTTAGCCACACGGCATCTTATATCCTATCTTTAGGATTCTTTGGCAATTATTTTCATTCCTATATTATAAGATTATTATTCAGAGCAATTGGACTTCGTCGATGTTTTAGAAAATAGAAAAGTTTCATCAAAAGCTTTAATCATTTCAATTTCAAATAATTTTGTTTTGCAAATCTTAATAAGCTACGGATTACAACAAAAGCAATGAAACCTTGTTTGTTTATTGTGATTGAAATTTACCTGATTTACAGTGCTTATATTTCTATTATAATTGTTCCCATAATTATATATTTAAATAAGTTTTATTTTTAGTTTTTTCTTACTAAGATTAGGAAATTGGGGATTTTCTAAATAAATGATCCTTTTCTAATTTTTAAATCATTGACACCTCAGAAGATTTGGTGAAAATACTCGATGGTCTAAAAAATTAATTAAAATCCGCCATGATCAATACGTTCCAGTAATCGAACACTGAGAGATCAAAGCGTGTTATTTTAAAAAAAGTATGTCACAAAAAAGTGTGGTTTCGTCGAGAAACGAATGAGAAAGAAGTTGAAGAACCCAGAGTGCCTGCCTTAGTGGACGAATTCCAAACATCTTTAGATTCAACGTTGGAATTAATTACATTCATTAATGAACTTTCTCATGAATGACTTAGGGTGGGTCTGAGTTTAAGGACGCGTCACGCTTTGTGAATTATTGTTGTCAATTGACAGACAATTCAAAGACGTGTATTAACAAACTCGATCGCTTGGCCACACAGGAAGACTTCTATCACCGCTGATTTAGCTTCATTAGAATTTTTATTAATAATTTCACTAATTGTCATTTGGGGAATTAATTGAGCAAGTCTGGGAATCAGCGGGCGCAATTTAAATGCACCGCTTTGGCGTGTCAAGGCCGATTGTCTGAATCAACGAATTAAGATCTTATCTTGGAATATAGACGAGAAAAAAAGAGACATTAGGAATTCTGGCCTCTTAACTGGAAATGTAGAAATTGCTTCTAATTAATTAAGAACCATCACCAGATTTTTTTGAAAAGTGAAATTTATCTTCTACCAAAATAGAAATCTGTAAATATTCACGGAGATAAATTGTTCGAGAAACTTTACTCAACTTTTAGCAAAGTTGGAACAAATGGTTGAGTTTGAAATTTTTGCCACTGACTATTGTTATAATAATTTGTGACATACAAAATGTTAAAGAATGCATCAGAGTTCGGTAAATTTTTAAAAAATAGAGTAAAGTTTCAAAACGTAAGTCATATATTGTTGTAATAATTTGTAATATACAAAATGTTAAAGAATGCATCAGAGTTCGGCAAATTCTTAAAAAATAGAGTAAAGTTTAGAAATGTACGTCACAAATTATTAAAATAATATTAAATAATCTCCAACTTGTTTATACGTCTCAACTTTGCTCAAAAGGTAGTTAAAGTTTATCAAACTATTTTTCTTCGGGTTCAATTAAATTATATATCCTTATTTAACTAGGCCTTCAAAATTCATTTATAAAATTTGTGTGTTAATTGATTTTGAAAGAGGAGCATTTTTGATAAGGAATGTTTGTCTGTTTCCTTGCAGCTTTAGTTGGGAATAAAGATAGTCTCTGATTGGTGGAGCCAAAGGAAACGAATGGAATGCAGTTCTTCAGACTCAGAGACTGAAAACCGGGCATGATCCTGCAACGATAAGGAGCCTGCTTTAGAGTTTAGGACAACCTTCTCAGAGTATTACTTGCATCAACTTAATCCTGGTTGAAATCCGTTTTATACTATTTTATTTACACATATACAAATGAGGTCAGTCGAAAGATAGCTTTTTAACTCTTTCTAAATTATTTTCATATTAAAATATCTCAATTCTGTAAGCTAAATTTTGAAGTTATATCACAAGGGCAGATAAAAAATATAGCATTTTGAGAAGAACGGACCAAAAACACGAAAATTTGTTTTTTTGGCAATTTCTGAGCTACTGTAAAAAAACTTGGTTTTAAGTTCCGGATTGGAAATATTTTCATCCGTTTCATTCCACCCTATTCCGAAATGTGTTTTCGAATCAATCTCAGCCAACAAAAATCAATTTGAAATTCAGATAAATCTTCTTCATCTTAATCCGATTCAATCCAAACTCAGCAGAAGATAATTTTAAACCAAATCAATCTGTCAATTTTTTTTTCAAAAATTCAAAATATGTCGATCAGATGGGATTTGGATTGATTCGGTTTGATCTTCGGAATGCACAAATTGAGATGGATTAAAAAATTGGTTCAGATGGGACGGATTGACTCGGTTTGAAAAGTTGATTCAAATGGAATTCGGATTGATTCGGTTTGAACTTTTTTGGATAGGGTGGGTTTATTCGGTTTAAAAAGTCGGTTTTACATATTGTTCTGATGATTTTTTCCAATTAGGCCAAAAATATGACAGTTACAGTATTTTGAAATTTGAAAAAAATCAATAAATAAATGCCATTTTCCAGTCAAATTATGCGAGATACAAATAACTGTTATGACGCAGAATTGATAACTCGAGATTCATCTACAAATTTCAATTTAAAAACATTTTAAAAGATGTATATTTCATTTTTGATTTCGAAAAATACTATTAAATCTAAAAAATTCCGTCTTGCAACCAAAATATGCGAGATATAGAAAAAATGTCAGAATGAAAAATTGTTTGCTGAAATGAGATCTACAAATTTTAATTCGCACATTTTTAAAAAAGATGTGAATTTTTCGTTTCAATTATAAAAATAAGGTTGAAAATGAAAAATCCTATTTTCAAACTAAACTACGCGAGATACGAGTTAAATGTTAAAATATGAAATTATTTGCTCGCAAGAAAGGTTTAACTTCTGACTGTTAATAATTACAATTAATAATAATTATGTTAGCAAGAATGTGATTAAAATATAACAGTAGTTTAATTATATTTTTGTGATTTCCAATAAGAATAAGTATATAAAGTCCTATTTCTTCTCAGCATTCGTTCGAATGGTCTGAACTCCAGACACTTTCTGTATCGTCATCATCAGATTCATCGTTAGTTTCATGTTCAATATACTTCTTATAGGAAGAAATTCTTGTAAATAAAATTATCTGTGGTGTAGAATCCACGTTCATTTTATAAGCGATTCCTACAAGATTGGATCCTATAGTTAGAGGAGCACCACCAAATACCTAAAAAATCAAAAAATTTGCATATAAAACTTGCTTTAGAATAGCAGTGACAGATGAAGGTAACCAATTTTTATTGATTGGAGCTCTGTTATAATTTTAGAAAAACATAATTTTATTGTTAATAATCCCTTGAAGTCTGAAGTCAATACAGTGATTATAACAAGCATTCGAACTAGGAAAAATAATTGGTTTATTTAAACGAAATTTGGTTAGATCAGCGAAAGGATTTGCTTATTACACGTTTGATCAAATTTTTCAAAGAATACATTCAAAAAATTTTTTTTATTCAACCAAACATGTTGTGTTCGATCAGAACTTTCAGTTAATAAAAATTGGTAATTGTACAAATTTCTGTTACTTTAGATAAAATCACTGCGATATAACGGAGCTCATTATCGTTCTAGAAAAAAACACAGGAAAAACAAAGTGTAATACATTCTGTGAAAAAAGTACCGGGGATTGATCATTCAAAAAGCCCGCTTAAAGAGATTGTCAAAAGCCTTTTTGAGGCTAAGTTGGCAGCACTGTCCTTTATATTGAAGTGGAGTTCGAGCACGATCTGTCATTTAGTTCACAGTGGATCCACTCATATAGGTGAAAAGGGAAACGAATTATAGTTTTTGCTATCAACAAGTGGTGGCGCTATTGTCGCTACCGATGTTCTTTTTAACCTGTTGTAACCACAGTAACCATAGTTTGATATTCTTTTGATAAAATCAGATGGTATAAATCATTGATTCATGTTTAAAAATTTCAGCTCTTTAGAATATACCTAATAAGAAGGTGGGCATTGAATGGCATTAAAATGTCAATGTATGGAAAGAAATGGAATCGAGGAAGAAACTTTTAAATGCATTTTAATTCCTAGGAATTAAAAGGCATTCAAAAGTTTCATTCTCGAGTCCGTTTTTTTCCAGATTTTGACATTTCAATGTTATTTAATGCCCATCTTCTTAATAGCTTTCTGGTTGCGAGGTACGGGGGTTTCGTTTGCATCGATATTAGTTATTGTTATCATAACTTGGCGGCGCTGATGCTCATTTTCACTTTTTTAAGTACCCTCCTAAAATACAAGGTAGTGGACGTACTGTGAATTAGTTTTTCACAGTGCTTGATGTTGTCAGTTTGTTTCAAGTGTATTTCGCGATTTTTCCAATGGATAAAAATATCGAACAAAGAATTTTTTTTAAATTTTGCATTGCAAATTGAATTTTGTGTGCGGAATCGCTGAAAATGTTATAGAAGGCTTACGGTGAATCGATTTTATTAAAAACACGTGCATATGAGTGATACAGTGCATTCAAAAGTGGTCGAGGTGTGGTGGAAGATTTGCCTCGCTCTGTTCGGCCATCAAAGTCTTCAACTGAAGTTAAGATCACTAAAGTGTAGGAAATCGTGACTAAAAATCGTCATTTAAGTTTAAGAGAGATAGCCGCTGAACTTTCTGTGTCTCACGAATCAATTCGTACCGTTTTAAACGATTTTTTGGGCATGAAACGCGTTGCTGCTCGACTAGTTTGGAAAGACCTGAGTTTTCTTCAGAAACTCAATCGCGTAAATCAACGAATATCATCGAACAACCACCGTATTCACTTGATATGGCTCCGGCCAACGTTTTTCTCTTTCCAAAACTCAAATTACCACTTCAAGGCACCCATTTCCTGTCGATAGAAGACATAGAAGAGAATTCGCGGCTAGAACTAAAGTCGATTCCAGAAAATGCGTTTAAAAAATGTTTTGATGATTGGATTATTCGTTGGCATAAGTGTATTATTTCAGGAGGGACCTACTTTGAAGGTGATAAAACAAATTTCGATGAATAATAAATAGTTTGTGTTTTATTGACCAATTCCCGGTACTTTTTAGACAGAATGTAAATGTCGCGTGTAGTTTTCTAGAGGTTTTATCGAATAAGGTTGTTGACATTTTTACATCTTGCACGCAAAAAAGAAAATGCTGGTGATCAGCAATCGATTGCTGTTTATCAGTACGCCGGTCGGTCAGCAACGGCAGTTGCTGTTGAGCAGCATTTTTGTACTGCGGCTCAGTTCGTGCATATACTAAAGGCCAGTTCTAAGCCCAAAAGCATCGCTAGTCACTGCGAGTCAGTAAAAAAATACTGCTCAGCAGCAACTCGCATTCTGATGTAAAGAAAGTCGATACCTTTAATAACAACTACTATTCACTGGCGTGGAGTACGCGTTTTAACTGAACCAAAGCATTTGAATTCCTCCTTTTCAGTGATTCAGTCACTGAGTATGAGAAACAAAGTACTCAGGGTAAGTATTATTTATTTCGCAATATTGTCAACTCTTATTGCTGAGCACAGGTATCAAGGCTTCTAGTATTCAGCACACCTTTTACTGAGTTCCAGAAATAAACGATTAGTAAACTAAAATATATGATCCATATAATTTCTTATGGGATTTCGAAACCATGCGAGCGATAGTGTAGTTGATAAGATGCCAGTGTTTCAAGCTGGCGATGCAGGTTTAAACTTCAGCGGAGGTAACTGATTGATGTAATTTATGGATTTTTTCAGGGTAAAAATGTAAGAAGGCCTACGTGCGTGTGATAAAAAGGTGTACAAAAGTGTAAACGGCAAAAATGCAAACGAAAAAAAAGAAAAAAAATTTTTCATTTCAATTTTCATAATATTGATTTTTCCATTTTGATTTTCATACTGAGTTTCAGTATTCAGAGAGCTGCGTCTCGTCTAACGAAACACTGCTCATCAGTAACTCGGGTGCTGCGTTACGACGAGCGAGTTGTTGCTAGGCAGCAGTCAGCTTGCTGTATTGTAGAAATTTACAATACTTCTATTTAGAATCGGAGTTACTATACATCAGCAGTTTTCCTTGCGAAAGCAAAATTAAGCATCTCAGTTGCTGCTGAGTAGCACGAAAATGCTAATCACCAGCATTTTTTTTGGGTGCTAAAGTGTTGCTACATCAATTCTAGTGTTAAATAACACGCCTTGGATAAAATATTTTTTCTCATGCATGCACAGAAATGGCCACTTTTGTTTCATGAAACGCGGGAAGAAAATCCCCTTTTTGGGGTACACATGAAAAATGCGGGAGTTATCAATAATTCCCGTGGGAATTTCAATTACTCCCGCTTATGGAGGAACAATTGCGTGATTTGCCTTAGCACCGTGAATTTTTTGTTATTTTTTGCTCCGTCAAGTGTCGCCATCTAACGGACCAAAAGGTAAGTTCGTGGCCAAAACTTGAAAGTATAGGCATCCAACTTCATCGTTGTGATAACCTACAATTGGTGCAAAATTGTTTATGTCGAATATTCTGACTGACATTTTTCGTGTGAAAAGTTTCACGCAAAAAAAGTGTCCGTTTCTGTACATGCATGAGAAAAAATAATGTATGCTACACGAGAGGAACACGATGATTCTCACTCGTGTTTTTGCACCCTCGCTTCGCTCGTGCGCAACTTCACACTCGTCAGAATCATTCTTTTTCTCCCTTGTAGCATAAATATCTATTGCGGGTTATTTTAACACCAGATTCAGGGTCAAAATAACACTTTATTTTTTCTGTGAAACTTTCTTACAGGAATTATTCTAAACCTACACTGAGAGAAAGTATTAGTCGTGGTTACCTATTTTTTTTTTGTAAAAAAGGGTCACAAGTATGTTTTTTAGTCTGTATCATCTAAGTACCTTAGTTCTTACAGCAATATTAACTGAGTAGCAATGATTAAAATTTTTAGTAAAACTTACAAAATCCGATTAGTCGGTCCGTTTTGTAGCCGAGACTTTTTTCATGCATTCCCACATTGTATCGAGCTTATAATAGATGTTACCAATACTATTATTTGTCCAGTGTAGTTATTTCAAATATATATATTATTTCGACATAACGGAGAAAAGTTGTATCAAAAACTATTCCAATATCTTAATTAGAAACTGATTAATTTTTTTCATCCGTACATGATTAAAATAGTAATTGCAACATTGAAAAAAATGTTAAATTTACCATTCTATCTATTTTATTTTTGTTAATGTCGATGGGAACTTTCTTAGGTTAGAATTGTTTAGGAGAAAAACTTTTTTAATTATTGTTTTTCAAAATGTAACAAAGGATGATAATTGTTGAGAGGTTTTTCATCAAAAAGTGCACAACAGTTTACAATTATACTTTAAAATTACCATGATTTAATTCTTCTCATTTTGATGAAGAACAAAAACAAAATTTTAAGAAATCAATATATGTAACGATTTCAAAACGATTCAAAACAGTTGATAAGCAGGTGAAATCTAATTCGTCTGTAAAATGATTTCTTGAAATTTACTATTACCAACGAATTGCAAGTCATGTTTACACACGAAATATTGCATATGGAAATAAAATATTTACATTCCTCAAAATAAATGAATTTGATCAATTTTACAAAAAAAAAAAAATAGTAGCATTTACAAAATTTTTAGTACTGCTTAATAAAAATATATAGTTGTGACCTTTTAGTCAGCACAACTAATACGTTTTCTCTCAGTGTATGTACATACCAGTTCGGGGTTATCTAATGTGTGTCGATAATTAATTATTTGTCCACAAAACTGAGAATGATCAAGTGGGTGTCCATCCAAGTGCGCACATTCATCGTTAGAAAGTATTAAGATCCACACCAACCTGAGAATTGTATATGTATGCAATTTATGATGCGAAATTCATCTCTACATAAGATACATAACACGTGGATCAATAAGTCCCGGGACTAACTAGGAAAAACACACTTTTTCAATACCTTTCTTGTAGAACGATTTATCTTTGGCCTCGAAATAAGCGTTCGTTTAGGTGATGACTTTCTCGTTGGAGTAGAATCTCTTTCCTTGGAGCATTTTTTTGAGGTCTGCAAACAGGTAGTAGTCGCTGGTGGCCGGATTCGGTGAATATGGTGGGTGCGGAAGCAATTCGAAGCTCAATTCATTCAATTTCGCCATGGTAGCGAGCGACTTGTGACACGGCGCATTGTCTTCGTGAAAGAGCACTTTTTTCTTTTTCATTTGGAGCCGTTTCTCACCGATTTAATTCTTCAATCGCATCAATTGGCCAATGTAACGTTCGCTATTGATCGTCTTACCTTTTTCAAGGTAGTCGATAAACAAAACTCCTTGAGCATCCCAAAATACTGAGGCCATAACTTTACCGGCCCACATTTGCGTTTGTGGCCGCTTTGGACGCTTCTCACCGACTGCAGTCCACTCGGCTGACGACCGCTTTGATTTCGGAGTGTAGTGATGGATCCAGGTTCCGTCCATTGTCACATACCGACGCAAAAAATTCGGTTTATTTTGGTGAAACAACTCTAAACAGCGCTCGGAATCAACGACACGTTGTCGTTTTTGATCCACCGTGAGCAAGCGCGGCACCCACTTTGACAACAGCTTCCTCATAGACAAATGTTCATGCAAAATAGCGTACACACTTACGTATGATTCTTTAAAGTGTCAGTTATCTCACGCAATTTTAATTTACGGTTTTCGAAAACGATTTGGTGGACTTTTTTTGATGGTTTCCGGTGTAACTAACTCATTTGGCCGGCCGGAGCGTTCAGCATCTTCACTGTTTGTACGACTACGTTTAAACTTATCATACCACTGACAAATGGTTGTTATTGATGGAGCAGAGTCCCCGTAGCACTTTTCAAGCCATTGCTGAGCTTGCACTGTGTTTCTTTCATCAAAAGGCAATGGTAAATCAACACACGAAATTGTTTCGAATCCATTGTTTTGAGAATATCAACACTAGCGTCACTTAAATCACTGTAACTCGTGGACTAAACATCAGAATGTCATGAAATTTTAACAGGTATCTTTTGAAGGCTGGTACTCATGAAAAATCATACAGAACTTTTGTTGGCAACGCCATCTATGTGTCAGTCCCGGGACTTATTGATCCACGTGTTAACAGATTAACCACCTGACTATCAGAGAAAATTTCGAGGTTTTCAGTTTCAGCAACTTTTCATTCTATAATAATAATTGGTGTTTGCTAAAATTTTGGAATATGATAAAGGGCATGTTAATACAGGATACGAAATTCCTTTTTGTAATAATTGATGGAAAATTAAGTATCATAACTTAGACGATATTTCAGCGAATAATTTTTGTCCATCAATTCATTCGATGGGAAATCACGGAACCAGCTTATAATGTCCTTTATCATTTATCAAATTCTCACCAAGGAAAAGTTACTATCTGATGAATATTTTAAATAGGGTTTTTTAATAATGCATCTTACTTCACCCGGGCTTGAGAACTAGGTCTGGGAAATATTGTGGGATCATTGCAATCAGTCTCCCATGCTACCATTTTAGTTGAAGTCCCAGGATGGACAACATCTCCTGACATTTTAAGATGATTTGTAGTCGGTAAAACGTTTGCAGTCAACTGAAATAAAATAAAAACTTTTTAATTTAGAATGGGTTCACAGTCTTTAACATATTTTTTGAGATATAGGATCTAGCTTATTATGGTTCAAAAATTTGGTGTCTGGAGTCACTCACGCGTACAACTGCAAAATCGACATCACGTGCTTTGAGGCTGGGATTATCAAAGCTGTTGATCTCTACCCTGTGAATATGATTTATATGTCTCATGAAGTAAACAAATGCAACTATAACTGTGACTCTATTAAAATCAGGTTGTAAGTGTTCAATGCAAGTAGCAGAACTTATGAAAAGTGTAGGAGAAGTTAAGACGCCGAGGCATATGACTACATGCCCGTGATTTAAAGTAACGGTAGAAGGGTTGTTTTCAGAAATCCAGATTCTGTCTTGAAGGAACATTCGCAATGCCTCATCGGTATCTGTAAAATATCATATTTATGAAATATTAGGACAGTCGTCGTGCGATTTATTCAGGATCATTATCTAGATATTTATATATGTGACAAACATCTTACATATTCAGTTTCAATATCTTAATATTCAGCTGTATTTTCTGAGATATTCATATTAGTCTATTTCGATACTTTAGATAGTTCAGATATTACAACTGAATTTTTCTCTATTAATATTAAACGAATAAATAGTATTCATATGAAATTTCTAATACCTTAACATTACTACAAAAAAACATCATTACATACGCTCAATATAGTCTAAGGATTAATTAAGTTTCAAACTTTATTAAATTAAAATGAAATTTAAACATTTTAAAACAATAATCAATTCCACAAATAACTATAAACTTTTAATACAATTATAAATTGGCTGAAATGGCGATTTTCTTGGCAATCATTTTTTAATTTATAAATGATATATAAATTCCTTATAATTTGAAATAATTTTTTAAAAATATAAAGTTTTGAAAATCTTTTAAAAAAAAAACTTTTCAGAAAACTTTGAATTTACTGAGTCGGTAATTATTAATTATTTTATTTCACTTTAAAACAGGAAATTATTTCAGTCTATTCGGTTTCTATTGGCGAAAATTTTACGATCTTGCCTGTTTGGCATTTCCGAAAATTTCATTCTGATTTTCTGATGTTTTATTTTTGAATGGAAAAACATTGTTATCAATAAGAATAACATATTGAGGAAAAGGTTATTCTTTTCTAAGTTTGTTTCACTCATCCTTAGGTAAATAATATGGGGTTTTTATGTATATTCCTTTATGTAATTTACCATGTAAAAAAAATGAAAAATGAATTGTAGAATTGGAAATTAAGAATATTTCCAAAATGTATCCCCTTTAAGGTCTTTACAGAATAGGATTTTAGGATCCGATGTAACATCGTCATGACATGAACATAGAGTTTACATCGTGCGCGAGCATCTATTGCCAACTGCAGCAGAACTTTTATCGCGTTCGCATTCCCGTTGCGGGAATAACGGAATAAAAGTTCTGCAGTTAGAAATAGATGCTCGCGCATGACGTAAACTCTATGTTCATGTCATGTCGATGTTACGTTCGTTCCTAAAATCCTATTCTGTAAAGACGTTTACAGTTTTGTTTACGTGCATATTTGAACATATGTTTACCCTAGATACTCTGAAAAACACAATATACTACAAGGTATGCGCGCTTTTCTGATACGATTTTTGAAACTGACAAGAATTTTTCAAAATATTAAACACAAATATTTTTGTTGTTTTCACAGTTTTAGTAAAATAAAAGGTTTTTAATATAGCCCACTAGAACTATATTCGCTCAAGCTCGGCTGTTTCTTATGTGTATATAAAAAAAACTAGGTTGATAGTTTATATAATATGTAATGACAATTACCATTTGAAAATGCAACAGGTAAAAAGGTACAAAATACTGTAGCAACCAGGTTATACATTTTGATTGAACTGAAATTTCTGTGAGAAATTTGTTCAGTAGTTATGTAAGTACACGTTATTTACTCGTTGATAACAACTATACAGATTCCAAGATAATTTAATCATTGACGCCATCTATTGAATTTTCTAAAATTGTTTTTTTTATGGTAATTTAAACAAACTGTCGTTAAATGTAAAACTTTGTAAACAGAAGATAATTTCCAAGATATGAAGAGCAAAATATAAGATAAATTTAGGTCTGAAAACAACATGTGGTGAAATATCACAAGCGCTACAAATTGAACTGTATACAGTTTATATATAACTTCCAAAATTTAACATGTAGCGATCATATAACGTGTAATACTTTGTATAATTGAATGTGTTAGATTAAGAAATTTGTGAGTCATATGTATCTATAAGTTAGGATGTTAAGTTCATTGAATACATCGTGTACTAGCAATAATCGTAATTATAAAATTTATCAGGTAGAATGTTAACAAAAAAGCTGAAATGAATGAGACAGAAATTTTCTTTCTTTCTTTCTTTAAACTGAATGGGAGATATTACATGTTGAAATGATGATATTGCTAAAGCGTTCAGTGCACTTTCCCGTCCAGTATTGGAATTTCTTCTTTACTTGACGTATTTTTTCCCATAATTTTGACAAAATTTACTCTAAATATTCCGAAAGCGATTTTTTACATTAAGCCAATACCTTCTTATATGATGAGAATGTAAAAAATTCATCAAATTCCTAAATATTCCAGATTCTGAGCCCATAAAAAGGTTTAGTTTTTTCTTTCAAGAAAGTGAATTAAGGTGGTTGATCCACGAAAATTAGTCCTCAGACAAAAATAGATAATTTTGCTTTCAAGAATAGCAATATTATTATTGAAGGGCTATTTTCGAAGAGAAAAGATTAATTTCCATGAAAATAATTTGAAATACAGAAAAATAATTTTATTAATAAATGTTATTTTTGCCCCAACTTTTTTTCTTCTTGCTTCTTGCCAAATTTTAAAAAATTATGCGATTTTAATAAATTACAAATCTCTCTTTCAAGAAAAAGATTCCCTACAACTTAACCATTTTCAATTTTCGAAAATGAATAAATTATTATCAAATTCAGTAGATTGTTTATAAAAATGTCGTTTTGGAAAATGTTTTTTTAATGCTTTTAGCCATTAAAGAATTTAATTTTAAAAATCAGAAACGGTGAAGTTGTGGGAAATCTTTTCTCTGAAAAAATGATTCATGAGTTATTAGAATCGCATTATTTTTTAAAATTTGGCAAGAAGCAAGAAGAAAAAAAGTTGGGTCAAAAATAAAATTTATTAATAAAATTATTTTTCTCTGTTCTAAATTTTTTTCATGTAAAATAATCTTTTCTCTTTAAAGATAGCCCTTCAATAATAATATTGTTATTCTTGAAAGCAAAATTATCTATTTTTGCCTGAGGTCTATTTTTCGTGGATGAAAACTACCTTAATATAATCGGATAAAAATTCAAGTTTGAAAAATAAATTAATTTCCTC
Source organism: Diplolepis rosae (assembly GCA_030998225.1). Classification (NCBI taxonomy): domain Eukaryota; kingdom Metazoa; phylum Arthropoda; class Insecta; order Hymenoptera; family Diplolepididae; genus Diplolepis; species Diplolepis rosae. Next base: position 29,685,894 of record JAPYXD010000710.1, on the reverse strand, counting down.
TATAGCTTTGTCCTAATTGGTTCAAAATTATTCTGATCTCTGCACGTGGTGTATACGTAAGTTAAAAACTCTTTCCTAATTAGTTTTATCCAGGAAAATATTTTCATTATCCAAGATTATGATAGTTTTAACATTCTAATATGATCTACTGTAATAAAATCCTTTTTTTAACTTTCGTCTTCACATTCTTCACTCCAGACACTTTCATTTTCTCTATCAGACCAAATCTCCGTTTCTTCTTTAATTTTTGGCTTAAAGTCGATAATTTTTGTAAAAATCATTAATGTTGGTAAGGGGTTTATGCGAATAAAGTTGGCAATTCCTACAAGTTTGGATCTTAGAATTAGAGGAGCACCATCTCCTATCTGAAATTACGAGAAAATGTACATATCTACACTGAGAAAAAAATGCTATTGAATCAATAAAATTTCTGCCAAAAGCATGTATATCATGAATTCAAATCAATATGCTATTGAATTGCCAAAATATTTATTGGTTTTTGAAGTATATTTTTATTAACTGATAGTAAACATACTTTTAGCAGAAATCCTACAGATTCAATTACATTTTTTTCTCAGTGTAACTTGCTTAAAGGTAGCACTAACAGGTAAACACGAACGTTTTATCCATTGACGCACAATTAATTGTTTGGAAAACACGTTTTAATTGTGATAAGCCTAGAACGATAGTGATGGCTACTTAAGTTAATTTAAATAATAATAGTTTTTTGAGGTTTAAGACTTATACACTGACGATAAAAAAATTACATTCAACTTTTTTCCTACATTGAAAAGGTCTAGAAATTAGAAATTAACTTCCACATATAAAAACTAGTTCTTATTTCCAAAAAATGCTTGATATTAATTATTATTGCAAAAATATTTATCGAAGGGCAGTTTTATAGTTTTTAGAAACTTATGCTTTGTAAAGTGCGATGTACTTAATTTCACTATCGTTGCAGAATTGAAATTGCCTGATATGATATCTTTTAAATAGATGTACATACTATAGTGAGTAGGTCGGACATTCTGTAATTGAAATTTGCAAGTCTTGCACATAACAGAGAATCATCAATCGGACGATGAACTTCATCCTGGCACATTTGGTTAGTAATTATTGAGACGTATAAACCCCTTAAAATTGTATAAGTATGAAATTAATAATGCTGTGTCCGTTAAATGTCAGTATCTGGTTGCAGTTCCGTTACTACAGAGATTTTAAATTTAAAAAAAATGTATTTGATACTCTCTTGGAAGGAAAAAAATATAAATCCTGCAGAAAGTATAGTTAAAAGCTGCAAGTGATTTTTTCTTGAATCAAATAATTTAAAAAACTCTTATAAAGGCACATAATTAATTAAAACGGAACATCCAACTGCAATTTTCAACTGACGTTTTTATGAGAAACTTTATGTCCGTGGATTATTTTCCCCGGGAGAACAACTCCGTATGGGGATTTTGATTCATGAATTTTCAACTGCAATTTTTTAGAATTTAGTTCATAATTATTTGAAATTTGAAATGCTTATTGAAAACAAAAATCAAGAAAGTTGACGGAGAATTTCGTATCAAAAATTTGAGAACTCTTGTGACAAAACTGGAAACGGATGTGGACAGTTAACTGAGCCATGGAATCTCTGTCAACTTTAAATTTTTTCTTACTTTATTGGAACGTGAATATCGGTAAGGTGACGATCTGGAACTTGAACGATACTATCATATACATTTAATGTAGGTAGATCGAACAATTGAACTTCCTCTTCTGACATTGAAACATAATTCACGGTCTCTAAAATTTGAGTCTGCAACTGAAAACAATTCAAATTTTTAAATTGGAGAAAATTATCAATTTTAAAACTATCTTATGTAAAGTAAAATTTACTTAATTTTGGTAAAAAAACTTTAAGGGTGGAATCACTCACGCGAAAGACTGCATAATCAATACACCGTTCTCTCTGGTTGTCATCAACAAAGCTATTGATCACTGGCTCATCAATATAATAATCAGTTTGTTCAGTACAAACAGTTACAAGATTAATATAGATTTCACAAAGCTGATTTGGTAAAAATCGATCAGTAAAATGAGCAGCAGTTATAAAAAACATATTAGAAATTAATGTGCCGAGTCCGAAAGCTGCATAATTTCTGTGATTCAAAGTTACGATGTAGGAGTAGACATTATTTGGAATCCTATTCGTTTCTTGACGAATTGCCTTACTGGTTAGCTGCATTGAATTGAGTTCTGTAAAAAACACATTTTATAAAATCTTTAATAATAAAATTGACAATTAAAACATTTTTTTTGCAACTGCACAATTCAGTAACATTTTATTCCTATTTCGTCGCAGTGCGGAAATCACTAATTATTCCACATAAATTACTTGTACAGAGAAAAACTATCAATAAAAACTAAATCAATAAAAATTTGTCGTCTGTGTTTATTTCCATTCAAAATGAGATATCGAGTTGAAAATTTGTCAAATTAAATCGAATTTTCGAAGGTGGATCTGTTTCTTCATGATCGTTTATAATTATAAAAAAAATTTCTATGAAACAGAGTAATTTTATAATTATACAAACTTATAACCACATGGGCTTATCCTGGTGCATTTTATTTAATTCTACAAATTCCCAACTTGATATCTCATTTTACATAAAAATGGTTCCATACAAACTGAAATGCAGGTGAGGTAAGGATTTAGTCAGATGGCCCGGATTGGCCATGGTCTTAAAATGTTCGATAGAAAAACTAAAGATTATATATAGCTGGTACATTGAGAAACCTTCTGTTGTACTTTTTGTTGAAAACGACACTAGATTTTACTATATGAACGTTACAATGAGGGGCAAAAAGCGAATTTTTAATGATATTTACTAATTTCAATAGTATCTCTTAGCTGCTTGCAGAATTATAAAATATGTTGGAATAAAACATATAACTATTGCATTTATTGTGAAAAAAGGTTTGAAGTATTTTTTAAACTTTGTAGTAAAACAGCAAGCTTGCACTACAGCCATTTACTAATTTTGATAGGAGAAAATAGTAAATTTGTTGGATTAATATCTGTAGAAGACAGCAGTATTTGCAAACAACTGTAGTAAAATCGAGGGACCCTGCGCACTGAATTACTAGTTGGTTAGTAAAATATGCTACAGTTGGAATAGCAAAAAAAGAATCAGACACGTGTCGCGAGCTGTGAAGGGCTTCCTTCACACAAGCCTATACGGAAAAAATTTGTTCTTGAGAAATTCCCGAATTTTTTCCGAAATTGAGGATATTAGAAAAATTCCTTACAAATTAAGGACTTACACCGAAAAAAATTCCTTGTACCCGTATACTATTTTGCCTAGTTAGGACAGGCGCCAACTTTGCAATCCTAGTTGAAGTGACAAAGTTCAAGTTTAGTAAGAAAAACAAAGAAAGCAAGTTGATTTGACGGACAGATCCTTTCAGGCGCATGTATTAAACATAACCAAAAAATAACTTTACGTTTATGATCTACTAGAGCAAAATTTATATTGATAAAAGTGGGCCTTAAAGAACTATTGCCAAAAATAAATTTTTATTTGCACAGTGAAAAAGTAATAAATACAGAAGATATTCTTTTTACAGCGGAGTTTTGTAATAACAGCATAGCAATATTAATTGAATTTAATTGTTAATAGAACTAGAATTATTTATTTCTCTGTAACAAGGTTTATATTGGCATATTTAACTGTATGTACGTGATTCTCTTAAACAGGAATCCGTGTTATTTCAACTAGGTTAGACTTAACTATAGGTGATAGTTGACTCTCGGAAACAAAATTTTTTCGGTGTACCCGTTTAGAAATATTATAGGACTTTTTGTAGAAGAATTAAGAATAGTTTAGTAAAAATTCCCGAAATGCGCAGCACAAATTATAGTAGTAGTCTCTGAAACCTTACGGGTTTATGTACGGGGAGAATCCCACTCTCAACAACAGTAGAAATTCCGGTGTAGTTCGGGAAAATTTCTAGAATTCAGTTCAGTAATGATTACAGTGATCGTTATAGATTTTATGGGTCTATACGGTGAGAATCCCGCCGAGTTTGGGAAAAGTTCCAGTCATGTTTGCCTTAATGCTTGTGACATCGAAGAAAATCTAAGATGGATACAATAACCATTAAAAACTTGTGTTTTGTAAATGTTACCTTCTTATTCATCTGAACTTATACATCTTAAAATTGTTTTCGTAATTGTTTACCTCTTCTTCGAAATTCTCCATGATATGTCTGCAAAGAAATGATAAGATAGTAGGAAAATGTGCTACCCGATGGCATAACCTCTCTTAATACTAGTAGTGCTCTAAGTCTTAGATTTAATTTCAGTCGTTATACTTGTACGAGACGATCCAAGCCGGTAAAAAAATGGCATACCCATGAAATAAATATTAAATATATAATATAGAGAATTACTAACTCAATGCAGTTTTCCGTTGCTCGAAATTATTTTTCCGGTAACGCAATTTCACACTTTACACTACAGGGTGCGCCATCTAGACCTTCGGTATTTCAACATTGAATAACTCTGTTGCTTTTCAGCCGATTTTGACGAATGAGCACGATTCTGAAACGTCATTCAGTACCATTTTAACCATGAGTCAATACACGCCGAAAGAACGCGCTGAAATCGTAGCGTTTTACATTGAAAACAATCGTTCAATTGTGAAAACACGTTGTGTCGAAAAATGGCGATTCGGAGTGGCCTCCTCGTTCTCCGGATTTAACTGTACCTGACTTTTTTTCTTTGGGGTTATTTAAAAAGCAAAGTTTATGCCAGCAAGCCAAAAACAATTGACGAACTTTAATGTAACATACGAGCCAAAATAGCTGCTATAACGCCCGAAACGCTGGCCAATGTTATGCAGAATGCGCGAAAAAGAGCTGCTTTTTGTGTATCGAATGGAGGTGGTCATTTAATCGACGCTGTGTTCTAAAACTGATTTGAAATAAATGGTAAAGTATATCCTAAACAAATCTTGCTCATTTGCCAAAATCGGCTGAAAAGTGTCATAGTTATTCAATGTTGAAATACCGAAGGTCTAAATGGCGCACCCTGTACATGTATATATAACAGCTAACAAAGCAAATGCCGGTCCGCGGCGAGGTACTGCGCAATGACGATTGCGCATTCTCTTTTATTCCACAGTTCGGGAATCTTTACAGACTGAAAACCGTTATTCTCACGGTTAATGAATTATGACAATTTATTTTAGAAAAACTATAAATTTGCCTGAAGCATATCCTACTGTTTTACATTTTCTCTCAAAGACATTCGTAATATTCGAATAAAAGCTTTACTGCACAGTTCAGTAACTATTTTGGAACCGTTCGAGTTATTCACTGAAAAATCATTGAAAATCTGCCGAATTTTTCTCATATCCTCAATTTCTGAACAATTCGGGGATTCTTCAAGAATAAATTTTTTCCGTGCATGTACACACATATTCTATCTAACTCGAAACCGAATATACACGGAAAAAATTTGTCGCTTAAAATTTAACAGACTATTCGAAGAGTCGTGGACAGAAAGTAAAATCGGAGAAAGTCTTGTAAGGTTTCAATGACTTTTAGGAAATAGTAGAAAAAAGTCGACTAACTTTTAGAAAACCAGGTCGAAGAAAAAAAGTCGCGTAATTACTATTATAAAAGTATTTTAAACACTAACTGATCTTTTCTAAGAAGTAATGAAAAGTTTCATAATCTTTGGATTCATTTGTCATAGATTTTAAAAGACTATCGAATAATTTGAAATTAAAGTAATTCAAACAAATAGTTTTGTAAATTGTATTCTAAAGTCCATCAGATTTTATATGCCGTCTTCTAAAATTTCTTCGACAGTCGCAAAAAGCGATGCGCAGAAACGTAATTCGTAGCATCGCACAGCAGACAATGCAGCTCAGCTTTATGTTTTTGTAATAATTTTGGTTAGATTTTGAGATTACGTGTCGTTTGGTTTCGTTTGAATCTGGATTGAAGCGTACATTGAAGAATTAGTTCCGAGTAAGTATATGTTTACCTTGATAAAGTGTATTACGTCAAATTTGAAATTTATCTATTATTTTAGATTTGCCTTCAAACTCTGAATGTGATCCAAATATTTTACACAAGTCTCCATGACATGTAACGGATATGCGGATTAAGGCGTGCGATTAGAATTAGGTTAGGATGCGTGCGTGCGTGCGAGCGTTCGATTCTCGGTGCTGCGAAGTGTTTATAAAAAATTGCGTTTCTGTAATGTGCAGTGTTAAATATAATGGTAAGTTCATATTAGGATTATATAGGTAATGTAAAAGTGAAAAATAATTAACTATATAAGTGCAGGATCATATCACAGAAAATAATATTTTGCTTTTTACACTGTTCAAAATTTTCTTCGACTGTCACTTTCGAATTTACGTTTTACATTTTCAGCGACTATCTATCATATTCTTCAATAAGGAGGCTCATAATGTTTAGTTGACTTTCTAACCTATCCACGAGTATTATACAAAGTCGATGACTTTTTAAGCGACAAATTTTTTCCGTGTATGGTGTGTTCCATGGCAAATTGGAAGTGTTCAGGACTCCATGTTTTCGTTTTACTTGAAATTTCAAGGATTGATAGACTAACATAAATAATGAAGAAATCCAAAACTTGAGATTATTTCATGCATTATTTAAAAAGTTATGGCATAAACAAAAAAAAATATGTTTTTGTTCTTTTTCAATTATTTAAAAACTGAAACTAGGAAAAATTCTGAAGAAAATTACACAAACGTATCATTAGATGGCCGATGCAGTAGTATAGTCGTAGTTTTTGGAAAAATTTTCACTCCAAATTTAATAATAAAAAGAATGATTTTCATAGTTTCATAGTGATAACATATGAATACTGTAATGAGTTTTATGATTATATATAAATTATTAAAAAAATAATTTTTTTTATTTTCATGAAAATAAATTAGTTCGTAAAAAATCCACGAGGGTTTATTTTCAAAGAGCAGTTGACATGATTCGACAAAAAAGGAAACATTGTTGTAATCCATACAAAAACAAAAACCGTAAGTGAATATTACGTGATTCATTTTCCTCTTAATAAATTATACTCGCAGATTCGAATGCAAGCAGTTCGAGGGCATTCCCAGAGCATTTTCTCAACAAATTCAAAGGTGTTGAAATAAATGCACTCCTTAATAACACATGCAGGATAAGAGTTATGAAAGATGAAGTTTTAGAAGAAGGATGGAAAAGAATAAGAATTTTTCCGCCTAGAATTTATGTTTTCTTTCTTAATTGTTAAAATTATCAGAAATCAGAGAATGACTCGCAAAATCTTCCTTCTCACGGGCTTCAAGTTCCTTCCGATTCCAAAAATCTCTCGAAGACAATAATATTGACAAAAAATCAGTCTTTGCAATTCCTCACATTCTCATCAACGTAAAATTAAAAAAATCACTCTCTATACTTTCTTACGTAAAAAATTTGTTCCTAGATTTTTTACGAACAAATTTTTTTTTGTTATTAAATTTGGAGTAAAAATTTTTCCGAAAACTGCTACTATACTACTGCATCGGCCATCTAATGATACGTTTGTGTAATTTTTTTCAGAAATTTTCCTAGTTTCAGTTTTTAAATAATTGAAAAAGAACAAAAACATATTTTTTTTTGTTTATGCCATAACTTTTTAAATAATGCATGAAATAATCTCAAGTTTTGGGTTTCTTCATTATTTATGTTAGTCTATCAATCCTTAAAATTTCGAGTAAAACGAAAACATGGTTTCGAGAATAATCCAAAATCCAAGAATAATTTTTTCGTTATTATATAGGCTTTTTTATATATTGAATTTATATTTATCAGGTTATTCATATTTTCCCAGTATATATGTTACAACAGTGATAAACAACCAACGTTCGTCAGCTTTTTCTCTGCACACGAGAAACAAAAAGATATTGGAAAAGATATTGGATGTAGCAACAATGTAACATTGGAATCGTTCCAATGTTCCACTGGAGAAGTCGTTACGATCTTAATATCTATGTAATATAGCGTCGATCGGTATGTTTCTAGCGTTATTTTCAATATAATGTTAGTTCATTTCTTTGGCATAGGGTCAGTTTCTTCTTATTTTCTTTGATTAAAATTATTATTACATTTAAAAATGCGCTTATCTTCTATATTGTAATTCTTTACAGAAATTTTGAATTAATCTTTGAATTTATGGCACTGAAGAGGGCCCCCATATGTGGCCGAAACGTTTGCCTTTCTTTCTTTTTGCGCATTTTTAAATATAATAATAATTTTAATCAAAGAAAATAAGAAGAAACTGACCCTATACCAAAGAAATGAACAAACATTATATGAATTTGGGTCAATACAATAATAGACATGTTACCAAACATGTCAATTTGTTATTTTCAATGTTTCATCGTTTGCGGACCAATGCCACGCGTACTGTATTAGCGCGGCTATGTTTTATAGCAATGTGTGCCATGTTCTTCTCTCCGTGTAATCGGCAATCGACACACTTCCACACACGTCGGATATGCTCGGTCCAAGATTCGATGTCTACCGCTAAGTGAATTAGTAATATTTGGAACCAATTTTATTAATTGGTATTAACCTCTGTTACAAAAAGTACTAAATGTTTATAATACACATCGTATTCCTACAGACAATAGTAATTTCTCCTACATGTTTAGTCTATTATGTTATTTTAAATTCTTATTACTTCTATTCCCTTTGTAAAATTTATTAATTCCTATAGTAATTTATTTTAGTAATTTTTCTAACGGAAAGTTTCTCAGTGTAAATAGAAATTTTTAATATGGGCCATACCAAAATTACGCAAGGCAATAGTTGGAACTGCTTTCAGAATAATTATTCGTATTGAATTAGGTGTAACTGGTCAATTAATTGGTAAGGATCAGATTTATAATTCTATTGTTCCTTCTCATGCTTTTATTATAATTTTTTTTATAATTATACCTTTAATATTAGGAGGGTTTCGAAATTATTTAATTCCATTAATATTTTTTGAAGGAAGGGAGGACGGGTCAAAAAAATCTTACCCTCATGTTAAATTTGCGTGCATTTACTATAGAAAAACTTTATATAGATGGGAGGAGGGGTCAAATATTTCCAAAAAATGCCTTACGTAATACGTACATGCCTCTTATTAGCATTCTAATACAGACAACAAAATTTCTATCCGGTTTGAAATATAAATAAGAAATCCCAATGTAATCACTTTTAACAACTTCTCTGTTGTCAGTGTTTGGTTTCCAAATAAAGATAGTGTACGGGTTGCTCTAATTTTAACATCAAAAGTTAATTGAGTTAACAATGTTAATAATTTTACTCGCGTTTTTAATTTTATAACAATTTTTCAGACAAAAATGATAAGATTTGCTAACTTATTTATTGTATTTACTTAATCACTGGATACCTAAACTGAGAAAGAAATACATGTATACTATTAATTCATAAAAATATACTACAAGAACCAATAAATATGTTACTAATTCTATACTTTTGATTCTATAGCATTGTTTTCTCAGTGTATTTTGAAGAATAGTAACTTTAATAAAAATGAAGATATCACTATCGTTTTGGTTTCATTTTAAAAAGGGAAATATAGATCAACAATTTATTAAATTTGGCGAGCATAAGGGTTGCATAAGATAATAATTACATGAGATTATAATTTTTTGTATTTTAGAAATCTTATTACTAAATCTAGGGTTGGTATACTGGAATAGCGAAGGTTTATGAGTTTCTTGCAACATTCTAAGGTGTTTTGAGATACTTATTCTTTGATTTAGGGCTAATATAAAGTAACATAAAATGATATTGCAAATTATTAAATAAATATATAAATAATATAGATAAATATATAATTACGTCTATTTGAAAAACTAGATTAATTAATAAATATATTGCGAACAGTTTAGTATAAATTAATCAAAGCAGACACAAGATTTTTTCAAAGCATTGAAAAGATATATGTTTTCCTTATTTTTATATTTTCATAAAAATAAACTGTTATTTTTCACATGTACACAGTGTGTCCCAAAAATAACCGAATTTTTTGGATATAGAATAAGATACACATTATATTATCTTTGAAACTTATTATTTATTCAAAATAGGTTCCATTCGACTCAATACAACGTTTGGAACGATCAACCAGCGCATGCATAGATTTTTTCATGTTTCAGTTTTGGAAATAGAAAATAGTCACATGGTGATAGATCAGGCGAATACGGAGGGTGGTTGATGAGAGAAATCGGTTTTTTCATCAAAAATTCGTTGACTTTTTTGGTCTTCATTTAACTGATGTGGAAAAAAACGTTTACAGACCTTTCTTTTACCCAAATCTTCAGTTAAAATTCTCCAAATAGTGTTTTTACTCGTATTTAATTCCTCAGCCAACATTCTCGGAGTAAAATTTGCATCGATACCAATGATTTCACGGACTTTTTCCACCAATTCAGCACGATTACTAACTTCTAGACGTCCTGGCCTTAGATCGTCATTTAATTCCTCACGACCATTTTTAAATCGTGTTAACCAGGTATAAACTTGAGTACGACTCATACAATCATCACCATTAACTTTTTTCATCAATTCGCATGTCTCAGCGAATTTTTTTTCAAGTTTAATACAAAATTTTATATTTGCTCTTTGTTTGATTTTTGTTTTGTAACATTAGCTCACTTTTTCTTTTATTAAAATGGCTGTAATTTTCACATCTGTCATCCGATTTACATGAATTTAGGTGCGTTTGAAAGAGGATGAATGTATATTTTTAATGCTGCAAATTTTCAATGGATGGCGCTGCACGTTGTATGATTTAAATATAAAGTTCGGTTATTTTTGAGACACACTGTGTATATCGATAAGCTAGATTAATAATTTGTAGAATATATATAATGTATCATTAAAATAATTACCATCAGAATATGCAACACTTGAAAGGACACAAAATACCGAAAAAATCAGGATATTCATTTTAACTACTATGCGAAAAATTTTGTGATGAATTTTATACTTGTTCGCAATTATACTGGAAGAATACCCATTAATCTCATAATATCATTCATGCCATCAATGTAACCCTGATTTATTGCTCTAACCATAAAAAGCTTAACGCTCAAAATGTCAATAGTCACATAGAACTCTCGTTCTATGTGAATTGCGAATAAGGAAGCTTTCGATTCTGGTTTACGAAAATAAAAGGTTCCAAGAAGTATATTAAATTAATTAAGAATTTTTGAGAGGTTGACAGAATCGATAGTTGCTTTCAAATTCTTCCAAAGTTTGGATATGGTCATTTCATCACCATGTCCAAACTAAGGGGGGAGGTGTCACGTCCTGTGACAATTATACATGTTCTAATACTAACTTTGAATTTTTTTAAATATGTATCAAATTCTTACATATAATACTTGATGTAAAACATTAAAAACATGTAATAGGTATTTATCAAATGTTCATGTATTAAATCAAATATAGGATTTATTAAAAATACGTGTCAGAATGTAATGTAAAAGACAACAAGTGTCAAAAATATTGATTGCAAGGAGATCTTCAGATCCCAGGAGCATCTGAGAAATGTCAATTTGATTAAAAGAAGGACGACTTCACCCCCTGTGATGTTAGGAGTTATTGAACTCTCCAAATGGAAAAGACTAATACAATGACTCATATGAAGAAATTTAATTACTTGAGTAATAATTAAATTTTACACTGATGTCGACCAGATTTTTTGAGGGACGCCATCTTTTATGTCCTGGAATCTGTGTATAATTACACCCCCAATTCGCAAATTGTAAAGAGTTTCTTCACGTTCATCAAACCGTCGAGTTCATTCCTGTTTGCCAAACCGACGAGTGGCATCCAGTTCGGAAAGTTGACGAGTTCCATCAACTCCATCAAGATTCAGCAGTTCTCCTCATTCTTTGATCAAGTTAAAAATATTTCTTGATACCTCGTCGGAGTGATCCAGTGTTCACAGAATTACCTAAGTGAAGGGTGGAATTCGTTATCAGTGTGGATTATCAGTGGATTCAGCAGGAAGCAACGGGATCACCAACCTATAGGAATACGAGATTTGTGCAAGGAATCCTCGACGAGTCCCGTTGAAATTAAGATTTAATTGACGCATCAACTGGCACAAAATTTCTGGATTGCCTTCAATTATAAGGCATTGGTCTCCTCAGATCTGCATATTTTCTTGTAGTCAATATCCCAAGTTAGTCCTATTGTGTTAAATTATTAAAATATTATTGTTGGCTTTCTTTAACCCCGTTTCGGTTAGAAATCTTTTAGGTTTCTATACCGATCAAAAACGAGGTGAATCAAAATATAATAATAAATAGGTAAGTAACCAGTACGTTACACTATTGCTTTTATTTTTATCAACCTAGTTGAAACTACTTCTTAAAAGTTTTAATTTAATTTTCGTAAATTCATACAAAATAATATTGCAGAATTACGTAAAATTACTTATAAAAAGTTAATTTCGAGTAAAATTCGTCAACGAATGGGTTTAAAGGCATTTTATTGTTGACAAGGTGATTATAATCTTAGCGTGTCAAACATTGAATTTTACCTATGGAGAAATACTATTAATAGTTAAATAAAAGTCGAAATCATTGAAAAAACGTTAAAGAATTACTAAAAAAGAAATAACTTCCGAAAATAACTCAAAAACTACCACAAAATTGCTATTTTTGACAAAGATGCGGATACTGGAAACAATGATATATTCTATTTCTACTAACCGCAGTTTAATACAGTAAAACCTCATTTATCGGGACACTCATTTATTGGGATCTTCACTTATCGGGATTTCGCAACCTTATTTCTCGGGACATTTTGTTTCTCCTCCAGCCACCACTCCTTGTACATAGTGACAGTTTCCAGATGTTTCATTTGCAGGAGTTATATTATGTCAATTTTTTTACATACCTTCGTTTGTATTTCTATCTTCATTTTCCACCATGAAAAACCAAATAAATTTACACAATTTGCAAATACATTACAACTTATGTACATAACCATTACTAAATGTCAGCATACAACAAGAGTCATGGCAACTCACCATGAGACTGTAGGTGGTAGTGGGGAGCCCCTCCAAATCCCGATAAACGAGGTGTTTACATTTCGAGGGCGTCCCGATAAATGAGGTTTTACTGTATCAGGTGTATAGATAGTTTCTGCCGTTTGACAAAAGTTGGCGCCACCAGTAAGTTTTGGTTGAAATTGACAGATGTAAAACGTTACTGTCGTAAGTTTAGACATCTGTCACCAACATGACCTTGAAATATTAGTGGATTTTTATTAGCACGATATATTCTTGTGTGTCTTTATTGGATCAAGATTCGTGTCAAACGCAACAAGAACTTGCACGTACATTAGCAGTGACTCAACAAGCAATTTTACATCATTAAAAATCTTTGGGAACGATTCAAAAACAAGGAAATTGGGTTATATATGAACTGACGCCGAGAAACTTTAACACCGATTTTCCACGTGTTTACAATTAATACAATTAACTTTTGGAAAAAACTTTGAACGCGATTTTCTCGAAACAGCGTTTTCCTACACTGCATACACGATTAAGAATGTTGTAATTGCCGCATTTTTATAAGTGATAGCTCTTTTTAGAGCTGAAAGTGTAAGCTTCCATGAGAACCTAAAAAATCACATAAATTTTTTTTTTTAATAACTATTTTTTGTTAATTATCTCAAAATTTCGTCAGTAAAATGCGAATTTTTTTTTAAACACTCATAAAATTTGCAATTTTTAACATTGTAATAAATTTCTTAGGTTTAAATAGAAGATAAACTCCTAAAGTGCAAAAAAAATTTTGGTTTTAATGTTTCAGATAAAAAGGACGATCACTATCATGTACACAGTGGAGAATCTTCAAGCGAGTAGTGCCCCAAACAAATACGAATTTTTATTGCTAAACATTATCGCATAAAATAAAAATAAATTTTTTTTGCAAGATTTGTGTATCCATGACCTACTTCAACAGTACTTGAAACATTTCATAAGTTAGGCAGCCTAAAAAACTGTGCCCAATATCATGCAATTTTCGGCGTTCTAAACCAGGTTCCCTCTTAAAGGTTAATTTTAACGTAGATTAAGTATACAAACAAGATAAATATTTATTTTGTCGCTTTCATAAGTGATATTGTTACTCTACGCGTAAACCTAGCGTTAAGCCGGTTCTTCAGGGTAGTAGACAGAGAAAAATAAGTTTAATTTTTGTAAATAATCTAGGTAAGTGAAACTTTAATAATACTCATTTTGTATTAGTTTTATCACAAAACAATATTTAATTCTTAAAAATATTCTTTCACATTTAATAGTGGCATTTTAAGATATCTTGAGAGAATCCTTTTCCTCTTTTTATCCGGTCAAACTTTCTGAACTCCAGATACTTTAATTGCTGTCACTAGCAGAATCGTCTTGGAGGTATTCCTCATAGCAAAAGGTTTTTGTGAAAGTGATTAATGCTGGTGATAAGTTTGTATAGATTTCAGAAGCAATTCCTACAATACTGTCTCCGCCTTCGAGAGTTAGAGCAGTGCCACCAAATATCTAAAATGTTAAAAATTATCACATCCCGTACAGAAATTTTGGCATGGCGCAGGCCTGGCTATGCCGTGAATATTCTCACTAAGATTCCAGGATTAAAATTTTCTGACGGGAATTTTTCTAATTCTAAGTACGTACCGCAGTGGCATCATTGCATATTGTGTTGTTATAAGTTACAACTTTTGCACATAACAGAGATTCATCAATTGGATGATCCAACAGATGCTCGCACCTATCGTTCGGAATTAGTCGGACTTTAACCACTCTTGAATTAATATATTGATGAAATTACTGATTTGAAACTCATTAAGTCATAGTGTACCAACTTAGTAACGTGACTTTCAGAAAAAAATTGAGAACGTTTAGTTTTAGCAATTTTTCTTTCTAAAATAATGATTTTTGTTTGCTTAAATTTTGTGTGGTGATAGAAAATATGCTGAGACAGGTTAAAACAGAACTTTTCTCATTGCTTGATGAAATAATAGTATATTTTGCAACTACACTGAGAGACTTTTCGTTAGAGTAAATGATAAAATTGAATGAAAGTTTAGTATAATATTGGTTTAAAATGGGGAAAGCCGAGGTTTTATTACATTTATTCATATTATGGCATCGAAATTCAATATAGTCATAACACCGAAGTCACATAAAATAGAATATGTGTCAATGCACACAATTCGGGAAATTACGAGACTCGCGACAATGCTCGCAGGACTGATCGCGCCTCGGCTTCGTCTCGGCTTTGTCTCAGCTACGTCTCGGCCACGCCTCGACACCTTGACTACGCCTCACCTACGCCTCGACTACGACTTGTCTTCGATCCCCTGCGAGCATTGTCGCTCGTCACGCAATAACCCTCATTGTGCGCCTAGGCACGTAATATACTATTGTGTATGTGTTTCCACTGAAACCTCCCCTCTTCTCAGTGCCAAACCCCCCTCTATTTTCCTCTTGTTTTTCACGCGTTGGAAAGAGATACAAGAATCCATAATCCGGAGCCGTCACTTCTGAAGGTCAAACCTTTTGGTGGAGTGAGTGATTTTTCATATAGTGGTTTTTAGATTCACATATTCTTTGTTTCGCTTCACAACTTTTTTATAGTGAATTTCAAATTCTCGTGGGTTTTATAACAGTTAGTAGAACATACCATCTGATAAAATTAGACCTGGACTGGTCCAGTTAAACCGCGCGCGTAAACCAAAAAAGTAAAAAGTTTTTTTTCTAAGTTGGTAATACCTTCTTCGACAGTCGTGTAAAGCTTCAGCGGGAGACTAGTGATGGGACATCGAATAAAAATATCGACCTTTTCAAACATCAATATATCGTAAAGATAACATCGATATCGTAAGAAAATATCGATTATCATTATATAAAATATAGCGCCTGAGCAAGTGTTTTCATGTAATTAGAGGTTATATAATAAAAAGATGGTTTTATATTATTTGTATAGTTTTCTTGATAAAAAAGTTTTTATTTACAAAAAAGTTTAACCCACCGTTATTTACATGATATTAAACTTGGAGAGGGACTCTAACCTCAAAATTCAATTTGTTTTTTTTTTACTCAACAAAAATTAGAATAAGAAAGTTTTTGGCTTTTTGGCGGTGTCTCTTTTCTAAATAAAAGTGTGACTGCAGGTAAAAAAACTTCTAAATCGAATGCTTTTTACATAAAATTATGTTTTTGAAAGTCAGGATTAATACAGTTTTACACAAAAAGTATTCAATTTACAAATTCTTTTTACCCGCACTACCATTTTGATTTAGAAAAGAAACACTACCATGAAGCTAAAAACATTCTAATTCTAATTTTTGTTAAGTCGAAAGAAGAAATTGAATTTTGAAGTTAGAATCACGCTTGAACAGCCTTAAGGATGCTCCTATTGCTTGCGTAACATTCATGTTTCTTTAAAATTATTTAAAAGCACAGTTTTGTGTATTTGTTAATTAAAACTTAAATATTAAAAAACCATTAATCTTTCTGCCTTCGAAAAAACCATTGGTACTCTTCCTCGGTGTATGTGACTTCTTTTGGAGGTTCTTCGAATTGTACCAGTTGTGGCCTTTCTAAAAAATCTGCTGAAATTTCTTGTTATGGTTATATAATAATTTAAAACTGGATTTTTTAGAGTAAAGCTTTTTTCATTGACATAATTTAAAGTTGATACAACAATATAAAAGATTCTTTGACTTGAGATGAATCGATTGACCAAGAATACTAATACATTTTTCGGAAAAGTAAAAAAATTGTGGATATTTATATTTAAAAATTTGATTTTTTATGGTAAAAGTTTTTTCCTCAATGCAATTCAAACTGGTTTCAACGATTTGAAAAATGCCCTTATTTTATACGGATTAAATGACCTATAATATTAACACATTTTGTCGCCGAGTAAAGAAGTTAAGGTCATTTATAAAATTGGAAAAGTAAAATTTAAAATTTTATCATTATTAATATAATGTTTTTAAATTTTTTTTTCAAAGTTCCCTAGCAGACTCGACTGAGAGAACGGTCATAGAATACTCTGACAATTATGATTCTGTGGCGAAATTTGGATTAGAAGATGAAGCAATATATAAAATTATCTTATTTTTCAGCGATAATAACTAGAAAAACATAATACCTGTCATTGAAGGCAGTGCAGTGATTAACAATTGGCGGAACGTCTCCACTGTGAAGGTTTACTATGGGTGGAGACGTTCCGCAAATGGTGAACCACTGCACTGCCTTCAATGACAGGTACATGATATTTTCCTAGTTTTTATCGCTGAAAAATAAGATAATTGTATTTATTGCTTCACCTTCTAATCCAAATTTCGCCACAGAATCATAATTGCAATGATTTTAATGTCTTATTTACCGTTCTTAGCTGTAATAATGCGATGTCATAGAACGGTCAGAGTATTCTAGAACCGTTCTCTTAGCCAGGTTCGCTAGGGTTGTCCAACGAAGAAATATCTTCTGCAATCAAATAATACTAAATTACTTATAATACAGCTGCATTGATATTTAATACTGTATTATTGTTTAAAAAAATCGTTAATGCTTCCTAGCTAGTTTATATTATAATTATATTGTAAAATTACACATTTTTGTCAATATAAGGAAACTGTGAACTCCATATAACCTAAAAAAAATGTTTCTCCCACGTGGCTTTTTTCGCAATGTTCGTAGGTGTATCATAAAAATATATATTAGCTTACCTTTAATCGTCACAGTTCGCATAAATTGAATACCAAAAACCACTGCAGGGCAAAGGATTTCCTGTATATAATGCGATATTACGAAATCGTGGAAAACGTGATCCATAAAAAAAAATCTGCCCGCTTCGCGGGCAAATTCTCATTGCGCACTTCGCTCGCAAGTTTGAGCGCGCCTAGGGCGCGCGATTGGATCGTCGCGCTTCGCGCTCCGGAATTTTTGAACGTCGCGCTTCGCGCTCGGTCTTGTGCTCTTCGCATACGTTTAAGTTTATTTCTTATAATTTAATACTGAAGCTCAAACCAACTTAATGATATTAAAGATGATGTAAATTAGTCATTTTCTCAAATTCACTAAGTTTCCTTTTTCAGATTAAGTGAAACAGGAAATTCAATTTACTTAAGGCTCTATCGGCCTTAAGGAATACATTCTCATCATGACACTCGCGCTTCGCGCTCGATTTTCTGTATGCATTTTTGTAACTTTCTAATAAATTACATGATTATTGATAAATTTATTTTTTTCCAAATCTTTTAAAAAGGAAAAACAATCGTAGACTTTATTTAAAGAAATGATTTTGCAGAACAACGCTTATTTCGTATCACATATTTTGGTGAAAAAAATCGAATTTATTTAATATTAAAAATCAAAACATAAAATATACATCCTGTCGAGAAATTTATCGATAAGAATGTGTAGACCTTATTTAGCCAAACAATTTTCATCTCAAAGTTTTTTTTGAATCTCACATATTTTGTCTAAAAAATGGAATTTTTGAATTTTAATCGTATTTTTTGGAATTGAAACGAAAAATATATGTTTTAACAGAAACTGTGTGAAACAAAACTTGTAGATCTTTTTGAAACTAACAACTTTGTATTCTTACGTTTTTTTCTTATTTTACATATTATTGTTAAAAAATTGAATTTTGGATTTTCGATAGTTTTTTTTTAATTAAAAAGAAAAATATGCATCTTATGAAAAAATGTTACAATTCAAATTTGTAGGTCTTTATGTAGAAAATAATATTGTATCATAACGTTTTTTCGTATCTCGTATAATTTAACTGGAAAATGGAATTTTGATATTGACTTTTTTCGAATTTGAATATGCTGTAACATTTCTAATTTTGATTTAATCAAAAAATGTTATCAGGATAATTTTTAGAGATTTATGAGCACTATCAAAATCCAGTATTGAAATTTTTGATTTTTTCAAAAAATGATTTTCAAAAACACAAAAGTAGTGCTCAATCCCTCAATTTTGATTGGATGTGGCTGGTTAACGAACTTGTCCTTACTTTTTCGGCTCCGATAAAGTGCACCAAAGCTCAATTCAATCTGATAATTCTATCGAGAGTTATGCTGCACACGACCTACTACAGACAGACAGACAGACACTTTCGTAAAAACCCTTTTTTCGGACTCAGGGGGTCTCAAAACGTAAAGATTTGATGAAATTTTCGAAAGTCATTTTTCACATAAAACCAATACCTTCTCATCCATGATGAGAATGTAAAAATATCGACATCCAAACTTTATATCGATATTTACACATCGACATCGATAAGACAATATCGATATTAAAAACATCGATAATCGAAACGACATCGATGACATCGATGATCGAATCGACATCGATGAAATCGATGTTCCATCACTACGGGAGACGTCCATTAGTGTGTGTTTGGCAGCCATTGGTTTACGACGCGAAAAGTTTGTCTGGCGATTTTTACTATGGAAAAAAAATTGAGCAACGAGTTTGCTTAAAATTTTGTGTTTTCAATGATAATGCATTCCAGCCTGATTGTGACTGAATTTTTGGCTAAACACGAAACAAAAGTCATTGCTCAGGCACCGTATTTGCCAGATTTGGTTCCCTATGGCTTTTTTTCTGTCTCCAAAACTGAAATATCCGCTCCAGGGAACGCGCCATGAGCCGATTGAGGCCATAAAAAGAAATTCGCTGAAGGAGCTAAAGGCCATACCGGCCGAGGCCTATAAGAAGTGTATCGAAAATTGGATTAACCGTTGGCATGCTTGTATTGGCTGAAAAGAAGCCTATTTCGAAGGCGATAATAAAGATTTGTATTAAAATACATAAAAATGTTGTTTTTTGTAACAAGTCTTGGTCATATTTGATCAGATGGTATATTCCATTTATTCAAACGAAAATATTAATTTCGCCGCTTGAAAACGGCGATTAATTATTGATACGTGTACCCTGTTTGCCTCGTTTTAAAATGATATCATACTAAAATATAATTCATTTTTATGATTTACTCTAAAGAAAAGTCTTTCACCCTGGGGAAAAAAGTTTCTTTTGCGAGTGTGAAATTTGATGCGCCAGCAAAACGAGAACAATAATCACACGAATAAAATAAATGTTTTTCCTAACACGTCTAGTGAAAATTGTACTTTCACGTTTCGAGACGGGAAAATGGCTGTTTTCACAACTTTTGCTTTTTTCCCCACAAGTGGTGAGAATGACCATTTTCCCGTCTCAAAACAGATGGTGAAAGTACAATTGTCACTAGACATGTTGGGAAAAATGACGTGTTTCACTCGTGGGGAACAAGCGATTGTCAATTCGTGTGATTGCAGCATTCGCCTTCGGCTCGTGTTGCAAATTTCACAATCATTGGCAATTGCTCGTTTTCCCCATTAAAAAATAAATAGCTATTTCGTAATTAACCATATGTTCTAAGAAGTGAAAATAGCTATTTTCACTACTCGTTGGAAAAATAGCTATTTTCCCTTCTCAAAACATATGGTTAAAGTACAATTTTCATTAGACGTATTGGGAAAACGGACATGTTTGTCCCGCAGGGTCAATAAAATGTAATAATGACCCACTAGTAAAAAAAATTGAATTTTTGATATCAGTCAGCATTCTATTAAATGGTGTTTTCCCATCAAATTTCAAATTTCTATAAATAAAAAATTACTTTTGTCGGAATAAAGTTATACAAACTAACCGGCAAACTAAGTCTCGTAAATTTTTTCTTGATTGCACATAACTAGATTGGTACACGGATTTAAAAATCAGTATTTGGTTGCAGTCCTACCACTAGAAATTTTAGATTTTCTAAATGAAATTAATATTGAAAAATGAATGATCCGTTGACTCCTTGTCTAAAATTTGGAAACTCTCGTGATAGAACTGTAGCCAGATATTGAAAGTTATCAATGTTATGAACCATAGCTTTAATCTTACCTTGGCATGGCGTGACAATTAACAGAGCGAGGATGCAAGGGATGGTTGCAGTTACTTTCCCATACTACCAAATAACCTAGATTGTTATTATAGACATTATCATTTATCAGTTCAATGTAACGCACGGGCGGTATAACGCTTGTTTTCAACTGGAATGAAATAAGAATTTTTGAATTAAAGAGAATAAATAATTTATCAATTTTTCACGTCACTCACGCATAAGACTGCAAAGTCAACTCCCCGTTCTTTCAGATTGAGTTCATTGAAGCTGTTGACAAGTATCTCTTTAATATGATTAAACCAACCACTATTAAAATGAGTTGCAACTATGACAGTGGTGTTATTAAAATCAGGTGGTCGTAATCCATCAATACAATGTGCAGCAGTTACAACATGTGTATCAGAAATTAAGGCGCCGAGGCAGAGAACTACATGATTGCTATTTAAAGTAACAACGTAGGACTTGTTATGTGAAATCCAATAGATTTCATCGTTAATAAACTCTCTTATTTCATCTGTCGAATTTAAGTCTGTAAGGAATACACTTTAAAAAATTATCATTTATTAAATTTTCAATATGAACATTTTAGTATTTGGCATGTTTAGAAGAACATATGTTAACTCCAAATTAATCTCATTCAGTATACGCACTATTCTGATGCGTATTTCAAAACAGATACAAGAATTTTTCATAATATTAAAAAGAAATATGTTTTTCTTTTTTATACAGTTTTAGGAAAGTATGTATAAAATATGTAATTAAAATAATTACCATAAGAATATGCAACACCTAAAAGAGCACAAAATACTGTAACAATAAGGTTATTCATGTTGTTTAATGCACAAAAATCGTTATAATGAAATTATATGGCGGCTATGTAAGTACACGTCATCAATCCGTTGATAACAACAAAGTAGATTACTTAAGAAGCAAAGAGAATATTACGTGGCATGGAAATGATTTCTATACCTTAACATTTATTTACACAACACAATATTAATTGAAAAAGCTTCTTTACATGTACACGGAAAATTGAAGATTCTTTCCTGTTGCGGAACAGATAAAAAGTGGTTTCTTTAGCATATGTCAAAAATATTTCCCTCAATTTCGAATTCAAAATTAGAAAGGTCCTTTGAAAGATTAATCTTTATTATATTCTTGGATAATAAATGAATGAAAGCAGTTAAAGGTTAATATTATTTCGAGACATGTTTCAGTACATATTTTTTGTTTTATTGATCCATAGCAATACATTTTTGATAATTAAATTGGCAAATGAAAAAAAAAATTTTTTTTTAAAAATTAATGTTCAAAAGAAGATTTTTTTATATAGTTTGGCTCCTATAATACTAAGTAATAAGATTTTGTTCATCATCAATTGATGGGCGATTTCAGCATCTTTCTTGCAGAATACTAACCTGAAGGTGAAAATGTTATATTTTTTCGCGTTTTTCAGAAAAAGAGATTTAAAAAGTAAAAAAACCTGTGTTTGGCTGTTTGTGAAACTTTGGATCAAACAAACCAGAAATGCTAAATGTTTCTAATTTTGCTAAAATTAACGTTTGATGCTTGAACTATAACCCTATGTTTTTGAAAAATTAATAACTTCATCAAGATTTTGTGCAATACACGTTTTTGCTCGTGCAAATACGATGCTGGCTCTCACGGTACTAATTGCTAAAAGAAATGTTGAAATTCGATTAATATCTCAAATATAATAAATAAATTGTATTAGTAAGAAAATGTATATATTTACAACAATATCTGTTTTTGTCATTTTTAAAAGTGCTATTGAATATTAAATCTTGATTATCTCCGAAAATATTGATGCTGGATCATTCCATTTCGCGTCGATTTTTCTGAGTTATCGCGATTTTAATTTTGGCTGTTAAAATTGATGTATCCTCACTCCTTCGGGAATTTTTCTTCAACTCGTTATAACTTTCACAAAAATTAATGTAATAATGGTTACAGTTATATTTAATATTATTCAATGTAACAACTTTAACGGATTTATGACGATCAAATAAAAGTGATAAAACTTATATACCCGGCTACAGTATGGAAGATTTCCGCTTTTCGAAAAAAAATTCCCATTCGCGAACAAAGCATATAATAACTAAAATATATAACTAAAAACGAATTTGATTTATGCGGGTAACGCTTATGTAACTTTAAAAAACTCGTTTAAAATCAGATTTATTTCTAAAACATGTTTTACTTTCTCTGAAGATTGTTCTACATTTCATAGTGATATCTATATATGATTCTCGTATCCTTTCGTGCTGTTCCTTAGCTGAACACTTTCTTCCATTGCTTAGTTTTCTAGAAACGATCAACTATAAAGTTTTATTTCTTTTTAAAATTTAACTTTTATCCTGCTCATTGCTCGAACATGTACTCGAACTGGTTGGACTCCAGATACTTTCATTCTCGTCAGAATCAGACTCATTGATAGACTCATGCAGAATGTATCGTCTATAGTAGGAAACTCTTGCAAAAACAATAATTGTTTGTGCAGGCAGCACGTGGATGGTAGAAACAATCCCTTCAAGGTAGCCTTGGAGAGTTAGAGGAGCGCCATCAAATATCTAAAATGTTGAATAATGATTATATATTACTTGCTCTATAATTGGAACTACACTCTCTAAATTTGAATCAGTCAAAATCTACTGATTATCAGTGAAATTTGACTGATTCAAATAACTAAAAAGAGGTTACTGTAAATCAGTGAAAATTAACTGATTTAACAATGGAAAATATTTTTTCACTGATGAATCAGTGAAAAGGCAAATTACTGATTCAATCAGTGAAAATTTGACTGATTCAGATTTAGAGAGCAGATGAAATTCTACTGGATCTATAGCGTTTCTGCCAAAAGCATCTATACCATTGATTCATACCCAGATTCTATGGAATTTGTAGCATATTTATTGGTTCTTATAGCATATTTTTTGAATCAATGATATAAATACTTTTGGAAGAAATGTTATATATTCAATAACATATTTTATTTAGTGTGAAAAAAACTACGAGTTTACTAGTCTCATTATCGTTTTTAATGGAAATTGTCTGATGAAAATTGGTTTTGAATTTATTTACATACTGCAGTGGTTGCATCAGTTAATTTTGTCGCATAATCTTCAAATATTCCACAAAAAAGAGATCTATCAATTGGATGACCAAGCTCGATCTCGCACTCATTGTTGGAAAGTACCATGACGTCAGCCTTTCTGTAAATTGCATATGCATAAAAATTTTGATACAGAATTAGACAATGTACCATCTGATCAAATTTGACCCGGACTGGTCCAGTTAAACCGTGCGCGTAAACCGAAACGGTAAAAAGTTTTTTTTCTAGGTTGGTAACATTTTCTTTGCGAGTCGTGTGATTGACTAAATTTTTGGCTAAACACGAAACAAAAGTCATTGCTCAGCCACCATATTCGCCAGATTTGGCTCCCTGGGACTTTTTCCTGTTTCCAAAACTCAAATATCTGCTCCGGGGAACGCGCCATGAGTCGATTGAGGCCATAAAAAGAAATTCGTAGAAGAAACTAAAGGCCACACTGGCCGAGGCCTATAATAGTCCAAGCAACAGGGAATTTGTTAGGACATTATTTATTTCGGAAAACGGACTGCGCCATCAGAAGAAAGGTCGGTCATAGAGTAATTATGTCATGTTTTGGACAACGAAATATGATTTATAGATTTTTTATTAACATTTAAGACCAAAAAATCGCACTTTTTTTAGTTTTTTGTTTATAACACTAAAGGTAATCATCCAATCTCAATAACATCAATTGAAAAATTGTAGACAATTGAATTGCCAACAAAATGAGCCGTCACTTGATCTGATTAGACAATTAGAAGCAGAGAAAATTCGGGAAAACCGGAAAATTCAGCTTTTTTAAAACAAATTAATATCTCAGTTAATTTTTAACTTTTTTGGTTGAGGTTTGGTGGAAAAGTAGCAGACTTTATTCTCTTCAAATGTATAAAAAACGGACACTTTAAGATAATACGTTTTCGCTCTATTGAAACTTTAATTTATTTAATGCGTTAATTGTAAAATGCCTACTTGCCGCGGTGGTCCGATTTTTATTTTGAAAACGGCTTTTGAAAATATAAATCAAGCACAACAGAACGTCAATCTTGGTTTTTCGCTAAAATATTGCAAAGTTTATTTAAAAAAAGGCCGAAACATGGCGACAAACTCCTGAACGCAGCAAAGTGACAGTGGTGGGGGGAGAAGTCGAGTAGGCTCACTGAGTCACTTTGTTGTGTTCACGCGTTTGGAGCCATGTTTCGGCCTTTTTTTAAATAAACTTTGCAATATTTTAGCGAAAAACCAAGATTGACGTTCTGTTGTGCTTGATTTATATTTTCAAAAGCCGTTTTCAAAATAAAAATCGGACCACCGCGGCAAGTAGGCATTTTACACTTAACGCATTAAATAAATTAAAGTTTCAATAGAGCGAAAACGTATTATCTTAAAGTGTCCGTTTTTTATACATTTGAAGAGAATAAATTCTGCTACTTTTTCACTAAACCTCAACCAAAAAAGTTAAAAATTAACTGAGATATTAATTTGTTTAAAAAAAGCTGAATTTTCCGGTTTTCCCGAATTTTCTCTGCTTCTAATTGTCTAATCAGATCAAGTGACGGCTCATTTTGTTGGCAAATCAATTGTCTACAATTTTTCAATTGATGTTATTGAGATTGGATGATTACCTTTAGTGTTATAAACAAAAAACTAAAAAAAGTGCGATTTTTTGGTCTTAAATGTTAATAAAAAATCTATAAATCATATTTCGTTGTCCAAAACATGACATAATTACTCTATGACCGACCTTTCTTCTGATGGCGCAGTCCGTTTTCCGAAATAAATAATGTCCTAAATCATTCACAACAAATTCCCTGTTGCTTGGACTATAAGAAGTGTATGGAAAATTGGAATAACCGTTGGCATGCTTATATTGGCTCAAGAGGAGCCTATTTTGAAGGCGATAATAAAGATTTATTTTGAAATACATAAAAATGTTGTTTTTTGTTAACCAGTCTGGGTCAAATTTGATCAGATGGTACTAGATACCTTTTGTTTAAGCCGTTGTCTTAATTTTTATAAAAACAAGTTAACATTTTTCTTTTGATAAT
This sequence comes from Diplolepis rosae, assembly GCA_030998225.1. Taxonomy (NCBI): domain Eukaryota; kingdom Metazoa; phylum Arthropoda; class Insecta; order Hymenoptera; family Diplolepididae; genus Diplolepis; species Diplolepis rosae. Next base: position 29,659,702 of record JAPYXD010000710.1, on the reverse strand, counting down.
AACATCAATTATAACAAAATTTTGCATCTAATCATCTCAAGTTGAAGGCAAAATGTTAATTTTATAAGAATATATTTAAAAAAACGTCAAATTTCGATCTTTTTCAAAAATGTTAATAACTCTTAATGGCTGAAATCATGAAAGCAATTTTTTAAATAGAAACATTTATTTTCATGCAATAACTATATTTGAAGATTATTTACTCATTTCCAAAATTGGAAATAGTAGAGTTGTAGAGAATATTTCTCCCGAAAAAATAAACCTGATTCATGAATATCTAATCATTTTTTAAAAATTTGTAAGAAACATTAGTAAGGAAAAATTCTATTGCAAAAAACATTATTAAGAGAATTAATTTTCGCAAGATTCAAATTTTTTTCATGAAAAATAATGTTTTTTATTTTATAAGACACAGCTTATAATATAATTTCAACAGAATTCCACAGAATGTACATTTTTACTTATATGTTTGTAGCTTATTTTACCTAAGAGAACCATGGAAATTATCTGAGAATTTCCTGTCGGAAATTCAGAAACTCTTGTAACAGGACTAGAACCAGGCGCGAATAATTACCGAAGTTATGGACTTTTCATCAATTTTAGCTTTGTTTTTACCTAACTGTGACATGAGAATCAGAATGGGAAAGATTTGAGGGATGATTGCTATCAGTCTCCCAAAATACCATTACAGCCCTATGGTCTGGATGAATATAAAATTTTGACATAAGAGCGTATCCTACGTCCGGTGAAAAGTCCCTTATTAACTGCAAAAAAATAAATTTAAGAAAGTTTTTATTACCGCTTCTATAATTAAAAGAAACGAATACCTTTATACCTGAAGCCACTCACGCGTAAGACTGCAAAGTCGACACCGCGTTCATGCAGATTTTCATTTTTATAGCTATCGATTATGATCTCTTGAATATGATTAATACTTTGATTAGTAGGATGAAATGGAGATATGATACTGATGTTATTAAAATCAGCTCGTCGTAATTCATGAATACCATGAGCAGCCGTTAGAATACATGAGTGAGAAATTAAGATGCCGAGACTGAAAACTACATGTCCGCGATTCAAAGTAACGACGTTCGGAATGTTGACTGAAATAAATTCTATTTCTTCAAGAATGTCCAGCAGTGTTGAATTAGACTCTGTAAACAAAACATACTTTTGGAAGTATTAAGGAGTATGTATCACATCGATCAAGTAACTGCTGAGTTTAGTTTTCGCTACTTTCTTTCGAAAATAATTATTATTTATTACTGAAATTGTAGGAAATAATAAAGGACAAATCCCATGAATTTTCTTTAGATTGATTAATCAAAAATTTTATTCATTGTGATACTGATTCCAGCAAGAAATAATTATTATTTTCGGAAAAAGTTACGGAAATTTATATCGTCACATAACCAATGGTAGTTAAATTAGCAAAATTAAATTATAATTAAACAATAAAAATTTTTTGACTTGATGGTGGAAATCTTGAAGTGCCTAGAAAATAAGGGATATTTTTAGGAAATACACTACATTTATCATGCAGTTAAAAAGTTTTTATTTAAATTTTATCTGATCGCTGACCGCGAATCTCATTTTTAAAATGTGCAAGAATGATTGATATATTATTTATGTAATAAAGATAATTACCATTTGAATGAGAGAAGATTATGAAAAGACAAAGTGCTGTGGCAACCAACATGTTCATTTTGGTTAATGAACGAAAATTATTGATGAAAGTTTTGTAGCTACACGTCAGAAACTTTTTGTCAATTAAACTATTGAAAATTTCGAGATATAATTCATGCCGAAGTTTTTTATTTTTATTGTTACGTAAAAAGCATACAAATTTTCGTCATCAATCCTTATCATTCAGCAAAGTATGTATCAATTTTATCGCTCTTATCAGATTTTCAGTCTACACACTAAAAGTATTAATTTGATTATAATAATTATTTTCCACGCGATCTATTACTTTTAGTAATATTTACAATATTCAAAGTTCATTCTTTTAATATGCTAATAAATGCAGCGCATCCTTATTTGCAAAAATTAACTGTTTTTCGGCGAGAGAAAATAGCTTTACTACATTTACTTATGTGTCCAATTATGAATATAGCGAAATAATTTTTTGAAAAGTATCTAGTGTGTCAAAGAGGAAATATGTAGTCGACTTATGCATGCTTTCTGAATCTGTTGGCATAATGACTTATACTATGAAATAAAACTCATATAGTAGAATTGGAAATTTAACATAATGGCGCAAGATGATGTTATTTTCACAAAAAACACTCTGTGTTTTGAGGTTTTTTCATTTACTGATTACAAATCAGATTAAAAAATCTGAAATGTCAGACAATTAACATAAAATTTTTGAAAATGCGGTGTTTATAAAAATTCAAGTCACAAAAAATATGGAACCCAAAAAATGAGACGAAATATTTTAATTGAAATAAAAGAAACAATTTTTTTTATCAATTATTTTTTAATGATTAGAAGATTTTTTTCTATCGTCGATCTCTATACTATCTCATTAGATGCGATATTTCATTGAAGTTAATGCTATTATCGAAAAAAAAATTTTAACTTGTTTTTATAAAAATTCAGACACCTCGACAATGGCTGAAACAACAGGTGAACTTAAACTTTTGACCGGAAGTGTATATAACTTTAAACACACACAAATTAAATTATCGAAAAAGATGGTAATTTTCAATACTTTATTTTGTATATGTATCATTTCTGAAATTTTTGAGACAAAAATTAATTCTGGCACTGATGAAAGCGACAGAACTACTAGCCAAGAATTTTCTCAAATTTCACCCAGAAAACGGTTTCTTTGATATTCGGTCAAAGAATAGTATATTACGTGCCTAGGCGCACAATGAGGTTTATTGCGTGACGAGCGACAATGCTCGCAGGAGATCGAAGCCGAGGCGCGATCAGTCCTGCGAGCATTGTCGCGAGTATCGTAATTTCCCGAATTGTGTGCATTGACACGTATTCTATTTTATGTGACTTCGGTGCGGATACGAGTTTTTATGCGTACACTCGAATCTAATCTAGTATTGTAGTTGTTTGCGGCGCTAGTCATTACACTTGATATTTCGCCACTAGTTCCGGCCATTTTGATTTTATCTATCTTGTGTAGTAGTAATGGATTTTAATAGACGCATGCGCAGTTCAAATGTACAAGACTTTGCCAGTAAGGTGCTAACGCTGTACGAAGAAGAAGAAGAATAAGAAGAAGATTGTGCTCCGCTGTATGGCTATATGCGCATGCGCAGTTCAATTTTTATATTATATTCCTCTGTAACGGAATACACAACATTCCGTTACTCTCAGCTGTAACGGAAAAACGAGTTTCGGCGCCGGAGGCACATAAAAAATTTCTTTGAATTGAGGAAAGTTTTGTTGATTTAAAAAATTTTTCTTTAAGGTAAACAAATCTATCTATTTGTATCAACGAAAATTTCTTTGAATTAACAAAACTTTCTTCAATTCAAAGAAATTTTTTATTGACCGTATATCAAAGAAACGGTTTTCTCAGTGTTTTTATTTCAAATTGTTTTGAACTTAGTGGGTTATGTGTATAAAATAAAAAAAACGACTTTTGGACTAGATGGAATCAAAAACAATTTTTACAATTAAAAATTTTCTTTTACATTTCATATTGATAGTTTTATATGATTTTAATATCTTTATTTACAGCTTTGCAGTTGAACATTTGCTTCATATTCTTACAGCTTTCTAAAATGATCTTCTATTACAGAAGCCTTATTTTTTTTCACATTCTCTCGAACTGTCTGAACTCCAGATACTTTCATCGTCATCACTATCAGACTCAACGTCCGCCTTCTGCTGGATGTATAGCTTGTAGTCGGAAATTCTTGTAAAAATAATTAATGGTGGTGCGGAGAACATGGAGATGCGGGAAGTAATTCCTATAAGCTTATCTTCAACAATTAAAGGAGCCCCTTCACCTGTCTAAAATGCAAAAAATTATCTCATATAACTTACTTTAAAATAGCAGTGACATAAATGCAATCAAGCACTCAGAAGAATACCCAGGAAACAAAAATTTAATCCCAGACCGCTTAAATCATTACTTTGTTGAATTTTTTTTACGCTTCTTTAATTCGTAAAAATTTGTTTTAGTGATATTAATCGTAATTTCACAATTGAAATAAAAAATTCACGAAACGTATCTTGACGATTAAAATTGTATGGACTGCGTTACTTAATCGTAAAACTACGATTCAACGTCATTGAAACAAAGTTATACGATTGAAATGTCCTAATCGCGATTCAACAATGTTTCGATACAATCGTTTTCAGATAAGACTGCAGATTCAGTAACCTTTAATCGTAAATTTTAAGATATGCAATTCACAGGATTTTCAATCAATCGTTTCTATTTTCCTGGTTAGTATTTAGGCAGTAAAATTGTTTATTATATTCAGATTGGATTTCGAGCAGACACGGAAGAGCTTACATTGCGGTGGAAACAAACAAGCTTCCGCCGTCTGACAAAAGTTGGCGTCACCAGTAAATTTGGTTGAAATTGACAAATGTAAAACGTCACTGTCATAAGGTTTGACATCTGTCAACAACATAACCTTGAAATATTAGTGAATTTTTATTAGTATAATATATTCTTTTGTGTGCGAAATTGTCGAGTTTTGAGCCGAATAAGCGTCATTTGTGGGAACTTTTGATTTATTTTTTCAATTTAAAGAAATCTGTAGCTGTGGCGCATCGATTGCTTATAAAAAGATATGTTGAGACTGCCTTAAGGAGGTTCTATCGTAAAACGAATTAACGGTCAGAAAAGGATGAAAGTTGAAACATAGTTATTCAAATGCATAAAAATGAATCGGTCAAAGTTTCAAGACTCCAGGGTACCTGTGAGCTAAGATATTTTAATAAATATTTTTCGTCATTTAACATGTGCTCTTATGGACAACTACCTTTTCATTGTTTTCAATTACCCGCCACACATTTATTAACGGCTGAATATCGATGAAATCTTTTATAATAGTGAGAAAAATATCTAAAACACATTTTTAGCTTACAATATTGTTAGAAGGGAACTTGTAAATCAATGAAAATGGAAATAAATGTTACAAAAATCATGATATTGAGTGATAATGTAGTAGATATGGCAACAACGCAGCCGAGTATACGTTGGTAGGTTATGGCGTGCTATTCAAAAAGAAACATTGAGCCTACATACACGTTTGCCCTGTCATAGTATTCACACCTGAATGCCTTAGGTGTATAATCTAGTTCAATAAAATGCCTCTTATGATGCCAAATTTAAAAGGGACACTAAAAAAAGCGAGGCGGTGTTGCCACATCAACTACCTCGTGAGTCAAATGCACGAAATGTTTTGTTCTGACTAGCTATGTACCGATAGAACCTCCTTAAGTGAGAGAAGATGTCGTGAGTGGTTTCAAAACTTTAAGAACGGTGAATTTGGCATCGAAGACAAAGAACGTAGCGGAAGGCCAAAAGTGTACGAAGACGCGGAATTGAAAGGATTATTGGATCAAGAATCGTGCCAAACACAAGAAGAACAATACGATGGATAATACTTCGAATAAAACATAAGGTTCCGTTCTTTCATAATAAATGCCCAATTTTTGATAAAAAGCGGCCGACACTTATTTGTACACCTGATAGTATTATTATTTTTTATTATAAAACTGATAGAAAATTTTCTGAAATGCATAATTTAAAATTAGAATAATATAATAATTATCATTACTATTATATTCTTTCGGATTTCCATTCAAACCAGACAGTCAAATAAGGACTCCATGTCATCTGAAGCCAGAGAGTTCGTCTTCTTAAGAGAAAAACGAAAATTATTCTCGGATTTAATTAGATAATGATGTAAATTTCAATGATTCAATCAATAATAATTACACAGATGATTCAAAAATGCATATTGATTGTGGCATAGGGGTAAATACGTTGTGATATTGCAACTTTGAAGGACGATTCCAAAATTGTTGCGATGCAAGCCTATCCTACTAGTTATAAGAATCACTATCGTAGAATTTTAATTGTTTAAAATAAATTCTTTGAATCTGTATACATACTATAATGAAAAGATTAGATTCCCTCGATCCATTTGGGAGTTTTGCACATGACATAGTCACATCAATTTCATGATCGACGTGGTTTTGGCACTCAAGGTTTGTAAGTATTGTTAAATTCAGCAAGCTTAAAATTGAATACATATCAATTTTATTATACAAAATTTATTAAATGTATATACCAGAATGGTAATGAGATTATTTATACAATACTTTTTGCCTTTCTCATTCTTAAATAAAGGTAGTTTTCATCCACAAAAATTAGACCTAAGGCAAAAATAGATAATTTTGCTTTAAAAAATAGCAATATTATTATTGAAGGGCTATTTTGAAAGAGAAAAGATTATTTTACAAGAAAAAAATTTGAAAGAGAGAAAAATAATCTTATTAATAAATTTTATTTTTGACCCAACTTTTTTCTTATCGCTTCTTACCAAATTTTTAAATATTATGCGATTCTAATAAATCATGAATGATTTTTTCAGAGAAAAGATTTCCCACAACTTCTCCGTTTCTGATTTTTAAAAATAAATTTTTTAATGGCTGAAGCCATTAAGAAAAAATTTTCCACAACGAAATTTTTATAAGCAAATTGCTGAATTTGATAATAATTTATTCATTTTCGAAAATTGGAAATGGTTAAGTTGTATGGAATCTTTTTCTTAAAAAAGTGATTTGTAATTTATTAAAATTGCATAATTTTTTAAAATTTGGTAAGAAGCAATAAGAAAAAAAGTTGGGGCAAAAATAAAATTTATTAATAAAATTATTTTTCTGTATTTCAAAAGAATGATAAAGTTATGCTTATTTAAAATCCATTTGAGTCAATTATGGAAGAATGAGAAAGACGAAAAGAATTGAGCAAAATTACGTCTAGAATATGGCTTGAATTATCAATATCTGACTGCAAATCTGTTACGAGAAATTAAAAATTTCTAATTTAGCTCCTTGAATATTGGTTTTCAGAACTATATCCAATCTCATGTTTGTTATGAACGAAGAAAACAAAAACATCGCCCAAAAACTTTTTCTGGCGAAAATTTCAGAATTCTCGTAACAGACTCTCCGCTTGCTTTAGCTTTGTTATTACTTTATTGTAGGGTGAAAATTCTTGCTGGGTGCTTGATGTGGGCGATCAGTCTTTTTCCAAACAATCCATGAAGCAGTATTGATATGATCATACACAGAATTTCCTAACATTGTAATATATTTAATAGGCTGTGAAACGCAACTCGTTAACTGAAAAAAATGTAATGCTTGCATTTATAAGAATTAATTATTTTTTTAACATCATATGTAGAATAAAATTCACTTTATTCAAATTTAAGAATATTATGCATAAAATAACTCACGCGTAAGACTGCATAATCGATATCTCGTTCTAGCAGGTCTGTATGATTATAGCTATTGATCACTACCTCTTCAATCTCATAACGAGGACCTCTATTATGAGGCATTGAAAGTTTGATATAGAAGTTGTTAAAACCATTATGTGCATAGTGCATTATTAAATGAGCAGCAGTTATGAAAATATTATTAGAAATTAAAACGCCAAGGCCGAAAATCACATCATTTCCGAAATTCAGAGTAACGACGCAGGGGTTGTTTATTTGAACCATTTCTATTTCTGTATGAATTGCCTTACTGATTAGCAATGTTGAATCTAACTCTATGAAAACACAAATTTGATAAATAGTTGTTTGAAAACTGCTCTTCAGACCTTGTAGATGATAAGAATTAATTTATCTTTGGTCATCACTACTTAAGCAATATTTACATATATATCATACTTTAAAATGAAAAACACACTCAGAGAAAAAATTTGGCATAATAAACCAAGTGTTTATTCAGTCATGGTTTTTTATTGTTATATAGACAGCAAAATGTTTGTTTGACTCAACAAAAAATCTCTTTTTTTTCGAACAAAATGATTTCATTGGCCCAAAACTATTCTTTTGGTAGCAAAATTTGATAGATCAGATCAAATATTTTAGTTACTTTCAATAAATTTAAAGTATTTATTAGATTTATCCAAAAAATTTAATTGAGTTAATAAAGTACTTTGTGAATTCAACAAAACAATTTTTTTCAATGGATAAAATTCTTTCTCAGAGTGCATCAACAGATTTTCTGTATGTTTCACATACCGCCTAGTAAAATCTATAAAAAAAAAAATTGTATCTAAAAAAAATATTTTTTTCTATTTTATAAACATTTTGCGCAATAAAAATTATTGTGAGGGACTCTCCATTTTTCTCCGTTTAGCTTCAACTAGATATTCCATCTTTTTTATGAAAATCTGGTAAAAATAGCCAAAATATTAGTTATTTTAACTACTAAAATATGTTAAATATGCTCTAAACAAAATTTTAGAGTTTTAAATATACTTTTTCAAGTATAAAATTTTATTTGTTTCAGCTTGGCTATATTTTATGTCCATATGAAAACTATAAAATTTAAAAAATCTTCAATCTTAAAACGTATTTACAAAGTATGTTCTAAGCGTATATTTTTTAAGAAGTGGCTATGTTGTTTACTTAATTATTCGTAAATTATGTCACTGAAGAGCCCCCGCCTCCAATATACAGATTTGCTCTGCTAGTTACATCATAGCGATCAGTGGAAGGCAATGGAAAACCACCGCTGATGTTTACCGTTCAAAGTATAAACCCTGTTAATTACGTTAAAGTATCTTTGTATTGGCATTGGGTCAGTTCCTTATCATTAAAAATCAATAATTAATGAAACATATTATATAAATAGGGATGCAAGAAACATATCATATAGATAAAAGAGAGGGGGGGGGGGGGGGCAAACGTTTTGGCTGCAAATGGGGGCTCTCTTCAGTAACAGTAATTTCAAGGACTTAATGACTAAACTGTAATCGTGGAAGAAAACTAATTATATGTATTAAAATTAAATTTTTTTAAAAGAAATCTAATTTTAATACATACATAATACATATGTATAATATATGTAATATTCAATAAAAAAAATTACCTGCAGAATGTGCAACAGTGAATAGCGCACAAAGTGCTGTGGCATCCAGGATATGCATTTTAATCAATGCACGAAAATGATTCTAATGAATTTGTATGGTATTTATGTAATTACACGTCTCTGACACGTTGTCAACTAAGATTTCAGAGACTTCGAGATAATACTTAGGGTGAAATATTCTATTTTAAATGCTACATAGGGAGTAAACAAAATTCCATAACTACATTGTCATAATTTATCTGAAAAAAAAAGTATTCAGCTTATCTGCTTTATTTCTTTTATCGGATTTAATGTTTACGTGTATATGTATATGTGTATGACAGATACAGACCTATAGAATGTATAAGAAGGTTTCAGGTGCCTGTCAAATTCTGGCTGTTTACGATATGTTTCTTCTTCGGTCTCTTTCTGAAAATATTGCACAGAATTATCTGACATGTTTTTTCACTAATCAGTTATGTTTAAAGAATTTCTTGTATTGATTCTTTTATTATTAATAATTATCGTGTATTAGTATTGATAAAAAGAAAATTTTTATTCTTGAAAATTTTTTGTATAGTTTCAAGTTTGAACAAGTCAATTTTAAAAAATCCTTTTATTGATAGAAAGAAAATTTGGCCCTGCAGGACTAAGCGACAGTTAAAATTAACATCGATAAGTCTTAATCTGAATCAGTCATATTTTCACTGATTGAATCAGTAATTTGCCTTTTCACTGATTCATCAGTGCAAAAATATTTTTCACTGTCAAATCAGTTAATTTTCACTGATTTAATCAATGAAAAGAATGTTTTTCGCTGTTAAATCAGTTGATTTACACTGAAGTAATCAGTGAAATTTGAATGATTTACAGTAACCTCTTTTTAGCTATTTGAATTAGTTACATTTCCCTGATAATCAGTAGATTTTGACTGATTCAGATTTAGAGAGTAATAATTCAAATTTTAATTCCATAATTTTGGCCAACGAAATTGCGCAGGTGTGCACCCGTGCATTGCCTTGATGGAACATCTCTTTTTCTTTTTCAAATGATGACGATGCATAATACGCTCCAGTTATCGTTTGCCCTTTTTCCAAGTAATTGGTGTAGGTGATTCCGCGTGCATCTCAAAAAACCGTGTCCATCACCTTTCCGGACGATTTCACCGTCTTCGGAGCCCGTTCGCCTTCAAAAACTGTTATGTTATGTATCGACGCAGAAACTCGGCAGGATTGTGACGGAAAAGCGCCAAAGTAGCTTTAGAGTCGACCACACGATTGCATTTATTTACCTCTCAGAGCAAATACACTACCCATCTTGCCGAGATTTTTTTCACATCCAATTTTTCGTGCAAAATTTCGGGCGTAGTCATTTCCACTGGACGTCCCAAACGATGTTCATTTTTTGTGGATGTACGGCCACGTTTAAACTCATTTACCCAATTGTAAACAGATGCAAACACAGGAGCAGATGTGCCATGAACTTCACCCAACTCAGCTTTGATCTCTTTTGGTGTTAAGCCTTTTAAATATAAGTATTTAATCACAGCTTGAAACTCACTTTTTTCCATTCTTTTAAATACACGAAAGTTTTTTGCTTCAATCGGCAATAAAAATGAAACCATTTGATACCACTGAGAAAAAATCCTGGGCATAGTGACGTGATATATGTGACGCGATCTGAAGAAAGACCCCTAAACGGCCAAAAATCGATTCTCTGATTCTCAATGTTTTACGTAGATTCGAACTTGCTCTTTAAGATGGTATAGTTGAAAAAATCCCATCATTATTAATTTAATCAGTACAAGCGTTTAAACATTGTCGTTCGGGAGAGCAGTCGAGACCTCTCTCGAAACGTACACACGATAGACCTCCACAAGTATGTGCGATGGAAAGAGAGAGAAATATCGGAAGAGTCCTATCGGCCCGTCGCCACTTCTCCTGCTTCTTCTCTAAAATTTACGTTTTGCCGCTTAGGGGTCTTTCTTCAGATCGCGTCATATATGTAGTTGTAAATGTCCTTAAGGGAGTTACTCACCTACCCGTCTAGTCAAAACAGGGTTAAACACGCAGGTTGACTACAGTAGTACTTGATCTGGCAACGTCGCATCTTGTTTTTTAGTGTGCGCACAGGTGTATAGTCGCACATATAGTCACGTCAGTACCTAAGAAATGTTTCACAGACATGAAATTATACAATGAATTAAAAAGCTGCACATCCGTCCAAATGAGGAAAAAAATGATTGCTTCTGATATTACGGTAGCTAAGGTTATCGATGCATACAAAGAACATGGTTTTGATGGATTATCTCGTTTGTTTGGTGCTGATCAAAATGGGAAAATTCGTGTGAAATAATAGGAAGGTTAAAAATAAAATCTGTGATTATTATAGTTGGTATATATTTATTGTATATGTATCAAATATTCTAAATAATAATTAATGAACGATTGTGATGATAATAGATATGTATTGAAAAATTATTATATCGATTCAAGACTGTGAAAATAAGACAAATTTAGTATGTCATTGAGAAAGATTTTACGTACTACGTATTATGATATGTATGTAGATAAAGTTGTTTGTATGTACTTAATTCGTTTATTTATCATACGAATAATTAATATGTTGTATTTCATTTATTAAAAACATGATTTTCATAACAAATTTTAATCACCAGTTGGTACGAGCTGCTGAATAGATATAACGCATACATTTCAAATTTCGCGCACATAACCTACGAATGCGACGTTGCCACATACCTAACCAAAGACCAAAATCACAGCAATTTCCAATCTTCATCGTATTTGTTATTACTTTTAGAATCCACCTTTGAATGTTATTAAAGTTAATAACTATTCCTGGACATCTTATTTTTCTACTGTTCAAATCCCGTTATGTTCTGTTTGTGAGTTGAAAAGATATCAATGATAATACACGATAACCTCCGCGATTTCTCATAAGAGCCCATGTTGAATCAACTCGAAAGGCGCAAAATAGAAATATGAATATCTCACCAAAAACCCACCTCAGACCTTGAAATTTCGTGCGGATAATTTTTTAATTATATTCTAACGCTCTGCAAAGTTTAAGATTTTTCTGTTCGTTAATTCTTCATCCTGAGTAACTCCCTTAAGGGGGTCTTCTACCTTGTGGCCTCGTTGTTGATACTGTTTTTTGAGAATTAATTGTAGGGAAACCAATAATGCAAACGAGGTGCGGTTTTTTGCATTTAACTTATTTATTTATATACTTTCAACAAAAATTTTACTGAAATTTTACTGCCTCCAATTTGACGGTGATTTGACCTTAAAATATCCCTTACGAAAAATGTATACCAAAACGGTTGACACGATTTAGCTCATGAATGTCGTCTGAAACAAAAAAACCAAAATGATTCAGTTTTTTTATGCCTTTGGTTATCGTTTGACACAAGGAATTTGCAAAATTTGAAAATGTCAGGAAATAGTGAATAAACAAGAAAAAAAAAATTTCTATGTTTTCAAGGACAAGAACAGCTGTAAAAATTCTTGAAATGGAAAAAATCCAAAAAGCTCGTTTCAGTCGATAGCGACATGTTTTTCACAAATTTTGATATATGACTTTAGTAAATTGATCAATTACTTTTCGAGATATCGCATATAAAGATATTCATGCATGAATCGCGGAGCGGAGCTATATTTGACGGCTCTGGAAACCCCGAAATAATAAGACTTCGGTTATACCCTTTTAAGATTATATTTCTAGTACCTTCTAGGCCACGAAAATGCAAAAAAAAATCGATTTTTTTGAACCAGCAGGTAGAAGACCCCCGTAACTACTTTTTGTGTTTGAATTCAAGCAATGGTTGACCTGTCAATGTAGGTACTAAAAGTGGTCGCCGTGACTAAGTAATGTGGTCACAGCGACTATGTAATGTTGTCACAGTCACTATATGTAAGTGTCAACTATAAAGTTATGCAAAATCAAAATCCTAAAATCAAATGCATAAAATCACTACGTGGAACATTGTATTTTTCATAGCACCTCTTTTGAAAATCTGTTTGTCGGTATCTGTAGAGCGGGTTGAAACTTTAAAAGTAGTAGGATTTAAAATCACAGTTTCGACCAGCTCGACACATCAAATCAAATTGTCAAAAGAGTTACTATCAGTCGCTATGAAAAATAATATGCATTATTCGAAACAATACACAGCGGATTTAACGAGTGTGAAGTTTGCTCCACTGGTTATAGCGACTACGTTATTCTAGCCATGACAACTCAATGTTTCAAGTTTTCATAGCTATAGGTTGAAGAGTTAAGGACAATTTCAACGATGTTAACTATAGTCGCCACGGCCAGGTATTCAGAATATGGCTACCGTGGCTACAAATCATGTTACTGTAGCTGACTGTAGCCATGGGTCAAGTAGCGACAACAAGTCTCCATCGTTACAGTCACTTTTTTTATTCAACTACATTATAGCTAGTCATTATGGCCAGACGCTATTTTTCTCTGTGTGGATATAACTGAGACATTAACAGCTGTCTACACTGAAAAAAAAACCGTCAGGTTATACGAAAAATCCCGTTGCATTGACGGGGAGGAGCAGCGGCGGGTTTACAACGTTAGGTTAACGTGCTGCCAGCGTAAATGTAGCGTTGGAAACTCACGTTGATCCAGCTATGTTAGTCCCGTCAATTCATCGGGGATGTTAACGCTGGAATACCGTGTGATTTGAAAAAATTATATTATGACGCAATTTCATATCCATAATGAAATTGGCATATATAATTAGGAAAACAAAAGAACTGAAAAGAACAATTGCGAGTATTGCCACAGCTGATCATTTTTAGGAGAATTTACGTTGGCTCTACCGTCTACCGTCAGTGCAGCGTCGAATAGCACCGGTGATTCACCGGGGGAGCAACGCTACGCCAACGTGAAATTGGCGACGGTGCTCCTTCCCGTTAATTTCACCATGTTTTTTTTCCCAGTGTAGTGAGAAATAATGCTTACTAAAATCAAACCATTTTCGATACTACGAGCGCCATCTCTGGGATTTTCTAATGACTTATTGAACGACCTACGTACAAAAAATTTCCATATTATCAATGAAGTTTGTATAATTAAGAATAAAATATGTGTAATAAACTGTTTTAATTCTTTCTTGTAGAATGTTTTGAAATTTCAATTCTAATAAATTCAATTCTGAACCTCTAGAGTTAAAATAATTTTAATTCACATATTTGAATTGGTTTCATCTGCAATATATTCTCCTCAATGTTAGCAGGGATTAATGTATTTTTTAACATGTTTGAATAAATTATTAAAATATAAATAAATATAAATTTGAATAGTTTCCAACTGTATAAGTTATAAATCGATTTAATAATGAAAAAAGTTGATTAAATAAGATACTTCATAAATATGTAATAGTAATTAAATAGCAATGATAATTGATAATAAAATAAATTACCGAAGTTTAGTACAAAAAATAAAGTGTAAAATTGTGCCAGAATTATTCATTTTTATTTCTATTTTATTGTAAGTATTTATGATGGAGCACTGGTACAAATATTTATATTACGTATTTAAACCAATGTCACCTAATGAATCATATATGGCAGTTAAAATGCAATACACCAAATATACGTTCAATATATTAATAAAAAAATGTTTATATAATTCAGATTGATTTTTTATTTTCCAATTACGAATTAAAATTTAATACAAAATATTTATTAACGAGAAAACTATCCATGCATTTAAATTCAACCTAGAGTTTTCAAAGTGAAATTCCTTTAAGCCTTTCTAATCCTTCTTTTGCATTCTTCTACTTATTAATCCTTTTTAATGCGCTCCCGTTACATTTTACTAATAGGTCAATTGAAAAAAATAGTATAGGAAACACTTGATTAAACTTTATAATTCGTTATTGAAATAAATTCGCAAAAAATTTAAAACTTTCACAAACTTTAACAAAATTATTGGTAAAATAAACTGCAACTGTAATAGGAAGGTCATCGATTCTAGTTTCTGTTGGTGTACTAATAAAATCAACACCAGCTATAACATGATTTCTATTAATTAAAATTCCAAGGGAGATTATTTCTTGTCCGCGTTATAAATTAAGAACGAAGGGGTTGCTAATTCAAAATAATATATTTATGTACGAAATGCCGTACTGGTCAGCATTTCTGAATTGAAATATGTGATTAACGTATTTTATAAAATATTAAATTGTTACATTTTTCATGTTACACTGTAGTAGTAATCAAACTATTCAGTGTCGTTTTATTATTTTTTTTTTGCAATCTGAATGTTTCAAATAATTCATATTATATATAAATATTTAAACACAGACACGTATGTTTTTCATTTATTCTACACCACAAAACATTTTTAGTTAGCTAAAAAGGCGTCAAATCCTGCAGCCATCAGGTTTTTCATTCTGGTTATTGCACGAAAATTATTGTGATGAATTTTAATAGCATCTATGTAACTACCTGCTGCTGGCTTGTTAATAACACAGGTCTGCAAATAATGGGTTTGTATTTGTTGTTGGAAAACGAAAGATCATTTTCGGGGCAATTTCTGACGTAGAATCCGAATCCGAAATCAGAATCAGCCTATCACGTCAGGATTTTGAGATATTTGAGGTTATGTGCTCGAAAAATCGGGTTTTTCGCTGCTTTTGAGGTTATGTACAGGGCGCAAGAAATTTTTTTTGTTTTTTTTCTCAAATGTCATCATTTAGCACTACTCTTTCCCTTCAAAATGAGCTATTAAACAGTCACGAGCGATTTTTTTTTCACAAAGATACGGTCATATCAAGTTTTGACATTTATCCGAACGACCTTATGAGCATTCACATTGATTCTTTGGTGCATACCATTCTGCATTCGAAAATTTATCTTAAAAATTTGTGCTTACACGTTTTGATAGTCTGTGAATTTACAGTCAGAAAATTGACATTTCCATTTCTAAGATGGCGGATCGAAATTTACGAAATTAAACGATTTCGCTCTCTAATGTCAATTTTCTGACTGTAAATTCTTATTCACAGACCATCAAAACCCACAAGCACAAATTTTCAAGATAAATTTTCGAATGCAGAATGGTATGCACCAAAGAGTCATTGTGAATGCTCATAAGGTTGTTCGGATAAATGTTAAAACTTGATATGGCCGTATCTTTGTGAAAAAAAATGGTTTGTGACTGTTTAATAGCTCATTTTGAAGGGAAAGAGTAGTGCTAAATGATGACATTTGAGAAAAAAACCAAAAAAATTTCTTGCACCCTGTACATAACCTCAAAAGTAGCGAAAACCCCCATTTTTCGAGCACATAACCTCAAATATCTCAAAATCCTGACGTAATAGGCTGATTCTGATTTTGGATTCGGATTCTACGTCAAAAATTATTTCGGAAACGATCCATAGCTTTTCAACAACAAAACCTTGCAGACCTGTGTAATTGAAGTATTAGAGAATTCGAGACAATATTCAAAAAGCAGCTATTTTACTCCAATTATAATGTATATAATACAAAAAATATTATTCTGTGATTCTTATTATTTACCTCACAAATATCAGGTGTACAAATAAGTTTCCGCCGTCTGACAAAAGTTGGCGTCACCAGTAAGTTTTGATTGAAATTGACAAATGTAAAACGTCACTGTCATAAGGTTGGACATCTGTTAACAACATAACCTTGAAATATTAGTGAATTTTCATCGGTATAATATATTCTTTTGTGTGCGAAAATGTCATGTTTTGAGCCGAATAAGCGTTATTTGCGGGAACTTTTGATTTATTTATTTCAGAGGCTGCCTTAAGTGAGAGAAGTTGTCATGAGTAGTTTCAAAAGTATAAGAAAGGTGAATTTGACATCAAAGACAAATAATGTAGCGGAAAGCCCAAAGTGTATAAAGACGCGGAATTGGAAGCATTACTCAAGAAGAACTTGCACGTACATTGTGCGTGACACAACAAACAATTCCACAATAAATGACCAATTTTTAATAAAAAACGACGGAAACTTATTTGTACACCTGATAAAATCTTCAAATCAGTTCAAAGTTTTTTTAGATTATGTGTTTAAGTGTATATATGTATGAGACAGATTGCATATACGACAATTGCGGCATTGATTACAAAAATTACTGAAAACCTTAAACTTTTTTACAGAAATTCCAGTAATTAATCCAGATTTTCTTATCTCGGTTTTCTCTATGTATCTTTGATGTGGTTGGTTTATTATTTATTGTTGATTCAACAGATGCTTTTACTGGTTAATCGTTAATATTTTTGACAAGAGAGATACACAAGAGCGTGAAATGTGCCTTATATTTACAATAAAAAGATTGAAAAGAGCTGTACGTAGATGGATGCATGAGGTGTACCAGCACAGAGGCCAGGATCTAATGGTCCCTGAAGTTAGAAAACTTGTTTTCAATTAATTTTATCTGGAACTAATAGATATTTTTTCAAATTATTTTGAATATTCGATTGTGATAGTTTTATATAATTTCAATATATTCATTTGTACCCACGGCAAAGTTCGCTTTTAAAATGTAAGTGATCGCTTGTTTTTCAAGCGATATCTTTTTTTTTTCAAAGCGACAACTCTTATCTATAGCGGCGTCGCTTTTTACTTGAAGCGATTTCGCTAAGTCACAAGCATCATCGCTTTTCACCTCAAGCGATGTCGCTTAGTCACAAGTGCCATCGCTTTTTACCTCAAACTATGTCGCTTCAGGCTAGAGTGCAATTGTCTTCATCAAAACTATAAATCCTTCAAACACTTTTTGATCTTTAGAAATTTGCATCTCAAATTAAAATTACTCTAAAAAAATGAATCGGACATCGTTACTGAATGATTTATACACTTAATTCGATACTGATAGCAATGTTTTGTTTATTATACATAACAATGTGGATTTACACTTAATTTCCTTCATAGACATCGCTTTTTGAGAGATCTTATACTCAAGCAATCGCTTCAGCTAGATCTCTTACATGGCGATCACTTGATTGAGAGATCTTTTACAATTAAGCGATCGCTTGGGTAAGAGATCTCTTAAAAGGAGCGAATACGTCCACAAGCGATCGCTTTTCAAGAGATCTCTTACCCAAGCGATCGCCTGACTAAGAGATCTACAAAGCGATCGCTTGTGGACGAATTCGCTCCTTTTAAGAGATCTCTTGTCGAGACATACTTTGCCATGGGTAGCCCTGTAGTTGGATATTTGCTTTATATTATTATAGCTTTCTTAAATGATCTTACTTTACAGAGCCCTTATTCTTTTCAACAGTCACTCAAACTGTCTGAACTCAAGATACTTTCACTGTCACTACTATCAGACTCAACTTCTGTCTTATCCAGAATATGTTGCTTATAGTCGGGAATTCTTAGAAAAGTAATTATAATTGGTACGAGAGATATGTGTATGCGGGAAGTAATTCCCATTATCCTGCGTTCGACAATCAGAGGGGCACCTTCGCCTGTCTAAAATGCAAGGAATTATCACATATAACTTACTCTAAATCAGCAGCGACAGATATAAAATTAAGCATTCAGAAAAATAGTGTTTAACCAATAAATTTGCTTATTATACACTTAAATGTAGCTTTCACAACTGAATATTTATTGCATAAACTAAAAATTTATGTTCACTTAGATAAGGTTAATAATTATATACATAATTATCTAGTCTTTGCCATGGGATTTTTTTTAGTGGCTTAGATTTTGTTTTATCAGCAAAATAAGAACGAATTTTTGCCTAAAAATCGCTACGATAAGTTCAAACGTCCGCCATTTTGTCAAATGAAGATATTTTCGAAATCACCTACGACAAAGACTATATTATAGTGTCAATTTCAATAATCTTTTTGATTTTTTTGTTTCTGGCGATTACAGATGAAATGAGAGTGGTCACCGCAAAGGGTCTCTTCTTTGCGGCAGTTGGAAGAGAACATGAATACTCGGCCAATATTGAAGATTTTTTAATAAACAAAATTAAACATCTTCTCAAAAGCGAGTACTTTTATTTAGAAAAGAAATCAATCCGACAATTAATATAGGCTTCCTTGAAAAAATTCACAAAAATTGCCTTTTTTTCACGCTTCTAGGTGTGCATTCCTCCTTAAGGGGACAGTCCCCTCAAGAGGTCTAAAAAAATCGTGTTTTTTTTTTCTGCCTAATCGATTAAGCAACTATTCAAGATTATGTGTGTAAAATTTTAGCTCGAAATTCGAAGTATTTCGGGAGATACACGGAAATTCAGTCGGTCACGTACATTACGTACGTACGTACATTACGAAATCTAAAGCGCGTTTTCTCAGAACCATGTTTTTACACTTTGCGGGAAAGATGACTAAAAAAGTTCTTAACCGATTTTCTTAAACCAAAGTTTTTTTTTTATTCAGTATAAAAAGCTACTCTATGTGAACTACGGATTTTAAGAAATTCCGATTTTTAATACCTTTTTTATGAACAAATTACTAAAAAAAAAGCCACTTTTTTTTGAAATCATAATTTTTCGCCTAAATTTCCGAATTTTAAAATTTCCTTAGTTCACATAGAACAAATAAGTCTAACGAAGAAAACAAAAAAAAAAAGTTTTGATTTCAGTTGAAAATAACGGATGCTATAGTTCCCGCAGTTTGACTCAGACCGTGTCGAGACGCTGCCGCAAAACGTGGATTACTCGGCCATTTGAAATTTTTCGGATGTAATTTTTGTTTGTTAATCAAGTCTAAAATATGACTAAAACATATCCTAAAGTTCTTATGTCTCCGATGTTTCTTTCTGTGAGAAAAAAAATCAGGAAAAAACGCTTTTTTTCGGTCTCTTGAGGGGACTGTCCCCTTAAGGTAGTTGATCCACCAGAATTAGACCTCAGGCAAAAATAGATGATTTTGCTTTCAAAAATAGCAATATTATTATTGACGGGCTATTTTAAGGACGATTGTTCCCATGTAAGCCCATCCTAGTACACGGAGAAAAACGGATGGTCGAAGTTAGAGGTTCAAAATTTTGAGTCAGACCGACCCTCTAGATTATCAAATAGTCCTTCCATAATTTTATGGACATAATCAGGGAAACTCTCGATTTATGATCAGCTTGATTACCACAGAGAAACAGTCACACTATCAAGATAATCAAATCGATCCTCTGGGATGATCAAGTTGAATATTTTGTTTTAAATTTTCATTTCGACCATCAAGGATGATCAAATCGACCTTCTACAATGATCAAATCGATTATTTTTTTCTGACCCTCTACAGATGATCAGTTTGATTATCTAGAAGGCTGTCCTATAGTCGATCATCATATTTGGTCGCCCTGACCCTCTAGATATTCAGGCTGACCCTCCATTTTTCTTCGTGTAGTTATATGAATCACTATCCTAGAATGTTGATTACTTAAAATGAATTCTTTGAATCTATATACATACTGAAGTGATAATATCAGTATGCCTCACTTCATCTGGGAGTCTTGCACATGCCATAGTTATATCAATTGCATAACCGAGGCGGTTCTGGCATTCAAGGTTTGTGAGTATTGTAGAATTCAGCATGCTTAAAATTATATACATATTAATTCTATAAATAAGCTACTAGCCTGTTTAGTTTCAGTGATATTTTTTAAATTTCAGGATATGACTCGAACAGAAGTCTTAGGACCAGTTCTAGAATATTTTTCGTCAAATCTCAAGTTTTTAGCCAAAGAAAGATTATTATGAAATTAAAAAAAAGATTAATGTATGTTTATCTGCTATGGAAAATTATTTGAGTTATTAATTGAAAAATGAGAAAGACGAAAAGAATTGTTTGAAGTCACGTCTAGAGCATGGCCTTTAATATCAGTATATGGCTGCAAACCTGTTACGAGAGATTAGAAATTTCTAAATATGCTCCTTGAAAATTGTTTTTCAAAACTAATGACATTCTACGACTGTTAAAAACGACACTCAAAAACAACGTCCAAAAACCTTACCGTCAAAAATTCAGAACTCTCGTGACAGAACTGGTGCCAAATGCGGACAATTAACTAAGTAATGGATTCTCGGCCAACTTTAGCTTTATTATTACCTAAGTGTGGGTGTAAAATCATGGGTGGGACCTCGAAATAGGCGATTAGTATTTTTCCAAACTATCCATGAAGCAATATTCATGTAATTATTGACAGGATATCCGGACATTTTAATATACTTCATGGGCTGTGAAACGCAACTCGTTAACTGAAAATGATTATATGCTTGCATTAATAAGAATCAACTATTTTATAAGTATATAATATGTATATAGAATAAAAATAATTTTATTCTAGTTTAAGAATTTCATGCATAAAATAACTCACGCGTAAGACTGCATAATCGATATTCCGTTCTTGCAGGTTTATATGAGCATAGCTGTTGATCACTGCTTTTTCAATGTTATAACGAGGACCTGCATTAAACGGCATTGCAAGTTTGATATAAATTTGGTTAAAATCATTATGCACATGGGAATCAACCAAACGAGCAGCAGTTATGAAAAATTGATCAGAAATTAAGACGCCGAGGCCGAAAACCATACCATTTCTGTAATTCAGAGTAACGACATAGGGGTTGTTGAATAGATCTATCTCTATTTCTGTATGTATTGCCTTACTGATGAGCAGTGCTGAATTAGAATCTGTGAAAAAAACGCATTTTATTTGAATGATTGTTTAAAATCTGCTCTTTAGATCACGTGAATGATAAGAATTATTCTATTTTTGGTCACAACAACAACTATCCTCAACGATACTTTAGTGATTATAGGGAAAAAATGGAGGGTAAAATAAGAGATTCGAAATATAGAGAGTTAGCTTGACTACCTAGATGGTTACCAGGGGTGTTAGTTGAAATTTGCCGGTTTTACTCATAGATGTCGCTAGAGATATGTATACATTTCTATGATTTGGCATCTATGTCATATTTTTCTATGGACAATAACCTTCAAAAATACACAATTACATTCTGCCAAAATAATAGCATCATAGTTGTTTACCTCAGTGAATATGTCGAGTTTCGTTCCAAGTAAATCGCATTTGCGGCATTCGTTGCTTTTCTTATTTCATCAAAAGAAAAAAGCAGTTGAAGCTCATCGATTGCTGGTAGAAACTTATGGTGAACATGCTCCAGTGACTAGAACATGTGAGACATGGTTTCGTCAATTTAAAAGTGGAGATTTCGATTTAACAGACAATGAACATCCTGGTACAGCGAAAAAGTTCGAAGACGAGGAATTGCAGGTGTTATTGGATGAAGACCCAACACAATTGCAACAACAATTGGCACAAACACTAAACGTGACCCGAGGAGCAATTTGCCAACGTTTAAAAGGCATGGTAAAAATCCAAAAGTATGGAAAATGGGTACCACACCAACTGAACGATAGACAAATGGAAAATCGAAAAACCATTTGTGAAATGCTGCTTCAACGGTTCGAAAGGAAATCTTTTCTGCATAGAATTGTCACGGGGGACGAAAAATGGATTTATTTCGAGAACCCGAAGCGGAAAAAATCATGGCTTTCACCTGGTGAGGTCGGCCCATCGACTCCAAGGTCAAATCGCTTTGGCCGTAAGACAATGCTCTGTGTTTGGTGGGACCAGTGTGGTGTGGTGTACTTCGAGTTATTAAAACCTGGTGAGACGGTGAATACGGATCGCTACCGACAACAAATTATCAATTTGAATCATCCGTTGATCGAAAAACGGCCGGAATGGGCCCGAAGACATGGCAAAGTTATCCTACAACATGACAACGCACCGTCTCATACCGCTAAAGTGGTGAAGAACACATTAAAAGCATTGAATTGGGAAATATTATCGCACCCGCCGTACTCTCCAGACCTCGCCCCGTCCGACTATCACCTTTTCGCATCGATGGGTCACTCACTCGCAGAGCAGCGCTTCGCCAATTTTGAAGAAGTTGAAAAATGGCTCGTCGAATGGTTTGCCTTGAAAGAGAAAAACCTTTTTTGGAATGGTATCCATGATTTGCCTGAAAGATGGGCAAAATGTGTAGAATCCAATGGTCAATACTTTAAATAAAGTTTTTTTGAGATTTCCTTGAGAATTAAGTGTTTTCTTTATTGAAAAAACCGGCAAACTTCAAGTAACACCCCTGGCAGACCGTCGCACTATAATTTTCTTGACAGAGTCAATTCGACTTTCGTTCTATGTTCAGCTTGACAATCAGCAGGGGGTCAGGCTGACTATTAGAATAATCAAGTCGACCCTGTGAAATGATTGATTTACCCCTTTGAGATAATCGATTCAGCTTTGTAGGATGCTAGAGTCGACTCTCTGGGATGATCAAGTTAACCCTTTGATGATTCAGTTGACTTTCTGAGATTACCGAGTCGGCCTTCCGGAATGGTCGAGTCCAATCCCTGAATGAACGACTCGGCCCTATATGATGATCGTGGTGAATCTGTCGATCCGCAATGAGTTTTGCATATTATTTTTCACAACGACTGAATGGAAAATTCCATATTCGACGTATGTAGAGCATAAGCGCAAACCGAACTGAATGTGAAGTGGGTTGCACTAGAGCGCGAGATATCGAGTATCGATACTTTCGATATTACTAAATATCACTAAATAATCGTCAAAAATATCGACTTTTTTTCTTCTTCACTGCTGAGAGTGAAGGAAAATCCGTGTTTCTTAAGGGGGTCGTCTACGTATAAAGTTTCAAAAAATCGTTTTTTTTTTTTTACATAATTTTCATTTGGAAGATGTGAGGAATGTTATTTTCAAAGGATTTGGGTAAACTCTTCACGGTTATCGAGCTATAGAGCGTTGAGCACGCTCGCTCACGGTGTTTCCGCGCGCTCCCTGTGACCTTTAAACGCGTTTTCCCGAAAATCGTATTTTTCTAACTTACTTGCACGATTTTAAGAAAAGTTTTACACGTATCGATTCGATTTATTTTTTTACTTGCTCAGAAAACATGTCGCTATGGTTAGACACGAGCTATGGGCAAAATATTATTTTTTATTATCATAACAGGCAATAAACATTTGAAAAAAAAAGGGAAAACTAACTTTTTTTTCAAAAATGTCCACCATTTCGAGAGATTTTTTAATTTTACAAAAAGCTGGTGCCTAAGCATAGCTGATGTAATAACAATTATAGATTAGTTTCATTTTTTGTTGTAGGTTACGTGGTTGGCTAAAAATCTTGCAGGAAAATTGATATCGAAATTCTAATGAGGGCACGTTCAAGGTCATCCTGCACTCGAATATGTAGAAATATAATTTCAATGACTTTGCTTCTTGAAAGATTACGATTAAATAAAAAAAAAAAAGAAGTGAGTGAATATCTTTTTTCGTTCCTTCGTAATAAATTTTGGAAAACAGGCTCGAAAATCAGGCCGCTACGTAGACGACCCCCTTAACTGAGTGACAGACATCGAATATCGAATTTTCCATGCTATGTGCAGAGTTGTGAAAATTACATTTCGTAAACTTCTGAATAGTTTTGGTCAACATGCACGTCCTTTAGTCTGTAATTCGCCATATTGTAAACTGTTTTGAGAAGACTGTTGGAGCGGATTATGGGCTGGTGACATCATAGGGCCATTTTTATTTCAGAATAATCGTGAAATGGTCGTTACAATGAATTCTGAACGTTATCGTGGCATGCTAACTGACTTTTGGTGATCAGAATTGAAAGAATTGAATGTGAATAAGATTGTGTTTTAACAAGACGGCAAAACATCGCGCACAAGTTGTAAAAAAGTCATCTTAATCTAATTCTGGTGTGAATTGGTTTGCAAGATCATGCGATTTAACACCATTGGACTATTATCTTCAAGTTTTGTCAAAAGTAAATTGTATGTTAATGCTCCACGAACAATTCAAGATCTTAAACGTAACATTCGACATGAAATTGAGACTGTGGATCCATTTTTATTGCCATCATAATATGTGTGTTTTATTTGTAATTTATGAGCATGTAAGAAAGCAGACTAATAATTCGTATATATGCAATATATGCAATATTTAATTAAAATAATCACCTTCAGAATATACAACAGCTAATAACACACAAAGTACTGTGGTACCCAGGAAATTCATTTTGATTAATGCACGAAAACTATTACAATGAATTAGCTTGGTATTTATGTAAGTACACGTCTCTGACACGTTGGCAATTGAGCTTACAGAAATTTCGAGAAAATGTTTAGAGTGAAGTATTCTATTGCAAATGTTATATAGAATGTACATAAAATTTGACGACTACAATCTCATAATTTATTTGAGAAACAAAGTCCTCAGTTTACCTATTTTATCCCTTTTATCAGATTTAATGTTTGCGTGTATATGCATATGTGTATGACAGATACAGACGTGTAGAGTGTGGAACAAGGTTTCCGTTTGAAATAAAAATCCTTAATTCCAGTAATGATTACTGACTCCCAGTAATGATTGACTATCAGAACCAAACCTTAAAGATATTTACAAAAAATAAAGGAAAGGCCACTTATCTATCCAATTATTTAAAAATTATCGGTAAAATTTCTCTTACATTATTATTTACGAAAATTTCAGTAATCAATCCCGATTTCCTTACCACGGTTTTCTCTATGTATCTTTGATGTTGTTGATTTATTATACGAGGTCTGTCCGGAAAGTATCGGGCCTACCTTTATATCTCCGCGCTGGGGTTATTCTTCGTCATCAGGCGGGTGGCATCCTTCAAAGTAATCCCCACTTGATTGAATAACACAGTTCCAGCGATGTTTCCACTTCTCGAAACAGTTCTGGAACTCACTTTTTGGGACGGCCTTGAGTACGCTCGTCGCATTATTTTCAATCGTGGTTTTGTCATCGAATCGCTGTCCTTTGAGTGATTTTTTGAGTTTTGGAAACAGATAAAAGTCACAGGGGGCTATGTCGGGACTGTACGGAGGTTGTCGAAGCAATGCGATACTGTGTTTATTCAGAAACTGCTGCACAAGATTCGATGAATGCGCTGGCGCGTTATTGTCGTGAAGAAGCCAGTGAACACACACACGCGAGTCATTCCTAAAATCTTGTTCATAATTTCCCAAACAGTAGCTTTCGGTATTCCGAAATCATTTTCTAGTTCACGAACATTTAATCGACGATCACCTTCAATCGCAAGTCGCACCCGCTCAATATTATCCAATCTTTTGTCATCGAGGGTCGGCCAGAACGAGAATCACTATGAACAGAACTGCGGCCTCTTTTGAAACGATTATACCACTCTTTTATTCGTGTTTCGCCCATACACTCATTCCTACAGGCCTTCTGCATCATCTGAATAGTTTTCGAACTCGTTTTTCCGAGTTGAAAACAAAATTTGATGCAAATTCGTTGATCTTGTTTTTCAGTCATTTTTAACAATCACAAAATCCGCCGAATTCAAAAATAGCTTTGTAAACAAAGACACGCTGCGCATGTGCTATACGTCCGGCAAATGTCAGCAAGCAACCGATAGGTTTGTGAGGCTTTACTGTTGACGTCGTGCCCAGCAGAGGTCGCTCGAACACTATGGCGCGGATATATAAAGGTAGACCTGATACTTTCCGGACAGACCTCGTATATTGTTGGTTCAACAGATGCATTTACTGGTTAATCGTTGGTATCTTGAAGAAGAGAGATCAACAAGAGCATGAAATGTGTCTTACCATATATGATTAAAAAGAGTTGTATGTAGATGGATGCATGAGGTGTGCCAGCACAGAGCCCAGGTTGTAACGGTCCCTGAAGTTAGAATTATTTAATTTCAATTACTTTCAATTAATTTTATCAGGAAACCATATTTATTTTTTCAAACTATTTCATACATTTGGAAATGAAAGTTTTATATAATTTTAATAGCTTTATTTGTAGCCTTGTAGTTGAAAATTTGCTTCATATTCTTATGCCTTTCTGAAATGATATTTTATATGTTAACATAGCCCTCATTCTTTTTATCACTTGCTCGAAGTATCTGAACTCCAGATACTTTAATCGTCATCACTATCAGATAGAAGATTTGTCATGTGCTTGATGTATCTCTTGTAGGGGGAAATCCTTGTAAAAGTAACCAATGGTAGTAAGACATTTACGTTGATGTGGGAAACAATTCCTATAAGCCTGCGTCCGACAATTAGAGGAGCACCATAGCCTACCTAAAATGCAATAAATTGTCACATATAACTTACTTCAAAACAGCAGCAACAGATATGAAAATAAGCTTTCAGAAAAATAGTGTTTAGCCAATAAATTTGCTTATTATACACTTAAATGTAGTTTTCGCAACTGAATATTTATTATATGAACTGAAAATTTATATTCAATTAGATAAAGTTAATTTAAAATGAAATGACGGTACTCGAAGACATCCTATTGGTCACAGATTAATTCGAATTGAATTCTGAGCGAACACGAATAGCTTACTTTGCGGTGGACACATATTTTGGAATCACACTGTATAAAATGAAATAGCGCGAAATGAAGTCCACTTCAATTCACATAATTGTTTACATAATTCTTAGCAAACTAATTTGCTATTTTAAGAACCGCGCAAATGGACTGTAGCATCGAGGAAAATACGTCAGGAATATTGCAGTCTCTAAAGACGAATCCAAAATTGTTGCGATGTAAACCTATCATGGTTTTTGTTGTTATAATGAGTAATCCTGAGAATGGTTTGAAGCAGTTCTCTTTCCGTTTCTATCGTGAGCGAGCCATTTTATATCTTGTTCATATATACATTATGAATAAACCATAAATTAGGCGTTTAAATTTCGATATTTAAATTTTTCAAACTGATCACTGAATAAAAATCTTGACCATAGGAAACCAAATGAGAAACCAAGCGGGAAGCCGCATATATATATGATCTGGATTCAAATGGCAATATAATATAGCCCTCAATATGGTTCCTCTTATAAGAATCACTATCGTAGAATTTTAATTGCGTAATATGAATTCTCTAAATCTGTATTGTAACCGTACACACCTCGCCCCTGCAAAACGACAACCCACAACACCGGGGAGTCAGCCGAAAAGCGGTGTAGTCAGCACCTAGGCGCGGTCATCAAGCGCAGGCGCAGCATCTCCTACCCGCAACCGAGGAATCGCGGCGGGAGAACGGAACCGCGGTGGGGGAATGGAACCGCGGTGGGAGAATGGACCCGCGAATATAAATGCGGGATGCTGGGCTAAGAAAAGGATTCCGGCGGCTCTTGTTCGAGCCTTCTGCCTTTAGGTGAGTCCTGATTTGTTCTCTAAGACGTTTTCGAGTCAGGCTAAGGATTTTCTGTCCTTAGTTGAATCTTGATTCGGCTCACGGTTGAGGCGCAGTGGACAGGATAAGGGTTTTCTGCCCTTAACTGAGTTTGGTGCTCTCATCCACCCGAGGGGGTCTTTGAGCGCCTTCACTCGTGAATATTATTCACGAATAAAGAGCTTGAAGCTCCCGCCTGCTTGTGGCGATTATTGGCTGAAGGAGATTTTGGACAGAATTATATTATATCGAGTCACAACGTTAAAACCTCACGGTTACATTATATCGAGCCATAGCGTGAAATCTCGCGGTTATATTATATCGAGCCATAAACCTTGGGTCCCGCGATGACCAAAGATTAGATGTAAACAATATAAGAGACTATTTTAAATTATTTAGAAAATCCAAATATATTGGTTATTTACAAAGTCGAATTTTTATATAGCTGTTAGGCACTCCAGGCTTATCACCTGGAGTGAATCTTTTAATTAGCGTAGGACGATTTCTCTTTTTTGATTTTTAATTCCTATGTGAAATTATAATTTTGTTCTTATTTTATGTAAAGAGAAATCGTATATTTTCGGATTATATTAAATTGTGCTGTGTATTATATAAAAAGAATTTGATTTTTATTTCTTCTCCCGTGTCCCGTATTTACCGCGATAATAAAATTAAAATAATGAATAAAAATTAAAGTTACAGTATACATACTGCAGAGTAAACATCAGCTCGTTTGAATTCATCTATGAGTCTCGCACATATCACAGTTACATCAATTGGATAACCAATCATTTCCTGGTACTCAAACCGTGTAATTATTGTGAAATTCAGCAAGCTTAAAATCATGATGCAAAATTCATTAAATGTATATATAAGATTAGTAATATGACTACGTGGAAAAAACTCATAGAAATTGAAATTTCTAGATGTGAGTCAAGTAGAAGTCTTGGGACCCAATTCAAAATATTTTTTTATCATACCCTATCGTAAAGTTCGCACTTTACGGGCACTTTTGAGAGTCTAAAACTATGCATTTAAGGACACTTTGTACTATCCAACGCGCCTGCGCGAGTATAATATTGTGTTGGACTGAATGAGATAGGTATACACTCGTGTGCATACCAGTCAGTGTGTACCGGCCGGCGTGTTTATTTCATGCGAGGTTATAATTCCCCACAAAGACAATAGATTGTAAGTATTAATATCAGTTATATATTTGATCTACATAGTTGACTTACAATATGTGAATGTTACCTATTATGTGCTATCCTGTTAGAAACAATAAACTTTCCTAAACTACTGCAACATAACCTTCAAACTATACTTTCAGTTTGCTAAAAAATGGACGCTTCAGATTCGTCAAATTCGTCAGATGACGAAAATTTCGATCCAAATACAATTATTGAAAGGAATTTTGAAGCTGAAATGCATTTGATTGTTAAGAATTTGTTACCTAATAAATCACGTGCACAATATGAGACTGCATATGCAAAATTGTTAAAATACATACATGACAACAAAGCATCTATCAATGAAAATGTTTTGGTTGTTTATTTTCAAGAATTATCAAAAAAATGGAAACCAAGCACTTGTTGGAGTCACTGGTCAAAACTAAGAGCAACACTGAGTCTAAGGCATAATATTAATATTAATGATTACCATTTACTGAAAAGTCTTCTAAAAGACCACGCGAAAGGCTACAAAGCAAAAAAATCTCTTACACTGAGCTGGACACAAATTAGAAATTTTCTGCAAAATAGCGATGACTACCTGTACTTAGCGACAAAGGTTTTTATACATTCATTTACTGATAATAAGCTTTTCGCAATGTATGTTACTTTTGTTTATTGTGTGTATATTTACATTTTAGGTTATTCTTATTTTCGGGATCTTTGGAGCTATGAGATGTGCAGAGTTTATGAATATCAGCACCAAAGATGTAGAGGATACTACAAATGTTGAAAACACTAGTAAACAATATCTCATTAACATCAGAGATAGCAAAAATGACTACCCACGCCAATTTGTAATTGGATTCGAGTATTATAACATTGTAAAAAAATACGTTATGTTGAGACCAACTTGTATGCCAACTGATAGATTCTTTGTTAACTATTCTAAAGGCAAATGTCTGAGACAATACATTGGAAAACATAAAATTGGCCAAGCACCTAAGACGATAGCTCTGTACTTAAATTTAGAAAATCCAGAAGAATATACTGGACATTGTTTTCGTCGTAGCTCTGCAACTGCTGCTGCTAACGCACGCTTGGATTTTCTGAAAATTAAGTAACTGGGAGGCTGGCGTTCAAATGCAGTAGTTCAAGGCTATATAGAAAACTCAAGAGCAAATCGAGAGCATATTTTCAACAGTATTGCTAATTTAGATAAGAATAATCGAGATAAGAATAAGTATTTAAATAAGGCTATTAGTATAATGTCTGAGAGTCCAAATAATGAAAAGGCTTCAAGTTCAGTCGCAAAGATAAGTTATAGTGCAATTCAAAATAATACTGATGTAGACTTATCAATACCATCAACCAGTAAACAAAATTTTGATATTATACCAGATTATGTTGATGGGAAAGCTTCCAGCTCAAACATAAAAATAAGTTGTAGTACAATAAAAGCTAAAATAGTCAATGAAATTAAAAACTCAGTCAATGCTAATGCAGAATTCGCAATGCCATCTACCAGTGAAGGAAATTTAAATATTACTCAGGCTGATATTGATAATAATGTTGATGATTTCGTGGAAAATGTGGGTAGAGGTGACTTGCCTGTTATTTCAGAGCCATTACTTGGTAATAAACGTCTCCAGTTAAATGAAGTAACAAACAATAAAGAGGGATCTACTTCTATGAGTGAAAAAAAAATAAGAAAAATAGTAGTAGGAAATGATATACATGAAAGTATATCAAACAAACCACCTGTAATGTCTAACAACTGTGTGATACATAATTCAATAATCAATAATTATTATCATCCACGTA
Organism: Diplolepis rosae; assembly: GCA_030998225.1. Taxonomy (NCBI): domain Eukaryota; kingdom Metazoa; phylum Arthropoda; class Insecta; order Hymenoptera; family Diplolepididae; genus Diplolepis; species Diplolepis rosae. Next base: position 29,628,366 of record JAPYXD010000710.1, on the reverse strand, counting down.
ACTATGAAAAAAAAAAATAATGTATAATCAAACATAATTGATTGAATGAAGTTTGTAATAAAAAAATTGTGTTCAAATTATTTAAATGCTTTTTGAAAGTGCATAATTTATAGTATTTTTAAATATTTTATTTTCCAAAAGGATTTGACAATCATTTTTTTTAACGTAAAAGACCTCACCTCCTATCTCATATTTATATTATTATTATTTTATATTTCTATTATTTATAGCGATCTTGACGCTGGGTATGGTAAAAAAAAGTATATTGCACTCGCCTTCAAAGCGCTACAGTTTTGCGTGCGCATGTGGCGCCTCGCTACGCTCGGCACCACAACTAACGCACGCAAATACTGTAGCACTTTAAAGCCTAGGTGCATAATATACTATTTAATAAAACTCAATTTTTTAGTCAAAAGAAATAATTATAACATAGAAAATATGATACTTGTTCTTGAGGGCATGTCCCAAACTTGATTTTGCACGATACTTTTTGCCCTTCTCATTCTTAAAATGATAATTGAAGTGGATTTATCATAGCAAATAAATGTAAAAGAAAAATTGACTTTACGCCAAGTTTAGCTTTGTTATTACTCTATTCTGGGGTTGAAATTTTCGCTCGAAGGTTGGTATGGACGATCAGTTCCCTTCCAAACTACCAATGAAGCAGTATTAATAAGATTATCGTCAGGATTTTCTAACATTTTAATATACTTCATGGGCCATGAAACGCAACCCTTTACCTGAAAAATGTAATTCTTATTTATAAGAATTAATTATTTTTTAAACATCATACCACCTTGATCAAAAAATTTTAGGACTCTGCACCGTCTGGCGCTCTCGTTCGGCCGATTTCAATTCTTCTTTTTTTTTGTTGTGTTGGTAGAAGTGTCATTGACGTTCTGTCAGATTTTCAGCTTGATAGCTTGACATTTGTTGAAGTGACGCTGTATTGTGTACATCCATCTTTGTGTCTGGTTTCGATTTTTCACAAAAAAAAAATGTCATCGACTTTGCAGCAACGAGTTTGCATTAAATTTTGTACTAAAAATGGATTCAACGGTGCGCAGACTTTGGAAATGTTGAGGAAGTGTTTCAGCAGCGAAACTCTAACGAGATCGAACGTTTTCCGCTGGCACGAACGCTTCAGAAATGGTCGTGAGTCGGTCGAGGATGACGAACGCAATGGCAGGCCGTCGACGGCGAAAACTGATGAAAAAATCAACAAAATCAAAGGGTGGATGACCGCAAGCCACAAATTGACCATTAGAGAGATTGCAGAGGAGTTGAATATTGCTTACGGATCTGCTCAAGACATTTTGGTTAATGATTTGGGCCTCAGACGTGTCGCTGCAAAGCTGGTGCCGAAAGACCTGAATTTCATGCAAAAAAGGGATCGCGTTGATGTCGGAAAAGACATGCTTTCCATGGTCGACTCCAATCCATCATTCATCAAACGGATAATTACTGGTGACGAGACGTGGATTTATAAGTATGACACGCACTCCAGACATCAAGCGAGTGAATGGCGTTCACCCAATGAGCCGCGACTGAAAAAGCCACGTCGTTTTCAGTCGAAAAAGAAGGTGATGCTTACGGTTTTCATGGATTACAGAGGTGTTGTGCATCATGAATTCCTTTCAGAAGGCCAGACCGTCAACAAGGAGTATTATTTGGGCGTTATGAGACGTTTGCGTGAAGCAATTCGCCAAAAATGACCGGATTTGTGGGTAAACAACTCATGGATTTTGCACCACGATAACGCACCGTCGCACAATGCCATCGTTATCCGTGAGCATTTGGCTAAAACCGAAACGAATACCATCCAACATCCACCGAATTCACCTGATTTAGCTCCCTGTGACTTTTTCCTATTCGGTCGACTTAAGAAACCGCTCCGCGGAACGGGTTACAACACCCGAAATAAGGTAATGGAAAAATCGAAGATGGCTTTGATGTCTATACCGCAAACTGATTATAAAAAATGTTTCGAGGATTGGATCAAGCGCTGGCATAAGTGCGTTGCAGTCGATGAGGAGTACTTTGAAGGGGACAATATCGATTATGATGAATAAAATTGTATTTTTGATTTTAAAAATAAAGTCCTAAAACTTCTTGATCAAGGTGGTATGTGGAATAAAATTGACTATATTCGAATTCAAGAATTTTAGGCATAATATTACTTACGCGTGAGACTGCAAAATTGGCACCCTGTTGCTGTGTGTCCAGATTTGACACGCGAACGTTACGTACACAACGCCAACAGCAGTACGCACGTGAGAATGGTTGCGCGCGCAGCGTAGTGTGTCTGCTGTTCGCAGTCGTTCTCTGAATTTACTCTGGTTAAAGGCTCCTTGTCAAAGAGAGAAAACCAGAGAAAGCGTAGTAATTAATTGGTTGATCAGCAGTTATAAAAAATTGATCAGAAATTAAGACACCGAGGGCAAAGACCATATTATTGCGGCGACACAGAGTAACGACGTAGGGGTTTTCAATTAGATAAGTTTCTAAATCTGTACACTGAGTAATGAGCATATTGTAAATTGACAGAAATATTTCTTTGAAATGAGGAGATAATTTTTGTAGAATTAAATAATTATTTGCTCCGAAGATGTGATTTACTGTTTAAAATGGTCAAGTAGTAAAGTGTATTGAGTAATAATGAATGCAAAGAACGATAATATTGCCTATGGTAAGTTAGAGATTTGTGTCAAAAAGATGTTACTGATATGAATAAACGTGTTTTGAAATTTAAGAAATATTTCTTAAATTTAAAGTAAAATTAACTTCATGAATTGTAAGGAGTTAAGTAAAACGTTGTCATGGTTCTGTTAAATAACAAAAAAATTATTACCTCGAACCTGCCATTAATCATCCGATACATACATATATAAACATCATACAATTACATTCACACCATTCAGTCGCAGCCAATCATATTTTCTATCACAATTACACTTAAATATACAATTTCACAGATATAAACCTAATTACTGAAACTTATATATAGGACAATACGCTTTCGTCGAATCACGCACACGCTTCGTTACAATCCTGAGACATAAAACTTGGAACTTTCTTATATAGTGACTGCAAGAGTTATTCAGGGCTTGTGAGAGTAAGTGTCGTGACTAGAGCTTTTGAGCCTCACTCAAGTAAAAATAAATCAACTCTTTTTTTATAAATTATTCATAAAATACTTTTTAAAATTATTATAATTATGATTATTGATAAATATATAATAAAATTATTAATTAATATTTAGTATACATTTTTATTATAACTATACGTATGAAGTTTAATAAAACTAAATTTTAAAATATATATTCCAAAATTTTATTTCATTCAAAAAACATTTAAAAGAAAATTCTTTTATTTTCTGTGTTCTATATTTTCAAAATATAAATTATACAATTGTGAATTCCAAATTATTCTAGTACCTAAGAGATTTATGTAAAATCTAAATCCTGTGTAGATTTTTTATATTTTATGTTATAAATTTATCAAGACTTTTGCTGTTTAAATTTTTGTAAAATAATTTTAATTTGAAAAACCTGAGTGAAAAATAATGAAGTAATTATAAATGATTTAAGTTTTAAATGATATATTTGATATTGTGAATTAAAACGAATATTTCCTTTGAAGAGACTGATAAATCTTCAACCCTATGAAATATATTCCACATTTGATAGTATGTATATGTATGTTTATATCAACTATGACAAACAGTTGAATAGAAAAAAAATGTGTACTATGGTGGGACGAATATTTGTTATCATAGCGCCTCCTTTGAAAATCCGATTTTCGGTACCTGTAGAGCGGGTTGAAACTACGATTCTCAACCCTAGGGTTGAAAGTCGCTGTTTCAACCCGCTCCACAGTTACAGCCAATCAGATTCTCAAAAGAGTTGCTATGAAAAATAGTACACTCGAGATTCCCTGTAACGAAACCTCTCTTTAACGAGCGTGTCACGCCTCCCTATAACGAGCAGACGATCGACCCCTCTTCCCCCACTACTACGGAATGAAGCGCGCTCGAACTTGAAAAATTAATCAATGAGTTTGATGGCTTTTATCACAAATTAATGAATTAATCACAAATTTTTAGTATTTTGAGTACATACCGTCAAAGAAGTTAATTCCATGTTCAATACTCACAGAAATCTTTTTTATACGCTTTTAACTATGTAAATAAATTATTCACTTAGCCTCACTGACAGACTGACTGCGCGCATTATATAATGCGCATAACAGCGCGTAGCAACAAGTAGGATATGGAGGGGATCCCTCTCGCGATCGTTACAGAGAGGTCTCCGATGCTCGAGCTTCTCGTTACAGGGAATCTCGAGTGTATACATTACTCGAAACAAAACACAGCGAAAGCATTTCGTGTGATTGCAGCCCTCGTTTCACTCGGGCAGCAAACTTCACACTCATGCAATCGCTCTGTTTCGCCCCTTGTAATGTAATATACTATTGGAATGATACATTTCAAGTTGATAATGAGAGCGAATGTTTCTTAGAACGAGAATGATAAATTATCAGTTCTATAGAAAATATGTTTCAAGATTAAAAAACATGTAATCATAACAACTATGCCAAACGTTTAAATAGAATAAACAAATTTTTTAAACGAAAAATACCACAGTTTTTTCAGCAAAATACTTCTTTTTTTAAAAAAAATGGTTTGTTCGGTCTGAATTATTCTATATTCATAATGCAGGCGAATATTTCCTAGGAGGAATCCAATAAACATTTAATTATATAAAATATGTTTCAAGTTTAAAAAATATGTTATCATAACAAATATGGCAAACCTTTAAATTAAATAAACAAAGTTTTTAAACGAAAAATACTTACAGTTTTTTCAAAAAAATATTTCTTTCCTTTAAAAAATTGGTTTTTTTGGTTTAAATGATTTTTTATTGATAATGTAGGCGGATATTTTCTAGGAGAAATCTAATAAAGATTTAATTCTACAAAATATGTTGCAAGTTCAAAAAGATTTACAATTGTAACAATGATGCCAAACATTTATATAAAAGAAATTATTTATTTTAACTGAACGTACTTGTAGTCATTTCAACAAAATATCGTTTTCTTTGAAATAAATGTTCTTTTTTGAATGAATTCTTCCATTCTACTGTTCACAAAAAACATTTCTTTCAACTAAACAAATAAATATATATGTAAACACAATATTTTATTCATATAAAGAAACGTTACATTGATATATAGTACATGTATCAACTCTTTGAATCGAATAAATATCTTCCTAAATTAATTTTATAAATTTTATAAATAGTGCTTTAAATCAGCTTTTAAGACAATACGAAGATAAAGACTAATCTATCTAAAAAGAATATTTTCCTGAATTTGAAAAACTTTCAGAGCTTAAAAATAATTATTTAGATGGACTATTCTTTGTAATTACATCGGTTTATTAAACCGATTATTCTGAACTGTTCCTTATGATTTAATTACATCCAGATATTTATGATATATTTTCTATTTTTTTAAGTATAATTTTTTATTTGTAAAATTTTATTTGCTTTACTGGTCTATTTTTCATGTGCATTTAAAAAATAGACTAATAATTCGTATATGCATAATAAAGGGTTTCCCAATAAGGGTGATATGTTTTGAAATTGAAAAAAAACACTGAATATTCATTCGGAATTGAACGAAATCTTTTTTATTATATTGGATATTCTATGCCATTTATGATTTAAACAATATATCGGCCAAATGTCCCCCGAGACTTGAGCCAAAAATGCGCCTCATCAGAAAAGATGATTTTTTGATGAAAATTGGGATCATTTTCAATTGATTCCAGAGCCCAATCCGCGAACTCCCGACGCAAACGATGGTCATTAGGCTTCAGTTCTTGGGCCAGAATCATGTTATAGGGATGCAGGCCAAGATCCAATCGCAAAATACGCCAGGTAGTCATCCTGGACAGGCCCAATTCCTGAGATCGGCGTGGCACGGACAATTCACGGTTTTCCTCGATACTGGCCTGTACGGCGGCTATATTCTGTGTAGAACGTGCGGTACGCATACGATTTTTAGGCTTAGTATCCAATAGAGTAAATTCACTCTCCAACTTATCGATTATTCGACGAATTGAGAGCGCGGATGGAGCAGAATGACGACCATATTTTGCACGATATGCTCTTTCAACACCGACAAAACTTCTCGAATTTTGATAAAATAATTGGACAATTTCCAAACGTTGTGGAAGCGTGAAACTACTCATGATTAAATGGAAAACCTTACTGATCACAACTGACAGCAGACGTCAAAAATTTCAGTTCAAATGAGCCCGATAGGGACATTCAAAATCATATCACCCCTATTGGGAAACCCTTTATATGTAATATTTAATAACAATAAATACCTTCAGAATATGCAAATGCTAGCAGCGCGCAAAATAATAACTCTTTTATCTGATTTCATAACTACGTGTATGTATATATGTATATTTGAAAAATTCACGTATTGATTATTTGCTTTACTGGTCCATTTTTCATGTGCATTTAAAAAATAAACTAATAATTCGTATATGCATAATATATGTAATATTTAATAACAATAAATACCTTCAAAATATGTAAATGCTAGTAGCGTGCAAAATAATAACTCTTTTATCTGATATCATAACTACGTGTATGTATATATGTACATTTGAAAAATTCACGTATTGATTATTTGCTTGCGTCTGCGAAGAAAGAATTTATAAAAACATATAGGGAAACAGAACGTTTTTCTCATTTTCTTCAATACAACCAATTTTTTAATTACAATGATATTGTTTTGATTCAACGGTGGTTAACTCTCTCAAAGAAAATAACTAAAAGGTACAAAGTGAAGCACAGTAGATTTATTAATATTTTCTTATAATTATGTTGAAAGATATTATTGAGATTCTTTTGAATAGTTTTAAGTTTGGACGAATTTATTCAGTAAAAGCTTTTCTTTGATACCTGCGGAGGAAATGCGATTTTGGGGCCCTGGCGTGGAACAGCATTTCCCTTTGTGGTATGTAAAGAAAATAGTATGTTAATTGACTGGAGGACTAGTTGATTCCATACTTGGTTAATAATGTACTATTAGTCGTATAAACCTTAAGGTAAACGAAAATTTTAGTTACGGTTACTAGAACTGCATTATACTGAATAGAATCAAAACTTTTATTAGCCCTAAACACTTCATTAAATTAAATAATACTGCTTACATTATACAGGGTAGGCACATAAAGTGTTACAGAGCGATAGCACTCAAAATATTGATCATATCCAAAAATGTTTCAGACAAACGGACCACGGATGTTGAAATGGTATGTTACAGTTCTCATCCATCGAGAATTCTCATTTGCCCAATAATGCATATTATGTCTATTCACATTTCCCGTATTTGCAAAGTTATATTCATCAGAAAAAAGCATATAACTCAAAAATAAGGCATCTGCGCGCATTTTTCTACGAATCCATTTACAGACATTGACGCGTTTTAGGAAATCACTGCCGTACAAATCCTGATGTAATGACATACGATACGGATGTAACTTGTGTTGATGTGAGATTCTTAATACAGATCGCTGACCAATTCCACTCTTTTTTTCCATTTGCCTGCTGCTCGCATGTGAATTTAGTGCAGCAAAAGCTAAGATAGCAGCCGCATTATTTTCATTAACATTTGGTCGACGTTTGACTCGTATTTGTTTCACTGTACCGAAGCTACAGAAACGGTCAGCTAATCGGTTAAAAGCCATGTGCGATTTTTGTTGCCTATCCGGATAACGAGCCACATACAAATCTTGGGCGTTTCTGTAATGTTTACGGAATTCCCCCAGCATCATCAACATATCAAAATATTCTTAAAAATCGTTCATTTTCGCGTTCCGATTTAGCTTTAGTTTCTCCACCGATAAAAAAATAGGGTGGTCCAGTATGACGGCCTTCTCGAACACTGGAACTTTTGTCTGAAACATTTTTGGATATGATCAATAGTTCGAGTGCTATCTCTCTGTAACACTTAATGTGCCTCACCCTGTATAACCCTGTAAAAGGTTTGAAAATCAATCCGACTCTATCTGATTCAATCCAAATGAACATGAAGACAGTTTTCCATCCGAGCCAATAGGCAATAATCCATTCCCGGATTGATCAAAACAGAATTTTCGATTCAAATCAATATCAATCAACGGGACCACGGACTCATTTCGATTGCCTTGAATTTACACTTCGTATCAAGTCTTATTGAATCGGTTTGAGTCGGATTGATTTTTAACCGGTTTACAGGAAACGGGATTTTTAAAGTTATTCGGATTTGCATGGAATAAATCTGAATGATTAGGAAATAGATTTCCTAATGGCTCGGAATAGCTTCGACACGCTCGGAATGAGTTCCATTCCGATATTTTCGTATTTCTGTTAATCACATTATGTATGTACTATGCGACTGCGTATACATTCATTTCTTTAATTCCAAGGAAAAAAATGGTTAAGAAATTTCTTTGAATCTAATAAACTTTTCTTCGACCGAAAAGCAATTGACAAATTTTATTCAAAAACAAAAAACTAAAAGTGCATTTGTTAAAGGAGATGTTTCTCGAGGTAACCCTGGGAGGATTTTTTTTTCGATTTTTCAATTTTTCGTAGCACTTGCAAGCCATAAAACTGGTTTTCGCTCAAAAATCGGCTAAATTGTTATTGTAAAATTAATAATTATAAAAATAAACAAAAAAGCTCCCAGGGATACTTGGTGAATTATGTGAAGAAATACTGTGCAAAATTTCAAAACTATTGGTCCAGTAGATTTTGAGTGATGATGTACACAGACTTCAAAAATAACAAGTTTCAGAAAAACGCTTTAAAGTTTTCCCCTACTAATTCGCAACTCGTAAACTTGCATAGAAACCCGACCTAGAGCAACGGACGCTCAAGTACCCATAACTTCGTCAATGTTGCTCCAATCGACATGAAATTTTGACACAATATTCTTGAGATATTATGCAATTATTTAAAAAAATAAAAAATAAATGAAAAAATAAAAGTTTAAAAACCCCCCCCCCCCCCCCCCCCCCCCCTAAAGAGACCTCATTCTTCTTAACAGTCGCTCAAACCGTCTGAACTCCAGATACTTTCATCGTCACTACTATCAGACTCAACGCCCGTCTCTTCTTGGATGTGCATCTTGTAGAAGGGGATTTTCACAAAAACAATAATTGGTGGTGTGTAGGTCATGAAGATGCGGGAAGTAATCCCTATAAGCCTACGTTCGTCAATTAGAGGAGCACCATCGGCTACCTAAAATATGAAAAATTATCACATATACCTTACTCTAAAACAGGAGTAATAGATACAAAAATAACAATCAAAAGAATAGTGTTTAGCCTATAAACTTGCTTATTATACACTTAAAAGAAGCTTTTGCAATTGAATATTTATTGCATACACTAAGAAAACAGTTTATTTGAATCACAGAAACATTTCTTTGATATACGGTCAAAAAAAATTTCTTTGAATTAGAGAAAGTTTTTTTAAGTCAAACGAATTTTCTTTAATTCAAAGAAATAGATATGTTTACATTAAAGAAAATTTTTTTAAATCAACAAAACTTTCTTCAATTTAAAGAAACTTTTTCTTAGACCGTATATCAAAGAAACTGTTTTCTCGGTGTTAACTAAAAATCAAAATAGACTTAGATTAAATTGATGGAAAAAGAAAAAGTTTTGAACTCAAAGACTTTCTATTGGTGATAGATTTATTCGGATTGAATTCTGATTGGTCACCACATTGCGGTGGAAAGAGATTTTAAATTCGCACGAAATAAAACATAAGTCAAAAGTAAAGTCGGGTTATAAGTGAAATTTTGTCACAACTGTCACTTTTTAGCCTTTCAAACATGGCACCAGAAAATTTCAGTTACGAAAGTAGGATAAATAACTAAATATACGGTAAATAAGTGTCCGGAGTTGAATATCCGATACGTATGAATGCACCCAGTATTATTAAACTAACTTAGTGTTTTTGTGAACCCCATATCGACTGTCGCATCGGGGAAAATATGTTGGAAATATTGCATCTTTAAAGCACAAATCCCAAATTGTTGCGATGTGAACCCACCATAATAGTTATAAGAAGCACTATTGTATAATGTTAATTGCGTAATGTGAATTCTCTAAATCTATATACATACTGTAGCGTAAATATCAGCGCGTCCCATTCCATCTGCGAGTATTGCACATGACATAGTTATATCAATTGCATATCCGAGGTCGTCCTGGCACTCAAGGTTTGTAAGTATTGTTAAATTCAGCGAGCTTAAAATTGTATACATATTAATTTCATAATGGAAAATTCATTAAATGTATTTACTATATTAGTAATGCAACTATGTGGAAAAAACTACTAGCAGGTTTAGTTTCAGTGATATTTTTATGTGAAACGTTTCTGCAATTTCACGATGTGATTCCAACAGAAGTCTTAGGACCCGATTTAGAATATTTTTCACCAAATCTCAATTTTTTGGACAAAAAACAATTATTATAATTTGGGTAATATGATACTTGTTCTTTAAGCCGTATGGTATTGGGTCTGATGTTATGAATTGCATTCGACCGCTTTCTAAATAAAATAATAATTTTAACCAATTTCTCGAAGAAGACAGTAATGCTTTGTATTTTTCTTCATTGCTGTCTTCTCCGGATGATTTATTTGAATTATTAGTTTATTAATTCATTGGCCTGTGATTTTTCTATGGAAAAACTTATATAGAAATATAATTTAATTTTCAGATTAAGAGGAAACACGAAGGTGGACAAAAAACCTCAATAAATGAAACAGAATGTCATGGGATTCATTGATTTCTCGACAAACCGCGAATTTGAACAGACGAGCTACACTCCTCAAACCACGCAGTTGCCATTTTTTAAATGGCGAGTGCAACTCGTCAAAATAGGCCAATCGGTTATTAAAGTGGTCATGTATAATTGATGACATTAGACCCTACTACAGAAACTAAAGGGCATGTCACGAACGTGGCTTTACCCGATACTCTTTTCCCACCTTATTCTGAAATTAATAACTCAAGTGGATTTTTCTTAGCACATAAACATGAAAGAAAGATCAATGTATGTTTATCTGCTATGGAAAATCGATTTGAGTTATTAATTGAAGAATGAGAAAGACGAAAAGAATTGCCTGAAATAAATTCTAAAACATAGTATTAGGGGAGAAGCGGCAAAATTGGCGCGTCGTCTAAATTGGCGCACCCTATTTTTCAGAAAATGATAACATAATAAAAAATAAAAATAGTTCTATCGTGTGCATTCTTGTATGATATGTATTTGATAGAAAACATTATAAAAATCTAATTGCTTAATACAGTTTTATTGCGATTAATCGTTTTTTGGCATAATGGTTATGTTCGAAGCCATTGAGTTAAATCGTTAAATAATAGTAATTCAAGGTGAATTAGATTAATGCAACGATTTTATAATCTTTGATATTTAATCTTACGATTAGGATAGAATATTTGTATAAAAAAATAAGCATTTTACGTAAAAAGTATTTAATTAATGAACGATACACTTGCGGCAAAATTGGCGCATACGAGATTCAAATCAGAGGCGAAGTTGGCACACGTGTTGTGTTTCTGGAAACCGGTGACTGAAGTCAAGTGCTCGGATGTTTATGATTAAAAATATAAAGAAGATAGTAAGTACACAATTATTAATATATAGATATATACATTTGAATGTTGCTGGACTTTTCTGCTAATCTTTTTCTTAAGATTTTTTGTGACGTGGGAGGTAATGTGGTTCGCAAAACTGATGTAACGACTTTGTAAGGTTATATTCATTTGAACAATCAGTGGTTAAATTTTTTTTTAAGTTTGAGGTATTAAGGCATTTTAAAAGCGATTTTTAATAATTAATTTGCAGTCTGACAGTGTTTTGAAAGTTTTCTCGATTTTAAGATGTGAAAGCAATGTAAGTAAAAAATTTGTATTTTTGATTGATTGTTTCTATTATTTATAAGTCTTCTAAAGTTAATAATTGTATATACTTCTGATTACAAATTCAAATAATTCGCTATAAAAATGATTTCAATTTGGATATTCACTTAAATATCCACAATTGCCAGTATTTTATTGTACAAATATAAAATATATTTTAACTTTGGCTGGTTTATGTGAATAAAGGTATAAAAAACTTCACATATCTTGATATACTATCTCAAATTTAGTTTCAAATTATAACTACCTCTTTTCATCAACCTTTGCTACTGAAATGTAATTCTAAATCTATGAAAATATAACTAATACGTGGCAAGAGAATATTATAATATTAGTGCGTCAATTTACCCGACATGGCGGGTAAATTGACGCAGGTGCAGTCCTTCGGAAATCTGAATAAAAACCTGCTTTAATAATTTTCAATGCAATCTTTATCCATTGGAAAGTATAGAAAAGATATCCAGCTATTGAATAAATATTTTTTCATAATTTTTAGTCATATACTTTCTTTTTAAACTCGCACTTTCTATTAGGTGCGCCAATTTCGCCGCTTCTCCCCTAAATATCAGTATCTGGCTGCAAACCTTTTAGAAGGAATTACAAATTTCTAATTAAATTCCTAGATATTTTCTCCTCAATATTAAATTGAATTCCATATGCTTCTTAGAAACAAAAATCAAAAGTATCAAGCAAAAATTTCCTTTAGAAAAAATTTTAGAAGTCTCGGGACAGATCTGCAGCCAGATGCGGACAATTAACGGAGTAATAGATTCTCCGCCAAGTTTAGTTTTGTTATTACTTAAGTGTGGGATTAAAATTATTGCTAGGAGGTTGCAATCGGCGATCAGATTTTTTCCAAATTATCCATAAAGCATTATTGTTGTAATTATTGACAGGATTTCCTAACATTGTAATATATTTCATGGGTTGTGAAACGCAACTCGTTAACTGAAAAAAATGTAATGCTTGCATTTATAAGAATAAATCTTTTTTCATTATATCATACATATGTGGAATAAGATTTACTTTATTCAAATTCTAGAATATTATGCATAAAATAACTTACGCGTGAAACTGCATAATCGATACCCCGATGTAACATATCAAGATTATCATAGCTATTGATCACTACTTCTTCAATCTTATAACTAGGACCTGCATCATGTAACATTGCAAGTTTAATATGAATTTTGTTAAAACCAATAAGTGTATAGCGATGAACTAAATGGGCAGAAGTTATGAAAAATTGATCAGAAATTAAGACACCGAGGCCAAAGACTTCATTTTCGTAATACAGGATAACGATGTAGGGGTTGTCACTTTGATCTATTCCTATTCCTGTACGAGTTACCTTACTGATCAGCAGTGTTGAATTGGGGTCTGTGAAAGAACGCATTTAATAAATAGTAGTTTAGAAAGAGCTCTTCAGACCATGCGAATGATAAGAACTAGACTATTTTTGGTTACAACTATTTAAGAAATATTTACATTATACATTGGAATAAAAGGGACACTCAGAAAAGTATTTTGTCAAAGAAAAATTTTTTGTTGAATCACAAATGATATTTTTTTTGTTACAGAGTCAACAGAATGTTTCTTGAATCAAACAAAATATTTGGTTGATCGAACAAAATCATTTCATATACTCAACAATATTCTTTGTTTAGTAAAATTTATTTGATTAAACCAAATATTATAGTTATTTTCAATAAATATGAAATATTTATTAGATTTAACTGTTCAATTAGTCAATAAAATTAACAGGAATTTATAAAATATAAAGTCGTCATATTTTCAATCTTAAATTGTGATTCAATTATATCTGTTTTCTGAGTGTAGCTCAATCAACAGATTTTTTGTACTTTTCACTTAGTGGCGAGTAAAATCTACAAAATACGAAAAAGTCCGTTCAGTAGATTTTACTGGGAGATCGGTGAAGTACAGAAAACCTGTTGATTGAATTCAATTTCTTGTCAAATCTATTAAGCTTGTATGTAAAAAAATCGATCTCTGGTAGAATTTTTAGGAAAAGGAGCTGATATTTAAATAGAATAATTATTTATATGCTAAATTAATTTTAAATTTTTCAACCGTACCGATGCAGAGATAATTAATGTCAAAGTTTTAACACGTAATTCATGGGCAATGCATAGGCACTCTCCACATTTTAATTTGTAGTAATTAAACGCTCTGGTAGAGAAATTACGGAAAAATTACGGAAAATTTGAAATTTTTTTTTTAATTCTTTTTTTTCAAATGTATAAAGCATATTGATCTATTTCAAACTATGGAAAAATGTGGACAAAATAGTTGAAGTTTATGAAAAAAAATTTTGGTCCAGCTCCTTATATTTTATCTTTTTAGAAATGGCGTAAAACTATGGAAATTTGGGAAATAAGCATTTTTTCATGTCATTTCTAAGATAAATGGATAATACACGGAATTTTACTGATCAAACTGTCAAATTTTGATTGATAAATTATGTACAGACCTCTTCTAGTTATGTAATCACCTGATTAATGGCGGATTCAATATGGCGCTTGGAGAACTTGGGAAATACCGAGTTTTTTCAAGATTATCGTTGATGAAAATTCCTGAACCTTTATTAAATTCAATTTTCCTATGTTTCTTGACACAGTATATGAAAATCCGGTGACAGTGTTAGAAATTTCAAAATGGCGGATCCAATATGAAGGTCCAAATATTGAAGATTTAATAATATGCTAATGAAACAAATATTTTCGTATTTTATGTAAAATACTAGAAGAGGTCTGTACATAATTTATCAATCAAAATTTGACAGTTTGATCAGTAAAATTCCGTGTATTATCCAATTATCTTAGAAATGTCATGAAAAAACGCCTATTTTCCAAATTTCCATAGTTTTACGCCATTTTTAAAAAGATAAAATATAAGGAGCTGGACCAAAATTTCTTTTCATAAACTTCAACTATTTTGTCCACGTTTGTCCATAGTTTGAAATAGATCAATATGCTTTATCCATTTGAAAACAAAAGAATTAAAAAAAAAAATTTCAAATTTTCGGTAATTTTTTAAATTAAATCCACCATATTGGTTTTCCAGTGTAAGCTAATGTAATTTTGACTTCATAAATCGAAAGAGGAGAACCAAAAATATTAAGTATACAAGATTTGGTCATTATATATTCCCTTTTTCGCTTTGGCAACAAGGGCCAAAAATGAGTTAAAAAGTCTGTGATTTTGGGCGTTAATGGGTTAACCGAAACAAAGGATGAGGATAGCCAACAATAAAACTCAAGAATTTATCCCAATTATTAACCCTTTTATTAAATATTTGAATACAAATTGAAAAGACGTTCCTTTGAAAATTCCTCCTGGGAAGCAGCTTGAAAATTAAAGGGGAAGAATTTATATATTTATTCAAGTATCAAATTAGGGACTTGATAAAAATTTGGTACTTACCGGAATTGGTTGAAGTTAATGGTTTGAGTCCTCCATATCCTTGTGTCTCCTTGGTACAATGTTGAGGTCAATTTATGTGGATTCAATTTGATAATTTAAATCCTCTAGCAACACTGGTAATCCAATTAATATTCACAACGATGAACAAACTGATAAACCGATGGAAATAAGTGACGGTTGAAATCGCCTTCCCAGAAAAGTACCAAGTTCCGTACTCACTTTTTCTGATAAGAGATCCGAAGTTGAAAATGGTCTGAAAGTCACTTTTCTTAGACGAGTTCTGAAATTCAAGATGGTCCGACGGTCACTGTTCTTAGACGAGTTCCGAAGTTCAAGATGGTCCGACGGTAACTGAAGATTTGCAGATTTGCAGGTGCTTTTATAGACAGTTTATTCGGTCGATACTGACATGATATCCGCCATTTTCCGGTCGATACTAACATGACATTTCAAGGTACTGCCTAAAAGGTTTTCTTCCAGACAGATGAGACCATAATTGTTTCCACGAAGCTTCCAACACTTTCTTTTATTTGTATCCACGGCGACAAGATTCTAATTTTATTCCCACTCAGTTACCGGTCTTCTAAAATTTTCTGCGTGTTCCTCTAGCTTCCCTATTTCCTTTGGGTGAATAGAGTTTGCAGGAAGTAGAGGGTTAATGGTTTGTGTACATAACGCATTATGATGCATTCCGATGGGGTTCCCCAATGAGTACAATTTCGTTTTGTCTAGACATTTAGGGTTTTTCTACGATCAATATATTCAGAACCTGTTGCTTTTACACGTACAGTATGTGATTAAACTTTTATCTTAAAACGAACAAAATTGGTTTTTAATTTTTTGACTGAAAATAGCTCAACTAATGAGTCTGATAGTGACGAAAAATATCGTTAAAAACTGTATTAGTTATATTCGTATTTATATTTTTGTTTCTATTAAGAATATAAAAATTATATTTTTTTTCATAAATATTGTTCGATAATTATATTGTAAAGCTTCAACAATTAAAAATAAATATATTTTAAGTAATCAGATAACTATTGGATGATTAATTTATGTAAAAATAACTTTTTTTAGTGCAGTATTCGAAAAAAGGTCGTAACTCTATTTTTTCGAAGCTGCCTTATTTTAAATAAACAAGTCTTAACCCCAATAAAACAATGTTAGAACTTGTAGAAAAGTATTTAAAATAAAGCTGTAGAATTGCATAAAATTTTATCGCACGGATCCAAAATTATACCAGGGGTGTTAGTTGAAGTTTGCCGGTTTTTTCAATAAAGAAAACACTTAATTCTGAAGGGAATCTCAAAAAATTTTTATTCAAAGTATTGACCATTGGATTCTACATATTTTGCCCACCTTTCAGGCAAATTATGGATACCATTCCAAAAAAACTTTTTCTCTTTCAATTCAAACCATTCGACGAGACATTTTTCGACTTCTTCAAAATTGGCGAAGCGCTGCTCTGCGAGTGAGTGTCCCATCGATGCGAAAAGGTGATATTCGGACGGGGCGAGGTTTGGAGAGTACGGCGGGTGCGATAATATTTCCCAATTCAATGCTTTTAATGTGTTCTTTACCACTTTAGCGGTATGAGACGGTGCGTTGTCATGTCGTAGGATAACTTTGCCATGTCTTCGGGCCCATTCCGGCCGTTTTTCGATCAACGCATGATTCAAATTGATAATTTGTTGTCGGTAGCGATCCGTATTCACCGTCTCACCAGGTTTTAATAACTCGAAGTACACCACACCACACTGGTCCCACCAAACACAGAGCATTGTCTTACGGCCAAAGCGATTTGGCCTTGGAGTCGATGGGCCGACCTCACCAGATAAAAGCCATAATTTTTTCCGCTTCGGGTTCTCGAAATAAATCCATTTTTCGTCCCCCGTGACAATTCGATGCAGAAAAGATTTCCTTTCGAACCATTGAAGCAGCATTTCACAAATGGTTTTTCGATTTTCCATTTGTCTATCGTTCAGTTGGTGTCGCACCCATTTTCCATACTTTTGGATTTTTCCCATGGCTTTTAAACGTTGGAAAATTGCTCCTCGGATCACATTTAGTGTTTATGCCAATTGTTGTTGTGATTGGGTTGGTTCTTCATCCAATAACGCCTGCAATTCCTCGTCTTCGAACTTTTTCGCTGCACCAGGATGTTCATTGCCTGTTAAATCGAATTCTCCACTTTTAAATTGACGAAACTATGTCTCACATGTTCTAATCACTGGAGCATGTTCACCATAAGTTTCTACCAGCAATCGATGACCTTTAATTGCTTTTTTCTTTTGATGAAATAAGAAAAGCAACGAATGCCGCAAATGCGATTTACTTGGAACGAAACTCAACATATTCACTGAGGTAAACAACTATGATGCTATTATTTTGGCAGAATGTAATTTTCTATTTTTGAAGGTTATTGTCCATAGAAAAATATGACATAGATGCCAAATCATAGAAATGTATACATATCTCTAGCGACATCTATGAGTAAAACCGGCAAATTTCAACTAACATCCCTGGTAAAGTTTTTTTTGTTTTTCTTAAAACTATATTTTTAGAATTGCTACGTTTTTCCACACGATACCTCATATATACATTATGAATAAACCATCACTTAGGCGTTCAAATTTCGATATTTCAATTTTTCAAACTAATCAGTCAATAAAAAACTTGAGCATAGTAAACCACATGAGAAACTAAACGGGAAACTGCGTATATATGATCTGGGCTCAAATCACAATATAATATAGCCCTCAATATGATCCCCGTTATAAGAATCACTATCGTAGAATTTTAATTGCATAATATGAATTCTCTTATTCTATATACATACTGCAGTGAAAACATCAGTTCGTTTGGATTCATCTATGAGTTTTGCACATGACACCGTTTCATCAAGTGAATAACCAATTTTTTCCTGGCACTCATGTCGTGTAATTATTGTGAAATTCAGTAAGCTTAAAATCATTAGAAAATTAATAAAATCAGGGAAAATATGATAAAAGAAAGATCAAGGTTAATTTACTTGCTGTGAAAGATCGATTTGAGCCATTAATTTAAAAATGAGGAGAATGAAAAGAATTGGCTGAAGTCACGTCTAGGACATGGACTTACGGGGTCTACCAACATTACAAATTCCAAAGAGGCCAGAACTCAACGCAAACAGGCTATTTTGAATGAAAATGAGTATCATGAAGCAACAGAAGGCATACTGCATGGTGCAGGCATCGCTGATTAAGCGGAGATAAGTTTTTTTAATAATTTTTCGTTAAAAAAAAATTTGAATTGGTTTTTGGCAAAAGAACGTTTTTCGACACCTCGTTGATAAAATCTCCGAAACTAATGAACCAATCCTGATGAAATTTTTACCACATTTTCTTTACAACTATAGCTATAGCGCATAACAAGGACTTTTTTAAAATTTAACTTTAAGTGTTTTTCTTGCAAAAAACGGTGAAAAAACACTTTTTTTCTCTTTCGAAAAATGTCCGCCATTTTGTTATTTTTGCAAAAATAAAAAATCGAATCATAGGCGCTATAGCCATTAACATACTGAATCTAGAACCGTTTGATTTTTGGTTGAGACAATCCATTTCCGAGATTTCATCAAGAGCGCACACCCATCTACTTTTTGAAGACCAATGATTCACCACAATTTTCATCTATAAAAAGTGTCTAAAATAAATAAGAAAAATTTATTTATGTATTGGAGGAGTGTATTTACATAGCCTCACAGTTTTTTTATCAATATTTATAATATACACCTCTCAAAAAAAATTCATGAAAATAGCCTTTTTTTCAGCGTCTAATGTGGATAAACCCCTTAATTATAAGTATCTGACTGCAAACCTGTTACGAGAAATAAAAATTTCCCAATCAAACTCCCTGAAAATTGTTTTTCAGAAAAATATGAAAATCCATGCTTTTTAAAGACAAACCAAAAATCACCCCAAACATTTTCTTTCGAAAATTTTGGAATCCTCATGACAGATCTGGAGCCAGATACAGAGCATTGGTGGAGTAATTGACTTTTCGCCAAATTTAGCTTTGTTATTACTCTATTCTGGGATTGAAATTTTTGCTCGCAGGTTGGTATGGGCGATCAGTTGCCTTCCAAACTACCAATGAAGCAGCATTGATATGATTATCGTCAGGATTTCCTAACATTTTAATATACTTCATGGAATGTGAAACGCAATCCTTTAACTGAAAAAATGTAATGCTTACATTTATAAGAATCAATTATTTTTTTAACATCATATGTGAAGGGAAATTCACTTTATCTAAATTCAAGAATTTTATGCATAAAATCACTTACGCGTAAAACTGCAAAATTGGCATCCTGTTGTTGCCTGGTAATATGATCATAGCTATTGATCACTGGCCCTTCAATATAATAAGGTCGATCTACATTATGAAGCATTGCAAGCCTGACGTAGACGCCGTCAAAACCGAAATGTGAGTGGTAAGTAATTGGTTGAGCAGCAGTCATAAAAAATTGATCAGAAATTAAGACGCCGAGGGCAAAGACCATATTATTGCGGCGACACAGAGTAACGACGTAGGGGTTTTCAATTAGATCAGTTTCTAAATCTGTATGAATTACCTTACTGATTAGCAATGCTGAGTGCAACTCTGTAAAGACACGTATTTTATAAATAGTGATTTATATCAGCTTATAAGCTTTTAAGACATTGCGAAGATAATATCTAATCTATCTAAAAAAATATTTTTCTGAATTTTAAAAACTTTCAGAGCTAAAAAGTACGCGAGAGAAAAGCTGTCATCTTTTGCATAGACCTATTTAGAATCTATTATGAACGTTTCCTTAGTAATAAATTACATCCAGATTTTTCTGTAATATTTTCTAGTTTTTTAAGTAAAATTTTTTGATGTGTAAAATTTTATTTGCTTTAGCTTTACTATTTTTCATGTGCACTGATAGAAATGGTTCGGGAGTTTTAGCCATTCGGTTGTAGGTTGGGAATTTATAATTGTATTTATAAAATAATATGTCTCTCTGAACAATGCAGGATGTTAAATACAGAAATCAAAATATTGTAAGTGAAACTGGTCGAATCAGAAATATAATATGGGAAGGCGAACAATACATTTTTCCATAGCAACCAATAATATAGTATAATAATATTGCTGTATTTATGCCAGCAATAAGGTAAGGTTAAATTAATCATAAATATCGTTGTAAGAACCATTCCTTTCTATCAGTGTGCATATAAAAAATATACTAATAATTCGTATATGTATAATATATGGGTGATTCCACGTCAAATTTATTACCAAACTTTTGATTGCGCTGAAATTTCTTTTCCTCGTTCTATAGACGATAAAAAAAGACACGTATTTTTTTTTCAATATGATATTTGTATTTCTCGAGGCACCGATTTTTCAATTTTTCGGTACCAAAAAAACAGTTTTTCTATAAATGCTTCGCGAATTGTACATTTTTTGTACAACGGTTTGGCATTTTAGGACGAAATGTGCAATAGGGTCCACTTCAAATTGCACGTTTGAGCCGTCAAAAATTTATTTGTTGAGTAATTTTTATAAAGCAATTTTTTAAACAATTTGAAATATTTCGATAAAGCCCTCTCCGATTTGAATAATATTTTCTGTAATTTGTAATTATAGTATGTGGACGGTTGAATACTTTATTAAATATGATTTATAATGTTATATTTCGCGCGCAGGCACATTTCGCCCTAAAATGCCAAACTGTTGTACAAAACATGGGCAATTTGCGAAGCATTTAAAGAAAAACTGTTTTTTTTTGGGACCGAAAAATTGAAAAATCGATATCTCGAAAAATATAAATATCATATTGATTACACAGGTCTGCAAGGCTTTGTTGTTGAAAAGCTACGTGTTGTTCCCGGAGTAATTTTTGACGCAGAATCCGAATCCGAAATCAGGATCAGCCTATTACGTCAGGATTTTGAGATATTTGAGGTTATGTGCTCGAAAAATGGGGTTTTTCGCTACTTCTGAGGTTATGTGCAGGGCGCAAGAAATTTTGTTGGTTTTTTTCTTAATTGTCATCATTTAGAACTACTCTTTCCCTTCAAAATGAGTTATTGAACAGTCACGAGCGATTTTTTTTCACAAAGATACGGCCATATCAAGTTTTCCCTAGCGGACCCGTGTGAGAGAACGGTCATAGAATACTCTGACCGTTCTCTGACTGTTCTATGACCATTCTATGACCTCGCATTATTACGGCTAAGATCGGTAAAAAAGACATTAAAAGCTTTGCAATTATGATTCTGTGGCGAAATTTGGATTAGAAGGTGAAGCAATAAATACAATTATCTTATTTTTCAGCGATAAAAACTAGAAAAACATAATACCTGTCATTGAAGGCAGTGCAGTGGTTCACCATTTGCGGAACGTCTCCACCAATAGTAGACCTTCACGGTGGAGACGTTCCGCCAATTGTGAACCACTGCACTGCCTTCAATGACAGGTACATGATGTATTCCTAGTTTTTATCGCTGAAAAATAAGATCATTGTATTTATTGCTTCACCTTCTGATCCAAATTTCGCCACAGAATCATAATTGCAAAGCATTTAATGTCTTTTTTACCGTTCTTAGCCGTAATAATGCGAGGTCATAGAACGGTCATAGAACAGTCAGAGAACGGTCAGAGTATTCTATGACCATTCTCTCACACGGGTCCGCTAGGGTTGACATTTATCCGAACAACTTTATGAGCATTCACATTGACTCTTTGGGGCAAACCATTTTGCATTCGAAAATTTATCTTGAAAATTTGTGCTTGCGGATTTTGATGGTCTGTGAATAAGAATTTACAGTCAGAAAATTGACATTAGAGAGCGAAATCGTTCAATTTCGTAAATTTCGATCCGCCATTTTGAATCCACCATCTTAGAAATGGAAATGTCAATTTTCTGACTGTAAATTCTTATTCACAGACCATCAAAACCCGCAAGCACAAATTTTCGAATGTAAAATGGTATGCACCAAAGAGTCAATGTGAATGCTCATAAAGTTGTTCGGATAAATGTCAAAACTTGATATGGCCGCATCTTTGTGAAAAAAAATCGCTCGTGGCTATTCAATAGCTCATTTTGAAGGGAAAAAGTAGTGCTAAACGATGACATTTGAGAAAAAAACCAACAAAATTTCTTGCGCCCTGTACATAATCTCAAATGTAGCGAAAAACCCTATTTTTCGAGCACATAACCTCAAATGTCTCAAAATCCTGACGTGATAGGCTGATTCTGATTTCGGTTTCTCCGTCAAAAATTACCCCGGAAATGATCTTTCGTTTTCCAACAACAAATACAAACCCATTTTTTGCAGACCTGTGTTATCTATAGAATTATATATATAATTTATTATATAAAACGAGGATAAAAAATTTCAGCGCAATCAAAAAGTTGGATATAAATTTGACGTGGAATCACCCATATGTAATATTTAATAAAAATAGCTACCTTCAGAATATGCAAAAGCTAGTAGCGCGCACGATAATGTGGTATCCAGGATATGCATTTTAATTAATGTGCGAAAATTGTTCCAATAAATTTGTATGGTATTTATGTAAGTACGTGTCAGCTGACACGTTGGCAACTGAGCTTTTAGAGATTTCGAGAAAATACTTCTTCTATTTACTTCTTTAATCTGCTCTAATAACTACGTGTATGTACACTGATAGAAATGGTTCGGGAGTTTTAGCCATTCCCTTGTAGGTTGGGAATTTATAATTGTATTTATAAAATAATATGTCTCTCTGAACAACGCAGGATGTTGAATACAGAAATCAAAATATTGCACGTAAAACTGGTCGAATCAGAAATATAATATGAGAAGGCGAACAATACATTTTTCCATAGCAACCAATAACATGGTTGATTCGTTCATATTTATTCCGTTATAATCGGATGGTTAAAATACAAATCTCATATTGCTGTATCTATGCCAGCAATAAGGCAAGGTTGAATTAATCATAAATAGCGTTGTAACAGCCATTCCTTTCTATCAGTGTATATATGTATATTTAAAAAATGCGCGAATCGACTATTTGCTTGCGTCTGCCAAAAAAGAAATTTACAAAAACATGCAGGGAAACAGTACATTTTTCTCATTTCGTATCTATAAAATAAATTTTCAATCAGAATGATATTGTTTTGTGTCACGGACGATACCGAGAGTAACACTGTAAGTCCGGGTGACAACCTTTAACGAGCCATCACTGACCAGGCCCATCGGAAAACTAAGAAATTTTCCGATTGGAAAAGTGAAAGTGATGAGGGAAGAAGAAAGGCGTCAAGGATGAGATCACTTCGGACAGTTGCTGATTGACAGGGACATTGACTGCACGCGACAATCCGTTAGCAAGAATTAAAAGCGTCTCTTTCCTCCCACCTTTATCTTATAGTACCTCAAATTTAGTGTAGTATTTTATTATTCAAAGTCAATAAATTGTGTAAAGTGAAATAGCTGATTTTAAGAAAAGTAAACCCTTATCACTCTCCTTCAGATAAGATAGATAAATTTTCTAGTAAGCCTCAAATTAACAATAACAGTTTTGATCATCGGTGGTTCACTCTCTCAAAGAGAATAACTAAAAGGTACAAAGTCAAGCACAGTAGATTTCCTAATATTTGTTTATAATTTATGTTGAAAGATATTATTGAGATTCTTTTCTATAGTTTTAAGTTTGAACGAATTTACTCAGAAAAAGCTTTTCTTTGATACCCGCGCGGGAAATGCGGCCTTTGGGGTCCTAGCGCTAAACATCAAAAATATATAAGATGTAATGATGTAATGAAATGTATAGGATAGTAATAATAAGTAGATTTTGAGAAATGTTAAAAATGAAAAATAAATGTAGATTGAGTTGAATAAGTAAAGTTAAGATACCTCATAATGATTGTTTTGTAATTATTTTCCTGTAATGATTTATTCATAAGAATTTTTTCATAAGCGCAAAAAAATTATAAGAAAATCATTATAGCACTTTAGTAGTTTTCTTATAAGAACTATAAGAAATAACCTTGCTAATTAAGAAAAAGATTGAGAAACTACATTTGTGACCGCCAACATAATAAATCACAAATTCCGATGTTATGTAGCAAGTGCATCAAGAACTAAAAAGCAAAATATCCTAATCAGATGAAATAGATTGAAACAGAGAAATTTTGGAACGCACAAACCTATTGGTGTGAGATTTATTTACATAGAATTACAAGCAGACATATAGATTCAAATTTTTACTTATTCTGTTTAAACAATTGGTTTTCACACTGTAATAGATAAATATTTCAATCAAGGCGAAATTGGACGAAATAGTGCGGAATAGAATCTATTCGAAACTTGCACTAATCTAGCGACATTCTTAATGGCTGCAGTGTTCCCAAAGAAATTTGCTTTCTCTTGAATTCTATGCTGACTATGGCATTGGAAAAAATAAGTTGCAGCTCTTAAGGACAAATCCAAAATTATTACAATGAACTCATCATAACAGTTTCTTGTTCTGCTTGCCAATTCTGCACATAACAGAGTCTGGCCCAGTAATGGCAATTTACTGGGTTGAAAGTCGGCAATACTTTGGCAACCCATGTTATTAATTTATTATACTGGGCCAAAAGTCATCATTACTTCAACAAACCATCTTTTACGTAGAAGAGCCAGAGTTAATAATTTTTATATCAGAGTTCGGTAAAGAACAGTTAACTAAATCTAGTGACCCTTAGATATCATTTCGGTAATGGCGCAGCACTGGCGGCCAAGTCTCGGCAACATATTTGCCACTACTGGGCCAAAGTTGGGCCGTTTATGATTTCGCACTTGGGTGCCTATCTTTGATGTGGTTGATGTATTATTGATTGTTAATTCAACAGATGCAGGTGCTGGTTAATTGTTAATATCTGTGACAAGAGAAATCCACAAGAGTGTCACATATGGGACATTCCTTTGCAAATCGTTAAACCATTTTGAGTTCAGAATTTAGATTCGCATAAAAAAAATGTTATAGCTTCTTTTTAATAAATTAACTAACAAGTATATCGGGATTTTCGAAAAAAAATCTTTCTTGGAAGATATATTAATTTAAACTTTTGATAAAATTGGGCAAAATGCTGAATTCTCTTGTACTTGAAATGCATTATCTCCGGTTGGAATAATCAAATTGATTTCGGGTTGGTTTCATTTTTTAGCTAATTACGTTAGGTTCTCAGATAAATATTTTCATAATTTTTATTCTGTTAATTAACTACAGATATAAGCAATTTAAGTGTTCAAACAATTTTAACATGTTTACTCCCTCAGTAGAAAAATTTGGAAAAAATACTATTATATGCGCTATGTCTCAATATAACTAGCGCATATTTAATAAAAGTGGAGGCTCCCCGAGTCGAGCTATTGATTCTCTATTAATTCTCTAAGATGCTCCATTTTCGAGGACTTGAGAGAATCAAAAGAGGAGTATTAGCTGTTGAAATCAATGTAATTTTGATCCTCTGTTGATGCTCTTTTCCTGCAGATATTTCCGTTTCTGCACCTTGGAGGATCTTAAAGAGTAGCAACGAAGATTCTCCTTACCTCCTCTATGATTCTCCATTTTTAAAAGTATATAATTCCTGTTACGTCAGAAACGTAACACCTCTCTCCTTTAAAAGATCTCCTCGTTTTATGTAAGGATCGGAAGGATCCTCTCTAAGGGATGAGGAATAGTCAGTAAATGAGAAGGGTTGATCATATAAATATATTTATTAACAAAAGTATTTTAAGTGAGCACCATGGAAAAGATAGACATGAATATATAAAAGTTAAAATACTTAGTGATTACCCTGCGTTGGAATTTGGTCGGTGATGAAATGAGTCCAGTAGATTGAATGTGAATACTTGAGTCATCACTTATAGATGTTGAGATGATTTCAGTCAGATCGGAAATTGTGGTCTAGCCGGTTAAGATAGTCGATTCTCTGATCCCAGGTTTTAGAGAGAATTTGGAAGGCGATTCCCTTTCACTTTTTACAGTCGTTGAACTTGGCGTCGAATTAGAACTGGTCCGACTAGCGGTGAATAATTTGATGAGACTGGACTGAACTGCACTGACTGGACTGAACTCGCGGTAAGAAGTGACGACACTGAACTGGACTCGCGTTGGTTACATTTTAGAAATCGGACGTTGACTAAGCGACTGAACTGACTTCTGTTGGAACCTTCGCCTTTTATAGGCCCAAAGTATGTCAATCATGGTGGGGGTAAAACACCAGGTGTGCTACCCTTTCCATATTTGGTGTTGAAGCTTAAGATCGGATGAGTTGCCTTCTCCGATGACTCACGCGCCGATGAAATTTATTACCTGGCATTAATGTCAGAGCCAAATATATCAATTCCATTTTAATCTGCCTTTAGATTTTAACGATCGTCCTATTTCTTATTAGATCTTGCTGTATCTTGAGTCGATATAATCACGCACGCGGTAATGTTGCCTTGATCCCTTCATTGGTTCCTTAATTTGTTTGTTACTCTAGGTGGTAGAGTCGCGGGACGTGACAATTCCTAATGACGTCAGGAATTAGCAACGTTTTACTATTATTTATATTTATCGTGTTGCTTAAGAGAGAAACAAAAATATAGTACCAGAATTTTGGAAAATAAGGAGGAATGTATCAAAGTATCAACGTCTGGTACATGTCGAATTTTTTTTTGAAAACATTAATTTTGAAAAATTTTATTTTTCGAAATAAAAATCCAAATGGTACCGGAGATTGATTTTTTGATGGATTCCTCATTGTTTCCTACAATTTCATGATTATATTTACATTCCTGTCCTAATCAACCCGATGAATATAAATAATATAATATGGTTGGTCATTTATGACGTCATTACGCATCACATACCCTCAAGTACTAGAATGAAAAGGGTTCAACAAGAGCGAGTCCTAGATTTTTCAAAAACTATTAGAGATTTTAAAACGTTTTTTTTAAAAATAAAAGTACTCTCGAAGGACTACAGCGCTACTATCTAATAGATAGTCCAGTCCCCATCGTTGTCCAGAATGGCCTGGCACCTTTTCGGCATGCTTTCCACTAATTTTTCAGCGTAGTCCGTTGGTAATTCTTGCCATATCTTCCTGATTTTTTGCGAGAGCTGTTTCATGGTGAACACACGTTTTCCCGCAAGCTTTCTCTTTGAAACACTCCAGACATTTTCGATTGGATTCGCATCGTGGGACTGTGATGGCCAGTCCAAAGTTGTGATGCCCTTTTCTGTTTTCCAGGCGGTGCAGAGACGGCTTCGATGTTTCGGGTCGTTATTTTCTTATAAGATCCAATCGGCCGTATCGGCTCCAAACATCTTTGTAGCAGACCTTAGAAGACCACGTTCATATATTTGGAGCATTTTCTGAGCCTTCAAGTTCTCGGTGAAGAGCTCTAAACACCCAAAACCGCGCTATGAGAAGCATCCCCAAACATGGACCTTCACGGGGTGTTTTTTATTGGCTTTATAACGCTCAACCCACTTCTTCACGAACGATTTCGACTTTTTGATGTATTTAGCAGCGACTGTATAGGACATAAGTGGTCCCTTTGGATGGGTACACAAGAAGACCGCTTCAAAACGTTTCGCGTACACAGAACTCATTATGACTCACGTCTGCTGTCTCCGACGATTCGAGCGCTACTGAATCGCCTTGGTAATTGCGCCATAGTCCTTTAAATGTACTTTCATTAAATCAAGAGAGTATAAAGAGAAGCAAAAGAGAATCAAGAGAGTATCAAGAGAAGCAAAAGAGAATCAAAAGAGTATCAGGAGAAACAAAAGAGAATCAAGAGAGTATCAAGAGAAGCAAAAGAGAATCAAGAGAGTATCAAGAGGAGCAAAAGAGAATCAAGAGAGTATCAAGAGGAGCAAAAGAGAATCAAGAGAGTATCAAGAGAAGCAAAAGAGAATCAATAGTTCGACTCGGGTCAATTAGATCTAAAGATATTAAATATTTCTAAGCGCGCGACGTGTTTAATCATTTCCGAGTCGAGCACCAACTAGCCTTCCTCGAGACATAATGTGCTTTTGGTCGAATCGAACATGATTAAACACGCTGCGCGCTCAAAAATATTTAATATCTTCCAATCTAATTAAGTCTCCACTTTTATTAAATATGCGCTAGTTATATTGAGACATAGCGCATATGATACTATTTTTTCCAAATTTTTCTACTGAGGGGGCAAACATGCAAAAATTGTTTAAACAATTAAATTGCTTATATCTGTGGTTAATTAAAAAAATAAAAATTATTAAAATATTTATCTGAAAACCTAACGTAATTAGCTAAAAAATGAAACCAACCCGAAATCAATTTGATTATTCCAACCGGAGATAATGAATTTTAAATACAAGAGAATTTAGCATTTTATCCAATTTTATCAAAAGTTTAAGTTGATATATTTCTCTAAAAATTTTTTTTCTCACAAAAGTCCATACATACGTGTCGACTAAATTAAAAAAGCGATGTCACAGGAAAAAATTTAAGACTTTTAAAAATGTGAACAATTTTTATTTTTTTTTAAATCCGTACGATTTGCAAAAGAATTTCCCATACAGCTTATGTTTACACTGTAAAGATTAAGCAGTGTAGTAACTAGGCGAGTGCAAGAGGTGTACTAGAATCTACACTGTCAGAAATTTCTACCGTTATTTCCCGAAAAACGTGATTGGAATTTTATTTATGTACATTTTAGTAAAAGTAAAATAGAATTTCAGAAAATTAAGTTACTTTTTAGTGACGTTAAGAAATAATTTCTAAATTCTCAGTTACAAAGTGTTAAATATTCTGATACTTCTATCTGGAAATTCTAAAAGTTGTAACAAGAATAATTTAGCGTTTGGGGTAACTGAAGATTTATGCAGTTACATTTAACAGACAATTTTGTTACAGTTTTGTAATTTTATGATCAATTTTACAAAAATTCTGTTACAGTTTGGTAGTTTTAAGATACATTTTATTTCCCGTAACCTTTGATATTTTATAACAGAGCCCTCATTCTTCTTATCCTTTGCTCTGAGTGTCTGAATTTCAGATACTTTAATCGTCATCACTATCAGATAGAACATTTGTCTTTTGCTTTATGTATGTCTTGTAGGGGGAAATCCTTGTAAAAATAATCAATGGTATTGAGAACTCATTGATCATCTGGGAAAAAATTCCTATAAGCCTGCGTCCGACAATTAGAGGAGCACCATCATATTTCTAAAATGCAAGAAATTATCGCTTATAACTTTCTCTAAATCAGCAGCAACAGATATGAAAATAAGCTTTCAGAAGAAGTGTTTAGCCAATAAATTTGCTTATCACACATTCAAAAGAAGCTTTTATAACTTAATAGTTATTGCATAAACTAAAAATCTATATATTCACTTAGAAAAAATGTATTCAAAACGAATAATTTTGGAACTCAAAAACTTCCTATTGTTGACAGATTAATTCGAATTGAATTCTGAGTGAAGACGAATAGCTTACATTGGAGTCGAAACAGATTTTGGATTCGCACGGTATACATTCTGTCAAAAAAGTACCGGGCATTGATCATTCAAAAAGCCCGCTTAAAGCGATTGTCAGAAACCTTTTTGACGCTGAGTTGGCACCACTGTCCTCTGTACTGACGTAGAGTTCGAGCGCGATCTGTCATTTAGTTTGTTTACATTGCTCGATGTTGTCAGTTTATCTCAAGTGTGTTTCGCGATTTTTCCAATGGATAAGAATATCGAACAAACAATTTGTCTCAAATTTTGCATTGCAAATTGAATTTCGTGTGCGGAATCGCTGAAAGTGTTACAGAAGGCTTACGGTGAATTGACTTTATCAAAAACACGTGGATATGAGTGGTAAAGTGCATTCAAAAGCGGTCGAGATGTGGGAAGATTTGCCTCGCTCTAGTCGGCCATCAACGTCTTCAACTGAAGTTAACATCGCTAAAGTGTAGGAAATCGTGACTAAAAATCGTCATTTAAGTTTAAGAGACATAGCCGCTGCACTTTCTGTGTCTCACGAATCACTT
The DNA here is from genome assembly GCA_030998225.1 of Diplolepis rosae. Lineage (NCBI taxonomy): Eukaryota > Metazoa > Arthropoda > Insecta > Hymenoptera > Diplolepididae > Diplolepis > Diplolepis rosae. Next base: position 29,597,846 of record JAPYXD010000710.1, on the reverse strand, counting down.
CGTACCATTTTAAACGATTGTTTCGGAATGAAACGCGTTGCTGCTGGACTAATTCCGAAAGAGCTGAATTTCCTTCAAAAACTCAATCTTGTATAGGCCAAAAACTCAACGAATATCATCGAACAACCATCGTATTCACTTAATATAGCTCCGGAAAAAATGTTTCCCTTTCCAAAACTCAAATTCCGGAAAATGCGTTTAAAAACTGTTTTGATGATTGGATTATTCCTTGGCATTATTTCGGAAGGGGCCTACTTTGAAGGCGATAAAATAAATTTCGATGAATAATAAATATTTTTTCCTTTATTGACCAATTCCCGGTACTTTTTTGACATAATGTAAGACGAAATAGCGCGAAATGAAGTCCACTTCAATTTACGCAATTGTTTACATAATTGTTACCAGACTAATTTGCTATTTTAAGAACCGCGCAAATGGACTTTGGCATCGAGGAAAATACGTTAGGAATATTCAAGTCCTTAAAGACGAATCCAAAATTGTTGCGATATAAACCCATCACAGTTCCTATTGTTATTGTCAGCTGTCTTGGGACTGGTCCATTCGTTTCTATCCTAAGCAAGCCATATTATATCATGTAGATTATATATGGGTTATTCCATATCAGATTTACAATCAAAATTTTGATTAGCCTGAACATTTTTTTCCTCGTTCTAGAAAGGAAAAAAAATGACACGTATTTTTTTTTTTCAATATGATATGTAAATTTTTCAAGTTATTGATTTTTTTATTTCCAAAGTGCAAAAAATGTTTTTTTCAATACTGTTTCTAATATTCAACGAAGAGTATAGAATACATAAATGAAATATGCCATGGGATCTACTATTAAGTCCATGCTTTGATGAAAACTCAGAAACGGTATTTAGTACTTTCTATGCAACAATTAAGTAAACAAATGAAATTATCTCAAAAGGGACATGTCTGAATTGAATCATTTTTTGTGTAATTTGTTCGTTAAGTACACAGAACTTTGTGTCAGAATTTGGTAGTGGACCGTTTGATACTTTTCGAGAAAAGAAATTTTTTGTGTGACCGCGCTCTTGGAGCGCGCAACGCGAAGTGTAGAGTCGAGCGCACTCAAACATTTGTAAGTGAGTCTACCATATTCCGATGAGGATTTTATGCAGATCCCACAAATAAAAGTCGGTTAATAATAAAAAGTCTTTTGAGAAAGAAACATTGTTTAATTCGAAAGCAGTTATGTAATTTATTAACAATGCACTTTTACATCCAATACTTTCAAATAAATGAAAATTCAATTGTTGTCAGTTTGTAATGTTTGTAATGGTGTCGTTATTTGATCATACACAGACCTTTGAAGACTAGCTTTTCGTGCTTGTCTTTCAGAAGTTTGAAGTCATGTTTGGACCTTTTTTAATGTACTTTGCAACATTTTAGCGATAAAACAAGTTTGACGTTATTTTGTGCTTGATTTATATTTTTAAAAGCCGTTTTCAAAATAAAAATCGGACCACCTCTGCGGCAAGCAGACATTTTACAATTAACGGATTAAATAAATGAAAGTGTCAATAGCGCGAAAACGTATTATCTCAAAGTGTCCGTTTTTTATACATTTGAAGAGCATAAAGTCTGCTACTTTTCCACCAAACCTCAACCTGAAAAGTTAAAAATTAACTGAGATATTAATTTGTTTAACAAAAGCAGTCCGTTTTCTGAAATAAATAATGTCATAAATCATTCATAATAAATGCCCTGTTGCTTGGACTATCGACTCTATACTTCGCGTTGCGCGCTCCAAGTGCACGGTCACACAAAAAAAAAATTTTCTCGAGAGGTATCAAACAGTCCACTACCAAATTTTTACATAAAGTTCTGAATACTTAACGAACAAATTACACAAAATACTAAATACTTCTGAGTTTTTATCAAAGCATGGACCTAATAGTAGATCCCATGGCATATTTTATTTATGTATTTTATACTCTTCGTTGAATATTAGAAGCAGTATTGAAAAAAACATTTTTTGCACTTTGAAAATAAAAAAATCAATAACTTGAAAAATTTACATATCACATTGAAAAAAAAAATACGTGTCATTTCTTTTCCTCTCTAGAACGAGGAATAAAATTTTCAGGTTAATCAAAATTTTGATTGTAAATCTGATATGGAATAACCCATATACATTATGAATAAACCACCACATAGGCGTTCAGATTTCGATATTTCAATTTTTCAAACTAATCACTCAATAAAAAACTTGTGCATAGGAAACCACATAAGAAACTAAACGGGAAACTGCATATATATGATCTGAGCTCAAATCACAATATAATATAGCCCTCAATATAATCCCCGTTATAAGAATCATTATCGTAGAATTTTAATTGCGTAATATGAATTCTCTTAATCTATATACATACTGCAGTGAAAAGATCAGTTCGTCTGGATTCATCTATGAGTTTTGCACATGACACCGTTTCCTGAAGTGAATAACCAAGTATTTCTTGGCACTCATGGCATGTAAGTATTGAAAAATTCATCAAGCTGAAAATTGTATACTTGTCAATTTCATGATGCGAAATTCATTAAATGTATATACCAGATTAGTAATATGACTATGTGGAAAAAACTTATAAAAATTGAAATTTCTGGATGAGATTCAAACAGAATTCTTGAGACTCAATTCAGAATATTTTTGATTGAAACTCAATTTTTTAGCCAAAAACAATATTATATCAAGGAAAATATGATACTTGTTCTCAGGGGCATGTCAGGAACGTGATTTTACACGATACTTCTTGCCCTTCTCATTCTTAAATTGATAATTCAAGTGGATCTTTCATAGCATATGAATATAAAAGAAAGATCAAGGTTTATTTATATGTTGTGGAAAACCGACTTGAGTTATTAATTTAAAAATGAGAAGAACGAAAAGAATTGGCTGAAGTCATGTCTAAGACATAGACTTAATTATAAGAATCTGGCTGCAAACCTGTTACGAGGAATTGAAAATTCCTACAATCTTCTCTAAAATTGGTTTTCAAAAATATATGAAATTCCATGCTTTTTAAAAATAAACCAAAAATCACCCCAAAAATTTTCTTTCCAAAATTTTGGAATCCTCATGACAGATCTGGAGCCAGAAACAGAGCATTAGTGGAGTAATTGACTTTCCGCCAAGTTTATCTTTGTTATTACTCTATTCTGGGTTCAAAATCTTCACTCGGAGGTTGGTATGGGCGATCAGTTGCCTTCCAAACTACCAATGAAGCAGCATTGATATGATTATCGTCAGGATTTCCTAACATTTTAATATACTTCATGGAATGTGAAACGCAATCCTTTAACTGAAAAAATGTAATGCTTACATTTATAAGAATTAATTATTTTTTTAACATCATATGTGAAGGGAAATTCACTTTATCTAAATTCAAGAATTTTATGCATAAAATCACTTACGCGTAAAACTGCAAAATTGGCATCCTGTTGTTGCCTGGTAATATGATCATAGCTATTGATCACTGGCCCTTCAATATAATAAGGTCGATCTACATTATGAAGCATTGCAAGTTTGATATAGATGCCTAAGAAACTAAGAAACGTGAAGAAATGAATTGGTCGAGCAGCAGTTATGAAAAATTGATCAGAAATTAAGACGCCGAGGGCAAAGACCACATTATTGGGGCGATACAGAGTAACGACGTAGGGGTTTTCAATTAGATCAGTTTCTAAATCTGTATGAATTACCTTACTGATTAGCAATGCTGGATTCAACTCTGTGAAAATACGTATTTTATATTATAAATGGTGTTTTAAATCAGCTCTTAAGACAATGCGAAGATAAAAACTAATATATCAAAAAAGAATATTTTTCTGAATTTTAAAAACTTTTAGAGCTTAAAAGTAATTATTTAAAGTGACTATTCTTTGCAATTACATCCGATTATTAAACGGTGCAATTCTTAACCTTTTTTCAAATATTCCGAGATTATTTAAAAATTTTCAAGTCTCATCCTCGCATCGCGGTTGGCTCAAAACGCCTACGCACATGCGCGGGAGAAAACCTGTCATCTTTTGCATGGATCTATTCAAAATCTATTCTTCATGTTAAGTTACAGTAGCGCGGTGACTCGTATATTTTATGAACTAAATCTGATCCCGATATAAACTTTTCAAATTGTTAAAACGCTGATAAATGTTTAACATATGATGTACCTATATGAATAAATACCGTCCTTAAGGACGTTCTCTTGAAAATCACTTTTCTTTAGATTTCTTTCAAACTTCGTAAATAAGTACTTTTTACTATGATCTACAAAGCGCTAAAAAGATTAGCATCAAGACCGGTATTTAAAATCGAGAAATTAAGCTCTAAAGTTGAATCTCTTAACACGTGTTAGATAGGCGTAGTTCAGTTTCGCGATACCTTTCTTTACATTAAAAGCACAATTTTCTTTAGATTTTTTTGGAAAACTAGTATATTATATTAGAGATTATAAGGAATCGTATGCCATCATAAAAAATACGCGTACCGGCACTACTTTTTAAGATATACGTTGTTGAAACTCGCAGTTGCACAAATTCTTAGCCGGCTTGCTGAAGCAAATATGGTGACTTGGCAACGCCGCATCAACAGCGTGCGCGTACGCTTACATTTGACATTGCTTTAGAGCTTTGTTTTTACGAGAAGCTGATTTTTGTGAAATAAAAAATCCATTTTTGTTGCGAAATTTATTAGACATCTTATTAGTATTTACAAACTGTCAATAAACTCATAATATAACCTCTCTCACACCATATGCTTTCGACTCGATATGAGAAAGATAGGAAAGCGGTGTTGCCAAATCGCACAAATCGACGCAGAAGACACATTTTGTTACTTTTGCACATAAACGGTGCTCAACTCATTCGGTTAGAAAGCTTAACAGTAATCCCACTACCTATTATAGAGTAGGATGAGCACATCTACGGGCAAGAGAACGTCCTTAACATAACGAATTCTGAACGGTTCCTTAGTGATTAATTTTCTAGTTTTCTACAAATATTTTTTAAAGTGTAAAATTTTATTTGCTTTAGCTGGACTATTTTTCATGTGCATATAAAAAATAGACTAATAATTCGTATATGTATAATATATGTAATATTTAATAATAATAAATACCTTCAGAATATGCAAATGCTAGTAGCGCGCAAAATAATATGGTATCCAGGATATCCATTCTAATTTATGTTGTTAATTTGTATGGTACTTATGTAAGTACGTGACACTGACACGTTGGCAACTGACTATCTAGAGATTTCGAGAAAATACTCTAGATGGGGTACTCTATATTTAATGCTATCAGGAAAGTACACAAACTTTACAAAAGAAGTTTCATGTATTACCTGAAAGAGAATGTGTTCAGTTTATCCACTTTATCTCTTCTATAGGATTTTTTTTTTCGTTTTTTTTTTTTTTTTGATTGCTTTTTTTGGTCGGGGGAGATAGAGAATGCATTTACGCACGTTGTGTGGTACTCGGCCGAAGCAATACCCTCTAAACTCAAAACTATGGTCGAGCATCCAGCAGTTCGCCGCCATGTGGCCAAGGCCAAGGCAGCGGTAACATGGATTTACCTTCATCTTTTAGCAGACCCTGTAGGAGACCCACACGACTTTGATTTGGATCGCCTTGAGTAATTCCAAGGCCCGCGCCTCCTCCAGAAGCACATACGCTTTCCTGTTTCCCAGGGAATGGTCTCTTAGCAAGAGACGCCTTGAGTTCTAACTCCGATGCATGATCAAAAAAGCCTCTTACAGGATCTTCGACATCCTCGGCTTCAATGCTGGGTTCTATGTCCCCGATCTTGACCTCGATCCTAGGGATGAAGTGACGGACAGTTCCAGTAGCACCAATAACCTCTTTCCAGGCGGTATCTAGCCGCCCTCTGCCTCCTTTAGAAAATTTTAGTTTCACTAGCAGGACTTTAGTGCGTCTTCGTAATTCCACGGACTGTTACGCTAAGTTCGTCAGGATTGACATGCTTTTTGAGGTTTTTTAATATAAAATTTATGTAAATCTTATATTTGTCATTTTTGTGTGTATTCCTAATATAATAGAAATGATATAGGAACTATAAGGTATATAAAAACATGCTTCATAAAAATTTTATCGCTTTTCTAAGAAATGAATTTTTCTTAGTCATTTCATAGAAGAAACATGGATGTTCGCATCGATTGAAAATCACAAAATTCAGCTCGTATTTATTAGCTTAAAACACGTTATTAAATCTCGGATTCTTTTGATATTGGCAATTCAATGCATATAAAATAATTTCAAATTAATTAGTTGAGTTTGAAATTTTTGTTACTGCCTACATTATTGGAGGATCACTAGTCGCGTATCAGGCAATCGAAAGACCTGGGCTCGAATCCCAACGTAGTCGAAAGCGTCTTTTCTTCCACAGAAAGATTTTCAAATTCTTTAAATATAAAATAATATTCAGCGGTAATTAACGTCTTATTCTGCGTCAAAAACTTAAACATTAAGGCCATGTGGTAGGTCTGACGTCACCAATTACATACGACCACTTCATTAATGAAATAATAATTTGAATACATTTCCCGGAGAAGACAGCAATGCACAAAAACGTAACGCACTACTGTCTTCTCCGAAAATTTTTTTAAAATTATTATTTCATTAATAAAGAGGTCGTATGTAATTGGTGACGTCAGACCCTACTACACGGCCTTAAGATGTTCCTCCTCAGTGTCCAGCTACTGGGCAGTGGCTATATTCCGATTTAGATTTGATATTGATTTTCGTTTTCAGTCGGAATTTTAAGTTATAATATTCCTTTTTCACTGATGCGAGCAGAAGTTATGTGACCTGTCTCAGAATGTTCTTCAGCAATTCTCAAATTTTCAGTAAAAAGAAATTATTGTATTAAAAATATAATTTTGGAAGCTGAATTTTGTATACTGTTCTTGATTAGTTACGTGGCTGATGTGATACATGTTTTGAACATCTGTACTGGCTGCAGACCTGTTAGTAAAATTTCAAATTTGTCGACAAAAATTTCAAAAGAGGATTTCAACAAAAAATTCATATCTAAAATTCTCCAGACTGCTCTTTGAAAATATTAAAAGTTTCATGGTTACTAAAAAACAAAAACATCACTTGCAAACTTCCGGTTGAAAAATCTCGTCACAGAACTACCCTAGCAGGAATTTTGCAGTGGCCCTGACCGGGTCTAGACCGTGGTGCTCTAAATCGAGGATAAAACACACGGTGCGACCAGTCCAAATCTGTCAACACCAATCTCCCAACATAATTTATTTATGTAGGAAATGCCTTACTGGTCAGCATTGCTGAATTAAAATGTGTGGTGAACGTATTATATGAAATATTAAATTTTTTAATTTGTAATATTATATTGTAATAGTAATAGACGAAGATGATAACAACTAACGTGTTGCTGATATGATTTCCACTTTTTAAATGTAGCTCCACATCCATCATATGTACACTTCACTTTGAATACAGGACTGTGTCGATGAAAACGTACAATATGTTTCTCTAAATGAGTTAATTTTGCACCACAGAAGAAACACATGGGACACTTAAAACAGTCCATGTTTTTAAGGTTATTAACTGTAACTATAACCCCATGAGAGATACTCTCTTTCGACCACTATTTCTTTTACAATTTACGCGTCTTAGTTTTTGCTAACTTATTGACCCGCTATATTTTACAATTCAGAAACATCTTATTCCAAAACCATCTTATGACACCCTAAAAATCTGAAACTAAAACACATTATCTGACTCAGTCAAGTATGTCATTTTATAAAACGGAAAAAATATCTTCACTCCCATCTTATATCTTACAGTCAGATACCAGGTAAGACACTTCTTTTTGCAGTATATAACCCCTCCGAGTAATCGTTTTATTATCATCCCCTCGAGAAATTGTTAAGTAATATAATATTTACAATTTTGTAATTTTATGATGAATTTTACAAAAATTCTGTTACAGTTTGGTAGCTTCAAAATACATTTTATGAAAATTTAGTTAAGTTTCATAATATTAAGAAAGATTTCAGAAAATTCAGTTTATTTTTCGCAATTTTGAAATACATTTACTCAAAAACATCTTAAATATCTTCAAACTTCACGTCACCTTTGTAACATAAAAATTTTGTAAATTTCCGAACATTTCTAACAGTGTAACCCAAGCTGCAGGTGTACACTAAAATTAAAATAACTTGTTATCAATTAGTTTAATCTAGGAACATTATTTATTTTTTTAACTATTTCATACATTTAACAGTGAAAGTTTTATATAATTTTAATAGCTTTATTTGTAGCCCTGTAATTGAAAATTTCTTTTATAGTCTTATGCATTTCTAAAATGATATTTTAAAAAAGACCCATTATTCTTTTTATCCTTCGCTCGAAGTGTCTAAACTCCAGATATTTTAATCGTCATCACTATCAGATAAAACATTTGTCAAATGCTGGATGTATGTCTTGTAGGGGGGAATCCATGTAAAAGTAATCATTGGTACTAAGAATTTCAAGGAAATGTGGGAAATAATTCCTATAAGCCTGCGTCCGACAATTAGAGGGGCACCTTCGCCTGTCTAAAATGCAAGAAATTATCACATGTAACTTACTCTAAATCAGCAGCAACAGATATGAAAATATCCATTCAAAAGAATAGTGTTTAGCTGATAGATTTGCTTATCACACATTTGAAAGAAGATTTTACAACTTAATAGTTATTTATCAATTTTTCTAAATCATTTCAGTCGATTATGTCGATCATTAGAAGAGTGTGTATCACTCTACGTGATAACAGAACTCTACCATATCGACCTTACCAACCTGCAATTTAGAAATAATTTTTTTTACCTCGTGTGGTTGTTACCCTCGCTTTGCTCGGGCATCAAACTTCACACTTGCAAAATAAATTTTTTTTTCCCTAGTTGCACAATGTACTATAACGTCTCGTAAGACTAGATGGAAATTTTTCAATATAATTTTTGAAGAAATTTTCTGTGAAAATTAATAGTTATTGCTCAAACTAAAAATCTATATATTCACTTAGAAAAACTTTATTGAAAACGAATGATTGCGGAACTCAAAATCTTCCTATTGGTAACAGATTAATTAAGATTTAAATCAAAGTGGACATGAATAGCTTACATTGCGGTGGGGACATATTTTGGATTCGCATAATATAAGACGAAAAAGCGCGAAATGAAGTCCACATCAACTTACATAACTGTTTACATAATTGTTACCAGACTAATTTGCTATTTCAAGAACCGCGAAACTGGACTGTGGCATCAAGGAAAATACGTCAGGAATATTGACGTCTTTAAAGACGAATCCAAAATTGTTCCGATGTGAACCCATCATAGTTGTTATTGTTACTGTCAGCAGTCCTGGGACTGTCTTGATGCCGTTCTATATCCATTTCTATCGCGAGCGAGCCATTTTATATCATTTTGATTATATATACACTTCCGAACAGCAATCATTGCCCACCAAATGCCAAATTTACCCATACTTCAAAGTTTCATATTTCAGAAAAAATTTGACTTACGAAGAGTAGCTTGGAATACAATACTCAGAAATTTCTCCAGAATTTTGTTCGAACATTTTTTTCTTCAGTTTCCAAAGCCGTCTGTGATATTCTATGCGTGATACATTATATTTCTAAAAATGACAACACATTTTTACCAAACAATAAGTTGAAAACAAACAAAAAAAGAAATTCTATAAATATTATCACCTAGTATCACTTATTTTTCATGAGAAACATGCTATCACAACTCAAACTAACTCATCAAATGAAAATTGCTCAATCAAACTTATGTTTCATTAAAATGATAACTTTTACTTTTGATCACAGCTTTGTTTGTTGTTGACAGACAACCGAATGTATACGTTATAAACATCATTTGTAAATTCTTGAAAAGAGCTTTTGTATTGGGTGGGCAAAGATTTTTGTTTGGGAGTGTATGGTACATTGTGCATAAACCATCACTTAGACGTTCAAATTTCGATCATTCAATTTTTCAAACTAATCACTCAATAAATAATTTGAGCATAGGAAACCACATGAAAATCCAAAGGGGAAACTGCATATATGTATATGTTCTGGGCTCAGAACACAGTACAATATAATCATCAATATGGTTTCCGTTATAAGAATCACTATCGTAGAATTTTAATTGCGTAATATGAATTCTCTTATTCTATATACATACTGCAGTGAAAACATCAGGTTGTCTGGATTCATCTATGAGTTTCGCACATGACACCGTTTCATCAAGTAAAAAACCAATTATTTGCCGGCACTCATGTCGTGTAATTATTGTGAAATTCATCAAGCTTAAAATTGTATACTTGTTAGTTTCATGAGGCAAAATTCATTAAATATATATACCATATTAGTAACATGAGTATGTGGAAAAAACTTATAAAAATTTAAATTTCTGGATGTGATTCAAACAGAAGTCTTGGGATTCAATTCAGAATATTTTGGATTAAAAACTCAATTTTTTTGCCAAAAAAAATTATATCCAGCAAAATATGATACTTGTTCTTAGGGGCAAGTCATGAACGTGATCTTGCTCGATACTTTTTGCCCTTCTCATTCTTAAATTGATAATTCAAGTGGATCTTTCATAGCAGATGAATATAAAAAAAAGATCAAGGTTTATTTATCTGCTGTGGAAAATCGATTTGAGTTATTAATTTAAAAATGAGGAGAACGAAAAGAATTGGCTGAAGTCATGTCGAAGACATGAACCTAATTATAAGTATCTGGCTGCAAATCTGTTACATGAAATTAATATTTCCCAATCAAACTCTCTGAAATTTTTTTTTCAGAAATATATAAAAATCCATGCTTTTTAAATATAAACCAAAAATCACCCCAAAAATTTTCTTTCGAAAATTTTAGAATACTCATGACAGATCTGGAGCCAGATACAGAGCATTAGTGGAGTAATTGACTTTTCGCCAAGTTTATCTTTGTTATTACTCTATTTTGGGTTTGAAATCTTCACTCGGCGGTTGGTATGGGCGATCAGTTTCCTTCCAAACTACCAATGAAGCAGTATTGATATGATTATTGACAGGATTTCCTAACATTTTAATATACTTCATGGGCTCTGAAACGCAACCTTTCACCTGAAAAAATGTAATACTTGCATTTATAAGAATTAAATATTTTTTTAACATCATATGTGGAGAAAAATTTACTTTATTTGAATTCAAGAATTTCATGCATAAAATCACTTACGCGTAAGACCGCTAAATTGATATCGCGATACGGGAAGCTAATATGATCGCAACTATTGAACACTGCCCCTTCAATATAATAAGGTTGATCCAGATTATCAAGCATTGCAAGTTTGATATAAATGCCTTCGAAATTAGTTTCTGTGTAATTATGAATTGGTCGAGCAGCAGTTATGAAAAATTGATCAGAAATTAAGACGCCGAGGGCAAAAACCACACCCTCGTCGCGATGCAGAGTAATGACGTAGGGGTTTTCACGTAGATCCGTTTCCAAGTCTGTATGAATTACCTTACTGATTAGCAATGCTGAGTTCAACTCTGTGAATACACGCATTTTATATTAGATCTATGACTTAATTCGTGCTGTTTTTTCTATCAAAATTTGAACGTCTATTTAAGAAAAACATGTACAATAGTATTATTCAAAGTATTGCCCATCTGAAGCTATGACTTTTTACCATCTTTCTGGAAATTTGTGGATTCTATCCCAAAAGAACTGCGCCGGCTTGCCGGCCAAGAATGAATCAACCCAATTTTTGATACCCTGTTCTGATGTGAACCTGATTCCAGTGAGGGCGTTCTGCATCGACCGGAACAAATGGTAGTCAGAAGGGGCAAGGTAAAACTTCCCATCCACTGTTTTCCAAATAGTTCTTAACCGGAATAGCAACATGGGGCCGAGCGTTGTCATGATGGAAAATTATTGCCTCGTGTCTGGTCGCATATTCCGGGCGTTTTTCGGCTATTGTTCTCTTCAAACGGATTAATTGTGTTCGGTAGCGTTCTCCATTGATGGTTTCATCCGGTTTTAGCAGCTCATAATACAGCACACCCTTCTGATCCCACCAAATACAGAGCATTACCTTCGCGCCATGGATATTCGGCTTTGCCGTTGATTTGGCTGGTTGGCCGGATTTCACATATTATTTTTTGCGCTTGGGGTTGTCGTAATAGATCCATTTTTCATCACCAGTAACAATCCGATGCAAAAATGACTTCTTCTTGTGGCGTTCGAGCAGCATTTCGGACATGTAAAACCGCCTTTCAACGTCTCTCGGCTTGAGTTCATGTTGAACCCAATTTCCTTGCTTTTGAATGTATTCGGCTGCTTTTAAACGTTTTGAAATGGCTGCTTGAGTGACTCCCAAAGATTCTGCGGGCTCTTCTTGTGTTTGGCAACAATTTTCATCGAGTAATGCTTCCAGTTCTTCATCTTCAAACTTTTTTGGCTGCCCAGGACGCTCTTCGTCTTCCAAGCCAAAATCACCACTTTTAAATCGTGCAAACCACTTTTGGCACGTTCGCTCAGCTAGAGCATGTTCACCATAAACTTCCTCCAAAATACGATGACTTTCGGCAGCAGTTTTCTTCATATTAAAGTAATGAAGAAGAACTCCCCCCAAAAAAACTTTTTCAGGCACAAAGTTCGACATATTTGAGTGAACAAAAATTATTGTTGTTTACGCTTCAAATGAATGACATATACTGAAAAAGACGCACAATGAAAGTATCTTTCGAACGCATGTTCGGAATATTGGAACGATGGAATAATAATCAAGTTACGCCATCTCTTAGCAAACCGCACGAATTAAGTTATAGATCCAATATTATAAATAATTTCAAAGTGACATGTTTGATAACATGTCTATTATTGTATAGACCCAAATTCACATAATGTTTGTTCATTTCTTTGGCATAGGGTCAGTTTCTTCTTATTTTCTTTGATTAAAACTATTATTAGATTTAAAAATGCGCAAAAAGAAAGAAAGGCAAACGTTTCGACCACATATAATATAGAAGATAATTAAAAAGCCGAAACGTTAGCCTTTCTTTTTTTTTGCGCATTTTTAAATCTAATAATAATTTTAATCAAAGAAAATAAGGAGAAACTGACCCTATGCCAAAGAAATGAACAAAAATTGTAAATAATGATTTAATTGCATCCTGATATTTCTGGTATAGTTTTTCAAGTATACTTTTTTAATTGTAAAATTTTATTTGCTTTAGCTTGTCTATTTTTCATGTGTACATAAAAACCGAGGCTAATAATCTGTATATGTGATATTATAAATGAAAAATTACCTTCAGAATATGCAACAGCTAATAGCGCGCAAAGTAGTGAAGCATCCAGGATATTCATTTTTATTAATGCAGGAAAATTGTTCTAATAAATTTGAATGGTATTTATATAAGGACGTGTCACTGGCAAGATGGCCACTGAGCTTTAGAGATTCCGAGAATATACTTTGGATGGGGTATTCTATATCTAATGCTACCCGGAAAGTAAACAAATTTTTACGTCTGAAGTCTCATAAATTTCCTAAGAAAGAATCTGTTTAGTACACCTACTTAAACTTTTTTATCTAATTTAATGACTACGTTTATGTATATATGTTTTAGAGTTAATTCAACAGTTGATTATACTTTATAATTCGTTACTGAATGAATACTCTCTAAAACTGAATCAGTGAGATTTCACTGATTCACAGTCAAATTTCACTGATTAAAATCGTGAGAAGTTAGTCACTGAGGATCAGTGAAAATGTACAGATTCATTCAGTGAAAATGTTATCACTGATTGGATCAATGAAAGCGACTGAACGAATTAGTTGTACGGATTACTGATTGAATCAGTGAATTTAATCATTCTTTAAATTATTGATTAAAAAATTTAAGGGTTTTAAAGAAGTATTTCAAGTGAACTCTCTTGCAAGTTGTAATGAAGATATTTTATTACGAAATAAAACAATTTATTAGATATAAAAATGTTATATTTCATTTCATATAAATAGAATAGAACGTCAGAAAACACAACTTATAATCAAATATGCTCTTTGGCAGTGTAATTTCTATATTTAAAAGAAGCTTAGTGTCATTTCATAAAACTGATCACGGCGTTCACATTTTTAACTAACTTTTGTTGATAATAACTAAAGTTAATATCTTATTTCGTATAAATAGAATAGAACGTCATAGAACAAAACTTATTATTTAATATGCACTGCAGTTTTAATGTTTAAAATTTCTTAGTAAAATAATAATTTTAAACAATTTTTCGAAGAAGACAGTAATGCGTTGCATTTTTCTACACTGCTGTCCTTTTTGGAAGATTTATTTGAATTATTATTTTATCAATAAAGTGGTCGTATGTAATTGGTGACGTCTTAAATAATAAACTTTAGTAGATTCTTCTTAGCATATGAACATAAAAGAAAGATCAATGTATCAATGTATGCTATGGAAAATTCATTTGAATTATTAATTGAAGAATAAGAAAGACGAAAAGAATTGTTTAATGTCATCATTTTTAATATCAGCATCTGTCTGCAAAACTTTTTAGAAAGAATTAAAAATTTCTAACTAAATTTATTGATATTTCCTTCTCATTACTAGATGAAATTCCATGGGCTCAGAAAAATATTTGATTAGAGGAATTTGTTGGAAAGTCTTTTTTTGACTAGAGCAAAAGATTTTCCTGAATTAAATGCAGTCGAATGCGTCTCTTTTTCCATAGAAAGATTTCAAATTCTTTAAACATTTGTTTAATTCAAACAAAATATCTTTGGGCTAAATACGTATTTGTTTGAATCAAATAAATTTTTCTTCAAAACATACAAATTATTGCATTCGTATATGGTCAAAGATATAATTTTTTTTATTTAAGGCAGAAGTTTATTTGATTTGAACAAATTTTTATTTAGTTCAAAGATACTTCGTTTGATTCAAACAAAAATTATTTAATCCAAATAAATCATCTTTTTAAATAAAAAAAAGTCTTTCAAACAGATAATTTTCTTTGATCCTATCAAATCTTTTTTCTGAGTGTGCTTCTAAAAAACGAAAACGAAAAATATCGAGCAAAAAATTTTTTTCGAGAAAAGTTTAAAACCTTCGGGACAGATCAGAAGCCAGATGCGGACAATTAGCGGAGTAATGAATTCTTTTCCAAGTTTAGCTTTGTTATTACTCAAGTGTGGGTTTAAAATTATCACTGGGAGGTTAAAATGGGCGATCAGTTTTGTCCCAAACTATCCATAAAGCATTATTGTTGTAATTATTGACAGGATTTCCTAACATTGTAATATATTTCATGGGCTGTGAAACGCAACTCGTTAACTGAAAAAAATGTAATGCTTGCATCTATAAGAATAAATTATTTTTAATTATATCATATGTGGAATAAAATTCACTTTATTCAAATTCAAGAATATATTATGCATAAAGTAACTCACACGTAATACTGCATAATCGACATCCCGAAGTAACAGATCGAGATCATGATAGCTATTGATCACTGCATCTTCAACCTTATAACGAGGACCTGCACCATGAAACATTGCAAATTTAATATGAATTCGGTTAAACTTAATACGTGTATAGCGATGAAATAAACGGCCAGCAGTTATGAAAAATTGATCAGAAATTAAGACACCGAGGCCGAAGATTACATCATTTTCGTAATTCAGGGTAATGATGTAGGGGTTGTCGCTTCCATCTATTTCTATTCCTGTACGAATAGCCTTACTGATCAGTAATCTTGAATTGGAATCTGTGAAAGGACGAATTTTATAAATAGTCATTTAGAAACAGCTCTTCAGACCATGCGAATGATAAGAACTAGTCTATCTTTGATTACACCTATTTGAAAAATATTTACATCATAAGTTGAAATAAAAAGGACACTCAGAAAAGTATTTGGTGAAAGAAAAAAATCTTTGTCGATTCACCAATGATATTTTGTTGTTACACAGTTAGCAGAATGTTTCTTTCAGTAGATTTTTAAAGAAGTCTACACTGAGAAAAAGATTTGATTGAGTGAAAAAAAAATAATTTGTTTGAAAGGATTTATTTCATTCAAACGAAAGATTGATTTGAATTAAATAACATTTGTTTCATTCAAACAAAATATCTTTGGGGCAAATAAATATTTCTTCGAATAAAATAAATTTTTCTTCAAAACAAAGAAATTAATGCACTGATATATGGTTGAATCATGGATCATGATCGAAAGAATCATTTCTTTAAATCTAAGAAAGTCTTTCATACAAATAATTTTCTTTGATTCAATCATATCTTTTTTCTGAGCTTCACTTAGTGACGAGTAAAATCTACAAAATACGAAAAAATCCGTTCGGTAGAGTTTACTGGGAGACAGATGAAGTACAGAAAACCTGTTGATTGAATTCAATTACTTATAAAATCTACAAAAACGTTAAATCGTGAAAGCAGCTACCGAACTTCCTGTGAATCTATCAGCGAATCGTTTCTTTGCACGCACTATTATTTTTTGCATAAAGGATATCTTTGAAAATTTATCATAGATTCGTTATTCCATTGTAGGGCAGTTTGAATATTAAGATTTCAGCATACAAAAATTATTTAGAGGGATTATTCATTGACACTAAATTTGATTACTAAATGTTAAACTGTTTATTAACTATTTTTCAAACCTCTTGCGGTTCTCTAAAATCTGTCAAGAGTCTTATCTACGCGCATGCGTAAGAGATGAGCTGTCGCCTTCTGCATAAAACTCTTGAAATATATTATAGACATTGCTCAGGTTTTTTTGCACTCTTTTCCCCTGGCTTGCAACTGTTTGGAACGATTTCTCAGTGATTAGTTTCAACCAGATTTTTCAGTTACTTTTTTGAGTGTAAAATTTTATTTGCTTTACTTTGACTTTTTTTAATGTGCATATAGAAAAATAGGCTAATAATTCGAATATGTATAATATTTGTGATACTCAAAACAAAACATTACCTTTAGAATATGTAACAGCTAATAGCGCGCAAAGTAGTGTGGCATTCAGGATATTCATTCTAATAATGGCCGAAATGTATTCTAATGAATTGGTATGGTATTCATGTAAGCACCCGTTTCTGATACGTTTTCGATTGAACTCTCAGAGATTTCGAGATGATGTTCAGGCTGAAGTATTCTATTTTAAATGCTACACAGAAAGTACATAGAATTTCACAACTACAATCTCATAATCTATTTGCGAAACAAAGTCTTTAGTTTACCTACTTTATCTCTTTTATCAGATTTAATATTTACGTCTATAAGTATATGTGTATGACAGATGACCTATAGAATGTATAAGAAAGTTTCAGGTGCCTAACAATTCTGGCTGTTTTCAATATGATTCTTATTCTATTTCTTTCTGAAAATATCGCAAATAATTATCTGTGGCTTGGTTGCTTTATCATTCATTTCTTATTTAACAAATACTTGTATATACTAAAAGAAATGGTATTGTGTTTCTACCTAACCGAGTTTGTTAGAGAATTTCTATGCAAATTAGAAAGAAAATCTTCTTACTTTAGTTATATTATTTTGTGTGTTAATAAGTATGAATAAGAAAATAACAAATACTAGTTGAGCTAATGACATGTCTTTGAATTAGCTATCAGCTCCTAAACATTCCTAAACTTTATCATAAGACGATAATTTATTAAAAAACGACAAAATTATTAATAATGAAGTGATTGTTTCCATTAAAAAAATCATGCAAGTTTATATGAGTCGCGAGTAACAAAGTAATTCGGAATAAAATTGAGTGGCCACAAACTGGTACATCCATCGCTCAAAAACTGGTGCTAAAAAAAATCTAGTGTCTACAAACTGGTGAAGCGACACTGCTTGAGGAAAAAATTCATATTAAATAATAAAAGCCTTCAAAGAAGCATATGAATTTATTTATCACAATTTCAATGAACATGTGTCATACAAAAATTAATTTATATCTCAAACACGCATTGAATTTATTTTATTGCCGATCTATCATTCCTGCATATCTTACATGTCCACGAACTGGTACGTTTACCGTACTCAAAAACATCGTAAATATCGTCAAACTTTAATCGTCATCACTATCAGATAGAAGATTTGTATTCTGCTTGATGTATGTCTTGTAGGGGGGAATCCAAGTAAAAGTAATCATTGGTACTAAGAAATCTAAGGAAATGTGGGAAATAATTCCTATAAGCTTGCGTCCGACAATTAGAGGAGCACCTTCGCCTGTCTAAAATGCAAGAAATTATCGCTTATAACTTACTCTAAATCAGCAGCAACAGATATGAAAATAAGCATTCAAAAGAATAGTGTTTAGCTAATAAATTTGCTTATCACACATTTGAAAGAAGATTTTACAACTTAATAGTTATTGTTTAAACCAAAAAGCTATATATTCACTTAGAAAAACTTGATTGAAAACGAATAATTTCAGATCTCAAAAACTTTCTATTGGTGACAGATTAATTCGGATTGAATTCTAAGCGGACACGAATAGCTTACATTGCGGTAAAAACAGATTTTGGATTCGCATAGTATAAGACGAAAAAGCGCGAAATGAAGTCCACTTCAACTTACATAACTGTTTACATAATTGTTACCAGACTAATTTGATATTTCAAGAACCGCGCAAATGGACTGTATATATAATACATCGTCAGGAATATTGCAGTCTTTAAAGACGAATCCAAAATTGTTGCGATTTAAATTCATGATAATTGTTATTGTTATTGTCAGCAGTCCTGGGACTGGCTTGATGCCGTTCTATATTCGTTTCTATCGCGAGCGAGCCATTTTATATCATGTTGATTATATATACACTTCCGAACAGAAATCTTTGCCCACCCAATGCCAAATTTACCCATACTTCAAAGTTTCATATTTCAGAAAAAAGTTGACTTACGAAGACTAGCTTGGAAGTTTTTAAATGCTCCTTTCAAGTGCTTTCAAATGATGTTCATAAAATATGCATTCGGATGTCTGCTTGTTTTTTGTCGGTAAAAAATGAAAAATAAAAATCATCAAAATTTTTGCCCATTTAAGATCTGGCGAATCACCGTGGAAAAAATCGCACAAAAATTTCAAAAAAATCATTTTGTAGCTTTTTTTAACCTCTTTTGAAAGCACTCATAGGAAAAAAATGTGGTTTAAATTTATTGCAATTATGAGCATTTTTGTTGAAAAATGGCTTTTATTTTCAAGATCTATTATTTCTGGAAATACGAAAGATGCAGAAAAACTTATAAGGATAAAAATCTTTGTTATTTTCAGTACAATACTCAGAAATTTCTCCAGAATTTTTTTCTTCAGTTTCCAAAGCCGTCTGTGATATTCAATGCGCCATACATTATATTTGTAAAATTGACAACACATTTTTACCCAACAATAAATTGAAAACAAACAAAAAAATAAATTCTATAAATATTATCACCTAGTATCACTTATTTTTCATGAGAAAAATGCTATCACAACTCAAACTAACTCATCAAATGAAAATTGCTCAATCAAACTTATGTTTCATTAAAATGATAACCTTTACTTTTGATCACAGCTTTGTTTGTTGTTGACAGACAACCGAATGTATATGTTATAAACATGATTTTTAAGCTTTTGAAAAGATATTTTGTATTGGGTGGGCAAAGATTTTTGTTCGGGAGTGTAGATTATCAATAAACCATCACTTAGGCGTTCAAATTTCGATATTTTAATTTTTCAAACTAATCACTCAATAAATAACTTGAGCATAGGAAACCACATGAAAAACCAAACGGGAAACTGCACATATATGATCTGGGCTCAAAACACAGTACAATATAGCCCTCAATATGGTTCCCGTATAAGAATCACTATCGTAGAATTTTAATTGCGTAATATGAATTCTCTTAATCTATATACATACTGCAGTGAAAAGATCAGGTTGTCTGGATTCATCTGTGAGTTGCGCACATGACACCGTTTCATCAAGTAAAAAACCAATTATTCCCTGGCACTGATGTCGTGTAATTATTGTGAAATTCATCAAGCTTAAAATTGTATACTTGTTAGTTTCATGAGGCGAAATTCATTAAATATATATACCATATTAGTAACATGACTATGTGGAAAAAACTTATAAAAATTGAAATTTCTGGATGTGATTCAAACAGAAGTCTTGGGACTCCATTCAGAATATTTTGGATTAAAAACTCAATTTTTTTGCAAAAAAAAATTATATCAAGCAAAATATGAAACTTGTTCTTAGGGTCAAGTCACGAACGTTAATTGCTCGATACTTTTTGCCCTTCTCATTCTTAAACTGATAATTCAAGTGGATCTTTCATAGCAGATGAATATAAAAAAAAGATCAAGGTTTATTTATCTGCTGTGGAAAATCGATTTGAGTTATTAATTTAAAAATGAGGAGAACGAAAAGAATTGGCAGAAGTCATGTCGAAGACATGAACCTAATTATAAGTATCTGGCTGCAAATCTGTTACGAGAAATTAAAATTTCCCAATCAAACTCTCTGAAATTTTTTTCAGAAATATATAAAAATATGTGTTTTTTAAAAATAAACCAAAAATCACCCCAAAAATTTTCTTTCGAAAATTTTGGAATCCTCATGACAGATCTGGAGCCAGATACAGAGCATTAGTTTAGTAATTGACTTTCCGCCAAGTTTATCTTTGTTATTACTCTATTCTGGGTTCAAAATCTTCACTCGGAGGTTGGTACGGGCGATCAGTTTCCTTCCAAACTACCAATGAAGCAGTATTGATATGATTATTGACAGGATTTCCTAACATTTTAATATACTTCATGGGCTCTGAAACGCAACCTTTTACCTGAAAAAATGTAATGCTTGCATTTATAAGAATTAAATATTTTTTTAACATCATATGTGGAGAAAAATTCACTTTATTTGAATTCAACAATTTTATGCATAAAATCACTCACGCGTAAGACCGCTAAATTGATATCGTGATCGGGGAAGCTGTAAGGATCACAACTATCGAACACTGGCTCTTCAATATAATAAGGTTGATCTAGATTATGAAGCATTGCAAGTTTGATATAGATGCCTTCGAAATTAGTTTCTGTGTAATTATGAATTGGTCGAGCAGCAGTTATGAAAAATTGATCAGAAATTAAGACGCCGAGGGCAAAGACCACATCACCGTCGCGATGCAGAGTAATGACGTAGGGGTTTTCACGTAGATCCCTTTCCAAATCTGTATGAATTACCTTACTGATTAGCAATGCTAGATTCAACTCTGTGAATACACGCATTTTATATTAGATCTATGACTTAATTCGTGCGGTTTTTTTTTCAAAATTTGAACGTTTATTTAAGAAAAACATGTACAATAGTATTATTCAAAGTATTGCCCATCTGAAGCTATGACTTTTTCCCATCTGTCTGTAAATGTGTGGATTCCATCCCAAAAGAACTGCGCCGGCTTGCCGGCCAAGAATGAATCAATCCAATTTTTGATACTCTGTTCTGATGTGAACCGTATTCCAGTGAGGGCGTTCTGCATCGACCGGAACCGGAATAGCAAGATGAGGCCGAGCGTTGTCATGGTCCAAAATTATTGCCTCGTGTCTAGTCGCATATTCCGGTTGTTTTTTGGCTATTGCTCTCTTCAAACTAATTAATTATGTTCGGTAGCGTTCTCCATTGATGGTTTCACCCGGTTTTAGCAGCTCATAATACAGCACACCCTTCTGATCCCACCAAATACAGAGCATTACCTTCGCGCCATGGATATTCGGCTTTGCCGTTGATTTGGCTGGTTGGCCGGATTTCACATATTATTTTTTGCGCTTGGGGCTGTCTTAACGGATCCATTTTTCATCACCAGTAACAATCCGATGCAAAAATGACTTCTTTTTGTGGCGTTCCAGCAGCATTTCGGACATGCAAAATCGCCTTTCAATGTCTCTCGGCTTGAGTTCATGTGGAATCCAATTTCCTTGCTTTTCAATGCCCGAGTCGAAATATAGGTTCTTTTTTGATACTCTAAAATTCTCTACCTCGGATAATTTACGAGGATCTAATGAGAGTTTATTTCAATATAATCCAAGTCCTATTTAAGTGCTCAAAATGTGCGGAAATTTCCATTTCTACACGTTTTGAGGACTTAAAAAGGACTTAATTAAATCCTTATTAGATTCTCGTAACTCCTTCATTCACTGCTATACATATTATATTGGACATGCGTCGTTTGGCACGCTTTTTTTTTAAATAGCAAAAATTTCAATTCAAATCTTCTTAATAAATAATTTCTATTAAGAATGCAAAAATTTAACATCAGTCTACCTTCTTACTTATAACAAATGCAGAATATAATTAAATTGCGATTTTATTGAATATAAGAAATTAGTACTAGATTATACATTTATAAGTTTATAATTCATTCGTTAAGTAGGAAGGTAGGTTGATGATAATTTTTTGCATACTTAATAGTGATTATTTATTAAGAATATTTGAATCGAAATCTCACTTTGGGTGATTTAGGTATTTATCAAACTCATTTTACCCGAGTAGGATTTAATAAATCTTGAAATGTCCTTAAGTCCCATGTTTAATCGATAGAGTTGAGTAAAATTACTTCAACTATTTTTCTCCGTGTAATAGTACAGTATTTAACTGTTCATTGTGATTCATATTTAAAAATTCTTGTTGTATTTTTATTCTTTCACAAATTATTTTCAACTTTAAATCATTTAAATTTATGAAATGGATTTCATACAATATAATTCAAAATTTTCCGCTCTTTAGAATACATCGGGTTGAAGGAACGGGGTTTTCGTCTGCATTGATATTAGTTCTTGCTATCAAAACTTGGCGGCGCTGATGCCCATTTTTATTTTCTTAAGTACCCTCCTAAAATACATGGTAGTGGCCGCACTGTGTGCTATTTCAAAAAGTGCGCTTACATATCTTTGATACTATAAATATTCCGATAATACTAAAATAAAAATTAAATAATTTTTGTCATGTTAATTTTATTTAAAAAACGCAGTACACTTGATGCTGTCCAAAAATAAAGTATTTTGAACTCATTTTATAATCTCTCATATGATATTTAATATTGAAGTTGGATGGTCTATTATTTAATGTTTTTCAATATTTAATAGAAAGATTAACATCCGCATATTTTCAAGAACATTTGTATCAAAGTAAAGCCGCAGCTTTCAATAATACGAGAAATATTTTAACAAATATTAAATAACTTCCTTCGATATCAGATATCTTAAGGACTAAATTTTATGAAACATAGTTCTTAATACTGTCCAAACGTAAAATAAGTATTATAAAGATACCGAACAAATAAAGCAGTTTGACTGAGAACACCAAAATGTTTTTTCAATCTTAAAGTGGTGTTAAACAATTTTCCCAATTTATACTTCTTGAATTCAGACACGTGTTCATTTCAAAGTGTTGCGAAATATTTTTATTAGGAATCTATGAAGCATTTTTTGATTTGTTATAGAGAATTAAAATCGGACTTAAAATATTAAAGAGACTAACCGAGAATTAAAAGCGGACTAAATAGAACATAAAAGAATCCAATGAGGATGTTAAGGACTAAGTAGATCTAAATGGGGATTCATTCAGCACTATGGAGGATCAAAAATGTACTTATATTTCGACTCGGGTGGATCCGTCTGCTTTTAAACATTTTGAAATGGCTGCTTGAGTGACTCCCAAAGATTCTGCGAGCTCTTCTTGTCTTTGGCGACAATCTTCATCGAGTAATGCTTCCAGTTCTTCATCTTCAAACTTTTTTGGCTGCCCACACTGTAAAAAAAATAATTCGGTAGAATTACAAAAGCAGTTGTAAATGTATAAAGCGATTGTAGAAGTACTACGTCGCACGTTATAAAATTATTTATATTTTATGAAATTACAGTTGAATAGTAATTATGCTACGTGACACGTTGGTTTTTTACAAGACGAAATGTAATAATGCAACGTTATACGTCGTAGAATTAAATATCATTGGCTAAATTACAATAGGATTATAAAATTACTACGTATCACGTGAAGCGATTTATTTCCAACGTGATACGTAGTAATTTTATAATCCTATTGTAATTTTGCCAATGATATTTAATTCTACGACGTATAACGTTGCATTATTACATTTCGTCTTGTAAAAAAACAACATGTCACGTAGCATAATTACTATTCAACTGTAATTTCATAAAATATAAATAATTTTATAAAGTGCAACGTAGTACTTTTACAATCGCTTTATACATTTACAACTGCTTTTGTAATTCTACCGAATTATTTTTTTTACAGTGCAGGACGTTCTTCGTCTTCCAAGCCAAAATCACCACTTTTAAATCGTGCAAACCACGTTTGGCACGTTCACTCAGCTAGAGCATGTTCACCATAAACTTCCACCAAAATACGATGACTTTTAGCAGCAGTTTTCTTCATATTAAAGTAATGAAGAAGAACTCCCCGCAAAAACACTTTTTCAGGCACAAAGTTCGACATATTTGAGTGATAAAAAATTTATGTTGTTTACGCTTGAAATGAATGACATATACTGAAAAAGATGCACAATGAAAGTATCTTTCGAACGCATGTTCAGAATATTGGAACGATGGAATAATAATCAAGTTACACCATCTCTTAGCAAACCGCACGAATTAAGTTATAGATCCAATATTATAAATAATGATTTAATTGCATCCTGATACTTCTGGTATAGTTTTTCAAGTATACTTTTTTAATTGTAAAATTTTATTAACTTTAGCTTGACTATTTTTCATGCGTACATAAAAAACGAGGCTAATAATTTGTATATGTGATATTAAAAATAAAAAATTACCTTCAGAATATGCAACAGCTAATAGCGCGCAAAGTAGTGTAGCATCCAGAATATTCATTTTTATTAATGCAGGAAAATTGTTCTAATAAATTTGAATGGTATTTATATAAGGACGTGTCACTGGCAAGATGGCCACTGAGCTTTAGAGATTCCGAGAATATACTTTGGATGGGGTATTCTATATCTAATGCTACCCGGAAAGTAAACAAATTTTTACGTCTGAAGTCTCATAAATTTCCTAAGAAAGAATGAGTTTAATTCACCTACTTAAACTCTTTTATCTAATTTAATGACTACGTTTATGTATATATGTTTTAGAGTTAATTCAACAGTTAATTAAACTTTATATTTCGTTATTGAATGAATATTTTTATAAATTAAAATTTTCTCCAAAAGCTCAACTTTTGATTAAATTTCCATAAATAAATTTTCTCCGTGTATACAACAAATTTTTAATCATAATGATATTGTTTTGATTCAGTGGTGGTTCACTCTCTCAAAGAAAATAACTAAAAGGTACAAACTCAAGCACAGTAGATTTCCTAATATTGTTTTATAATTTATGTTGAAAGATATTATTGAGATTCTTTTTTATAGTTTTAGGTTTGAGCGAATTTACTCAGAAGAAGCTTTTCTTTGATGCTCGAGCGGGAACTGCAATTTTGGAGTCCTGGCGCGAAACAGCATAAATGATCGATTCCACGATCGATAATCAGTCCGTGTGATAAAACTTACTTTTCCACACTAATGACAGGAAAGTTTGGAAATATTCGAATTCCAAACTCTATTTTTCGTTTACCGCGATCTGCGTAAGAGGAATGCTAAGAACTTGATGATGTCGAAGTTACATCAATTGATTCTGGAACCGATCATGTTTGCTGTTTCACGTCAGGCCCCGAAATCGAATTGCCCATCGTGGTATGTGAAGAAAATAGTATGTTATCTGGCTCGGGGACTAGTCGATTCCATACTTGGTCGATAATGTACTATTAAGGTCAAAGTACTAATAGCCAGACAGAGCCATGAATTTTTCTTAAAATTAGAGATTTATGAATCACTTATCGCTATTTTGGTGTATCGTATACAAACTTCGAAACGTACACTTTAAAAAGGTGAAGAATTTGTTGAATAAGAAATTAAAACTTTGCCAAGAAAAAAAAATTCTCTACTGAAGCACAAGGCTGGTCGAAATGTAGCGAAATCTGCTCTATAAACTTACTGTCGCGTTGTCTTTGTTAAGCAAATAACATTTACATTTACTTTCATTTGTCATTTTAATACGTGTTACACTAAAGTCAAATGCTTTATATAAACCATAATATTTTTCAAAATTAAAAAATATTTTCCTTTAATTAAATATTTTAAATCCGGTTATTAGGTCAATGAATATTCGTTTTGTCTAATAACCGAACGCGTGTCCGGCGTTACATTGCACTGCTTTTGTTTTCGCTCTAGTCGCTGGACGAAAAGTTTATCGCAAAAACAAATGCAAATTTCAAAAAGTACTTTAATATTTTCAAGAAATGTGGTAAGTATTTGATTGTTTTCAATTCATAGAAGATATCTATCTAATAAAAAATTGGGAAAATTACTTTAAACATATTTTAATTAGTCTAATAAGAAATCCAACCTCAATTGACATTTGACGTTTATTTTCTTGTTGATTTTACATTGAGAACAATGAAAATATGGATTTCAGAATGAAATTTCCCCACTTTTTGATCTTTTTGAATAATAATTTTCAATAATAATGATGAACTATGATTAATAATGTATAATTTTTTAAAGAAATAATGTTTGAACTATGGATTTGCTGAAAATCTGATATTTTGAGAAAGTATTTTCATTTTAACATGTGTATTTTCTGGGTTTTATGTATTTGGTGTCTTTATTATAGATCATGGAAAAAGTATCAGAAAAAAAGATAAAAAAGCTTTATACCAAAACGGATATTATTAATGCGATTGAGGATATAAGGCAAAAACGATTGACAATTAGTGCTGCAAGCTCAAAATATAATATATTCTATTTGTAAAATCTTTTCAATATTTTTTTTTATAAACATAGACCTAAAAAATGTTTCCGTAAATATTTGCCAGTGTTTATTATGCTTAAAAAGTATCAAATCCATATCAATCAAATTATAATATTCTCTTGTCCGAGTATTGGTGCAGCGCTGTCCGGCTATTGGATCAATTCACTTTTCCCGTCCGACAATTAGCTCCAGAGCATTATTTAATGAAGATAATTATTAAAATGGATTATTCAGATTTGACACAACTCTGGAGTTTTTGTTATAGTAGGGAGGACACATACATCAAAATAATCGCGGCAATTCTTGATTCATTTAGAACATTTCATTAGAAAATTTAGAACGATTAATACAAAAAATTGAATGACATTTCCTTAGACGTCCGGCTATTGGTGCTTTCACTTAGTCATATAAACTTTAAGGTAAACGAAAATTTTAGTTACGGTTACTAGAACTGCATTATACTAAATAGAATCAAAATTGTTATAAGCCCTAAACATTTCATTAAATTAAATAAAACTGATTACATTATTCAACTCATCCCAATTATCATTTAATGATTAGCCCCTTGAAAAGTTGTTAATCAAAATAACCTATTGAGAATTGTATCTGTTTTGGCTTAGCTGTTTTCATGTGCGTATAAAAAACTAGACTGTCCTGGTGAAAGTATCGGAATGGAATTCAATCCGAGCGAGTCAGAGCTATTCTCAGCCAATCCGAAAAACTTTATTAATTTTCTTTGCCGTAAAAAGATTGAAAATCAATCCGATTCCATCTGATTCAATCCAAATGAATACGAAAACAGTTTTCCATCCAAGCCAATTAGAATTAATCCATTCTCGGATTGATCAAAACAGAATTTTCAATCCGTATCAATACAAATTATTCGCACCATGTATTCATTCGGATTGCATATAATTAACAGTTCGTATGAAGTGTTATTGACTCAGTTTGAGTCGGATAGATTTTTAACCGGTTGACAGGAAACGGGATTTATAAAGTTATTCGGAAGGGCTCGGAATAGTTCCGACTCGCTCGGAAGCTGTTCCATTCCGATACTTACGCCAGGGTACTGATATGTATATGGCGTGTTCCATGGCAAATCGGACGGTTTCAGGACTCCATCTTGAAATTTTAAGAATTGATAAACTAACATAAATAATGAAGAAACAAAAAAATTTGAGATTATTTCATGCATTATTTAAAAAGTTGTGGGATAAACGAATAAAAAAAGTATTTTTGTTCATTTTCAATTAATTAAAAACTGAAACTAGGAAAAATTCTGAAAAAAATTACACAAACGTATCATTAGATGGCCGACGTAGCAGTATTTTTTGGGATGTGCCATGGAACACGCCATATATAGATATCATTTATAACATTTATTAGAAATAGTTACCATCAGAATATTTAACAGCTAAAAGGGCGCAAAATACTGCTGCAATCAGGTTTTTCATTATGGTTAATGGACGAAAATGTTTGTGATAAATTTCATGATTTCTTATGTTTACACTGAAAATATTGAATAATGTTGTAACTAAGTGGGTGCAAGAGATGTACCAGAATGTAGCCCGCGCTGTGCGGCGGCCCAGAAATTAAAAATACTTTTTTTAAACTGGTTTTATCTGGAAACAATGTTTATTTTTCCAAACAATATTATACATTTGATGCCGATAGTTTTATATAATTTTAATATCTCAATTTCTAGCAAAGTACTTGATCACTTCTTTCATACTTTTATAGATTTCTAAAATCATCTTCACTCAGAAAAAAGTTTTATTTAAATTTAATGAATCGTTTCTTTAACTTAATTTCTTCAATTCGAAGTGAAAAGACCTTTAGACTAAATATAAATTTATTTGACCTTTAAATAAAAGACATTATTTTCGTAACATGATTTATTTGATTTTAAAAAAATATTTTTTTGATTCAAATACAGTAATGATAAAAACTTAAGAAATAATTAATTTTATTACTTTAAACGAAGAAATTTTTTTTCTAATTAAAGAAAATATTTCTGTGAATCACATTACATATGTCTACGCGACTGCGTATACATTCATTTATTTAATTCAAAGGAAAAAAAAAAATCAAAAAATATCTTTAAATCAAAGAAAATTTTCTTTGACCGTATAGCAATGCACAAATTTGTACGATTCAAAGAATTATTTTTTTAAATAAAGAAACTTCTTTCTGGATGTTATATTACAGAGCCTTTATTCTTCTTAATGATCGCTCAAGCCGTCTAAACTCCAGATACTTTCATCGTCACTACAATCAGACTCAACGCCTGTCTGTTCTTGGATGTGCATCTTATAAAAGGAGATTTTTAGGAAAAGAATTAATGGTTGTGCGTAGGTTAGGCAGATCTGGGAAGTAATCCCTATAAGCCTACGTTCGTCAATTAGTGGAGCTCCATAGCTAATCTAAAATGTGAAAAATTATGGCATAAACTCAACTTCCACTTATTTTGCGCTCTCTGAAACTTGTAAAAAAAGCTATTGCAACTAAATATTTATTGCATAAATTAAAAATCTAAATATTCACTGAGATTAAATTGATGGAAAAAGAAAAAGTTTTGAGCTCAAGAACTTTCTATTGGTGATAGATTTATTCCGACTGAATTCTGATTGGTCGCCACATTGTGGTGGAAACAGATTTTGGATTCGCACTAAGGCGAAATAGTTCTACCTGAATTTTACATGAAGTTACATCATTGTTTTTACATCCTTGAAGGCTGTAGTAGGTGAATTCACACGTATCGGACGTTTAACTCCGGACACTTATTTACCGGAAATATTGTTACTCATGGTAGTTTTGTAACCAAACTTTTCTGGCGCCATGTTTGAAATGTCAAAAAGTAACGAATGTGAGAAAAGTTCACTTATAACCCGACATGACTTATTAGGTACGTGTATATTATTGTCAATAGTAATTAATAGTATGGTAGTAGTAATAGTAATTAATTATTATTAATTGATTACTATTGCAAAAATTTGTACGTAGTTATACACAGACCTCAAAAGTCAAGTCGGGTTATAAGTGAAATTTAGTCACCGCTGTCACTTTTTGACATTTGACCCAGTGTTACTAGGCTAATTGTTGCGAAGTAAACCCACCACAGTGGTTATAAGAAGCACTATCGTATAATGTTAATTGCGTAATGTGAATTCTCTAAATCTATATACATACTGTAGTGTAAATATCAGCGTGTTCCATTCCATCTGCGAGTCTTGCACATGACATAGTTATATCAATTGCATATCCGAGGTGGTTCATGCACTCAAGGTTTGTAAGTATTGTTAAATTCAGCGAGCTTAAAATTTTTATACATATTAATTTCACAATGGAAAATTCATTAAATGTATTTACTATATTAGTAATGCAACTATGTTTAAGAAACTACTAGCATGTTTAGTTTCAGTGATATTTTTATGTGCAATATTTTTTAAATTTCAGGATATGCTTCGGACAGAAGTCTTAGGACCTGTTCTAGAATATTTTACATTAAATCTCAATTTTTTAGCCAAAAAAAATTATTATAATATGGGCAATATAATACTTGTTCTTAAGGCCGTATGGTACACTGAGTAAACAGTTTCTTTAAATCAAAGAAACATTTCTTTGATATACGGCCAAAGAAAAACTTTCTTTAAATTAAAAAAAGCTTTGTTATTTCAACAAAAAAAAATGTCTTTGATCCAAAGAAATGGATTTGTTTATATTACAAATTTTTTTTTGATTCAACAAAACTTTCTTCAATTTAAAGAAATTTGTTCTTTGACCGTATATCAAAAAAACGTTTCTTTGATTCAAAGAAACTGTTTTCTGGGTGTAGGGTCTGACGTTACTAATTGCATTCTACCGCTTTCTTAGTAAAATAATAATTTTAACAAATTTTTCGGAGAAGACAGTAATGCGGTGCATTTTTCTACATTGCTGTCTTTTTCGGAAGATTTATTTGAATTATTATTTTATCAATAAAGTGGTCGTATGTAATTGGTGACGTCTTGAATTAATAACTTAAATAGATTCTTCTTAGCACATGAACATGAAAGAAAGATCAATGTATGCTACGGAAAATTCATTTGAATTATTAATTGAAGAATAAGGAAGACGAAAAGAATTGTTTAATGTCATCATTTTTAATATCAGCATCTGTCTGCAAACTTTTTAGAAAGAATTAAAAATTTCTAACTAAATTTATTGATATTTCCTTCTCATTACTAGATGAAATTCCATGGGCTCAGAAAAATATTTGATTAGAGGAATTGGTTGGAAAGTCTTTTTTTGACTAGAGAAAAAGATTTTCCTGAATTGAATGCAGTCGAATGCGTCTCTTTTTCCACAGAACGATTTCAAATTCTTTAAACATTTGTTTAATTCAAATAAAATATCTTTGGGCCAAATATGTATTTGTTTGAATCAAATAAATTTTTCTTCAAAACATACAAATTATTGCATTCGTATATGGTCAAAGATATAATTTTTTTTATTTATGGCAGAAGTTTATTTGATTTGAACAAATTTTTATTTAGTTCAAAGATACTTCGTTTGATTCAAACAAAATTTATTTAATCCAAATAAATCATCTTTTTAAATCAAAAAAAGTCTTTCAAACAGATAATTTGCTTTGATCCTATCAAATCTTTTTTCTGAGTGTGCTTCTTAAAAACGAAAACCAAAATTATCGAGCAAACAATTTTTTTCGAGAAAATTTTAAAACCCTCGGGACAGATCAGAAGCCAAATGCGGAAAATTAGCGGAGTAATGAATTCTTTGCCAAGTTTAGCTTTGTTATTACTTAAGTGTGGGTTTAAAATTATCACTGGGAGGTTGAAATGGGCGATCAGTTTTGTGCCAAACTATCCATAAAGCATTATTGTTGTAATTATTGACAGGATCTCCTAACATTGTAATATATTTCATGGGCTGTAAAACGCAATCCTTTAACTGAAAAAAATGTAATGCTTGCATTCATAAGAATAAATCATTTTTAATTATATCATATGTGGAATAAAATTCACTTTATTCAAATTCAAGAATATTATGCATAAAGTAACTCACACGTAATACTGCATAATCGACATCCCGAAATAACAGATCGAGATCATGATAGCTATTGATCACTGCATCTTCAACCTTATAACGAGGACCTGCACCATGAAACATTGCAAGTTTAATATGAATTCTGTTAAACTTAATACGTGTATAGTGTTGAAATAAATGGCCAGCAGTTATGAAAAATTGATCAGAAATTAAGACACCGAGGCCGAAGATTACATCATTTTCGTAATGTAGAGTAACGATGTAGGGGTTGTCGCTTCCATCTATTTCTATTCCTAAAGGAATAGCCTTACTGATCAGTAGTCTTGAATTGGAATCTGTGAAAGGACGAATTTTATAAATAGTCATTTAGAAAAAGATCTTTAGACCATGCGAATGATAAGAACTAGTCTATCTTTGATTACACCTATTTGAAAAATATTTACATCATAAGTTGAAATAAAAAGGACACTCAGAAAAGTATTTGGTGAAAGAAAAAAATCTTTGTCGATTCACCAATGATATTTTGTTGTTACACAGTTAGCAGAATGTTTCTTTCAGTAGATTTGTAAAGAAGTCTACACTGAGAAAAAAGATTTGATTGAGTGAAAAAAAAATAATTCGTTTGAAAGGCTTTATTTTATTCAAACGAAAGATTGATTTGAATTAAATAACATTTGTTTCATTCAAAACAAAATATCTTTGGGGCAAATAAAAATTTCTTTGAATTAAATAAATTTTTCTTCAAAACAAAGAAATTCATGCACTGATAAAGGGTTTCCCAATAAGGGTGATATGTTTTGAAATTGAAAAAAAACACTGAATATTCATTCGGAATTGATCGAAATCTTTTTTATTATATTGGATATTCTATGCCATTTATGATTTAAACAATATATCGGCCAAATGTCCCCCGAGACTCTTCTTGCAAACCCGAATGCGTTCAAGCCAATTTTCGATGACTTTGTGGAGCATTTCTGGTGGTATGGCTGCTATAGCGGCTCGGATATTGGTTTCAAGCTCTCCAATTGTATAAATACGATTTTTAGGCTTAGTATCCAATAGAGTAAATTCACTCTCCAACTTATCGATTATTCGACGAATTGAGAGCGCGGATGGAGCAGAATGACGACCATATTTTGCATGATATGCTCTTTGAACACCGACAAAACTTCTCGAATTTTGATAAAATAATTGGACAATTTCCAAACGTTGTGGAAGCGTGAAACTACTCATGATTAAATGGCAAACCTTACTGATGACAACTGACAGCAAACGTCAAAAATTTCAGTTCAAATGAGCCCGATAGGGACATTCAAAATCATATCACCCCTATTGGGAAACCCTGTATATGGTCGAATCATGGATCATGATCGAAAGAATCATTTCTTTAAATCAAAGAAAGTCTTTCAAACAAATAATTTTCTTTGATTCAATCATATCTTTTTTCTGAGCTTCACTTAGTGACGAGTAAAATCTACAAAATACGAAAAAATCCGTTCGGTAGAGTTTACTGGGAGACAGGTGAAGTACAGAAAACCTGTTGATTGAATTCAATTACTTATAAAATCTACAAAAACGTTAAATCGTGAAAGCAGCTACCGAACTTCCTGTGAATCTATCAGCGAATCGTTTCTTTGCACGCACTATTATTTTTTGCATAAAGGATATCTTTGAAAATTTATCATAGATTCGTTATTCCATTGTAGGGCAGTTTGAATATTAAGATTTCAGCATACAAAAATTATTTAGAGGGATTATTCATTGACACTAAATTTGATTACTAAACGTTAAACTGTTTATTAACTATTTTTAAAACCTCTTGCGGTTCTCTAAAATCTGTCAACAGTCTTATCTACGCGCATGCGTAAGAGATGAACTGTCGCCTTTTGCATAAAGCTCTTGAAATATATTATAGACATTGCTCAGATTCTTTTGCACTCTTTTCCCCTGGCTTGCAACTATTTTGAACGATTTCTCAGTGATTACCCGAGTCGAAATATAAGTACATTTTTGATCCTCCATAGTGCTGAATAAATCCCCCTTTAGATCTACTTAGTCCTTAACATCCTCATTGGATTCTCTTATGCTCTATTTAGTCCGCTTTTAATTCTCGGTTAGTCTCTTTAATATTTTAAGTCCGATTTTAATTCTCTGTAACAAATCAACAAATGTTTCATAGATTCCTAATAAAAATATTTCGCAGCACTTTGAAATGAACACGTGTCTGAATTCAAGAAGGATAAATTGGGAGAATTGTTTAATACCACTTTAAGGACGTTCTCTTGCCCGTAGATGTGCTCATCCTACTCTATCATAGGTAGTGGGATTACTGTTAAGCTTTCTAACCGAATGAGTTGATCACCGTTTATGCGCAAAAGTAACAAAATGTGTCTTCTGCGTCGATTTGTGCGATTTGGCAACACCGCTTTCCTGTCTTTCTCATATCGAGTCGAAAGCATATGGTGTGAGAGAGGTTATATTATGAGTTTATTGACAGTTCGTAAATACTAATAAGATGTCTAATAAATTTCGCAACAAAAATGGATTTTTTATTTCACATAAATCAGCTGCTCGTAAAAACAAAGCTGTGGAAGCAATGTCAAATGTAAGAGTACGCGCGCGCTGTTGATGCAGTGTTGCCAAGTCACCATATTTGCTTCAGCAAGCCGGCTAAGAATTTGTGCAACTGCGAGTTTCAACAACGTATATCTTTAAAAGTAGTGCCGGTACACGTATTTTTTATGATGGCATACGATTTCTTATAATCTCTAGTATAATATACTAGTTTTCCAAAAAAATCTAAAGAAAATTGTGCTTTTAATGTAAAGAAAAGTATCGCGAAACTGAACTACGCCTATTTAACACGTGTTAAGAGATTCAACTT
Organism: Diplolepis rosae; assembly: GCA_030998225.1. Taxonomy (NCBI): domain Eukaryota; kingdom Metazoa; phylum Arthropoda; class Insecta; order Hymenoptera; family Diplolepididae; genus Diplolepis; species Diplolepis rosae. The sequence continues at coordinate 29,562,978 of JAPYXD010000710.1, read as the reverse complement.
TAGAGCTTAATTTCTCGATTTTAAGTACCGGTCTTGATGCTAATCTTTTTACCGCTTTGTAGATCATGCTAAAAAGTACTTATTTACGAAGTTTGAAAGAAATCTAAAGAAAAGTGATTTTCAAGAGAACGTCCTTAAGATTGTAAAAACATTTCTGTGTTCTCAGTCGGACTGCTTTATTTGTTCGATATCTTTATAATACTTACTTTAGGTTTGGACAGTATTAAGAACTACGTTTTATAAAACTTAGTCCATAAGATATCTGATACCATAAAAAGTTATTTAATATTTGTTCTTAAAAATATGCGAATATTAATCTTTCTATTAAATATTGAAAAATATTAAATAATAGTCCATCCAACTTCAATATTAAATATCATATGAGAGGTTATTATAAAATGAGTTCAAAATAATTTATGTTTGAACCGTATCGCAAGTACTGCGTTTTTTAAATAAAATTCACCTTACAAAAATTATTTAATTTTTATTATAATATTATCGGAATATTTATAGTAATAAAGATAATCAAGCGTACTTTTTGAAATAGCAAAAACTTCAATTCAAATGTTCTCAATAAATAATCACTATTAACCCATTAACGCCCAAATTTTAGGTTTTCACATGATCATATTTCATCGATTGCCAACAACGCTAGGGTAATGGAAATCTTACAAAAATTCGTACCCGACTATTTTCGAGTATTCTCTTTCCGATTTTGTTACTTATAGAGCATAAAAAATTGATTTTCCCAAAAAAATTTGCAATTAAAAAGAAAATTTCGATCAATTTCTGAGGTAGTTTTTCCAAAAAAGTAATTTTTTCAAATCGTTTTACCACTCAAATCGGCCTGTTTTCATCAAAAGTCGTGCAATTTTTATATGTGCTTCAAAACCATGTATTTGGAAAAAATTTATTTTCATTAGTATTTTCAAAATGGCGGCTGGAAAAGTGTAAAACTTTGCGTAACATTGAAAAAATGGACTGAAACGGATTTATATTGTTTTTTTAAGTGCATCGTTGAATACTGTGTTGAACTTTGTGAAAAATCATTCGTGAGTAATTCTTGTACAACAATTGAGGTTAGATCTCCCAAATTCAAAATGGCTGATTTAAGATGGCGGAGGAAAATGATAGAAAACGAGATTTGACGCGAAAATTTGGTCCCCTGGGTTTTCAACGATGCTGAATACGAATCTGAGTTCAGATCTCAAACATTCAAAATGGCGGATCCAAGATGGCGGACGGAGCCATAAAAATAGCTTGAGTTTGCGCTGAAATTCGGTCTAAGGGGTTTTCAAACTCGCTGATTACGAATCTGAAATCAGATTTGAGAATTCTGTTTTGCAAGATTGAAGAAGACTGACAATACATCGGTTTACAGCGAAAATTTTTTCAATGAATGAATTTAAGACGATGAGTCGAACACTTTTGCCAGCGAGTTTCTACTTTCTACACTGTTGCTCGATTTTCACTACGTGGAGGTTGTGTTCTGAAAAATCTTGTTTTTTTTTTGGTTTTTTGTTTACATTTTTGAATTTTTTTTTGTTTTTCAATATTTTTGGTTTTTAACTTTTTTGTATTATCTTTCGGTTTTTTTAATGATGTACTTCATTTTTAAATTTGAAAGCTGCTTACTCTAACCTTTTGTTTCAAAAATTTGGTGCTTCTGTTCGAAACATGTCTTGCAAAAATACAAGTCACAAGCAGAGCATATATTCACAGTGCGTTTACCACATTGGTTGCTGCAGAAATTTGTAGTCCTCCTCCGCGTGGTGAAAATCGAGCAACAGTGTAGAAAGTAGAAACTCGCTGGCAAAAGTGTTCGACTCATCGTCTTAAATTCATTCATTGAAAAAATTTTCGCTGTAAACCGATGTATTGTCAGTCTTCTTCAATCTTGCAAACCAGAATTCTCAAATCTGATTTCAGATTCGTAATCAGCGAGTTTGAAAACCCCTTAGACCGAATTTCAGCGCAAACTCAAGCTATTTTTATGGCTCCGTCCGCCATCTTGGATCCGCCATTTTGAATGTTTGAGATCTGAACTCAGATTCGTATTCAGCATCGTTGAAAACCCAGGGGACCAAATTTTCGCGTCAAATCTCGTTTTCTATCATTTTCCTCCGCCATCTTAAATCAGCCATTTTGAATTTGGGAGATCTAACCTCAATTGTTGTACAAGAATTACTCACGAATGATTTTTCACAAAGTTCAACACAGTATTCAACGATGCACTTAAAAAAACAATATAAATCCGTTTCAGTCCATTTTTTCAATGTTACGCAAAGTTTTACACTTTTCCAGCCGCCATTTTGAAAATACTAATGAAAATAAATTTTTTCCAAATACATGGTTTTGAAGCACATATAAAAATTGCACGACTTTTGATGAAAACAGGCCGATTTGAGTGGTAAAACGATTTGAAAAAATTACTTTTTTGGAAAAACTACCTCAGAAATTGATCGAAATTTTCTTTTTAATTGCAAATTTTTTTGGGAAAATCAATTTTTTATGCTCTATAAGTAACAAAATCGGAAAGAGCATACTCGAAAATAGTCGGGTACGAATTTTTGTAAGATTTCCATTACCCTAGCGTTGTTGGCAATCGATGAAATATGATCATGTGAAAACCTAAAATTTGGGCGTTAATGGGTTAAGTATGCAAAAAATTAACATCAATCTACCTTCTTACTTAAGGAATGAATTATAAACTGATAAATTTTTGCATTCTTAATAGTAATTATTTATTAAGAATATTTGAATTGAAATGTTTGCTATTAAAAAAAAAAGCGCGCCAAACGACGCATGTGCAGTAGAATATGTATAGTAGCGAATGAAGGAGTTACGAAAATCTAATAAGAATTTAATTAAGTCCGTTTTAAGTCCTCAAAACGTGTAGAAATGGAAATTTCCGCACATTTTGAGCACTTAAATAGGACTTGGATTATATTGAAATAAACCCTTATTAGATCCTCGTAAATTATCTGAGGTAGAGAATTTTAGAGTATCAAAAAATTACCTATATTTCGACTCGGGTAGTTTCAACCAGATTTATCAGTTACTTTTTTGAGGTCTGGTAAAATAACCAGAATATTAGTTATTTTAACCACTAAAATATGTCAAATATATAATATGTTATAATATTTTTATACTGTGCATATAGAAAAATAGGCTAATAATTCGAATATGTATAACATTTGTGATATTCAAAACAAAACATTACCTTCAGAATATGTAACAGCTAATAGCGCGCAAAGTAGTGTGGCATTCAGGATATTCATTCTAATTAATGTTGGAAATCTATTCTAATGAATTGGTATGGTATTCGTGTAAGTACCCGTTTCTGACACGTTTTCGATTGAACTCTCAGAAATTTCGAGATAATGTTCAGGCTGAAGTATTCTATTTTAAATGCTACACAGAAAGTACATATAATTTCACAACTATAATCTCATAATTTATTTGAGAAACAAAGTCTTCAGTTTACCTACTTTATCTCTTTTATCAAATTTAATATTTACGTCTATAAGTATATGTGTATGACAGATGACCTATAGAATGTATAAGAAAGTTTCAGGTGCCTAACAATTCTGGCTGTTTTCAATATGATTCTTATTCTATTTCTTTCTGAAAATATCGCAAATAATTATCTATGGCTTGGTTGCTTTATCATTCATTTCTTATTTAACAAATACTTGTATACACTATAAGAAATGGTGTTGTGTTTCTACCTAACCGAGTTTGTTAGAGAATTTCTATGCAAACCCTAGCGGACCCGTGTGGGAGAACGTTCATAGAATACTCTGACCGTTCTCTGACTGTTCTATGATCGTTCTATGACCTCGCATTATTACGGCTAAGAACGGTAAAAAAGACATTAAAAGCTTTGCAATTATGATTCTGTGGCGAAATTTGGATTAGAAGGTGAAGCAATAAATACAATTATCTTATTCTTCAGCGATAAAAACTAGGAATACATCATGTACCTGTCATTGAAGGCAGTGCAGTGGTTCACCATTTGCGGAACGTCTCCACCAATAGTAGACCTTCACGGTGGAGACGTTCCGCCAATTGTGAACCACTGCACTGCCTTCAATGACAGGTATTATGTTTTTCTAGTTTTTATCGCTGAAAAATAAGATAATTGTATTTATTGCTTCTTCTTCTAATCCAAATTTCGCCACAGAATCATAATTGCAAAGCTTTTAATGTCTTTTTTACCGATCTTAGCCGTAATAATGCGAGGTCATAGAACGGTCAAAGAACAGTCAGAGAACGGTCAGAGTATTCTATGACCGTTCTCTCACACGGGTCCGCTAGGGAATTAGAAAGAAAATCTTCTTACTTCAGTTATATTATTTTGTGTGTTAATAAGTATGAATAAGAAAATAACAAATACTAGTTGAGCTAATGACATGTCTTTGAATTAGCTATCAGCTCAGGAAACTTTCATAAATGTCCTTCTGATTGTATTATCCATCGACTGTTATGCTGATTTAGCAAAACAAAATGGTTTGTTTCAAGGATATATATTGGTGTGCGTTCAAACGTTCGCAAAGTAATCGTATGTGATAATGCAAATAAAACACGTGTTTCCGGCATCGATTTAATCTATTTTTTTTAGATTTATAAATTTTATATAAGGTGTACAACTTTTCCGCTTACCGTGTGAAAGTTTTAATCTGTCGATTTCGACTAGCAATTACCGCTGCAGCCATCTATCGAAAAACGGCGGAAGCAAACTTGTACACTTAATAATAATTCATATATAGATCTATGAAATTAGTTATTTTATACAGTTTTAAAATCTTAACCACTGATATAATAGTTTATTTATTCCTAACCTCTGAAACTACTACGCATCACTGGCAGACAAGCGTCTGTTTGAAGTTGAGCTGATTTTCCAAAACAGAGTTTGGCTAAAGGAACCATAACCATGTTTCATCTGTTGCAGTCATATCAGTTTGGATGTGTGTATTGAAAATATATTACTGGTGCAGTAATATTCCTTCAACTATAACTGTTTTTATGAAACACCCATACAGTTTAGCTGTATCTGAGTCAGCCAAACTCTTTTGCTAATATACCCAGAAAATTGTCTGTATTCACGATAAATTTCTTTCAGTGTAGGATGTAATGCACAGAAGTTGGTCCGAAGAGGTAAACGGTAACAGTCAAACTATAATTCCTTCGGAATGATAGGAAAATCATTATAAATGAAAAAAATTATAAGAAAGTCACTATAGGACTATAATGGTTTTCTAATAAGAACTTTTTGTGAAGAAATGAACTTGCAAATTAAAAAAAAAGATTGAGCAACTAGATTTTTCAACGCCAACATACTAGATCACGAATTCCGATTCAGATTGAATTTTGATTATCGTTTTTAATCGGAACTTCAGTTAATAATATTCCTTCTTTAACTGATTCGAGCAGAAGTTATGTGACCTGTCTCAGAATATTCTTCAGCTATTCACAAATATTCAGTAAAAAAAAAAATTATTACATTAAAAATGAAGTTTCGGAGGCTGAATTTTGTATATTGTTCTTGATTAGTTACGTGGCTGATCTGATACATGTTATAAACATCTCTATATAGTTGCAGACTTGGTACTAAAATTTCAAATTTGTCGAAAAAAATTTCAAAAGAGGTTTTCAACGAAAAATTCGTAACTAAAATTCTCCATACTGCTCTTTGCAAATATTAAAAGTTCCATGCTTATTGAATAACAAAAATATCACATGTAAACTTCCGGTTGAAAAATTGAAAATCTCGTCACAGAACTACCCAAGCAGAAGTTTTGCAGTGAGACGGCCCGACCGGTCCAAATCTGTCAACCTCAATTCCAACATAATCTATTTATTCACGAAATGCCTTACTGGTCAGCATTGCTGAATTGAAATGTGTGATAAACGTATTATATAAAATATTAAATTGTTTAATTTGTAATATTATCCTTCGGAGAACACACCTATTTTTTCCATCATCATCAACACTCTCGGTCGATTTGACCCTGTTCACTTTTGATCGTTTATAATTCAGCAACTACTGAACCTTTTGACTTACAAAAAATACAAAATACAGAAAAATTTGATATAATCCTAAACTTTATCATAAGACGATAATTTATTAAACTGGTACATCCATTGCTCAAAAACTGGTGCTGAAAAAAATCTAGTGTCTACAAACTGGTGCAGCGACACTGCTTGAGGAAAAACTTCATATTAAATGATAAAAGCCTTCAAAGAAGCATATGAATTTATTTCTTACAACTTCAATGAACATGTGTCACATGAAAATTCATTTTATATCTCAAACACGCATTGAATTTATTTTATTCACGATCTGTCAATCCTGCATATCTTACATGTTCACAAACTGGTACGTTTACCGTACTCAAAAACATCGTAAATATCGTCAAACTTTAATCGTCATCGCCATCAGATAGAACATTTGTTAAATGCTTGATGTATGTCTCGTAGGGGGGAATCCATGTAAAAGCAATCAATGGTACTTTGAAATGTGACATGATGTAGGAAGTAATTCCTATAAGCCTTCGTCCGACAATTAGAGGAGCACCATCATATTTCTAAAATGCAAGAAATTATCGCTTATAACTTTCTCTAAACCAGCAGCAACAGATATGAAAATAAGCATTCAAAATAATAGTGTTTAACTGATAAATTTGCTTATCACACATTTGAAAGAAGATTTTACAACTTAATAGTTATTGTTTAAACCAAAAAGCTATATATTCACTTAGAAAAACTTTATTGAAAACGAATAATTTCGGATCTCAAAAATTTTCTATTGGTGACAGATAAATTCGGATTGAATTCTAAGCGGACACGAATAGCTTAAATTGCGGTAAAAACAGATTTTGGATTTGCACGGTATAAGACCAGTTTCATATTTCAGAAAAAAGTTGACTTACGAAGACTAGCTTGGAAGCCTTTAAAAGCTTTTTTCAAGAGCTTTCAAATGATGTTTATAAAATTTGCATTCGGATCTCTGTTTGTTTTTTGTCGGTCAAAAATGAAAAATAAAAACCATCAAAATTTTTGCCCATTTATGACCTGGTGAATCACCGTGGAAAAAATAGCACAAAAATTTCAAAAAAATCATTTTGTAGCTTGTTTTAAACTCTTTTGAAAGCAGTCGTAGGAAAAAAAAATTGGTTCAAATTTATTGCAATTATAAGCATTTTTTTTTAACAATGGCCTTTATTTTCAAGATCTATTATTTTTGGAAATACGAAAGATGCAGGAAAACTTATAAGGAAAAAAATCTTTGTTGTTTTCAGTACAATACTCTGAAATTTCTCCAGAATTTTTTTCGAACATTTTTTCTTCAGTTTCCCAAGCCGTCTGTGATATTCTATGCGTGTTGCATTATATTTGTAAAAATGACAACACATTTGAAAAACCAAACGGGAAACTGCACACATATGATCTGGGCTCAAAACACAGTATAATATAGCCCTCAATATGGTTCCCGTATAAGAATCACTATCGTAGAATTTTAATTGCGTAATATGAATTCTCTTAATCTATATACATACTGCAATGAAAACATCAGGTCGTCTGGATTCATCTGTGAGTTTCGCACATAACACCGTTTCATCGAATAAATAATCAGTTATTTCTCGGCACTCATGTCGTGTAATTATTGTAAAATTCATCAGGCTGAAAATTGTATACTTGTAAATTTCATGATGCGAAATTCATTAAATGTATATACTTACCAGATTAGTAATATGATAATGTGGAAAAAACTTATAAAAATTGAAATTTCTGGATATGATTCAAACAGAAGTCTTGGGACTCAATTCAGAATATTTTTGATTGAAACTCAATTTTTTAGCCAAGAACAGAATTATATCAAGGAAAATATGATACTTGTTCTCAGGGGCATGTCAGGAACGTGATTTTACACGATTCTTTTTGCCCTTCTCATTCTTAAATAGATAATTCAAGTGGATCTTTCATAGCATATGAATATAAAAGAAAGATCAAGGTTTATTTATCTGTTGTAGAAAAGCGATTTGGGTTATTACAATAATTTAAAAATGAGAAGAACGACAAGAATTGGCTGAAGTCACGTCTAAGACATGGACCTAATTGGGAATTTGCATGCAAAAAAATTATGCAATTTTATATATGCAATCTAAAGTTTATATTAAATAAAAAATAATTACAATAGCGTTTTTTTTACTCATTAATTGTTGATTTGCGATGGATTCAAAGATAATGATCGTTTGAAACAGACCGCTTTGGCGGTCAAGCGTCTCTGATTGGTTCCTTGAAAGTGTGACGTCAAACCGTTGTATTTTTGTATCGGCAAGATGCAAACCAAGTGCAAGTGAAGTTCTAAATAATAAATAAACTGGTTTGTTTAGTTAAAAATGCCTTCTAAGGTGGATAGTGACTTCGTAAAAGCAGACTCGGGAAATCTTCCAAAAATTTCTATGTTTATGGTGTCGGAATATTTTACATCTAACCCTAAATATGCCGCACCAGAAATCCGTGGTGTCAAAGCCACTTTGTAAGTGAAATTTACAAATTATAATTATTCTACTCTGTCAATTTAAATAAAAGAAAAAACTACTAATTGATGATAATGAAAAATCACTCATGTATAAATTAATGTATCTAGTACATAGTTAAATTATTATTACGTTATTAAAGAGGATGAGTATATTATTGGTAAAATGTATGATATAAATATAAATTAATTCGTTTGAGTGAGTTATAAATAATTAATTATTCGTCATTATAAATATTAGTTCATTTGCTTCTTAATTTAATTAGTTTTAATGACATGAATTATTTGTTAACTGCTTGAATTTTTAATATTTGAATAGTATAATATCCAATAAAGTTTCATTGAGAGAGTGATAATCGTTACGTTTACCATTATAATGATAAAATTTCCAAAATTGCTCTTTTCCGGTTGAGTTTAACAAAAGCAGGTCGAGGAGTTGGAGTTTTCTTATTACTACGATGTTTTTGGCAATCGGAAAAATGCGGAAAAACACCTTTTTTAATCTTTATTGGTTTCACAGTTAAAGAGTACTTCACGTAATTTTCCATATCCTCTTTTAACTGAAATAATTCATTCACGTAATTATTATTTCATAATTTATTAATTAATTTAACCGCATTATTATTATAAAATTTTTTCGAAGCTACAACTTGAAAATTCTTTATTGAAAAATTTGAAAACAGTAATAACAGCAAGTTCTATGTTTAACATTCTTAATTTGTATCACATAAATCTATGATCATGATCTTCTCTATAAAACCTGCTCTTGACAGCAAAACATGTTACTATTTCCTGGCATATCTCGCCGTTGTGCACTTTCAAACCATTTATTTCGCACAATCGGATTTACCGGAACCGGAAAAAAAATTTTATCGGGTGTCTTGGTTGTCGAATTATGACACTCATCGACAAAATACCATTTATACGCCGTTTTTTTCGACATTTTATACAATTTTCAATTGGTCTTCTATACAAAGATGTGACACAGAGCGATCATATACAACGGTGTGACGTCACCGTATCATCGGAAGAATTCGGCTGTTTCCGGAACGTTTTCGGAAAATTTAAAATTTACACATTTCAAACGCTCATTAATAAATTATTATTAACTTAAAAATTCAGAAAAACATTTTGTATGCAAAAGTGACCTCCAAATTTCATTTTTTCAACACAAAAAAAAAATGTGCAAATTCCCAATTATAAGTATCTGGCTGCAAACCTCTTACGAGAAATTAAAATTTCCCAACCAAACTCCCTGAAAATTTTTTTTCAGAAATATATGAAAATCCATGCTTTTTAAAAACAAACCAAAAATCACTCCAAAAATATTCTTTCAAAAATTTTGGAACCCTCATGACAGATCTGGAGCTAGATACAGAGCATTAGTGGAGTAATTGACTTTTCGCCAAGTTTAGCTTTGTTATTACTCTATTTTGGGTTTGAAATCTTCACTCGGAGGTTGGTATGGGCGATCAGTTTCCTTCCAAACTACCAATGAAACAGTATTGATATGATGATTATCGTCAGGATTTCCTAACATTTTAATATACTTCATGGGCTGTGAAACGCAATCCTTTAACTGAAAAAAATCTAATACTTGCATTATAAGAATTAAATATTTTTTAACATCATATGTGGAGAAAAATTCACTTTATTTGAATTCAAGAATTTCATGCATAAAATCACTTACGCGTAAGACTGCTAAATTGATATCGTTATAGCGGCTGGATATATAATCACAACTATTGAACACTGCCCCTTCAATATAATAAGGTTGATCTAGAGTATAAAGCATTGCAAGTTTGATATAGATGCCTTCGAAATTCCTTTCTGTGTAATAATCAATTGCTCGAGCAGCAGTTATGAAAAATTGATCAGAAATTAAGACGCCGAGGGCAAAGATCACTCTCTCGTCGTGACACAGATAAACAACGTAGGGGTTTTCAATTAGATCAGTTTCTAAATCTGTATGAATTACCTTACTGATTAGCAATGCTGAATCCAACTCTGTGAAAACACGCATTTTATATTATAAATAGTGTTTATGAACTAAATCTGATCCCGATATGAACTTGTCAAACTGTCAAACAGCTGATGAATGTTTAACATATGATGTACCCATATAAATAAATACTGTCACTTAACATGACGAATTTTGAACGGTTCCTTAGTGATTAATTACATCCAGATATTTCTGTTATATTTTCTAGTTTTCTACGAATACTTTTTAATGTGTAAAATTTTATTTGCTATAGCTGGACTATTTTTCATGTGCATATAAAAAATGCACTGAAAGAAATGGTATTGTGTTTCTACCTAACAAAGTTTATTAGAGAACTTCTATGCAAATTAGAAAGAAAATCTTCTTACTTCAGTTATATTATTTTGTGTGTTAATAAGTATGAATAAGAAAATAACAAATACTAGTTGAGCTAATGACATGTCTTTAAATTAGCTATAAGCTCAGGAAACTTTCATAAATGTCCTTCTGGTTGTATTATCCATCGACTGTTATGCTGATTTAGCAAAACAAAATGGTTTGTTTCAAGGATGTATATTGGTGTGCTTTCAAACGTTCGCAGAGTGATAGTATGTGATCATGCAAACAAAACACGTGTTGCCGGCATCGATTCAATTCATTTTTTTAAGATTTATAAATTTTATATAAGGTGTACAACTTTGCCGCTTACTGTGTGACAGTTTTAATCTGTCGATTCCGACTAGCAATTACCGCTGCAGCCATCTATCGAAAAACGGCGAAAGCAAACTTGTACACTTAATAATAATTCATATATACACGGAGAAAAGTTTGGTGAATCCGCTCGCCCAACACGTAGAACTGATGTGCTAAGCACACGGAGAGCTGCGCGACCTCTGTTTGGTTGAACAGCTCTGCCAATTTGGTGGAACCATTACCCTAAACTAGGCGAGCCGTTACACGAAATACTTGGGCCAGCCGTTCTCTCACAAGCTTTTCGTCAGATTGGAGTAACCAGTGCCCCAATTTTAGAGTAGAAGTTACACTAAACCAAGGACGAGCGGCTTTCCCACCGCTAGCGCTACGGTTCTACTAAACTTCTCTCCGTGTAGATCAATGAAATTATTTATTTGATACAGTTTTAAAATCTTAAAATCAACGACTGATATAATAGTTTATTTATCTTTAACCTCTGAAACTACTACGCATCACTAGCAGACAAGCGTCTGTTTGAAGTTGAGCTGATTTTCCAAAACAGAGTTTGGCTAAAGGAACCATAACCATGTTTCATCTATTGCATCCACATCAGTTTTGATGTGTGTATTGAAAATATATTACTGGTGCAGTAATATCCCTTCAACTTTAACTGTTTTTATGAAACACCCATACAGTTTAGCTGTATCTGAGTCAGCCAAACTCTTTTGCTAATATACCCAGAAAATTGTCTGTATTCACGATAAATTTCTTTCAGTGTAGACTAATAATTCGTATATGTATAATATATGTAATATTTAATAACAATAAATACCTTCAGAATATGCAAATGCTAGTAGCGCGCAAAATAATGTGGTATCCAGGATATCCATTCTAATTTATGTACGGAAATCGTTTTAATAAATTTGTATGGTATTTATGTAACTACGTGACACTGACACGTTGGCAACTGAGAATCTAGAGATTGTGATAAAATACTTTAGATGGGGCACTCTATATTTAATGCTATCAGGAAAGTACACAAACTTTACAAAAGAAGTTTCATGTATTACCTGAAAGAGAATGTGTTCAGTTTATCCACTTTATCTCTTCTATAGGATTTTTTTTTCGTTTTTTTTTTTTTTTGATTGCTTTTTTTGGTCGGGGGAGATAGAGAATGCATTTACGCACGTTGTGTGGTACTCGGACGAAGCAATACCCTTTAAACTCAAAACTACGGTCCAGCACCCAGCAGTTCGCCGCCATGTGGCCAAGGCCAAGGCAGCGGTAACATGGATTTACCTCCATCTTCTAGCAGACCCTGTAGGAGACCCACCCGATTTTGATTTGGATCGCCTTGAGTAATTTCAAGGCCTGCGCCTCCTCCAGAAGCACGTACGCTTTCCTGTTTCCTAGGGAATGGTCTCTTAGCAAGAGACGCCTTGAGTTCTAACTCCGATGCATGATCAAAAAAGCCTCTTACAGGATCTTCGACATCCTCGGCTTCAATGCTGGGTTCTATTTCCCTGATCTTGACCTCGATCCTAGGGATGAAGTGACGGACAATTCTAGTAGCACCAATAACCTCTTTCCAGGCGGTATCTAGCCGCCCTCTGCCTCCTTTAGAAAATTTTAGTTTCACTAGCAGGACTTTAGAGTGCGTCTTCCTAATTCCATGGATTGTCACGCTTAGTTCGTCAGGATTGACGTGCTTTTTGAGGTTTTTTAATATAAAATTTATGTAAATCTTATATTTGTCATTTTTTTGTGTATTCCTAATATAATAGAAATAATATAGGAACTGTAAGATATATAAAAACATGCTTCATAAAAACTTTATCGCTTTTCTAAGAAATGAATTTTTCTTAGTCATTTCATAGAAGAAACATGGATGTTCGCATCGATTGAAAATCACAAAATTCAGCTCGTATTTATTAGCTTAAAACACGTTATTAAGTCTCGGATTCTTTTGATATTGGCGATTCAATGCATATAAAATAATTTCAAATTAATTAGTTGAGTTTGAAATTTTTGTCTCTACCTACATTATCGGAGGATGACTAGTTGCGTATCAGGCAATCGAAAGACCTGGGCTCGAATCCCAGCGCAGTCGAAAGCGTCTTTTTTTTCCACAGAAAGATTTTCAAATTCTATAAATATAAAATAATATTCAACGGTAATTAACGTCTTATTCTGCGCCAAAAACTTAAACATTAAGGCCGTTTGGTAGGGTCTGACGTCATCAATTACACACGACCACTTTATTAATGAAATAATAATTTGAATAAATTTTCCGGAGAAGACAGCAATGCGTAAAAACGTAACGCACTACTGTCTTCTCCGGAAAATTTGTTAAAATTATTATTTCATTAACAAAGAGGTCGTATGTAATTGGTAACGTCAGACTCTACTACACGGCTTTAAGATGTTCCTCCTCAGTGTCCAGCTACTGGGCAGTGGCCGGCTATTGGTACTTTTACCTTATTTCTTTCTGAAAATATCGCAAAGAATTATATTTTATTGCTTCGAAGCGTTCCGCGGAAATAGTTAAGGGGGTCCACCTGTGTAAAATTTTCGAAAAATCGATTTTTTTTGTTGACATTTTTTGCATCTTTAAGATATGACTAATGATGTCCTTAAGCAATTTTCATGAATTCAACCTAATTAAAGTGTGACAGGGCGCCAAATGTACAAAGTTCTGTTGTGTTTCCAAACTTTAAACGCGTTTTTCTAGAAACCATGTTTTTGAAATTTGTGGGCAGGATTGAAAAAAATCTACTTAACAGATTGACTTGAAATTTTAAGTGACTCATTTATAGAGATAACTGCAGGTACCCAGGTAACGGTTTTTTGAAATCTTTTTTTTTTAAATTTTACAACATATATTATATCGAAAAAAGCATGAAAATGATTATTTTGTATGAAAAGTACTGCTATTTCTTCAATTTTTAAAATTTCGTCAAAATGCTACGTCAGTACCTCGACAACATAAACAGAAATAACATTTTTTTTACTTTTTGTGTTTTAGATTACTGGTTCGAGCGGAATCTTGCCCACAATTTCGGTATTCCATTTTGAAGGGGTCACTTGCAATGCCCTTAATGAATACAAGCCTTCGGATTACACTATTTGAAAAATTTACTATTATAATAAAACCACAAACCTTCAAAATAACGTTAAACTTATTCTCATTTTCGAATTAGTTCTCCTAACAAACATTCCCGAAAAAGCGTTCGAAATACCGCCCTCACACAGGTGGACCCCCTTAAACTGTAGTAACTTCTGAATTATAGAAAAATCATTATAAATTCAAAAAATTATATGAAAATCATTATAGGACTATAATGGTTTCCTCATAAGAACTTTTCGTGAAAAAATGAGATTGCAAATTAAAAATAACGATTCAGAAACTACATTTCTAACGCAAACATACTAGATCACATATTCCGATTTAGATTTGATATTAATTTTCGTTTTCAGTCGGAATTTTAAGTGATAATATTCCTTTTTAACTGATTCGAGCAGAAGTTATGTGATCTGTCTCAGAATTTTCTTCAGCAATTCTCAAATTTTCAGTAAAAATAAATTATTGTATTAAAAATATAGTTTTGGAAGCTGAATTTTGTATACTGTTCGTGCTTCATTACGTTGCTGATGTGATACATGTTTTAAACATCTGTACTAGTTGCAGGCCTGTTACTAAAATTTCAAATTTGTCGACAAAAATTTCAAAAGAAGATTTTAACGAAAAATTCATATCTAAAATTCCCCAGACTGCTCTTTGAAAATATTAAAAGTTCCATGGTTATTAAAAAAAAACATCACTTGCAAACTTACAGTCGAAAAATTCAACACTCTCGTCACAGAACTACCCAAGCAGAAGTTTTGCAGTGGCCCTGACCGGGTCCAGACCGGGGAGCTCTACATCGGGGATGAAACACACGGCCCGACCATTCCAAATCTGTCAACCCCAATATTCCAACATATGTCAGAATTGTGGGACCACCTGTTTTTCGACGATTGCTTAAATTATCTTAATTTCAATTCTGTGGGTGATGAAATATGTACTCTTACTAATGTGAAAACCATCAAAATTTTCTTTAAAATTAGTCTGGAATGAAGTCGTTTCGTTAAAAATTGATGAAGTTATTGCAAAAAAAGTCAAAATTTCAATGTTTTCTTAAATTTTGAATAACTTTCGAAACAATCGACATTTCTTAATGTTCTTAGGCTCATTTGAAAGCTAAGATTCTACAGAATCGCAGTCAATTGTCATTATAAATCTATATTTTTTTTCTTGCATAATGCAAAGAATTGAAATTGTAATAAAAAAGTAGGGAAATTTCGAAAACATTTCATCTGTAGGTAAATCATAATAAAGATCATATGAATATATGTCTTAAGGGTATTCGATACAAAATTCATGATTATATGTTTTATATATCTTATGAAAATGTTTTTCTCAGAAAAAGCAATATTGGAATTTTTCAAACTTTTTTATTTGAATTTTAACCTTGAGCAGTATGTATGAAAAAAATTACACATCAATTCCAAGAACTTTTTTAGATTTTGTAGAAATTTAGCTTTAAAATCAGTCCAAGAACATTAAAAAATGTTGATTATTTCGAAAGTTATTTAAAATTTAAGAAAGCATTGAAATTTTGACTTTTACCGCAATAACTTTTTCAAAATTTAACGAAACTTTATTCCAGACTAATTTTAAAGATAATTTTGTTGGCTTTCACATTATTAAGAGTACAAATTTCATCACTCACAGAATTGAAATTAAGATAATTTAAGCAATCATCGAAAAACAGGTGGTCCCACAATTCTGACCGGTAGTGTATATCTCCGCGCTGGCGTTATTTTTCATCATCGGGTGGGTGGCATCCTTCAAAGTTATCCCCACTTGATTGAATAACACGGTTCCAGCGATGTTTCCACTTCTCGAAACAGTCCTGGAACTCACTTTTAGGGAATGCCTTGAGTACGCTCGTCGCATTATTTTCAACCGTCGTTTTGTCATCGAACCGCTGTCCTTTGAGTGGTTTTTTGAGTTTTGGAAACAGCCAAAAGTCACAGGGGGCTATATCAGGACTGTACGGAGGTTGTCGAACCAATGCGATACATGTACTTACAATTTCGAACGTTCATTGAACGATGACAGAAATTTTTTTTTCATAAGAAAATTAATTATTATGTTTATATTTAGGGCACTTTTAATATACAATTAGTCATAAACAATACACTATTTTTTTATTTTCTCGGGCAAAAACTAATCATTCATTTTTCAAACAAAAATATTTTCCATTGTTCAATGAACGTTCAGAACTGTAAGTTCATATGCGATACTGTGTTTACTCAGAAACTGCTGGTCAAGATTCGATGGATGCGCTGGCGCGTTATCGTGGTGAAGAAGCCAGTCACTGCACACACGCGAGTCATTCCTAAAATCTTGTTCAAAATTTCCCAAACAGTAGTTTTCGGTATTCCGAGATCATTTTCTAGTTCAGGAACAGTTAATCGACGATCACCTTCAATCTCAAGTCGCACCCTCTCAATATTATCCAATGTTTTCATCGTCGAAGGTCGGCCAGAACGAGAATCACTATCAGCAGAAGTGCGGCATCCTTTGAAAAGATTATACCACTCTTTTATTCGTATTTTGCTCATACACTCATTCCCAAAGGCCTTCTGCATCATCTGAATATTTTCCGAGTTGAAAACAAAATTTGATGCAAATTCGTTGATCTTGTTTTTCAGTCATTTTTAACAATCACAAAATCCACCGAACTCAAAAATAGCTTTGTAAACAAAGACACGCTGCGCATGAGCTATACGTCCGACAAACGTCAGCAAGCAACCGATAGGTTCGTGAGGCTTTACTGTTGACGTTCATGCCCGCAGAGGTCGCTCGAACACTATGGCGCCGAGATATAAAGGTAGGCCCGATACATTCCGGACAGACCTCGTACATTGATCGCGTGCAATATGGGTACTGCATATTTGTCTTACGATCTTCTTTGTAAGAACAAAGTGTACATCTTACTCTTTTTTGAAGGTGTGATCGTACGTCAGTGATCTCCAGTGGAAAATTTATGCACAGTATAAATTGGATGCCTTTTTTAATGCCTGTTCGAATCGTTGTCAGCTCTAATTTCTCGCGTAACCATGGCCCCACAAGATGCAGAACCAGCTCTTTCAATGCATTTTTAGCCGACACACTTTTGTAACGTCGACTTGAAAAATGCTTATAAGTATGCAAAATCCTTGCATTGACATGCGCCTGATCCAAAATGCCGAAGAAAAAACGCGTTGAACATCGCTTTGTGCCATGAGTGGTGGTGTAAGCATGGCACAGCTTATCAAATGCATTGGTGCCTCCTTTCGACTTATTTTTGTTTTTGTGTAAAACTTGCAGGCGTAATGTCTTCATGATGGCAAAATTTCGTTGACGTAATTTGTTTGGCTGCAAGTTTCATCTCATTCGGAATATCCGGTTTATTGTTGCGGATCGTGCCAGTTATTGCTATTTTGTAAGTAAGGAATCCCATGTCTCTGTAAAAAGTTGAATGTATTATTTCACGATTCCAACTCTTCAGACTCCGTGTCCGATCGCTCCGAAACATTGTCTTCTTCTGCAGAAGAAACTCTGCCACAATCGTCCTCTTCATCTTCTCGCAGCAAAGTACCTATAGTCGGAACATTGAACTACAGCTGTAAGGCCGCAGTCCTGCCTTCTTTGGAAATACCTAAACGCTATTTTCGGTTAAAGTCGGAGTATGGGTTAAAATGACCCATTTTGTTCTCCGAAGGATATATTGTAGTATAGTAATAGAACTATTTACTGTCGTTTTATTATTCATTTTTTCGGCAATATGAATGTTTAAAATAATTAAATTTATACATTAACATTTGAACATAGATACGTATGTTTTTTCGATTTTTCCACACCGGAAAAATTTTCAGGTGCATCAAATTTACTATCAATGAAAATTTCGGCATGGTAACTTGAATTGCATTGTAGTCTTTATATACCCAGATTACATAAGTTACCGACAGTTCATTGTTCCCTATAACCTCTACACTGTAAGAAAAAGGTTACGTAGTGCATTTGGGACATTATTTGGTACATAGTCATTCTCATTTTCATGGTACAGGCAGACGAAGATGATGTTACAGTTTGATAGTTTTAAGATACATTATATGAAAATTTAGTTAAGTTTCATAATATTACAAAAAATTTCAGAAAATCCAGTATATTTTTTGCAATTTTGAGATGCCTTTACTCAACAAATTATAAATATCGTCAAACTTTAATCGTCATCACCATCAGATAGAACATTTGTCTTCTGCTTGATGTATGTCTTGCAGGGGGGAATCCATGTAAAAGTAATCAATGGTACTTTGAAATTTGACTTGATGTGAGAAGTAATTCCTATAAGCCTTCGTCCGACAATTAGAGGAGCACCTTAACCTGTCTAAAATGCAAGAAATTATCGCTTATAACTTTCTCTAAATCAGCAGCAACAGATATCAAAATAAGCATTCAGAAGAATAGTGTTTAGCTAATAAATTTGCATTATGAATTATTATAATATAATAATTATAATATAAATTTCGATATATTAATTTTTCAACTAATCAAACAATAACAAATTTGAGCACAAGAAACCACATGAAAAAACCATACGAGAAACTGCATATATATAAACATTATATTAAGGAAAATATAATACTCGTTCTTGGGGGCATGTCACGAACGTGATTCTACACGATACTTTTTGCCCTTCTCATTCTTAAATTGATAATTCAAGTGGATCTTTCATAGCATATGAATATAAAAGAAAGATCAAGGTTTATTTATCTGCTGTGGAAAACCGATTTGAGTTTTTAATTTAAAAATGAGAAGAACGAAAAGAATTGGCTGAAGTCATGTCTAAGGCATAGACTTAATTATAAGTATCTGGCTGCAAACCTGTTACGAGGAATTTAAAATTCCTTCAAGCTTCTTGAAAATTGGTTTTCAAAAATATATGAAATTCCATCCTTTTTAATACAAACCAAAAATCACCCCAAAAATTTTCTTTCGAAAATTTTGGAACCCTCATGACAGATCTGGAGCCAGATACAGAGCATTAGTGGAGTAATTGACTTTTCGCCAAGTTTATCTTTGTTATTACTCTATTCTGAGATTGAAATTTTAGCTTGGACGTTGATATGGGCGATCAGTTGCCTTCCAAACTACCAATGATTATGATCAGAATTTCCTAACATTTTAATACACTTCATGGAATGTGAAGCGCCGTCCTTTAACTGAAAAAAATGTAATGCTAACATTTATAAGAATTAATTATTTTTTTAACATCATATGTGAAGGGAAATTCACTTTATCTAAATTTAAGAATTTTATGCATAAAATCACTTACGCGTAAGACTGCAAAATTGTCACTCTGTTGTTGCCTGGCAATATGATCATAGCTATTGATCACTGGCTCTTCAATATAATAAGGTCGATCTACATTATGAAGCATTGCAAGCCTGACATAGATGCCGTCAAACCAAAATGTGCGTAGTAATTAATTGGTTGAGCAGCAGTTATAAAAAATTGATCAGAAATTAAGACGCCGAGGGCAAAGACCATATTATTGCGGCGACACAGAGTAACGACGTAGGGGCTTTCAATTAGATCAGTTTCTAAATCTGTATGAATTACCTTACTGATTAGCAATGCTGAATCCAACTCTGTGAAAACACGCATTTTATATTATAAATAGTGTTTTAATTCGGCTCTTAAGACAATGCAAAGATAAAAACTAATCTATCTAAATAAATATTTTTCTGAAATTTAAAACGACGCTTCAACAACGCATTGACATTGTTAAAATTCACTACAAAAATGCATGAAAATGAACCTGAATTTCACCGAAAAATCATTATGAGTGATGAGGCTCATTTTTACTTTGGGTGCTACGTTAATAAGCAGAAATGTCGCATTTGGGACTTGGAAAATCCAAAAATGATTATTGAAATGCCTCTTTATCCGAAACGTATAACTGTTTGGTGCGGTTTTTGGGCAGGAGGGATCATAGAGCCTTATTATTCTGAAAATGAAGCTGGAGTGGCTGTTTTGATGAATGGATTGCGCTATCGAACCATGATTAATGAATTTTTATGGCCAGAATTGAAAGATATGGAAGTAGACGCTAACAAGATGGCGCTATGTGCCACACAAGTAGCGGAACCCTCGGTCTTTTGCGTGAAATGTTTCCAGACTGATTGATTTCTCGAAACGGCGATTACAATTTCCCGGCGAAATCATGCGATTTAACACCTCTAGATTTTTTACAAGCCCTAAACATTTTAATAATTTTTTGGTGTTACCGGTATTATAATTTCATAATTATAATATTATAATTATTTATAATTATAATTATAATTTATAATTATATTTATAATTATAAACATTTTATTCAATTTCATAATACTGATTACATTATATAACCCATCCAAATTGTCGCTTAAAAATTAGCCTCTTAAACATTTGTTAACCAGTATAACTTATTGAGAATTGTATTTGTTTTTGCTTACCTGTTTTTTTGTGCGTATAAAAAACTGGACTGTCCTGGTGAAAGTATCGGAATGGGATTCAATCTGAGCGAGTCAGAGCTATTCTGAGCCAATTCGAAAAACTTTATTAATCTTGAATGCCGTAAAACGGTTAAAAATCAATCTTACTCCATCCGAATCAATTCAAATTAATACGAAGACTGTTTTCTATCCAAGCCAATCAAAAATAATCCATCCTCAGATTGATCAAAACAGAATTTTTAATCCGTATCAATACAAATCATTCAGATCGCGGATTCATTCGGATTGCATAGAAATGACAGTTCGTATTAAGTGTTATTGAATCGGTTTGAGACGGATAGATTTTCAACCGGTTTACAGGAAACGGATTTTATAAAGTTATTCGAACTGACTCGGAATATATCAGAATGGTTAGGAAACAGATTTTGGAATGGCTCGGAATAGTTCCGACTCGCTCGGAACGTGTTCCATTCCGATAGTTTCGCCAAGGTACTAATATGTAATGTATAGATATCATTTTTAATAAGTATTAAAAATAGTTACTACCAGAATATGTAACAGCTAAAAGGGCGTAAAATACTGCAGCAATCAGGTTTTTCATTCTGGTTATTGCACAAAAATGTTTGTGATAATTTTCATGATTTCTTATGTGTACACTGAAAAGATTGAGGAATTTTGTAACTAGGTGGGTGCAAAAGGTGTACCATAATATAGCCCGGGGCATAGGGCGGCCATGAAATTAATACAATTTTTTTCAATTGGTTTTATTTGGAAACAGTGTTTATTTTTCGAAACTATTTCATACATTGGATACTGTAAGTTTTATATAATCTTAATATCTCCATTTCTAGCCCTGTATTTGATCATTTGTTTTATACTTTTATAGTTTCCTGAAATCATCTTCACCCAGAAGAAAGTTTGATTTAAATTTAATAAATCATTTTTCAACTTCATTTCTTCAATTCGAAGTAAAAACACCTGTAGACTACATATAAATTTATTTGATTTTAGTAAATTATGTTTTTAGCCTTTTTTAAGTAAATGATATTATTTTTTAACATTATTTATTTTATTTAAAAAAATATCTGTTTGATTCAAATACTGTACTGACAAAAACTTAAGAAATAATTTATTTTATTTTATTACCTTGAACGAAGAAATTTTTTTATTTAAATTAAAGAAAATATTTCTGTGAATCATATTGCATATGTCTACACGACTGCGTATACACTTATTTTTTTAATGCAAAGGAACAAAAATAATTAAGAAATTTCTTAAATCAAAGAAACTTTTCATCAACCGTATAGCAATTCACAAATTTTTACGATTCAAAGAATTTTTTTTTATATAAAGAAACTTTTTTCTGGGTTTTATATTAGAGCCTCTATTCTTCTTAAAAGTCGCTCAAACCGTCTGAACTCCAGATACTTTCATCGTCACTACTATCAGACTCAACGCCCGTCTTTTCCTGAATGTGCATCTTGTAGAAGGGGATTTTTAGAAAAATAATGATTTGATGTGCGTAGGTCAGGCGGATCTGGGAAGTAATCCCTATAAGCCTACGTTCGTCAATTAGTGGAGCACCATAGGTAACCTAAAATGTGGAAAATTATCACATATAACTTACTCTAAAATAGCAGTAACAGACATGAAATAAAGCAATTTTTTTTCTTTTTTGTGAGGAAGAAAAATGGCAAAATTTTTCAAAGACGTTGTACAGGACTCTCCTAGGACGGGTCTAGGCATACCTGTTAAAACCAAAAACCCCCTCTCTCGAACCAATACACTGCCTTTCGGCCTTAAACTTCACGGTCGGTTGGTTCCAGCTTAAAGCTGCTTACTTTTCCGTCATCCGTTTGCCCAGGACTCCCATCCGCGGCCACATGCCGGTTAAGCAAACCGACTAGCCGCGCCAACCAAGGGGGGGGGGGGGGGAATAAAAAGATTCCTTCCCCGAACGACGCGGACAGCCAAGTCCGCCCGAGACCCAGGACCACGGGTACAGGCCCCGATGCGATTTCTACTGGCCCTCCCCGTTGTTACGCTCTCGACGCCCATCGAGCTCTCTCGTCTTCATCACAAGTGTGACAAATGACTCAAAGAGCATCCAGATCTGTTCAGACTGGAGCATCAGAGAGACCATCGTGTTAGGAGTGAGTTCGGCACCCACTGCCTGACCGAGGGTCTCCCTTGCCACGCCCCACTTTGCGCAGACGAAGAGTGAGTGCCATGCCATCTTGTCTGCCATTTCTCGACGAGTCTGTGCCTTCCATCCTTGCGAATGGCCTCCTTTGCGCTAGCGATTTCGTGCAGGTTGGTTAAGCAGGTGAGTTCCTTACGAAGCTGGAAGTTCTCCTTCCTTTCCTCCGCCAATAAGTCTATTGGCGGGACGCTTGCCAGGACCAGCACAGCACTAGTCGACACAGTTCGGCATGCTGAGACCATTCTCAGCACCACATCTCTCTGTGCCCATAACAGCTTCTTCTGGATAGCATGGTTGTTAAGGGCACTTGTCCAGACCGGAGCTGCATAAAGCAGCTTCGAATATACCACGCTTGCCATCAGCCCTCTCTTAGCTTCACTGGGACCACCAATGTTGGGCATGAGCCGAGTCAGAGCGGCTTCACATTGGATGGCTTTGGTAGTCGCGATATGCAGGTATTCGCCGAAGCTAAGCCATTAAGGATGGCATGCAGCCGCCGGGCAGGAAAAGCTACCGGAGACATGTGTGATATCTTTTTCGCCCCTATCTGAACATGTCAGGCACCTCGGGGGCGCCCTACAATCTTTCCTTTTATCGCAATCCGTTTAAACACTTCTGAGTGTTGAGGAGGCTGTCCAAAAAGACGACAGCCTCTCCAACACTCGTTTTGATGGTAGTCGGGGTGTTCTGACGCATCTCGTCTTGAATAACATTAGCGGCCAAGCTCAACCTCTGCAGCTCTTTCAGGAGCTGGAGGATGTCTATCAATACTTCATCTCCCGACAAAATTTTACACACTTTATTCTCTTTTTTTAACTTTTCAGAATCCATAAACATATTACCAACACATCGTGCGTCGAGAAGCGGGTCGGAATAGATGGGAATGGGTATACCCTCGGACCGCAGTTCCACCCCAGTTCCCTGAGGCCCAAGCTCCGTTTAGCCGGTCCGGGAATACACAGATGGACCGGACTCGGTCGGGGAAACACAGACTCCGACATCTATGTTAAATACGCACTTTCTGATCAAGGTCCCAAAGGGGCTAGCTCCTGATCCTGCATGGTACACTACCTCGGCAGAGCTAAGCTCACATCAGCCTAGCCTCCTCATGGGTCGGGAAAAACACCATTTCAAAGGACATCTATCACAATCACGTCACGCTGGCATTCATCCGTCTGCATTCAGTTAATTTACTCTTCGAAGTCACTCGTAGACTCATACCCGGCGCCTCTGCTTGGGCCATACATCCTTCTTCATTCATGGGGATAAACGCGTCTATAGGGCATCCGTCATGTAACTGGGAAGATGCCTGTTTATAGAGCCCCCCGCATTTTCACCGATTAGTCGGGACAATGCAACCTTCATGGACCGAAGGCCGTCCACTAAGGCTTCCCCCACCCGTCCTTTTTTGGCATTGCCAAGAGAAGGACTTCGTTAAGGTGCCAGTCCAAGGGGAGGAATTGATTACTATTAAAAAATATTTGCGTAGTTATACACATAACTAGAAAGTCAAGTCGGGTTATAAGTGAAATTTTGTCATAACTCTTACTTTTTGACATTTCAAACAAACAAACAAGATGTCCGGTAAATAAGTGTCCTCAGTTAAATGTCCGATACGTGTGAATTCAACCATTCTTACTAGACTAATTGTTGCGAAGTAAACCCACCATAGTGGTTATAAGAAGCACTATCGTATAATGTTAATTGAGTTATATGAATTCTCTAAATCTATATACATACTGTAGTGAAAATATCAGCGTGTCTCATTCCATCTGCGAGTCTTGCACATGACATAGTTATATCAACTGAATAACCGAGGTGGTTCTGGCACTCAAGGTTTGTAAGTATTGTTAAATTTACCGAGCTTAAAATTGTATACATATTAATTTCATAATGAAAAATTCATTAAATGTATTTACCATATTATTGGGTAGGCAACAAAGTTATTTTGTTTCTTCCATGATTTTCAAAGCAAGTTTATTAATACAAATAACAAACATTAATCAATTATATATTAACCATTTTGTTCGATTACCTATTGCCATCTTTCAGTCAGCTTCCTAATCCTGCTTCTGTGGAAAGTTTGGTTCTTAGAGGCAAAAAACTGAATCGACTCATTCTTGACAGCCTCATTTGAAACGAATGGTTTCCCATTCGAATGATTTTGCGAGTGACCAAAGATGTATGTGGTCTGGCGTTATCTTGTTGGAAGATGACGCCTTTACGAGTTGTCAGTTCTGGCCGCTTTTCCTTGATTTAATTGTCCAATTTCATTAGCAGGCGACAGTAGACATTCAAATTGATAGTTTGGTTCCTTGGGAGCAGCACAAAATAAACAATACTTTTGAAATCCTACCAAACACTCAGAATAACCTTCTTTTAATGAATATCGGCTTTTGATGTCGATTGTGCAGGCTCATGTACCAGGTCTAGAAGTATGAAACCGGAAGTTCCCTATTGATGGTGCTTGCTATCAGTTTAGGGACCGTACGACCGCTTCTGCAGCGCCATCTTCTCCCTCTAGCAGCTGAGAAAGATTTTTAGTAAACCACAACCGAAGTTCGATATACCAGTGTATTTACTACAAGCATCAACATGTCGAGTTCTGTGCCTACGAACTACGATTTGTGGACAGCATTGGTTTTTTGTTATCACTTGAAGCAAACTGCTGCAGGATCGCATCGAATGCTTGTCGAAGCTTACGGTGAACATGCTCTTGGCAAAACAGTGTTTCAAGTGGTTTAAAAAATTCAAAAGTGGTAATTTTGATGTGAGAAACAAAGACCGTGGAAAACCACCGAAAAAGTGCGTTTGGTGGGATCAGAAGGGTGTTATCTATTATGAGCTGCTAAAACCTGGTGAAACTGTCAACACGAATCGCTACCAACAGCAAATGATCGATTTAAATCGAGAATTACAAGAAAAACGACCGGATTATCGAAGAAGGCAACACAGGCATTTTTCTTCCCTATAATGCCCCATCACACACAGCGAAACGGGTCAAGGAAACGATCAAGATTTTCAGTTGGGAAATACTGGCGAAAGCCGCTTATTCTCTAGACTTGGCTCCGTCGGATTACCATCAGTTCGCATCACTGGGCCACGCTCTCGCTGAACAACGCTTCACTTCGTACGAAAATGTACGAGAATGGCTGAATAACTGGTTTGATTTAAAAGACGAACAGTTTTATTGGCGTGGCATTCATCACCTTCCGGAGAGGTGGGAAAAATGTGTAAATAGCAATAGAGATTACTTTAAATAAAATATTTTTGATCATTTTCATGCAACAGACGTGTAACTTTTGCCAAAAATTCCGTTTCCTTACTTCTAGACCTGGTATGTGATATGTTAAGCTTCTCTGCGATCTCTCGTATTGTACTACGCCAGTTATTTCCTATCACTGCTTTTATTTTGTCATCGTCAACTTCAGTTGGGCGCCCAGAGTCTGGTGCATCTTTGAGGTCAAAATCTCCGGAATGAAAACGTTTCAACCAATTCTGGCACTGGCGTTTTGTTAATGATTTTTCACCATAAACATCATACAACTTTTTCCGAGCTTGCACTGCGTTTTTACTTTTTCGGAAGTAATAAAGTAAATGTGACGAAAATGACCGTCTGGAATCTCCATTTCAAATCAATGAAAATTGATAAATAAACAACAAAACTTGAAACTTTTTTTTTGCTGAATAATCTATGAAACGTTAGCTATGAAATACCATATACGGTCTGAAGTTTGAAGTGGAGAAGAAGGACTTCGAAAGACTAAAATCATCTAGCGGAAAAAAGCGAAATGACTTTGTTGCCAACCCAATAGTAATGCAATTATGTTTGAAAAACTACTAGCATGTTTTGATGTTACGTCTAGGGCATCGTCTTTAATATCAGTATCTGGCTACAAACCTTTTAGTAAGAATTACAAATTTCTAACTAAATTTATTGATATTTCTTTCTCATTACTATATGAAATTTCATGCAATCAGAAAAAAAATTTGTTTAATTCAAACAAAATATCTTTGGGCCAAATAAATATTTGTTTGAATTAAACAAATTTTATTTGATTCAAATGAATCATCTTTTCAAATCAAAGAAAGTCTTTCAAACAAATAATTTTCTTTGTTCCTATCGAATTTTTTTTCTGAATGTGCTTCTAGAAAACGAAAACCAAAAGTATCGAGTAAAATCTTTTTTTAGAGAAATTTTTAGAGCCCTCGGCACAGATTTGAAGCCAGATGCGGACAATTAACGGAGTAATGAATTCTTTGCCAAGTTTAGCTTTGTTATTACTTAAGTGTGGGTTTAAAATTATCGCTGGGAGGTCGAAATGGGCGATCAGTTTTGTTCCAAACTATCCATAAAGCATTATTGTTGTAATTATTGACAGGATTTCCTAACATTGTAATATATTTCATTGGCTGTGAGACGCAACTCGTTAACTGAAAAAAATGTAATGCTTGCATTTATAAGAATAAATCATTTTTAATTATATCATATGTGGAATAAAATTCACTTTATTCAAATTCAAGAATATTATGCATAAAGTAACTCACACGTAATACTGCATAATCGACATCCCGAAGTAACAGGTCGAGATCAAGATAGCTATTGATCACTACATCTTCAACTTTATAACGAGGACCTGCACCATGAAACATTGCAAGTTTAATATCAATTTGGTTAAACTCAATACATGTATAGTGTTGAATTAAACGGCCAGCAGTTATGAAAAATTGATCAGAAATTAAGACACCGAGGCCGAAGATTACATCATTTTCGTAATTCAGGGTAACGATGTAGGGGTTGTCGCTTCCATCTGTTTCTATTCCTGTACGAATAATCTTACTGATCAGTAATCTTGAATTGGAATCTGTGAAAGAACGGATTTTATAAATAGTTATTTAGAAACGACTCTTCAGAACATGCGAATGATACGAACTAGTCTATCTTTGATTACAACTATTTGAAAAATATTTACATCATACGTTGAAATAAAATGGACATTCAGAAAAGTATTTGGTCAAAGAAAAAAATCTTTGTAGATTCACCATTGATATTTTGTTGTTACACAGCTAGCAGAATGTTTTTTTCAGTAGATTTTTAAAGAAGTCTAGACTGAGAAAAAAGATTTGATTGAGTAAAAAAAAATAATTTGTTTGAAGGGCTTTTTTTTATAGAAACGAAAGATTAATTGTAACAAAATATCTTCGGGACAAATTAATATTTCTCTGAATCAAATAAATTTTCTTTCAAAGCAAAGAAATTAATGCATTGATACATGGTCGAATCATGATCGAATGAATCATTTCTTTAAGGGGTTATATACGTTGTGGTCTAAGAAAATTAGAACATTTTTGTAGTTTTTTAAGGCAATCTTCAACGGTTTATTTAAAATGAAGAAATCAGGTTTGAATAGTACATATTCTAATGAAAAAATTTAGTGGTCGGTCATGAAAATATATAAAAAATTGGAGAAGTTATAGGTCCTTCCACCAAACGCTTTTTTTTCGCAGAGTCTGGCGGTGAACATGATATGATGCCAACAACTCAGCTGCAACAAAAGAAGCAACGAATTTACTGTTTTATATTATAGCACCGTGTGTTTGAACGAAAGTTTTTGGAAAACATCACTTTTTTTGTAACGGAAATCAACACGCAATGAAATAATTGGTTTTTTTGGTCTTCAAAATTTATTTTAAAAAAAATTATTGTTGGAGCAATAACCTGCATATGAAAAAATGATCGTTCAAGTACACCGGGTTATGATAAGGAAGAATTTATAAGAAATTTAGATAAATATGTCAAGTAGTTTTTGAGAAATCGTGTTCACCGCAAAGGTACTTTTTGAAAAACTGAGATTGAAACTGAGATTTTGAGATATTCACGTTTGAAGTTTTGAGTATGCTTAATTTGTTAACAATAACGCGCTATGAATAAGGTTGTTACTCGGGATCTACTGCTCGGATCTACTTGAAATTTTGAACATAAGCTTTCGAAAGTATGTTCATTGAAAATAAGTCATAAAAATTTTTTCGATTTTTTGACTCACCACAACGTATATAACCCCTTAAATCAAAGAAAGTCTTTCAAACAAATAAAGGGTTTCCCAATAAGGGTGATATGTTTTGAAATTGAAAAAAAACACTGAATATTCATTCGGAATTGATCGAAATCTTTTTTATTATATTGGATATTCTATGCCATTTATGATTTAAACAATATATCGGCCAAATGTCCCCCGAGACTCTTCTTGCAAACCCGAATGCGTTCAAGCCAATTTTCGATGACTTTGTGGAGCATTACCATAAACCGCACCAAACGGTTAGTTTCTCGGGATATAATGGAGATGAATGAATGACCTGAGGGTTTTCCTTACACCAATAACGACAATTTTGCTTGTTTACAAAGCCGTTGAGCCAAAAATGCGCCTCATCAGAAAAGATGATTTTTTGATGAAAATTGGGATCATTTTCAATTGATTCCAGAGCCCAATCCGCGAACTCCCGACGCAAACGATGGTCATTAGGCTTCAGTTCTTGGGCCAGAATCATCTTATAGGGATGCAGGCCAAGATCCAATCGCAAAATACGCCAGGTAGTCATCCTGGACAGGCCCAATTCCTGAGATCGGCGTGGCACGGACAATTCACGGTTTTCCTCGATACTGGCCTGTACGGCGGCTATATTCTGTGTAGAACGTGCGGTACGCATACGATTTTTAGGCTTAGTATCCAATAGAGTAAGCAGAATGACGACCATATTTTGCACGATATGCTCTTTGAACACCGACAAAACTTCTCGAATTTTGATAAAATAATTGGACAATTTCCAAACGTTGTGGAAGCGTGAAACTACTCATGATTAAATGGCAAACCTTACTGATCACAACTGACAGCAGACGTCAAAAATTTCAGTTCAAATGAGCCCGATAGGGACATTCAAAATCATATCACCCCTATTGGGAAACTCTGTATTAGGTGCGCAACTAAGTTCCCGCTGTTTGTGAATAGATGGCTCCAGCAGTAAGTGCTGGTCGATTCTGACATATCCAAAACGTCATGAACCAAGCTTAGACATATGGTAAACAAACCGTTTTGACACACTAGTGATTTTTTTTTGGCGTCATATACTTTTTGTTGTGTGAAAATGTCTGGTTTTGTGCCAAATAATCGTCATTTTCGGGAAGTGTTGATTTTCTTCTTTCATTCGAAGAAAACGGCGGCTGAAGCGTATCGAGAGCCCCAAAAAGTTTACGGAGATGCTGCTCTAAGTGAAACAACGTATCGTGATTGGTTCCGTTGCTTCAAAGACGGTGATTTCGATGTTGACGACCGTCCGCGCGAAGGAAGGCCAAAAACCTTCGAAGACGCTGATGTTATTTATTATGAGCTGTTGAAACCGAACGAAATCATCACTAAGGATCGGTATCGAACGCAATTGATGCGTTTGGGCCGAGCACTACGCGAAAAACGGCCTCAATACGAGCAGTGTCACGAAAAAGTGATTTTACAGTATGACAACGATCGGCTTCACCTCACGTTGCCAAACCCGTTAAACCCTACCTGGAAACGCTCAAATGGGAAGTCCTAACCCACCCGCCGTATTCTTCAAATATTGCGCCGTCCGATTATTACTTGTTCCGGTCGATGGCACATGGTCTGGCTGATCAACAGTTCCGCTCATATGAAAACATCGAAAAATGACTTGATTCGTGGATAGCCTCAAAAGATGAGCACTTTTACCGTAAGGGTATTCGAGCTCTACCAGAAAGGTGGGCAAAAGTTGTAGCTAACGATGGGCAGTACTTTGAATGATTCATTTGTAACCATTTTTTCACAATAAAGTTGCATTTTCATAAAAAAAACAGCGGGAACGGATTTTTTGTGTTTCACTTAATGACGAGTAAAATCTTCAAAACACGAATAAATCCGTTCAGTAGAGTTCACTGAAAGGCAGGTGAAGTACGGAAAACCTGTTGATTGAATTCAATTCCTTGTAAAATCTACAAAAACGTTGACTCGTGAAATTAACTACTGAACTGTGTTTAAATATGCGAATCTTTTCTTTGAGTGTACCATTATTTTTTGCTTAGAGGACGTCTGGAAATTTATTATAGATTCGTTGTTTCAATTTATGGCAGTTTGAATATCAAGATTTCAGCATACAAAAATTATTGTAAGGGATTATTCATTGACACTAAATCTGATTACTTAATTTTATACTGTTTATTAACTTTTTTTTAAACCTCTTGCGGTTCTCTAAAATCTTTCAAGAGTATTGTCTACGCGCATGCGTAAGAGATGAGCTGTCGCCTTTTGCATAAAGCTCTTGAAATGTATTATAGACATTGCTCAGATTTAGACACTAAGTACATTAAATTTATTGCTCAGATTCTTTTGCACTCTTTTCCCCTGGCTTGCAATTATTTTGAACGATTTGTCAGTGATTAGTTTCAACCAGATTTTGCAATTACTTTTTCAAGGTCTGGTAAAAATAACCACAATATTAGTTATTTTAACCACCAAAATATGTTAAATATGCTCTAAGCAGAGTTCTTGTTTTTACCGGGAATTGTTTATTCAAAAAGCCTGCTTAAAGAGATTGTCAAAAACCTTTTTGACGCTGAAAATGTTACAGAAGGCTTATGGTGAATCGACTTCATGAAAAACACGTGCAAATGAGTAGTTCCGTGCATTCAAAAGCGGTCGAGATGTGAGATGTGCCTTGACATGAATTTTCTTCGAAACCTCAATCACGTAAAGGCCAAAAACTCAACGAATATCATCGAACAACCACCGTATTCACCTGATATTTCTCCGGCCAACCTTTCTCTTTTTCCAGAACTCAAATTACCACTTCGAGGCACCCGTTTCCAGTCGATAGAAGACATAAAAGAGATTTTACGGCGAGAAGTGAAGTCGATTCCGGAAAATGCGTTTAAAAAATGTTTTGATGATTGGATTATTCGTTGGCATATGTGTATTATTTCGGGAGGTGATATTCAAAACAAAAACTTACCTTCAAAATATGCAACAGCTAATAGCGCGCAAAGTAATGTGGTATCCAAGATATTCATTTTAATTAATGTACGAAAAGTGTTCTCATGAATTTGAATGGTATTTATGTAAGTACACGTTGGCAATTGAGCTACACAGAATGTATATAGAATTTTACAACAATATTGACAAAATTTATCTGATAAACGAAATTTGCAGTTTACCTACTTTATTCCTTTTATCTTGCATCTCAACGTTTTTTTCGTATGTCACATATTTTCTTAAATAATGGAATTTTTTTATTTTAATCGTATTTTTTTAAATAAAAATGAAAAATATGCGTTTTATGTTCATACATCTTATGAAAAAATGTTGTGATTCAAACTTTTAGATCTTTATGTAGTAAATAATTTTGTATCATAACTTTTTTTTCGTATCTCGTATAATTTGACTGATAATGGAATTTAGGTATTGACTTTTTCAAGTTTTAACATAGTGTAATTTTCCTATATTAGTTCAATCGAAAAATGTTATTAGGATAATTTGGAGAGATTTATAAGAAATATCAGAAATCAGTATTGAAATTTTGAATTTTTTTATAAATTTTATGTCAAAAACAAAAAATGTTCCTATTTTGACAATTTTCGCCGGATTTGGCTGGTTAACGAACTTGTCCTTACTTTGTCGACTCCGATGAAGTATGTCAAAGCTCAATTCAATTCGATAATTCTATCGAGAGCTATTGAGTATACGACCTACAGACAGACAAATTCGTAAAAACCGTTTTTCTGACTCAGGGGGTCTCGAAACGTAAAGATTTGATGAAAATTCTCCTTTATAACGAAAATGTAATACATTTCAACTCTACCATCAAAATTGTAAAATTATTGAAATTCTTTTCCATAGTTTTAAGTTTGGATGAATGTATTTTATTAAGCTTTTATTGGTGGTAAGAAAATTTAGACACAGATGGACTTAACCACAGTTGAAATTAATATTGAAAAGTCCTAATTTCTTAACTTAGTTCTTACCTTACTTAAGTCTTTGATCTATTGAAAAGGACCTAATTTGGGATTGAGACATGATAAATTGAATCTGAGAGATATTCAGTTACTGGCTGCAGAGCCCCACACGCAGAGAAAATATCAGTAAAATTTACAGGAAGTTCGGTACTTATTTGAACAACATGACTTTTTAGTATAAATTTTACAAGAAGTTGAGTTCAATCAACAGATTTTCTGTACGTTTCACTCAGCGTTCAGTAAAATCTACTACATATGAAAAAATCCGAGTTAAGTTCATTGTACTGTACGCTAAGTGAATTGTACAGAAAATCTGTTGTTTGAACTCAACTTATTGTAAAATTTACTAAAAAGTCATGATGTCCAAATAAGTACCAAACTTCCTGTAAATTTTACTGATCTTTTTTCTGCGTGCAGGTTACCACGGAATTTGCGGATCCAGACGAAAACTTGTAAACAGTTATCCATAATCTGACCCAGATCCGAAGGTTTAAGTGAGGTCTAACACGAGTAAGGAAAGGATGTAATGCACAAGAGTTGGTCTGAAGGGTTTCACGGCAGCAGACAAACAAAATATAACAGCTTGGAGTTGTAAGGAAGAAGAGGACCTTCCGAGATGAGGGGTCTACTCACCCATCCTCCAAGATCAAGAAAGATTGAGTTGGATCGTTGGAAGGAGGAGTGGGGCAAGGATGGGAGTTGGGTATAACCTCCTCTTGGAGCATGAATGAATTACAGAGGGCCGTGTTCATTCAATCCCTCTTTAGCGGCCTAGAAACCCACAAAAAGTGTATATGTCTTCCATCAGTCCCGTACCCTAACATTGCTTTCTAATTTCATCAATTGACTCCACCAACTTCATCCAGTGAGAATATACACTTCATCAGAGACGGGGAAGCTCCTTAAAAAAGGATCTAGTTTTACTCACACACCCGGAAAAAAGTTTTATTTAAATTTTAAAAATTAGTTTTTTATTTCAATTCGAAGTGAAAACACTTTTAGAATAAATATAAATTTATTTGACTTTGATAAATCACGTTTTTAGTCTTTTTTAAATAAAAGAGATTATTTTTTTAACATTATTTATTTGTTTTGAAAAGAAAATTTTTATTCGAATACAGTACTGGCAAAAACTTATGAAATAATTTATTGAATTTTATAACCTTGAGCGAAGATAATTGTTTCTTTAAATTGAAAGAAAATATTTGTGTGAATCACATTATTATGTACTATGCGACTGTGTATATATTCATTTCTTTGATTCAAAGGAAAACAAATCAAGAAATTTCTTTAAGGGTACTTTTACTTTCTAAATTGAAAAAAAAGACAATATTTAAATTGAAAAAAAAAACAATTTTATTCATAATTATAATTTTTTTCATACGTTGTTAACAATGTTTTAAGGTGTACAAAAAAATTCTTTTGGGCACTTCTAGTTACTTTTTACCACTGCAGAGGGCGTCTTCCAAAAGATGCATTTTAATTTGCGGGACACGTTTCTGCCTTCCTGTAACAAATTTATTTATAATTGCAACGCGATTCAATTCATGAGACTTGAAAATAAACAATAAACCTTTAAAAAGTTAATTTTTTTATATTTGTATGGCCTTTATACGCGATTTCATAAAAAGTTCGAAAAACGCCTGTTTTTTTTAACTTTTTAGAGGTTTATTTACTAGTTGTTTGTATAAAGTATCAAAAAAATTTTGGTTTACTGAGATTGGTTCAGTAGATTTTGAGAAAAACGTCTCCCAAATTTGAAAAACGTGATTTCGAGAAAAACGCGTTGAAAGTTTATTTACTATAATTTTATTCAATAAATGGGTCATAATTACATTCTTTCTATTTCGAATTTCTTGATAACATTTTAGGGCAGTATTTCTATGATACTAAGGA
Organism: Diplolepis rosae; assembly: GCA_030998225.1. Taxonomy (NCBI): domain Eukaryota; kingdom Metazoa; phylum Arthropoda; class Insecta; order Hymenoptera; family Diplolepididae; genus Diplolepis; species Diplolepis rosae. The sequence continues at coordinate 29,528,060 of JAPYXD010000710.1, read as the reverse complement.
ACATTTTTACGCAAAAAATCGATTTTTTGAAAATTTAGAAAGTAAAAGTCCCCTTAAACCAAAAAAATTTTTTTTTAATCAAAGAATCTTTTTTCTGTGTACAGTTACTCCTTACAATAACAGTCACTGATTAAACTCACTTCAAGTTTGCTAGGAACAAAAAAATGTAAAGTTTTTTCAAAATTGTTATCTCCAAAGATTTAAAAATTCTATTGATAAAAAATCTGCATGAAATATATTTTTCACTTATGTTAATTTTAAAGAGGAGTTTCAGATGAATTGGAGATAATATAATTACAAATAAGTCTAGGGTAATTAAAATTTTTAAAAATGTTGCCTTATAGTGAGAGATATTTTTATTTTAATAAAAGTAGCAATAATCGATGACAAGTAATAAATATATGTTTTTGGTGGCAATAATTTTTTATTTCCCAGAATATTACAATTTGTCTTGCATGACAAGTTTTTTTATTTGAACAAAATAAAAAATTTAATAAACGTGATTTTTTACCTTTAAAGACAGCCGACATTTCTCATATTTTTCGAATGAATTTGAGACGCCAGAATCAAGGAGAAACTGCATATAAAATGATGCAGGTTAAGAAACAAAGGAAGATTAATGAAAAGTAAGAAAGAAATAAAGAAAAAACGTTGCAAATTGATCGCAACTGATTTATAGTTTATACCTGCCTATACCTAGGCTGTAACCAGAGTCACTTTTTATTTTCAATGTCAGGACTGTAAAGAGCAAAAGAATTCGCTGACTCAGACGAAAATGATTTGACTATATTGCGTACGCGATGAACGAAAATATAATTCGACTTGTCTATATTTTTATAACCGAACCTATTCATTTTGGTCGGCAAATCTTTCCTCTCGATTGGTTTTGAATTCTTAATTAAAAATTACAGTCGGTGAAAAATTGTTTTCGAAGCCCTGGGGGGGTTTTATGGTGGGAGAGATACTAAGTTAAGGAACCGTTTCAAGGTCAAGACCGTGAAAGGAGCCGTTGACCCAGGTCGTTTTCATTTTGAGTGGAATTTGCTCGTATCTTTTAGAAATGCTCTTACTCAATCGGAGCTCTGACAAAGTCAAGTTGTGAGGTACCGCTTTGCGTATCAAAAACTTTTCCAGGGAATGTCTTTTACGTTTTGCGAACATCGATAGTTATCTCGAGATAAATATTTAATGTCACAAAACGAGTATGGAAATTTAATACTTTTATTGTCTCAATTCGCAGTTGGAATTCTTAGTATTTCGTAGGGAAGCTATCTCGTAAAATTAATTATAAGGTGTGGTTTTACTTAATCTTTCATCGGTGACGTGAAATGTTCTAAGGTGAAATCCGTGGGATATTCAGTTGACAGAAGTAAAAAATTAGGTCGGCCCGAATATATTAAAAAGGCTTGTTTTTAGATATCAACTCAAGTTTTGATAAATTTAATAATACAATAGGCTAGCATTATCTTATTTAACATTTTTATTACTTTCTTTTTCCAAATTCCAGAAGCAAATAAACTGCAAAATAATTTTCTTCATTTCAAAAGGATGTATTTGACAATTGAATTTTTTATCTTAAATTCTTATTAGATAATTCTTTATATGATGCCTTGAAAATTGAAATTCAACTTTGATATTCAAATTATAAAAACCTGCAAACTTTCTAATTTTTCAATTTCTTACTATTTAAAAATAACCAGAGGATGAAGAAACTTGAAAAGTTGATTGATCGGGAATATAAAAAATTTGAAAGATTTTTTATATAAGAAAATAAAAATCGAAGTAGAAAATAAACAAATTATTGTATCAAAATGTTCTGTGGACAAATTTATAAATCGTCGGAAGTTATTTTTTCAATCTAATAATGTAAGAAATATTATCTTTAAGAATTTATATTTTATTTACATTAATTTTTTCAAATATTTAAATATTGCAATTTGACATATTATAATTTTGAATTTCATATTAATTACATAAAATATTTTTAAAATGGAAATATTGTTAAATTAGGGACTAGCAAAATTGTTTAAGATAGCTCATCCACAAAAATTAGACACCAGTTAAAAATAGATAATTTTGCTTTCAAGAATAGCAATATTATTATGGAAGGGTCTGATTTGAAAGAGAAAAGATTATTTTCAATGAAAAAAATTTGAAATTGTTTATAAAAAAAACTATGCAACATAAAAAAAATCCTACGTACGTCGACGGAGAAAGCAATTTTGAATATACTTTCAAAATTTCAGATCGATCGGTGGAGATTCGTTCGAGTTATGTTTCCGGCCAGTTAAAAAAACTGGTTTCGAGAAAAACGCGTTTAAAGTTTTAAGTACTGTAAAATTTGAACATATAGACATTTTTTCCGCCCTCTATCTTTTGGTATATCACTTTTAAGATCCTAAAACACCTTCAAAGTAAAAAAAAAAATTTCGATTATTTGAAAATTCTACAGTGGTTTAACCCTTTAAACCAATGAATCAGTAAAATTGCTCAGTATAGGTAGTAAATAATTAGCACTATATAGGATTGTAATATAATTTCATTTTTCATTTTCACACATACAAATTTTAACAGTCGAAAAAACTATTGATACAGACCTTTCTCCATTCAAATTCATATTAAGGTAGTTTTCATCCACATAAATTAGACCCCAGGCAAAATAGATAATTTTGCTTTCAAGAATAGCAATATTATTATTGAAGGACCTATTTTGAAAGAGAAAAGATTATTTACTATGAAAAAAAAATGAAATGCAGGAAAGAAATGCATAACTTACCAAATTTAAAAAAAAATATGCGATTCTAATAAATCACGGTTCATTTTTTTAGGAAAAAGATTATCTACAACTTGAACGTTTCCAATTTTTGAAAATGAATTCTTTAATAGCTGAAATTATAAAAAAACAATTTTTCAAAAAAAAAATGTTTTCCTGTATTTGATAATAATTAATTTAATTTCGAAAAAATTTTATAAAATGAACCGTGATTTATTAGAATTGCATCATTTTTCAAAATTTGACTCGAAGCGATAAGAAAATAAGTTTGGGCAAAAATAAAATGTATTAATAACATTATTTTTTTGTGTTTCAAATTTTTTTCATGAAAAATAATCTTTTCTCTTTCAAATTAGCCCTTCAATAATAATACTGCTATTCTTGAAAGCAAAATTATCTATTTTTGCCTGTGGTCTAATTTTCGTGAAGGAACTACATTAAGGTAGTTTTCATCCACAAAAATTAGATCCCAGGCAAAAATAGATAATTTTGCTTTCAAGAATAGCAATATTATTTTTGAAGGACCTAATTTGAAAGAGAAAATATTATTTTACGTAAAAAAATTTGAAATACAGAAAAATAATTTTATTAATAAATTTTATATTCGCCCAAACTTATTTTCTTATCGCTTCGAGCCAAATTTTAAAAATGATGCGATTCTAATAAATCACGGTTCATTTTTTTAGGAAAAAGATTTTCTACAACTTCACCGTTTCAAATTTTTGAAAATGAATTTTTTAATGACTGAAATGATAAAAAAACAATTTTTCAAAACAACATTTTTATAAACAAATTGCTGTATTTGATAATAATTAATTCAATTTCAAAAATAGGAAACGGTCAAGTTGTAGAGAATCTCTTTTCTAAAAAAATGAACCGTGATTTATGAGAATCGCATCATTTTTAAAAATTTGGCTCGAAGCGATAAGATAATAAGTTTGGGCAAAAATAAAATTATTTTTTGTGTTTAAAATTTTTTTCATGAAAAATAATCTTTTGTCTTTCAAAATAGCCCTTCAATAAATAATACTGCTATTCTTGAAAGCAGAATTATCTATTTTTGCCTGAGGTCTAATTTTCGTGAAGGAACTACATTAAGGTAGTTTTCATCCACAAAAATTAGACCTCAGGCAAAAATAGATAATTTTGCTTTCAAGAATAGCAATATTATTATTGAAGGGCTATTTTAAAAGAGAAAAGATTATTTTAGATGAAAAAAATTTGAAATATAGAAAAATAATTTTATTAATAAATTTTATTTTTTACCCAACTTTTTTTCTTATCGCTTTTTACCAAATTTTAAAAAATTATGCGATTCTAATAAATCACGAATCATTTTTTCAGGAAAAAGATTATCTACAACTTGACCGTTTCCAATTTTTGAAAATGAATTCTTTAATTGCTGAAACCATTAAAAAAACATTTTCCAAAACGAAATTTTTGTAATCAAGTTGCTGAATTTGATAATTTATTCATTTTCGAAAATTGGAAATGGTTAAGTTGTAGGGAATCTTTTTTTTGAAAAAGTGATTTGTAATTCATTAAAATCGCATAATTTTTTAAAATTTGGTAAGAAGCGATAAGAAAAAAAGTTTGGGCAAAAATAAAATTGATTAATAACATTATTTTTCTGTATTTCAAATTTTTTTCATCGGAATTAATCTTTTCTCTTCCGAAATAGCCCTTCAATAATAATATTGTTATTCTTGAAAGCAAAATTATCTATTTTTGCCTGAGGTCTAATTTTCGTGGATCAACTACCTTAATATAATTCCAAGTGGAATACTGCCTTCAAGTAGACATAAATCACGTAAATCACGCAAAATCAATTTACAAAATCGGATATACTCCCTCCAAATGGAGGAAAATCTTTAAGGATTCTGTAAAGCGAAACGAGATATCCTCTGAAAATCACTTTCCTTTAAGGTGAAAAATAGGGAGAAAGGGAGAGGATCGTGATCCATTTTAAGATTCGTTCATCGCTTTGCTAAAGGCGGAAGACTGAACCAGCACGTAAGTTTGTCTGACCTTTTCCAAAGCTGGATCCCCCGCGGGCTGATGTAGAAACTAATCGACATAAAAAAGTAAAAGAGTAACAGAGACAGAGAGAAAGAATAAGTAAAAGGAAGAATAAATATGAGAAAGACCGGCGTAAATGAACCGGGTTAGCGTTTTTATGCGTCTGAGGTTGTCACTGCCAAATGTGAAAAGATCATCATATTTACTTTAATTCACTGCTACAGTGACCCACTTATATTTCTATTCGTGGAGTACAATTTTTTCCAACTAGTTCTAAAAAGTTCGCTTTGTCGCGATTCCTTTGATTTCTTCTGAGTACAAGCGGCTGTAAACAGCGTCTACAGATGTTCCTTATGTTGGAATTTAACACTCATTTTTCATTCCAAAAGTGACGGCTGGATAAATTCAAGGACGATATTAGAAATGTTGTGTCTCGAATCTGAAATCATGCGAATGTGAATTATGGAGATGTTTAAATTACATTGATTGTAAAAAATGATGTAGCTGAAAGCTAATGAAAAATTTAATCATTTTTATTGAATTTCATCATCAAATTCTTATTTTTCAACTTCCATGTAGCGATTATATGTGCAGGGATGAAGCATATAACGTCTTTATTGAGGCACAATTATTTCGAGATAAAGACAAGATAGCTTCTCCCTCGACGTAATTGTAACCGTCTGATGATAGAAAAACGCCCTAAAATCACTTATTGTTTCTTAGTGGTTTTCTGAATTGCATCTGATACGAACGATGTCTTCGTGATGCAAACAAGATAATGGATTCCTCTCTCGCACTCATGATGAAGATATAATGACGCCGATCTAGGATAATGGCCTGACCAGCAACTCTCATCCAGATTCAAATACAAATGCTGAGCAGCAACATTTATCCTGCCCATTTCATACACGGAATAGAATAAAAATAGAATAAAATAAGGAACTTTCCCGTCTAGAAAAATTTCATGGCAGTTTATTGTCTGATCTGGCCCAGGTCTGGCAATGTCCAGACCGGCTAGTCTCGAAATTCTGGTCTGGCTCAGATTTGACGCTGGTCAGCATTCCATGACAAAAAAAATTTATATGTAACGAACGAACATTTTTTGTACAAGTTTTAAAAAATTCGTAGGTTAATAAAGAGTTTTTTGAAACTTTAGTTACGTGACTAGAAACAACAATTTCTTTTTTGCAAATATTGCTACTACTAACTTTTTGATTAGAAATATTGCGAAGATTAATTTGTGACTTTGCGCGTCATATTACTAGTATTCATCGCTCAAACGTGTTGAAAAATCGAATAAACTGTCAAAAGTTTCTGAGGAAGAGCTCGACTGCATTATTTGACGCATGAAAATTGAAATATTTCTTGTCAAACGGTGATCTATCTCTCAATTAAAAGGTAAGTACAAACCACGTGTATCTCATAAAGAAGAATATTAGAAAAGATTGAATTACTTTGAGAGATTAGAATTTTTAATCGAAATCGAAAAATGTTCAATTAAAACGGTTTTTCAACCAAAACTTTATTAACTGACCACCAATTAGTGGCTAACATTCATTTTTTCAATGACCCAGGTGGAATAGTCGGAGGCCAGACAGTATTTACAACTGGCGCAGTACTGTGCCAGTTGTAATCGAGGAGTAATGCCAGTATTGCCTGTTAATACTGTGCAAACATTGGTGTATTACTGGCGCGGTATTCTTTGGCAGTACTGGTGAAATTCTGAAGTAGGGGTATCATTGACGCAGTACTGATTAATATTACCAGTACCGGCTTATAGTACTGGATCAGTACTGCTTTTAAGTACCAGCCCAGTACTGACTTCCAACTGCCAGTCGAGTTATCATTAGGGGTTTAGCCAGTACTGCGCCAGTACCAGAAATACGACGGCGGTATTGGCATGGTACCACGCCAGTAGTAAATTTACACCTGGGGAAGGTCATCTCCAATATAAATCCCTCAAATAATGAATTATTACACAAATTAAAATAAAAATGTATACTTCAAAACGTCTATAAGTGCTTAAAAATTTTTTTCACAACTTCTACTAAAGTTAGTAAGGAAGAAATGATATTACGAAAGTACATATTTGTTCTTGAAGTTTTCTAATTCCTGTATTTTAAAGTTTCGAAGAATAGAAAGTGACTTTTATATGTTTGTTCATTAGCGGCGGTACAGAAGAAAGCCGAAAAAATCATTCGTCTTCATCGTATACAAACTGTCGAGAAAAGATAAGCACCTGTATCTAGTCTTAGTTTTTCTCTCTTCTGATGGCCATTAAAGTAATTTTAACGTATTCTTGTCGGCAAAAAAAAATTGGAGTCGCCTTGCTAGACTAGACTGAAGAATGATCGGAGAGGCGCCGACTACCTTCGTTGTTCTTTCTATCTTTCATCTTCCTCTCTCTGTCCTTCCTCATCTTCTCATCCCCGAAAAATAATGTTCGCCCCCCCCCCCCCCAACCTCTAAACCCGACACGCAGCATCTTCTTCTCACCTACTCACCGACATATCCCTCTCCCTTCCTCGCGAACTCGTTAGATTCACCCCAAGATTATGTTTCATGCCACTTTGACTCTGGGAACATCACCTTTCTTCCTTCTTTCCTTCCTTGTGATTCGAGGCACGCAGTCGACTGATTGATAAGATAAATGGCACCTAATAATTAGTTTTTCTCTTAGTAACGAAGATTGATAATTATAAACATGACTCATCTTTTACTCAGGATGAAATGTGCCTAAATGTAGAAAAATGAAGGGAACAAATTAAGAATTAAGCATGAAAAAATGATTGTTTTTACTAAATAAATTGAATTGCACGAGAATAATAATTTATAGAAATAGTTCTTTCCCAAATGTGTAATATTATTAGGATATATTTAACACTGAAGTAATGTAAAAATGAAAGGATTTCAATTCTTTTAACGTTTGTAAAAGAAAGTTTCCTTGAGAAATCGACTACAGAGTGATCAAGTATAGTTCGTGTGAAAAATCCCAACTGAGCGCTTAAAATTCAGTAACATTTTGCTAAATTTTCTACTTATAGAGGCTCAAAATTTGAATTTGGGTTGTATTGATAAATAAAATTAGTAAAAAGGAACAATGCAATATTTATAATTTGAACGTTCACATATCGCCTCAAAGTAATATGAAAGGGAATAGTAGAAAGGTTTAATTAATATATGATTAATTACTTTATACTGTATATTTTGGCATTTTTTTGGCAGAAAAATAGATTTTTTTACTTTTTCAATAATTGGCTAAAAATAGTTTTCAGCGATAAAGGATCCGAATTTGCAAAAATGACTCTTTAATAATCTTTTGGCGATCAAAATAGCAAATTAGAACAATAAGACTGGAACATTACAAAAATCACTAAATTTGCATAAACACTGTTTAAAATCACTAAATTGTAACTTTTAAATATCTTTGAAATAAAAACTCGCATGCCAAAAAAGATTAATGAAATTTACGGAAAATTCGGTATTTATTATTACAACCTATCTTTTTAGTGGATTTTACAAGAAGTTCAGCTCACTTAAGGTAGTTCGTTCACGAAAATTAGACCTCAGGCAAAAATATATAATTTTGCTTTCAAGAATAGCAATATTATTATTGAAGAGATAATTTGAAAGAGAAAAGATTATTTTTCATGAAAAAAATTTGAAACACAAAAAAATAATTTTATTTTTGCCCAAACTTATTTTCTTATCGCTTCGAGCCAAATTTTTAAAACTGATGCGATTCTAATAATTCGCGGTTCATTTTTTTAGGAAAAAGATTCTCTACAACATGACCGTTTCCAATTTTTGAAAATGAATTCTTTAATGGCTGAAATTATAAAAAACAATTTTTCAAAACAAAATGTTTATAAACAAATTGCTGTATTTGATAATAATTAATTCGATTTCAAAAATAGGAAACGCTCATTTTGTAGAGAATCTTTTTCCTAAAAAAATGAACCGTGATTTATTAGAATCGCATCATTTTTAAAAATTTAGCTCGAAGCGATAAGCAAAAGAAAATAAGTTTGGGCAAAAATAACATTATTTTCTTGTGCTTCAAATTTTTTTCATGAAAAATAATCTTGAAAGCAAAATTATCTATTTTTGCGTGAGGTCTAAGTTTCGGGAACGAATTTATTGTGCGTTTCCTTAGTGACCAGTACACGGAGAAAAATATTTGTTCAAAATTACTAAACTATTTAGAAAGGCATGATAAATTCTGAAGCTACGTTCTTTTTTCCAATAATTCAATTTATTTTACCATCTAGATGGGAATGTTTGTCAGTAATTTAGCGTTTTCTATAATAGAAATCTTGATAAATGTTGAATTATTAGGAAAAAGTACGTAGCTAATGAATTTATGAATTGGACTAAACTTCTTGTTAATTCTACTTAAGGTAGTTGTCGCGCCAAAAATCAGTCTCTGGAAAAAGAAGTTTTTCTATGATTTCAAGTCTGGTAATTATATCATCAGCCATGTCATATGTAAGGAAAGACACTCTTTTTAATAAAAAAAATTTTTAAATTATGAAAAATAATATTTTAATAATGTTTTTTGTAATAGGATATTTCCTTATTGTCGCTCCATACCAAATTTTCAAAAATCGTGCGATTCTGATAAATCATGAATCATTTTTTTAGGAAAAGGATTCTCCACAACTTTACCGTTTCCGATTTTTGAAAATGAATCAATTATTATCAAATTCAGCAATTTGTTTATAAAAATTTCGTTTTGGAAAATTGTTTTTTAATGATTTCAACCATTAAAGAATTTATTTTCAAAAATCGGAAACGGTAAAGTTGTAGAGAATCCTTTTCCTAAAAAAGTGATTCATGATTTATCAGAATCGCACCATTTTTGAAAATTTGGTATGAAGCGATAATAAGAAAATATCCTATTACAAAAAACAATATTAAAATATTATTTTTTAAATTAAAAATTTTTTTTATTAAAAAGAGTGTCTTTCCTTCATATGACATGGCTGATGATATAATTACCAGTCTTGAAATCATAGAAAAACTTCTTTTTCCAGAGACTGATTTTTGGCGCAACAACTACCTTAAAAGACAAATTTTAGAAATAAGTACAGAACTTCCCGTAAATTTTATGAATTATCTTTATGTGTGCAAAACAATTTTGAAAATTATTAGATTTGTAACAGATTCGATAAATTGGCAACCTTAATTGCAATTTTCGACAATTTAGTCGATAACTGGCCAATCATAAGGAAAATTCTAAAATCTTTTCCTTTATTTGTATTTTGGAAGAAAAGAAAACTTCTAAAAACCAGCACAATAATCCGAAAAACATATTTTCACCGTTGATTATAACTAATTCAAAAGAGAGCTCGAAGGGAACTTTAGAAAAAAAATTCTTCAGATAAGAGTTGATTATGTAACAATATTTTTAAATCATTAATAATTCAGGGCTGATTTCGTTCCTTGAAACATTTTTTTCATTGAAATGAAAATTTTCTCAGAAAGATTTTCAGCCACAGATCATTAAGAAAAAGAAAAATTGCAACTTGCATCCAAAATAGAAACAAAGACATAAAGTGTAAAATGAATATTGATAAATAAAGAATTACAATCTAAAATATTTTTTCCAAAGTTCGCTTCAAGTTTTCTTTTATAATTAATTACAATAACTACCAATAATAACATTTCCCTCGATAGTCTCAATAATCTAAAAAAATACTCGATCTTTAGGCTAAAATAGCAATTGAGGATCCTTAAGGAAAATAAAAAACTATCTTGGTAACAGGTTTTAAAATAATAATCGTATTTTGTTTTTATTGCCGTTTCAATAAAATCTTCAGTTTCGAAGGAGCATCGGAAATAGGAAACCAAAGAAGAGTGAAAGCGACCACCATGAGATGCAGAAACTTATTTTGGTTCTGACAAAGTGCTGCAGGGGAGCTTGAATTTTTTTATCACTAACCGACGAAGATCGCTACGAGGGATCAGGTATATGTTAGACAAGGCTGTAGCTATCTATCTCAGTCGCTCTGCTGAATCTTAGAAGATATATTATACACCAAGGGGGTGGTAACACTTGTTTGATTCAATTCCAAGAACGGACTGCTCGACGCCCGCTCAATTTTTCTTCTTTAGAAACCGTCTAAAAGATCCTCTCTTGCACCTACCACATACTTGGGTATATAATTATATGGAGCAAAGTTTGCCAAGTGTACCCACCTAAAAATTGTTTGTTTTTAATCTTTTTGAAACTCCACTAAATTGTATTCTTAGTGGACCTCTTTTAATCTCCTAAAGGAGACACCTTTAGTATGACTGGTTGTCAACGTACAGGGGCTCAAATTTTCGAGGTTTTAACACGCGCGATGTCATTCCATCAATCATAACTTCTGCTAAAGTTGATCAATTTAATTTTTATAGGAGTGTTTTTAAACGCTTTTTATGAACTTTCTGATATAAATAATGATTTTGTAGTAAACAAAATATTTCATGCTCACTTTTCTATTTTAAACATATTTTTGAATTTTTTTCAAAATGAGACCCCTTGAATTTTTTAAAAAATTTTTTAAATAAAAAGCTTCATTCTTTTGTTTTAAAATCATCTAAGGTAGAAAGTGTTTTTTTTTTAATCATAGCAAAAAGCATCCCAAATTAATTGAATTTGAAACTCACATTCAGATTTAAGGGGTTTCATCACCTTTAAGCCTCCAAAAATAGTGTCATTTTCATAATTTATTTTTAGGCAGATTACAAAACGTAAAGCAATTAAAATTCATGGAGTTTATTAACTAATATATTGACTTTATAAAAAAAAATGTTTGTTAAGAAATACAAAATGATGGCTGAGTATTGCCTTGTTTAAAAAACAAATTTTCGGAGGTCGTCTGCGGCAAAAAGTTGTAAAACTTGATATTTGCACCTGTAACAAAAAAACAAATTTTTCCTTAATGTTTACCTATAAGTTTGCCCAGTGAAGTACACAAGATTATAAAAAGTATTCATTTTTGCAAAATTGGTGAGCATTTAAATGCAACACTCGATTTTCGACCAAAAAGCGAACTTAATTTGTTAAACAAATAAACAATTGTCAACCAATCTTAAAAATCTTAGGTACACCACTAGATAATTAAATATTCTTTTATTTAAAACAAGATTCGTGTCAATCGGTTGAAAATTGTTGAAAATGCAAAGGTGATGAAACCCCTTAAGGGGGTCGTCTACCTTCGCGCCTGAATTTCGGGCGTATTTTTGACGATGGATTGCGAAAAAACTACACATAATATTGACACAAAGTTTTTATTAGTACATTATCAAAATTTAAAAAAAAAAATATTTTTTGTTTTTTTTCGTTATCTTGGCCTTGACGCGTCGTTGAATCGATCTCTGCCGGCGCGACATAGTAGACTTTGTGGCACGATTTCTCAGCTTCAGAACCTTGAAACATGAAAACAATCATATTTTTTTACTTTTTACTAATCCGACTACGATAAAACACAAGCTCTTTGAAAGATTTAAAAATTTAACAAAATGGCAGCGATTTGAAAAAAGGTCTATTTTCTACCCTGTTTTTCTAGCTTATAAAAGCTGTAAAAGATTGAAAAAAAATTTTTGTTTAACAAGGCATGTTCCTTATAGTGTCTAGATTCGAAATAAGCAAAAAAAAAGAAATTCGATTTTTTGAAACCGCGAAGGTAGACGACCCCCTTAAGAGGGCATTCTGGTGAAATTAACATTTCATTTAAACATTTTTATTCCGTAGTACAAAAAATATTTTGATTCCAAAAGTTTTATATGTTAAAGTAAACATTTTAAATTGTTAGAAAATTTTTTTTCTTTTTTATTTGCCTTTTTTATAGTCAGAATAGCGGCATGAAAAATAACCTCACTTTCCGTTGCGTTGATGAAAAATTAAATACAGATGAGCTGAAATAAAAAAGTAAAAAAAATGTATGCAACTTTAATTGTTTATAACTTTGTTAAGTAATAATTAATCGGTCTGATTTTAATAGGGGCTTTCAAAGTTTTCTTCACTAAAAATATTGAAAAAAAAGTGTCTTACGCTTAATCGGCGATCCCAGCTGCAAATATATTAAAACATTTCTAGATGATATTACTACACGAAAAAAATAATTTTGAAAAATCGATTTTTCCAAAAAATTTCACCAAAATGTCCCCTTAAATAATTTTTAAAATAATAAATGAAGAAAAATTTTAAACAATAACAAATTTTAAAGGGAAGGAATGAAGCTTTTTATTTAAAAAAAATTTTTTAAATTTAAGGAGTCGCATTTTGAAAAAAACTCAAAAATATGTTTAAAATGGTAAAATAAGCATGGAATATTTTTTTTACTACAAAATCATTATTTTCATCAGAAAGTTCATACAAAAATTTTAGACAAGACTCATATGAAAATTAAATTCATCAACTTTAGCAGAAGTTATGATCGATTTAATAACGGCGCGCGTGTTAACACGTCGAAAACTTGAGCCCCTGTATGTTGACAACCAGTCGTACTAAAGCTTTGGGGGATTAAAAGAGGTCCACTAAGACTACAATTCAGTGAAGCTTCAAAACGATTCAAGACACAAAATTTTTAGGCGGGTACACTTGGCAAATTTTGCCTCATATATATATATATATATATGGCGTGTTCCATGGCAAATCGGACGGATTCAGGACTCCATGTTTCCGATTTCCTTGAAATTTTAAGGATTGATAAACTAACATAAATAATGAAGAAACCCAAAATTTGAGATTATTTCATGCATGATTTAAAAAGTTATGGGACAAACGAAAAAAAAAAATATTTTTGTTCTTTTTCAATTATTTAAAAACTGAAACTAGGAAAAATTCTGAAAAAAATTACACAAACGTATCATTAGATGGCTGATGTAGCAGTATTTTTTGGGAAAAATTTTACTCCAAATTTAATGATAAAAAAAATGTTTTTTTCAAACAAATTGATTTTTTGAAAAAATGCCATCTTTGAAAAATCTGAAAAAATTCATAGTGATAGCCGCAAGTATTACGCAAATTTTAGGTATATAATTAAGCTGCGCACTCAAAAATTGTGTGAAATATGAATTTTTCTGTCAAGTGATGCGCGTGGAATCACGATCTTCGATCGACGGTGTCGGGCGCAAGTTCCACTAATGTTCTATTACTATCTGCTTTTTCGAGAACGTTACTATCAAAAAGTGATGGGAAGTGATTATTAATTATTTAATTATCGCTTTATGCTCATAACATATGAATAATGTAATGAGTTTTATAATTATACATAAATTATCAAAAAAATAATTTTTTTTATTATCATGAAAATAAATTAGTTGGTAAAAAATCCACGAGAGTTTATTTTCAAAGAGCAGTTGACATGATTCGACAAAAAAGGAAACATTGTTGTAATCCATACAAAAACAAAACCGTAAATGAATATTACGTGATTTTTCACTATCGATACAAATAGAAATATAGTGAAATCATCACGTGCTGATCTATAAGTAATTTATCAAGCCTCAGCTTAAAAATCATTTTCCTCTTAAAAGATTATACTCGCAGATTCAAATGAAAGCAGTTTAAGGGCATTCCCAGAGCATTTTCTCAATAAATTCAAAGATGTCAAAAAAATGCTCTCCTTTGCAGCACATACAGGATAAGACATATAAAAGATGAAGTTTTAGAAGAAGGATAGAAAATTTTAAGATTGTTCCTCCTAGCATTTATGTTTTCTTTCTTAATTGTTAAAATTACCAGAAATCGGTGAATGACTCGCAAAATCTTCCTTCTCACGGCCTCCAGGTCTCTCGAAGACAATAATATTGACGAAAAATCAGAGTCCTTGCGATTTATCACATTCTCATCAACGTACAATTCAAAAAATCACTCTTCTCTGACGTAAAAAATTTGTTCGTGGATTTTTTACGAACAAATTTATATTCATGATAATAAAAAAAATTATTTTTTTGATGATTTATGTATAATCATAAAACTCATTACATTATTCATATGTTATGAGTATAAAGCGATAATTAAACAATTCATAATCACTTCCCATCACTTTTTGATAGTAACGTTCTCGAAAAAGCAGATAGTAATACACCGAAAAAATTTTTTTTCCGAGACTCAACTGTCACCCATAGTTAAGTCTAACCTAGTTGAAATAACACGGATTCCTGTTTAAGAGAATCACGTACATATAGTTGAAAAAACCAATATAAACCTTGTTACAGAGAAATAAAGAATTCTAGTTCAATTAACAATTAAATTCAATTAATATTGCTATGTTGTTATTACAAAACTCCGCTGTAAAAAGAACATCTTCTGTATTTATAACTTTTTCACTGTGTAAACAAAAATTTATTTTTGTCAATAATTCTTTAAAATGCACTTTTATCAATACAAATTTTGCTCTAGTAGATCATAAACGTAAAGATGTTTATTGGTTACGTTTAATACATGCGCCTGAAAGGATCTGTCCGTCAAATCAACTTGATTTCTTTGTTTTTCTTACTAAACTTGAACTTTTTCATTTCAACTAGGATTGCAAAGTTGGCGCCTGTCCTAACTAGGCAAAATAGTATACGGGTACAAGGAATTTTTTTCGGTGTAGAACATTAGTGGAACTTGCGCCCGACACCGTCAATCGAAGATCGTGATTCCACGCGCATCACTTTACAAAAAAATTCATATTTCGCACAATTTTTGAGTGCGCACCTTAATTATATACCTAAAATTTGCGTAATACTTGCGGCTATCACTATGAATTTTTTCAGAATTTTTCCTAGTTTCAGTTTTTAAATAATTGAAAATGAACAAAAATACTTTTTTTGTTCGTTTATCCCACAACTTTTTAAATAATGCATGAAATAATCTCAAATTTTTCTGTTTCTTCATTATTTATGTTAGTTTATCAATCCTTAAAATTTCAAGATGGAGTCCTGAACCCTTCCGATTTGCCATGGAACACGCCATATATATAAATATATATGTACTCCAACTACTACCTATACATTGTTTTCCATAGAAATGAATTTTATAAATGAAAGAAAAAAAGATAAATATGCATATATGTATATACAGACTCGTTTAATTGGATCCATGAGTGAAGCACAAGGATAGAAGTGAGTTTCATTAATGAGAGACACGTATGCTCACAGGTGAGGGCAATAGGCCAATGAGACGACCTGGGGCAATAAAATTCCTTGACTACCTGCTGTTGCATGTCTCTAAACATAATCGGTGGAAGAGGAGCAAAGAAGGAGCAGAAGATCTCTACCTGCAGAATGGATTGGCGAGTAGAGTGTCTATAAGAAAGTGAGGCAAAAGGTGTCGCGGACACCTCACGCGGGGTTTCGATGGGCACGCGTTCGTTTCTCCCTTTTCCTTTCTCTCTCGATTGTGTCCCAAAAAAGGTGAAAGAAAGAGAAAGATAAAAAGAAAGGAAGAAGCAGAGCAGTAGACCCGGGCTTTAAATCCTGCTATTATTGAAATACGCGTGCCACGTGCCAAACCGAACCACCCGTAATCCTGACCACTCAACGAGAAGTCAGGCCCCTTTTTGCAAATCATAGAATTAAGGGTTTCATCATTGTCTTAAGAATGATCATTCCCTCCTAACGTAACTTCTTTGGCTTCTTCGATTTTCACAAAATAGAGGCTGATCAAAAATAATGCACTGTCAAATAATTTTAAAATGTAAAAATGTACTTTTACGTGAATTTAGGGTAATTAAATAATGCAAAAATTCTAAGTCTGATTTCTTAATTTGTGAGTACTTTATTGACTACTCTCTAAATATGAATCAGTGAAAATCTACTGATTATCAGTGAAATTTGACTGATTCAAATAGCTAAAAAGAGATTAGTGTAAATCAGTCAAATTCCACTGATTGCTTTAGTGAAAATTAACTGATTTAAGAGTGAAAATCTTTTTTCCACTGATTCAATCAGTGATAATCAACTGATTTAACAGTGAAATATATTTTTCCACTGGTGAATCAGTGAAAAGGCAAATCACTGATTCAATTTGTGAAAATTTGACTGATTCAAATTTAGAGAGTATATCATACTTTGGTTAATTGGTATCCAAAATTATCAATTAGTGCCTGTGTACGAGCGTATGGAAATTGAAAAGACCTTCTCTCTAAATTTGAATCAGTCAAAATCTACTGATTATCAGTGAAATTTGACTGATTAAAATGGCTAAAAAGAGGTAACTGTAAATCAGTCAAATTTCACTGATTATTTCAGTGAAAATTGACTGATTTGACAGTGAAAAATATTTTTTTCACTGATGAATGAGTAAAAAGGCAAATCACTGATTCAATCAATGAAAATTTGACTGATTCAGATTTAGAGAGTTGAATTTTAATAGTCAGCAATACATAAGATACATAAGATAGAGACAGACCATGTTCGCACACTGAGAAAACAGTTTTGTCAAATCAACAAAAATATTTGGTTAGTATTTAGCTAACAAAAATCTTTTGTTGTGCCAACAAAACATTTTGCTATATCAAACAAATTTTGTTGGTTAAACAAAATGTTTTGTTGGGACAACAAAATATTTTGTCAGGATAACAAAAAAAGTTTTGTTGGCTAAATTTTTTTCTCAGTGCACTGAGAAAAGAGTTTTGTCAAATCAACAAAAACATTTTGTTGGTATTTATGCAACAAAATTCTTTTGTTGTGCCAACAAAACATTTTGCTATATCAATCAAATTTTGGTTACTTAAACAAAATGTTTTGTTAGGACAACAAAATGTTTTGTCAAGACAGCAAAAAAAGTTTTGTTGCATACATTTTTTTCTCAGTGCGTTTGGAAGGGATAGAAATAATTATCGAAATAATTTAAATCTATGGAACACTTATCTCATTAATCAATTTTTTTTTCAATACAATATTAGTCTATCTTTTTAGATCCGCTTTGTCTGTCCAAGGCTGTCTATCATCCATTTAGGTTAATTTATTTTAACCTTTTTTCAAAGTACATTTATTCTTTTAAATTAAATTTTTTCTGTCTAATTATATCTGTGACAAACTTTTGCTAAACTATGTTTATTAACATTTTTCAAAGATAGTAAAAGAAAAGTAATAAAGTTTGACATAACTTTTGAAACATTTTCATTTATTACTATAAACGATATTAAAGTTTGATTTAATTTTTCGGATTTTTAGTATTTTTAATGCGAAAATTTGAAGTCCGCTAGGAATAATTACTATTGCACCTAGATTTTCCCTAGATTCCTAATATTATTCAGAATTATGATTATGAAAAAAAACATAATTATATTGCTCTAAACATTTTTTTCAGTATATGCTTGTGAATCTATTAAAAAATCTTCTTTTATTTAAACTTCACTCTATACTTTTAATTAACATTTACATGTTCAAATCAATGTAGTACTTCATTAAATCAATCCATTTAAACATTTTTAATTCCAATATACATTTTTTAATCCTTGTGCTTCTGTTAAAGTAGTTCATCCACAACAATTATATCTCAGGCAAAAATAGATAATTTTGCTTCAAAAATAGCAATATTATTATTGAAGGGCTATTTTAAAAGAGAAAAGATTATTTTCCATGAAAAAAATTTGAAATACATAAAAATAATTTAATTAAGACATTTCATTTTGCCCAAATTTTTTTTCTTTTTGCTTCTTACCAAATTTAAAAAAATTATGTGATTCTAATAAATTACGAATCACTTTCTCAAGAAAAAGATTCCCTACAACTTAACTGTTTCCAATTTTTGAAAATGAATAAATTATTATCTAATTCAGCAATTTGTTTATAAAAATTTCGTTTTGAGAAATGGTTTTTAATGGTTTTAGCCATTAAAGATATTATTTTTAAGAAGCAGAAACAGTGAAGTTGTGTGAAATCTTTTCTCTGAAAAAATGATTCATGATTTATTAGAATCGCATAATTTTTTAAAATTTGGTAAAAAGTGATAAGAACAAAATTTGGGTCAAAAATAAAATTTATTAATTAAATTATTTTTCTGTGTTTCAATTTTTTTTCATGTAAAATAATCTTTTCTTTTTCAAAATAGCCCTTCAATAATAATATTGCTATTCTTGAAAGCAAAATTATCTATTTTTGCCTGAGGTCTAATTTTCGTGGATGAACGACCATAAAATCCAGTAGCCTTTCGGCTTTAATCCGTTTATATATTTTTTCAATGTAAAAGGGTCCTATTCTTTTCAATACCCTTTTTTTATATAAGTGCCTTGCCATTAAAGTTTATTCTAATCTCTCGGTCAATATACATTTTTTTTAGGCCATGTATGAATTATCCGTTTTCTATATTACCGACCCTTTTTTCATCTTTCGCATTTCGACATTAATAATTAAGATATCGAATTGAAAATATAAGTAACTAGGTAAAAAGCACAAAGAAACGTTTATCTGCTCCTAAATATTTATAATTATAAACAAATATATTTTTGGAGACATTTTTTATTACAATTATAAAAATTCAGGACTAGATAAACGATCTTTACTGTTTTTAACTTGATTGCTTAAAGTTGTAATTCGATATCTCAATTAATGTCAAAATGCAAAGGACAAAAATAAGTGTCGATAAGGTAGGGATCGGATAAGTCATACATGGCTTTAAAAGCGATTTTTCAGTGATAGAACTTTTTCAGACATTATCCTACATAGATAGAATCGATAGATATAATTAACACTGAATATAAGATATCGAATTTTTTGCTCAAAAACCACGTTTCGTGGACCAGGCCAGGCCCAGGATCGGCAATCCGTAACTCAGGTTTGGTTTCACATCATTCCATGACAAGTCCAGTTCAAGGGATCTCTGCACAAACTTAAGAAAATCTATTCGTAAATCTTATATATCATATATATCTTCTCTCTAAATTTGAATCAGTCAAAATCTACTGATTATCAGTGAAATTTGACTGATTCAAATAGCTAAAAAGAGGTTACTGTAAATCAGTCTAATTTCACTGATTATTTAAGTGAAAATTGACTGATTTGACAGTGAAAAATATTTTTTCACTGATGAATCAGTGAAAATTAACTGATTTAACAGTGAAAAAATATTTTTTCACTGATGAATCAGTGAAAATTTGACTGATTCAGATTTAGAGAGTTATATATCATATATATCATATATATATCTTATATATCAGCGATAAAAATAATTTGAACCAAGTTAAATCAACTAATATTTTTATCCTTAAATAACGATACACATGAAAATAAGATGATCAGTTGGTATACAAGTAATGGGAAACGAAAGGGGTCACGTGCCATTATAAGAGGACCTGGACGTGTTGCGATTGCTGGTAAAGATATTCTGGCATCGGTTACTTACTGGGCGTTAAGTGCCAGTACTTACCTGTGTATGTAAATGACTGGCGATTACCGATAAACGCTGGTACCATGGCGTCATAATATTAGAGTCATTATCCGCGTATCGCACTTTAAGCTCAAAGCACGTCCTGCCTACGTACATAGCTTGTTTGTAACAAGCCTATGTACTTGCGTCTCGTTACATGTTACAGTATTATCCATGCTTTCACGCAACAACGACGTCCAGCTGTGACTAATAGAGTCCTCTATCTCCTCTTGAAGTCAGTGATGACTAACTCAATTTAACACCATTCCGAATACTCGCTTGTTGAAATATATTAAAGTTTATGTGTGTATTGAACGATTTGTTATATCCTTCCTACTTAAAAATTACCTAACATGGCTCTGACATGGCAAGAAACGCCACACCAGGACTAAGCCCCGTCGGGTAGATTCTGAATCTGAAGGAAGCCTTGTGAAAATAAGTCGGCCAAGTCGGGCCCAGGCTAGCCTCAGATTATCATTCCTGGGGCTGGTCTGCGCCACGGAGAATTTTCTTCGTAATTTATGATTTTCTATTAAGATTTTGAATTAATTGTTATATTGGCATAGACTATTTTCACTGTTTTGTATGCCTGGCTCTGGCCTGTAGTAAAACGCCAAGCCAGTTCTGGATTCGGTAAGGCAGCCTTGGTGAAAGTATCGGATAGAAATTCATTTCGAACGAATCAGAGCTATTCCAACATTCCGGAATCTGTTTTGCAAATCTTTCCGAGTCATTACGAACCAATCCGAAAAATGTTTTGTATCTCGTCTGATGAAAAAGGGTCAAAAATCAATTCTACTTAATCCGATTCAATCCGAGCTTGAATTAACCCAAACCAGATTTTCAATCAGAATCAATCCGAATATTTCCGATCTCGGATTAGTTCGTATTAAAAATTCGATTTGGACCAATCCAAGATCCGATTGAATCGGAGTAAGCCGAACTAATTTTTGACCCTTTTTCACCAAACGAGATATAAAACGCTTTTCGGATTGATTCAGAATGACTCGGAATAATTCGGAAACAGATTCCGAAATGGCTCGGAATAACTTTGATTTGCTCGAGATGAATTTCAATCCGATAGTTTCGCCAGGAAGAGTACAAATTTTGGAGAAAGCATTGTGTTAATTAATCTATTCACGTGGAGGGGTCCAAGCCATGAGCTGCCAGCTCTGGGCCTAGTTTGCATCACGGAAAAGTTTTTGCCTGGATTATTATTTTTTATCACGATTTTAAGTATGCAGGAAGACTAAGTATTATATAGAGATTGAGTGTTTGTAGATTTATCTTAAAAGTAAAAGTTGTTTAAAACAGTGTAGCATATCAGTCAGAAAAAGAATAATTAATCATTTTTATTAAGAAATGAGCTGAATTTGTCAGGACTAAAAGGCTAGGACATTATGACCAATGATAAGTGGAGTTTTTCTTGAGGAAAAAATAGCTTCCTTTGTCCACATATTTCTGTCAACTCTCAAATCTGTGGACTTTAGACAAGGGACATGATTAGGTTTTTGAAGAGGGTAGAAGAAGAGAGAGGAAATTTGAAACGAGTGAAAAAGAGACACAAGGGGTTCTGCGATTAACGGGGCTTTCTATACCTTTTCTCGGGCTCCCACGATTTAGAATTGGGAGCTTCCTCGTAAATGCAGTGAATAACGGGTCTTTTCATAGAATAATAGAATAACCAGGAAAAAAACAGACCAATCGACCAACAGTGCTGATGAATCTGAAATCGTATTTCTTTCTCACAACCAAAATTATCTACAATGAAGATTAAGTGCAGATATAATTTTATGGTTCCATGTTAAAACTCAGGGATTATTGATAAGGGAAAAACTCAGTTATTATCAGTAAATATTTTCCCAAGTCTTAATGTTGGGTTTTATATTTTTAGACAACTTTATTTTAATAAATAACAACATTTTCAAATTAAATTGCGTTGGCTATAAATATTTAAAACGATGCTTTGGAAGAATTAAGGTAGTACGATCACAAAAATTAGACCTGAGGCAAAAATAGATAATTTTACTTTCAAGAATAGCAATATTATTATTGAAACGCTAATTTGAAAGAGAAAAGATTATTTTTTATGAAAAAAATTTGAAACACAAAAAAATAATGTGATTAGTAAATTTTATTTTTGCCCAAACTTATTTTCTTATCGCTTCGAGCCAAATTTTCAAAAATGATGCGATTCTAATAAATCACTGTTCATTTTTTTAAAAAAAAGATTCTCTACGACTTGACCGTTTCCTATTTTTGAAATTGAATTAAATATTATCAAATATAGCAATTTGTTTATAAAAATTTTGTTTTGAAAAATTGTTTTTTTTATAATTTCAGCCATTAAAGAATTCATTTTCAAAAATCGGAAACGGTCAAGTTATAGAGAATCTTTTTCCTAAAAAAATGAATCGTGATTTATAAGAATCGCATCATTTTTAAAAATTTGGCTCGAAGCTATAAGATAATAAGTTTGGGCAAAAATAAACAATGTTTATTGGTTTGTACAGTTTCAATTTTTTCTGCAAATTTAGGTATTTAGACCAATTTTTTATTTTTTTAGTGTAACCTTCGCAATTCTTTTATATCATTTCTTACCACAATGTTCATCAGTCACACGAAAAAATTTTTTAAGTTTCTTCCTTTGTATTTTTTATAGAAATAAATTCTCACTGATGAGTACTCCAATTTGAGTCGAAACGTTTGAAAACATGAAACCTTGAGTTACATTTTTTCTGGACCCTAAAGCCAACTAAGAACATCAACAATATCGAATATTATTAAAACTAAAGGGTCGATACAAGTTCTAATCATTATTTATTAATAATATTATTTTTTTGTGTTTATAATTTTTTTCATAAAAAATAATCTTTTCTCTTTCAAATTAGCCCTTCAATAATAATATTGCTATTCTTGAAAGCAAAATTATCTATTTTTGCCTGAGGTCTAATTTTCATGATCATGCTACCTTAATTTGAAAAATATTCGATGTATTATTGATACTGATAGTCGATATAAGTATTGATTTTTCATGATGGTCAACATTGATAAAATAACTTAAAAATGAAATGTAAACTTTCAAAAGATTTTAAGATATGAAAAATCACATAATTGAAACTGATTTTACAGATTTCAGAATTTAGAAAATTTTGACTACAATATATTAATAAAATTGAAGTAACAAATATTTGAAAAGATTTGAGCATATTTGAAAAGAGTTGTAAAATGTCAAAAATATTTTTAAATTTCCACAAGGGAGAATATATATCATTTTTCGAAAGTCATTAGCATCTACCTTAATGCCACCAATTTACTTGCAAGTATTTTCTTTTCAATATATAGTTTGAATTATGATTGATGCTTATTTCCAGAGCCAGAGGAAAATTTTCAATAACTCAAGTGTCATCTGATTCTGACTCCAAGAGCTTTTCTGACATGTCATTTTCTCAATGACTGTGATCCTCAAGACCGGAAATGGTGGCCAATTCTTTGTCGTATTTCCTTCATGATGGAGTTTCGGCTGATGGAGAAGGCCAGAACGCGTTTCTGAAGTCCGTCATTATAGACGGTGACTCAGAAGGAGCGAAACCAGTTTTTTCGCCATATTTGACTTCTTTTCCTTCTTTTATACCACGCTGTACACGACCCTATACAAAGTTACCAATGAATCGCAGTTAACCAAAAAATAAATTCCTGATCAGAAAATAAGTGCATTATAAATGCATCGTTCATTATTTCAACTATCAATTCCATTAGTAAAATTTGTTTTTTTTTCCTTTCATTCTCATTTTAATATAATTTATTTAAATGAATTAATATTCATAAAATAGGACTTGTATCGAGCCTCAAATAATAAATTTCATACAATCGGAGTCCTCATCAGTGCCCTGGAAAAAGTATAGGATTGAAATTCATTCCGAGTCAATTAGAACTATTCCGATTCATTCAGATATCTGTATCCGAGCCAATACGAATCATTCCAAACCAATCCGAAAAACCTTCTGTATCTCGTTTGATGAAGAACGGTCAAAAATCAATCCGACTTGATCCGATTAATTCCGAGACATCAATCCAAATGAATCCGAACCAATACGAAATCAAGTGTTCAACCCAGTTCAATCCGAGCTCGGATTGATCCAAACCGAATTTGCAATCAGAATCAATCCGAATCATTCCGACCTTGGATTGATTCGAATTGATTTGGATTGAAAACTTGGTTTCGGATTGGTTAGGATTCATTCGGATTGATGTATCGGAATTAATCGGATTAAGTCGGATTTATTTTTGACCGTCTTTCATCAAATGAGATACAAAACGTTTTTCGGATTGGTTTGGAATGATTCGCATTGGCTCGGATACAAATATCGGAATGAATCGGAATAAGTCGGATTAACTCATAATCAATTTCAATCTGATACTTTCGCCAGGGTGATCTTTATTTGGATTGAAAACTTGGTTTCGGATTGGTTAGGATTCATTCGGATTGATGTATCGGAATTAAACGGATTAAGTCGGATTTATTTATGACCGTTTTTCATCAAATGGGATACAAAACGTTTTTCGGATTAGTTCGGAATGATTCGCATTGTACAGAAAACATCGATAAAATACCTAAAACCTCCTCAGGGACAAAAATAAAATTCTAGCAAATAACTTTGAGATACCTAAACTATAAAACTGGTCTATGTTTGTGTCTAAATGTTATTGAAGATATAGATGCAAGTACATATATAGTATAGAATTACAAAGGATTATTTATGAAAAAATAGCTATGAATTGCTAATACAAATAGTTATGCGCTAGAATTTTATTGTTATTGTTAAATTTTATTTATTGTTTTGATATTTTAGAAATAAAGATCACTGGTGAGGACTCCCGAGTACGAAGTCAGATACGGCCCAACACTGACCCAGCACTTGACAGACAATTCTGGCCCAAACTCTAGCCGCCAACACTTGTTTTCGGCACAACGTTGGGCCGATGCTGTGCCGAACTCTGCTTTTCTCACTACTAGAATGGTTTGCCGTGGTAAAAGTGACACATGGAACTGGATGCCATAGTAAAAGTGACAATCGTCTTGGTATAGGGCCGATACTGGGCCAAGTTTCGGCTGAAGGTCGGTAAATTCAAACAGTCGACAAAGGCTGCCGACGTCGGCCCAACATTCGACCGATGCAAAAGGTGACACTGGTCCAATAACAATAACCGACTCTTGGCTGCCGAGATTGGTCCAATATTTTGCCGTGTTTTCAGCTTCGGCAATTCGCACTTGGGCTCCGATCAGAGTCGAATCGTTTGAAACTATGTAACTTTCTGTGTTATTATTTTGGGACTCTAAAGTCAATTATTAACAACAACATGGTATAAATTAATTAACCTATAAATAGTTGTATTAAAAAAAAATGAGTTTATCTGAAACCTGAATTTCTGCTTCATCAATCAGTAGAAATTACCTACTTTTCGATTTACTTCAACTGATCATCAGTTTGCTGAAACATTTTTTGGAAATTAACACTGAAAATGAGTTTGAACTTTTGATTCAACTAATTCATCAGTAAAATTTGAGAGTGTAAAAATAAAAACAGGAGGTAAGAGACAATAAAATAAAATTGTTTTTATACGAGAAAGTCATAAAGTGCATTTTATTACACCCTGCGGGGCAAACAATTTAGGGAAACTAGGCAACTAATAGGGAAAAAAAGTTTATTTTGCGAATGTGAAGTTTTATGTCGAGGCAAAGCGAGGACAACAATTACACGAGTAAAAAAAAAATAATTTTTCCCGTGTTGCACACGTTATTTTTTTCGTTTTTTTTGGGGGGGGGGGAGTGGATTTTTCTACTAGCGGGCCATAAAGTGCATTTTACTGCCCCCTACGGAACCAAAAAAATCAATTTTTGGACCCCCCAATAGAATAAAAGTCGTGTGCACATATTTTTCTCTATTTAAAAAAAATCATAGAAATATGAAATAGACATATTTGAAATAACAAAGGATAAAACATAATTCACAAAATGTGAGGTATTCGGAACTCTCCAAAGGGGTATTACATCTAGGATCGTATCAACGTCTTTATTAATGAGCAAGGCCTACTAAAGCCGACAGCTAAACTCGGGGAAAAGTAGTTATACGGGTTTGGAAATTTGAATCGGTGCCGATTGGCGCGAATTCGCGCTGTGTGCTTTGGTCCGCTCTTCGTAAACCTGGGCTCGACTCGCATGATTAGAAGTTTCCAGGAACTCCTCTTTTCTTTCTCTTTCTCTCCTTAGTGCTAAGCTCCAGAATCTCTACATAGATCTCTCTTTCTCCTTCTTCTCTTCTTAAGTATCACTCTAATATTTCCTTCCATCTCTGGCACGTGAGAAGAAAAACTCCACCATAATGTGCGAAACTAGCAAATCCTGAAAATCCTAGTTTAAATCCTGAGTAAACGGAAGAGGGATGTATTCTAGAGGTGAAAATGCAATGCTTTGCAATTTTTAGTCCGTAAATCGGAGGCGAATCACGCTAAGCTCTTCAACGTAGTGTAAAATGAGGCGCATGAATATCCTCCAAATTCTATAGATCCTAAAATTTGTTTAACCTAAATTTCTGAATAGCCATTTGTCTGAATTTTAATATCATTTATGTAAATGATATATAAATATAATGTATGGTAATATAATATTACCAAGACTCTCTTAAGAAAAAAACCACTCTCCACTTTACTTACCGTGCAGAAATTTTGGTGGGGCGCCGATCAGGCCCCGATCAGGAAAAATGTGGCCCCGATAGGGTCATCTGCCTAGCGCCAGACCAGTAATGAAACGCCCTACCCGATAGGGCCCAGATCTGGGCCTGAAAATTGGGGGCCCGATCTAGCCCAGATATGGCCCCTTCTAATTTTGTATTTCTACAAATAGTAAAATTTGAAAGGTTTTCGTTTAATAACAATAAATAGTTGGTTCAAAAAAATGTATTTCTTAAATTCAGATTAGTGATGCGAAAATAACTTCTGAATCTAAAAATAAATTACATTACCCAAGTGCGAAGTTAGATACGGCCCAACACTGGCCCAGCATCGCCAAAAATTTGCCGAAGATCGGCTGCCAATATCGTGCCGTTGGTGGAATGATAACTCCGGTATTCACTTGGCGGCCAATTCTGGCCCAAACTCTGGCCGCCAGTACTTGTTTTCGGCACAGCAATGGGCCAATGCTGTGCCTAACTCTGGTTTTCTCACTTCCGGAATGGTTTGCCGTGGTAAAAGTGACACGTGGCCCAGTAATGTGCAGTCCATGAGCCTGACTCTGGCTCTTCTACTATCAGAATTGGATGCCATAGTAAAAATGACAATCGGCAAGGTATAGGGCCGTTACTGGGCCAAGTTTCGGCTGAAGGTCGGTAAATTCAAACAGTCGAAAAAGGCCGCCGTCGTCGGCTCAGCACTTGACCGATGCAAACAGTGACACTGGCCCAATAACAATAGCCGACTCTTGGCTGCCGATATTGGGCCAATATTGTGCCGTATTATCACCTTCGGCAATTCGCACTTGGGTATTAATCATTTTCTTTCTAAAAAATCACACTTTGGAAAATTGAATAAACGATATAAAAAATAATGAAACACAATAACGTTCTACACTTAAAATTATAATTTTTTTTCTTGTCAAATTACCGTTGATAAAAAATATGCCAAGTAATAATCTAGTTCATTACAATGTCAGGATTTATGTAATGAATCTAGTGAATTAACTTAGCTTGATCTATAATGCGGATATAAGGAATCTCACCAACGATTCTGTGCTTCCAAACTCGCCATGTATTTTTTGTTTTTGGCATTTTAATTTCAATACAGTCACTACAATATCACGACAGCAATACAGAATTTGAAAATAATCTTGTCTATCATAATCCGATGTGGTTCCGACCCGGGTCACACCATGTGCCCCCCTGCGGCCACATGTGGAAAATCCGATTGGGCCCAAATCGGAACTTTGGAACAAGTTGGGAAATTTCTGCACGGGTTTACAAAGCTTTTTCCAAGTCTGTTGCAAAATGCAACTCAGTTTTAAAGAAAAATCCGTGGTGACAGGATTGTATTTACCAAAATTATGTGGTCACCTTGTTCGCGACGAAATAAAAGAAAGAAAAAAGGGAAAATTTGTGATTGTGTCACCTCGATTTTTTTCACCAACGATTGTCCGTCCACTTAATCAAACAACAGGTCAGTTCTTGTTTTGGTGATATTTATTGTGATGAGCTCACGGGTTTTTTAGATTTTTATTCACTGTTCCTATTTCGTTAAATTCAGTTATTTTTAGAACATTTTTACAGTTTCACGTGTGTAATTGTTTATATCATTTTCCACAATAGTTTATACGTCACACGTGCAATTTTTTCAAGTTCCTTCTCTTTTAGATTTTTTTATAGAAAAATTTTTTTGTACAGTGTTTATTTTATGTAAATTTAGTTTAGACCAATTTTAACGTAGACCACATGTAAAATTCATTTATATCGTTTTTTACTTAAACGAAAAACAGGTCATTAGACTTTTTATTCGCAGTTTTTATTTCATTGAATTTAGTCTTTTTAGAACAATTTTACACTTTCACATGTGCAATTGATTTATATCGTTTTCTACAATGGTCATCCGTCACATGGGCAATTTTGGATTTTTATATAAAAAATATTTTTGCACAGTTTTTATTTTTTTGTAAATTTAGTTCAGACCACTTTTATAGTATATCACATGTACAATTCATTTATATCGTTTATCACAATGTTTATCCGTCACACGTTCTATTTTTTAAGTTTCTCCTCTTAGTAATTTTATTGAAAAAATGTTTGCACAGTTTTTATTTTCTTGTTAATTTAGTTATTTAGACCAATTTTATAGTTTCACATGTATTTATACCGTTTTTATCACAATGTTTATCCGTCACACGCGCAATTTCTTAGGTTTCTCTTTTTAGTATTTCTACAAAAAAATTTTTGTACAGTTTTCATTTTTTTTGCAAATTTAGTTATTTAAACCAATTTCATATTTTCCCACTTGCAATTCTTTTATATCTTTTTTACCACAATGTTCATTGGTCACAAGTGCAAACTTTTAAGTTTTTTCCCTTTGTATTTTTATAGAAAAATTTTTTTGTACAGTTTTCACTTTTTTTTGCAAATTCAGTTATTAAGACCAATTTTATAGTTTCACATGTATAATTCATTTATATCGTTTTTCACCAGAATGTTTATTCGTCACACGGGCAATTCTTTAATGTTCTCCTCCGCACAGTATTTTTACCGAAATATTTGGTTTGTTACAGTTTCATTTTTTTGCAAATTGTTAGTTATTTAGACCAATTTTATAGTTCCACACTCGCAATTCTGTTACATTTTTTTACAACAATGTTTATCGGTCACACGTGCAAATTTTTTAAGTTTCTTCCTTTGTATTTTTTATAGAAATAAATTCTCACTGATGAGGACTCCAATATGAGTCGAAACGTTTGAAAATATGAAACATTGAGTTACATTTTTTCTGGACCCTAAAGCCAACTAAGAACATCAACAATAGTTGAATTTTCCGAATTATCATTTAACCTGATTTTTATTTTTTCGAAACATCACTTGTCATTAGCTTTATCTTCACAAATCACCATTTTACCAAAATTCCAATTTATCGAATTGTCATTTTACATAAAAACCATTTCATCAAATTCACATACGGCCGAAAGATAATGGCGCCTAATTCAAATCCAGCCAATTAGAATTTATGATAATTTAAGAGGGGCTTCCTATATAAATGCCATTTTTGCGAATTTTAGAAAAAAGTTATTTATTATAAATGTTTGAAACTTTTTGCATATATAAAATCATTTTTTGAAGATAAGATTATGGTTACATTCTTTTGTAAGATAATATTTCGTATACAATGAATTACCAAAAATAGAAAATCTTAAGAATGAAGCCAATGGGGGCATTTTGAAAAAAAAAAATTTGTTTCAACAAAAATTAACTTTACTTTGCAATAAAAAATATTTAGTGAAACAAAACAAAGTAAATTGGACAAATAGTTTTTTTTCTATCCTGCACATCAGTTTAAAAAATTGAAGTATTTGAAATTCCTCGTACATCAGTTATTTTTGATTGAGAGGGAGGTGGTATTCTAAAAAAATGATTGTATATGTGCAAAATTTCCAATCATTTACAATAAATAACTTTTTTTTAAATTCACAAAAATGGCGTTTATTCTATTCGTTTACATGGGGAGCCTCCTTTAAAATATGAATTTTAATTAGCTAAATAAAACTTTCTCGCCATTATTTTTTGCCTTGATATGATTTAGGTGAAATTGTGATTCGAAAAAATTAGAGCAATTGGTAATTATTTCACACGAATTTCGGTAAAATAAATTTGAGAAAATATGGAATTCTGGGGGATATTCATGCGCCCCGTGTAAAATGAGCATGACAGTTATTCCCAATAGTGCAATCAGACTTTAATTTTCTAATAAAGGGAGGAATTATTATAGTAGAAGACTATTTTTTCGAATTTTTTAAACAATATTCTAATTGTAAGGAAGAATTTCGGATATGATTCTATTGTGTTAATTAGTAAAAGACCTTGGCTGTGCTTTGTGTCTGCGTGCAGACAACTATTAATAATGATGTCTGTATTCGTGGGACGAGAACTATTATTTGATTGTAAGCATTCATCATTTGGTTGGAGACGAAGGACACCTAAAACTGACTCAGTGGAGTAGAATTTATTATTTATCGGACAGAAAGATATCCGAAAGGCACCCTGAGGATGAGCTCGAAATAAGATGAAGGTAGAGGAGTTAAAGGTGCCGCGTAGATGCGCGGGGGCTTTATTAAACCCCCGATCAAAGAGGGCAAGAGTGCAAGTACACAAGAACACGTGGGACAATATCTGTCACCTCATTCATGTCAAGAGGCCGACGACTACCAACTTTACGAAGCTCGAGGGCAACCAAAAGGATCAAATTGCTTCTAGATCCATGCATCTACTTCTTTCTTAACGCCGTGCCGCCTTCGTCCTTTGCTTCAGCTTCTTTCTCTTAACATTTCTTTTTCTACTTCTTTCTTTCTTAGCTAATAATGTTTACACTTCGTGGTACCTAATCATTGTTCATATTACAAGGAATGATGTAAGGCCGAATTTTCAAGATTCAAATTATGGAAATTCGTTCTACATAATAGATAAAACGAGGTGGTTCTGATTTAATAGGTATTGACCTCAGGGATTTTCACAGACTAAAGTCCTTAATCTGCTTGACTAATTAATTTGACTAGATAAATTGAATAATGAATTTTTAATTTATGACTCTTATCTATTTTTCAAACCATATATTAAAATAAAGAGTGAGGTTTATCTGTTAAAAATTATCGAGGAATTGATAATTTCATCTACGTAAATAGACTAATATTGACCCTCAAATAATAAATTTCATTGTTTGTTGTTAATAATTGACTTTTGGGTCCAGAAATAATAATTCTGAAGGTTACATACTTTCGAACTACTTTTTTTGATATTTTAGGAATAAAAACTACTGATGAGAACTCCTATTAGAGTCGAAACGTTTGAAAGTATGTAGCCTCCTCAGTTATTATTTATGACCCCTAAATTAACAAGAGCAACGTATGAAATTTCACCAACATTGGCATTTTAAATCTTAAAAATAAAAAGATCTGAGTGGTTCAAAACTGTTTATTTGAGAATGAAATCGTTATAGTATATAATACATGAGTAAAATTAATTTGTCTACTATAGGGTTATAAAGTGCATTTTATTGCCCCGTCCGGGACAAACAGATCCATTTTCTGACCCCCTAGTAGAAAAAAAATCGTGTGCGACACGGGAAAAACATTTATTTTACTCGTGTGGTTGTTACCCTTATTATTACCTTATTACCCTCATTTTTCTCGGGCATCAAATTTCGCACTCGCAAAATAAATTTTTCTTTCCTAGTTGCACAATATACTAGTTTTTTCCGTGTCGCAAACGAATTTTTTTCTACTGGAGGGTCAAAAATGTATTTTTTTGCTAGAGAATAACTAGGGAAAAACATTTATTTTGCAAGTGTGGTTGTTACCCTCGCCTGGCTCGGGCATAAAATTTCACACTCGCAAAATAATTTTTCTTTCCTAGTTGCACAATATACTAGTTTTTTCCGTGTCGCAAACGAATTTTTTTCTACTGGAAGGTCAAAAATGGATTTTTCTGCTAGAGAATAACTAGGGAAAAACATTTATTTTGCAAGTGTGGTTGTTACCCTCGCCTTGCTCGGGCATAAAATTTCACACTCGCTAAATAATTTTTCTTTCCTAGTTGCACAATATACTAGTTTTTTCCGTGTCGCAAACGAATTTTTTTCTACTGGAAGGTCAAAAATGGATTTGTTTGTCTCGCACGGGACAATAAAATGCACTTTATGACCCTCCAGTAGAAAATATTCATTCGAGTCAAGATATCAATAAATGAAGCTTGGTGAGAACCTAGCACCATTCAGAATTTTTCAATTTAAAAAACATTAACAATTAAGCATTTTTCTCTTATTTTTGTGGAAAACACAATTAAATTAATTAAAATTGCAAAAAAAGTACTTCTTTTATTTCATATTTGTAATGTTATTCACTATTTATCTGCAATAGAAACTCCGAAGACTTGACAATTAGTATCGGCCCGGTAATTGATGGTTCCACCACAGTCAATTTTCATTAATTTGCAGTAAAAATGATTGATTGTTTGAAGAAACTTTAACTGATTTTGATTGAATCTTAATTTTATTTGTTTTTAAATTAGTTTTTAATAAATGAATTCAATTGACAACCTAGCGGTTTTAAAATTTTTTAATTTTATCATAGTTGAATTAAGAAAAAAAAGAGCAAAAAAAAAGTCGATTTTTGAAAATTTTTGCTTCAACTGCTGTAATTTTGTTATTTTGCAAAATAAAAAAAATCCGCTTCATCGCATCACCTAAACTAAAAAATAATTTTATGTAAACAATTTTTTTTGTAAACTTTGAGACTGCATGAATAAAAACTGAAAATTTTATTAAATTATATAAATTTGTTGTTGAGAAGAAAATTCTTGAAAATCATCTTTTGTTTGCCGAGATAGTAGAATGATGCCTCAATGTATCTGCATTTGGATTATAAAATTGTAATTGGTTATAAAATGCGATTTTGTGGAAAAAAATTGACAAAAAGATATATGAAGATATTGAGTAAAGTTGGGTTAATGAGATCACCTTATCAGTTGCTGACATTTCGTCCCCTATCTTTTTTAAAAACGCACCGACTCGATCGACTTGTCTGTAAGCTTCGGCTTAATCACGCCTAAACTATCGACCAAATTAATTAACGGTAGACGAGTAGACCCGTAATTAAATCGCCTTCAAATCAGCGGCCTTCTAATGAATATTCCTCTCCTCTGGCTTCACAACCCTCTCTCGCCAAGCGCATTCCTCGCGCGATTAAAGTGTGTCGAGTCCCACGTTTACTACATTTTCCTGGAATCGTATCGAGGCTCGTAAAAATCGTGAAACACATCCTGCTTATTTAGTTATTTCAACGAAATTAACAATTTTAAAGCTTAATAATGAGCAATCGTCAAAATTCGTTTCATGCACCAAAATGGGGAAGAATTTATTTCAAAGATGGTTGTGTATGAGCTCTTTTTGAACATTTTAATTGTGAAATAATTGCAAAGGTTGCGATATATTTACCATAGCAAAATAATTTCAATAGCCGTTATATAGAACACTAGAAACATCGAGAATGAGATATTTAAAAATATTTTTTAAACTAATTTCGCAAAGAAAATGTAAAAATGTCTTGTCTAAAGTTTCTAAAAAAATATAAATTTTCAGCAACTATAAAATTGAGCCAGAGGATTAAATTTGAAGATTTAAAAATTGTAACATTTTTAGGGAGGAATTAAAGGATTTGGAAGCTGTGAATCATTGTATTTATCAATATGTCAATAAATATGTATATCAATATGAAATGAGACAAAATAGAAGAGTTTCATCTATGAAAGGTAGGAAATTTTAGATGATTGGGGGAAAACGGATTCACTTTAATAATAAATACCAGGTGATTGCTCAATTTTTTAGACATTTTTGTGTAGTGGAAACGTAAAAAGGACTCACAAATATAAATTTTTAAAAAGAAATTTCTCCATTGCTCCATGCTTAAAATAAAATCTGAAAACGTTTTTGAATGGAAAAGAACTTTATATCGTTTGTAATATGTACCTAAGAAATAATGTCAAAAAAATCAGGAAATATTAATTTTTTGATGCAGAGACTTTTTAGTATCTCAATCAGAAGTTAATCGATAACAATCTTGAAAAACGCTCTAATAAATTTTCACATAAGTTTCTTAATTATAACTCCAAATTAAAATGTGATAGAAAAATCTTTCGTTGTAGAGAAAACTTAAATATTCACTAAACTCAAAAAGCCAGGATTCAGGAAAAAATCAGATTTTAGAAAAGTTAAATACAATTTTGAATAAAATCTTCGAACAGATAAAAATCCATAATAAGTTAAAAATATTTACATTTTCTTTCCTTCAAAACAATTAAAACTTTCAAGATAAAATAAAAAATACGTGACAATAAATTTCTTCCTTATCAAAATAGTTTTACGAAGGGGACCATTGCAAAAATAAAGACTGTTTACCATAGATTTAAGGTTCGATGAGACGGCAAATTTTTTCAAGAAACTAAAATAACAAATGTTTATTTTCCTGCAAAATGTTGCCGAATCATCTCTGCAGATTTGAGGATGCAGATCTTACAACGCGGGTGGTTTCAGTGTCGGTCCTTGCAGCATGGCTTTTTTCCAAGACCATTGTTGTGGACACAACACGTTGCACGAGAAGAAGAGAGATACAACAAAACACTCCGCGTTGAACCATTGCTCAAATGGACCGGTTCTTGTTCGATCTAGGATACAATTAAAGAGTGCAAGAGACCGAAACGTGACTGACATCAGATTGAGCTCAAAAGCCTTCCTGTCATTTCATTCCAAAATAATCAAATCTTACACATAAAGAAAAAATAAAATTAACATTATTTATTGAAAATTAAAAATTTATCAGTGATTCATTTACTAAAATTCGTTAACCTAGAGTATAGATTAATTAATTATTATTTCTATTTTATTTAATCAGGTACTTGAGGGAGTTCAACAGTGTTTAGCGAGCCTTCGGAAAAATTAATTAATTACGACTTTAAAAACTGTTTGAGCTCTTATTCAATACATATTCTGAGAGAAAAATGTTAATTTCATCTTGGACCAAATTAAAAATATAAAAAATATTTTTTGATAATAATTACTGTAGGTTAAAATTCAATGGAGTTTTTTCCAAGTTTACTCTTTAAAACTGATCAGATTTTAAGGAATGACGGCTCATTCTCTTTTTAAAACATTTTTCATAAATTCATGGATTAATCGGACCACGTGATTAAATTATACATTTATTCGTTCATGTAAAATAACTTTTTTAATTTACAAAGTATCTTTTTGATAATTTGAGAAACGTAACAAAGGCAATAAAGCACGTCTGTTAACTTCTTTTTAGTAAACATTTTGACAATCAAAAATTACAATTAACTGTAAAATTTAGTTTAAAATTTTCACTCAAACGAAGGTGACAGACGTTCTTTATCGTTTTCTGTTGTATTTTCCAAATTTCCAGGGAGACATTTCGTAAAATATAAACTCCCTTTTTTGATGACAACTCAATGAAGTTTTTTCCAAGTTTATTCTTTGAAAATGATCAGATTTGAAGAAATGATGGCTCATTTCCTTCGTTTATCAATTTTTAAAGACTCCATCAACTTAGATTTTTTACCCATTTTTTATTTTTAACTGCGAATCAGAAATTTTTGAAAATTAAATAAGTTTTATAAACTGCCGTTAGAACATGAGCGATTAATTTAAAAAGTTAAGACCGTGAAGTCTTTCTAAATTGTTTAGAAAAAAAATGAGCCACCATTCCGTGAAATCCGATCATTTTTAAAGCGTAAACTTGGAAAAAACTTCATTGAACTTTGACCCACAGTAATTTTTACTAAAAAAGACCTTTTTTATCTTTTTAAATTTTTTCTCGGTAAAGCTAACATTTTTTTCTAATATTAAGTATTGAATAAGAGCACTAAAAATTTTCCAAGTGGTAATTAATTAATTTATCTAAAGGTTTCTTAACCACGCTCAAACCTCCTCAAATGAAAGAAAAAGTTTCTCTCTAAAGCTGAATCATTTAAAACTTGACTGATCTGAAGTGAGTTACTCACTTTAGGCAATGCAATCAATTATTTTCACTGATTTTCAGTAAAAAGTGAGAGATTGTCTATAAAAAAATCAAAACTTTATTATGATTTAAAAATGAATTAAAATAGATATGAATGGAATAATGGAAAATAAAATAGTTAAAATAGTCACACAATGCGTTGACCACGTGTTCTTATGGTCGGATGTTTTCGGCAAGGTTAGTTGAGATGCGTCGAGTGAAGATAAAAGATTCATAGCAGCAGAGAAAGAAGGAAAGAAATGAAAGAAAGACGCTGAGACCTTGGGTTCTGTGCACCTATACAAACAGGTCTGGCTGAAAAGCAAATATTTTGTTGTAATGTAAGAATCCACAACATTAATGGAGCACAAGTACCTCTAATGCACGATTGTATCTTTAAAAACCCACAAAATGAGTACAAATTACCATTTCAGAAAGGTAATACACAAATATATTATAAATAATCACTTTTAAGGGGTAGATCGATTTCATTTATGATTATTGATTAAACTTGAATAGATCCGAGCTTGAAATATAACTTAGTTGTATCTTCAAGACTGTATGTTCAAATTAACTTTTTAAAAATACTAAACTGTAATTTGCATTTGTTTATAGGTATTGTATTTCATACAGATACAACTTTACATTATTAAAATACTCTTGAGTATTTATCCTTATCTTTACGAGCTTCTCAGCAGTTCCTTTTATCTTCTTCGCTTTATAACATCCTACGCAATCAATGGAGACTTTTCCGAAATTTTTTGAATACTTTAGTTCATTGTCATAATAAATTTCGCAGACGATGCTGAATTTGAGAAATAATATAAATTCAACTTTTTAAAAACATTTTTGTCATTAGCCATAACTTTTTTATTCGACAGCATGATTCAGTGAAAATTTCAGCCAATCATTAATTAAATACTATCGAAATAAATTATAAATTTTCTATTGTAAGTGTTAAGATTGGATATAGTAACGCAGCACGGGGAACAAAATCTTTTTTTTTAATTAGAATATTCGTTTAGTGGCAGGAGGAAATTTTTCTAAATGTAATAGATATTCCAGTAGAGTTCACCTCTTTTTTCTAAACAAATCAGACTCTTGATAAATATTAAAAAATAAGTCTGGAATTGACATTTTCAAGAAAATTCCTCATTATGTAAATTTAACATGCATTTCTCTAATATTTATCGACAAATCTGTTACGTTTGAAAAAATGTCAAATTGTAGGAGAATTGTCTCTAAAATGGACACTTTAGTATTCAATCACTTTATACTTTCAGATATTCTATAAATTCTAGAAAATAAGTGTGATAAATGGTACTTTGGCATTTATTCTAATATCCAAGGATCAAATATAAAGTTCAGAACATTTAAATACACTAAAAATTGTAAAATGCAAAGGTCCTCATTTTTACCGTTTTATCAATGAGCCTGGATAAAATGACCAGTCCTAATGAATTATCTTCAACATTTTAATTTATCTGCTAATTTTATAACGAAAGATGTTTAATTGTATATTTTAATATTTTTTTTATTTTAAAATTTTGATCGTAGAGTTGAAATGTCACTGTCTACATTATCAGGACAACAAGTCTCGGTACCAGATAGGATACTTTTCAAAATAGAAGCATTTTAACTTTACACATAAATTTAACAAAATAATGTAAAATATGAGTTGAGTTATATTTAGGTTAAAAGTACAGTAAAATATTCCTATATCAAGAGCGCGAAAAGACTCACTTGGATCCTTGATCATTGTAGTATTTATTTACTTTCATTGACTCTAAATAATTAATTTTCTTGTAATTCTAATTTATTAACCTAAAGAATATACTTTTAACTTGTTTCAAGGTAGAAAGACCAATATGAATTATTTAAATAATTAAAAGTAGTATAAGTTGTATTGAACCTCAATTTTAATAAAATGGTACGTTGTTGGAAAAAATTGGCTTTAGGCTCCCCAATTTTTTCCAACAGCGTTTCATTTTATAAATTATTTGTATCATTTCTGGACCCTAAAGCCAATTATTTACAACATCGTATGAAAATATAAATAATAGTTAATCCTATGAAAATAAATATAACCTAGTTAGACATTTTCCTTTATGAAATTCAGTAGAAACCGCGAGAATAATTCTCCTAGAAGTATGTAGATAGCACAAAATCACATTCGCTTGACCATTTTATGCCCATAAGATTCTGACCATATTATACAAGTCAGTGAACTATCATATTTATTTAATTTTTAATTTATCGGGTTACAATTTATTATTGTTCTAGAGATAAAATGTAAGTTTAAAGTTTGAATTATACTATACACTACAATAACAATCTAAAGGATTCAATAATGTACTTCTATTTTGAAGTAACATTTTATAGTCAAATAGGTAAAAACTCATCACCATTTATTGTCCCAATTTACATATTGAATACATGAAAAGACTTGGTGATAATCGGGTTCAACAATAATTCTTTATTAAAACCTGACTTTTATTTACTTTCAAATTAATTATAGTCCGAGATTCCACTGCAAAGTACCTTCACCGAAATGTTAATAGAACAAAACGCGTCGAAACTAGTGCATTATATACATCCTAAGACGAAATGGCTAGGTTGTCTAAGCATAGCCGGGTCCTTATGTCAATAATTATTTATTAAAAATCCTAATTATGGAAGTTAACTACAAATAAGATTAATAAGATAAACATAGTAACAATTAAAAGTTGACGACTAGACAAGCGAAAAATTGTAGGGTTGTCAACCCCCAGGTGGGTCTAAACATGGGTTGTTTAAACATTTATACAGATTGTTTGTCGTTCAACTTCACCGGCTGTTTAATAGAATAATAAATACTTGAATCGAAAGCTTATGATCTGCGCTTCGAGAAAATATAGGGTTGTCTCCGTAATTCCGGGTCCAAAGTGAGACAACCCTACGCGAAAACTTTTCATTTTGCGCGTGCGATAGAATGGAATAGAGCACCACTGCAACTACAAATTCAGATTGGAAAGCGATTTGAATTAGTGAAAATTATTTCACTATTGAAATAGTAGAATTAGTTTTATCACTATTTGAATTACTGAAATCCACTGTTTGAAATAGTGAAATGGACTTTTTGAATTAGTAAAATCCACTATTTCAAATTGTCTATTTTGCTATTTTTAAAATGACCTAATTTCTTTCAATTCCAATAATGAAATTTCACTATCAAATATTGAAATTCATTATTTAAAAGTAGTACTTGCGTGTATAGTATTTGACTAGATTCTTTTGAAATTTGATAATAACGTTCCTTTAATGTTGAACATCCCGGGATGTCCCTCTCTCGGATCGTCTCTCTCTTTCGCTCTCATACCGAGTTTGTAGACTGACGTTGCCACTTACAGAGCGGCCTATGGCTTGTCTCCTCTATCTATATTATCTCTATGGTTTGTCCATAAATGGCTTCCCGGGGTTAAACTTTTTAAATTTTGGTTTCGTTCCGCAAACGTAAATTTTAATTTATATTTTTTTAACTGTAGTACAATGTGACTTCAATCAAAAACCGAAGTCAATTTTTGCGCCTCTCTGTAAGTTTTCGAGATAATTTTTACGAGTTGTTCCATAAATTGCTTCCCGGGGTCAAACTTTTAAAATTTTGGTTTCGTTTCGTAAAAATAAATTTTAATTAATATTTTTTTAAATGTAGCACAATGTGACTGCAATCAAAAACTGAAGTCAATTTTTGCGCCTCTCTGTAAGTTTTCGAGATAATTTTTACGAATTTGTCCATAAATGGCTTCCCGGGGTCAAACTTTTTAAATTTTGGTTTCGTTCCGCAAACATAAATTTTAATTTATATTTATTTAAATGTAGTACAATGTGACTGCAATCAAAAACTGAAGTCAATTTTTACGCCTCTCTGCAAGTTTTCGAGATAATATGACGAGTTTGTCCATAAATGGCTTCCCGGGGTCAAACTTTAAAAATTTATTTTTCGCAGTAAAACATTTTTTTTGGTCAAAAGTCACTATTCTATAAATTTTTGACTGTCTTGTTGATCATACAACGAAAAAAGAATAAAAAAGAAATTCGTCACACGAGACGTCACAAACTTCAGCTCAATATGAAAGGTCTCTGAACTTCTAGGTTAGAGACCTTACAACTTTCCTCTTTTTCTCTCTTTAGTTATTGCCTATGACAATTCGCAACTTTGACGATTGATTACTCAAAAATGGGACAATCAAAAATTCTAATATAATGCTCCCGGGATGTTCGACATTAAAGGAACGTTATTATCAAATTTCAATAGAATCTAGTCAAATACTATACACGCAAGTACTACTTTTAAATAATGAATTTCAATATTTAATAGTGAAATTTCATTATTGGAATTGAAAGAAAATAGGTCATTTTAAAAATAGCAAAATAGACAATTTGAAATAGTGGATTTTACTAATTAGAATAGTGGGTTTTACTAATTCAAAAAGTCCATTTCACTATTTCAAACAGTGGATTTCAGTAATTCAAATAGTGATAAAACTAATTCTATACTATTTCAATAGTGAAATAATTTTCACTAATTCAAATGGTGAAATTTTCACCATTACAGATTTGAGTACAAGGGGGGAAGAACAAGGCACGTTAATCCTGGTTTTCGAATCTCAACTTGTAGTTGCAGTGGTGCTCTATTCCATTCTATCGCGCGCGCAAAATGAAAAGTTTTCGCGTAGGGTTGTTTCACTTTGGACCCGGAATTACGGAGACAACCCTATATTTTCTCGAAGCGCAGATCATAAGCTTTCAATTCAAGTATTTATTATTCTATTAAACAGCCGGTGAAGTTGAACGCCAAAAAATCTGTATAAATGTTTAAACAACCCATGTTTAGACCCACCTGGGGGTTGACAACCTTACAATTTTTCGCTTGTCTATTCGTCAACTTTCAATTGTTACTATGTTTATCTTATTAATCTTATTTGTAGTTAACTTCCATAATTAGGATTTTCAATAAATAATTATTGACATAAGGACCCGGCTATGCTTAGACAACCTCTCCTTATATCGCCTAGTCGCTCCTCCTTGCGGCTATAAATTATTTCAAATTAATTAGTTGAGTTTGAAGCTCAGTGGTTAGAGCAGGCGAGCGGCAATCGAAAGACCTGGGCTCGAATCCCAGCGCAGTCGAAAGCGTTTTTTTCCACAGAAAGATTTCAAATTCTTCAAATTTATTTACTTTACCTAATTAATTATTAATGATAAAGCGTTTTAGATACAGTTCCACTACTGGAATATTTATTAAATTCACTGAAATTTAATGCTCTCACTATTTTAATTTATCGATTTAGTAAATGCAAAATATTTTTTTCCACC
Source organism: Diplolepis rosae (assembly GCA_030998225.1). Taxonomy (NCBI): domain Eukaryota; kingdom Metazoa; phylum Arthropoda; class Insecta; order Hymenoptera; family Diplolepididae; genus Diplolepis; species Diplolepis rosae. The sequence goes on along the minus strand of JAPYXD010000710.1, from coordinate 29,486,255 downwards.
GTGACTAAATCGCTTTGAATTTATGAATACTTTCACATCATTAAAAATTCTATAAGAAATCCGGATGATGCGCTTCCCTAAGGTAAAGCTCTGCTTCGCAGGGGATGGTCCCGACGCAACAGTTGCACCCCAAAAGTGTAAAGGGTCCCGAGAAAGGAAAATCGCATTGAGCCATAATTTGCGGCTGGGACGTTTGACTCTGCTGAGGGGAGGAGTCGTTACACCGCGGCACCGGTGCAAATCAGATTAAAGGGACGTGTAATTTTTTTTCTGATTGCGGGTGTCCTGGCAAAGGGACCTGTAATTTTTTTATTACTTACATGCCGGGTGGTTGCACATGAGAAAACCATGGAAGGGATAAGGGGCCAAATGGAAAGACTGAGAATAGTGAAAGAGTTGAAGTGGAGGACACATATTGGAAACGCGCGAGCTGGTTCTCCGATTACAAAGAAGTTGCAGGACGGGATGCTGCGCGCAAACCTTGCCACCGGAAGTCAATGTTGTTTCCTGCAACGACGTGAACTCTGCACTGCTAAAGAAAAAGCGACAATGCTCCGATTGTCAGACGCTTTGCTCCATTCAGAATCTCGCTCTTTGAGAATCGAAGAGGGAGGGAGAGAAATGTCACTTTTTCAAAACTAATCGTGGGAAGGATTTTTAATCTTTCTACTTCCAAGTATTATTTGCAGTTACATACCATAAATTCAAGTATCTATCGGAATCAATATAATATATTCATGACACAAAATTATTCACGATCGGGAATAATTTTGTTGCATACAGAAAATAAGTTATTCTATATCATGCTTTTAAAATATCGAAGTTTTTTATCGATATTTTTTATTGAGGTTTTTATGTTTATTTTTAAGTTAGATTTCACGTTTATCTCACATTACCAAAGATTATTTCTAAACGTATTTTATGTCCTGTTATATTCTTGCTACTTTCTTTCCATATTTTACGAATATTGGACAATCATAGGATTTTTTATGACACATTTTTAAAAAAGGGGAAAAAATTATCTGAACATTAGACTTCATATGAGCATTTCTCAGTCTTTTTGTATTTGCATCTATAATTTTAGTAAGCTTTATGAACTTATACATTCAAGTTTTTCAGCTTAGGTATTTCAAATGCGATATGACATAATTCAGTTTTTATTCAAAAAAATTTTCATTTGTGTTTATCAAGTTCTTTCTATTTCTTGTTAAGATAGTTTTCATCCACGAAAATTAGACCTCAGGCAAAAATAGATAATTTCGCTTTCAAGAATAGCAATATTATTACTGAAGGGCTATTTTGAAAGAGAAAAGATTATTTTAGATGAAAAAAATTTGAAATACAGAAAAATAATTTTATTAATAAATTTTATTTTTTACCCAACTTTTTTTCTTATCGCTTTTTACCAAATTTTAAAAAAATATGCGATTCTAATAAATCACGAATCATTTTTTCAGGAAAAAGAATCTTCTTAATTTTACAGTTCCCAATTTTTGGAAATAAATTCTTTAATGGCTGAAAACATTAAAAAAACATTTTCCAAAACGAAAATTTTATAAACAAATTGATGAATTTGATAATAATTTATTCCTTTTTCGAAAATTGGAAATGGTTAAGTTGTAGGGAATATTTTTCTTGAAAAAGTGATTTGTAATTTATTAAAATCGCATAATTTTTTAAAATTCGGTAAGAAGCGATAAGAAAAAGAGTTGGGGCAAAAGTAAAATTTATTAATAAAATTATTTTTCTGTATTTCAAATTTTTTTCATGGGAATTAATCTTTCCTCTTTCAAAATAGCCCTTCAATAATAATATTGCTATTCTTGAAAGCAAAATTATCTATTTTTGCCTGAGGTCTAATTTTCGTGGATCAACTACCTTAAGTAAATTTTATCATTTTTTTCTCCTATTACACTGATCAACAAAAATGATCTATGTCCTCGCTGAATGCGACATGTCATTTCCGAAGTACTTTTCAATGCTGAACACGAATCTGACTTTCGTTTGTTGCTATCATGTCTATTGGATTTTTTCCGATTTTTTCATACAAATTGAACACATTTTTTAAAATATAAGGAATGTACTATAATCAATGATTCAAGGAGTTCTGCAAAGATCGAAATAAATGGTAATCTAATGGTGCAAGATCACGTTTATATGGTGGTTGTAACATCACTTCCCAACCAAGCCTTAATAATTTTTCGCGAGTGGCTGAAAATGTTTGTGGTGTGGCATTGTCATGGTGAAAAATTACACCTCTACGATTGACCAATTCTGGCCGTTTTTCTATGGCCGATGCGTTCAATTTGTTCAGCTGACGATAGTAGGCATCCGAATTAATCGTTTGGTTCCTTGGAAGCACCTCAAAAAATACCACACCTTTCCAATCTCACCAAACAGACAGCATAATCTTTTCTTGTTGCAATTCAGCTTTCGATATTGTTTGTGGTGGTTCATCACGCTCGGACCATGATCGTTTTCGAACGACGTTATTTTAAACAATCCATTTTTCACCACCAGTGATAATTCGTTTCAAAAAAGGATCGAATTTATTGCGTCTAAGATGCAAATCACAAGCGTTGATGCGTTTTGTTAAATGAATTTCTTCATGAAAAAACAAATAAATCGACCTATTGTTTATTAAAAAAAGTAAATATGTCCTGAATTACAGAGCACTGAAATTTCAGTACATTTTTAGCACTTTTTTCGATTTTTTTAAGAATATCTCAAAACTTATGCATAAACGTGGTCTAGTCTTTTTAACTTAGGTGTTTTTAAAGTTTTTATGCTAGAGTGCTCAATATTAATTCTTAAGAATTTTCATCTGTTCTCAAAAAAAATGTTCTGTATAATTTTATGTAAATTTTCTCATGTTTTTATTTTTCACAATACCAAAGTTGTACCCAAAAATAGGGCTCATATGTGCAATATTTACTAGTTACTTTTTTTCTTGTTTTAGAAATAAAGATCACTGATGAGGACTCCAATCAGAGTCGAAACGTTTGATTAAAACTACTGTTTTTTTCATTTATGGATTCTAAAGATAATCCGCCAACATTGCAAATAAATTTATTCTATATTGTTGTTTTATGGTAATGTTATTTAAAACTTTCGTAAAGCTCATGTAATTTGGGAGAAAGAAGATTTTCAGAGCTTCAAATGATTTTTCATGGGAAAAACATTCAAAGTTGAAATTCTTTACTTAAAGTTATTCTTATGCAATTGAAAAAAAAATGCTTTTTAAATTATCAACGGCATGAAAAATTGTGTAATTTTTCAAGTTTGCTACAAGGCAATACTTTCTTGGAAAATTAAAGTGGTGTATTAAAAATTTAAGTGTCTAAATTTGGTGAAGGGATTAGAGGGTGCGCAAATTTTAAGAATCGCATTATCTGATTTATAAATATCCCAAAACTTGAATTTCTAAAAATAATAGTTGATACTGATTATTCTTTCAAACGATATTGAATAGATTTTCCTCGATTACCAGAAAAGGCAGCAGATAAATTATGTATATGTTTACCCTGAAAATAAAGACCTGCGTCATAAAAAAGGAAACATTTTAGTCTTGACTACATTATACTCGGGTATTTTTCGTCTTTCACAGATTCGACATAAATTTTCTTTACGACGAAACCTTGTACAGCACAGCAGTATGCATTCTATAGTCGATTTCTACTCCACGAAAAATTTCGAAAAAATTTTCCGAAGGTTTCTTTTTCCTACAGTGGGTGGAGGCAATCTAGAATAGGGAGAGGGTGATTTATTTTTGGTAACTCTTATAACATTAAAGTTCGTTAAATATAGGACTCATAATAAAGTTGATAATAAGTTTTACACTAATAGAAAATTTAAATTGAAGAAACTTTTAAGCACAAACGTATGTATTAAAATTCAACTAATTAAAATACATTTCAGATTTGTTAAAAAATGAAATTTTCTTTAAAAATATTAATTTTGAAATATCCTATAATGTAATGTTTGCTACTGGGTATAGAACAACGTTTTTAGGGCATTTTGGGCACGCTAAATCCAAAAATGACCATCATTTTATTCAATCAGCTCTTGTTTTTGCGATATTGCAAAAAACCCGTTTTTTTCGATATGCAAAAATTCAAACTAGTTTTTTTTTCTTATTTAATCAAATACTTCAACCAAAACTCACTCGTAGTGTAGCTATGGATCATAATTGAACTAAAAAAACCTAAATTTCATTCATAAAGTTATTCTCTTCGAAAATCATATTTTAAACGAACAAAAATCGATTTTTTAGCTAAAATTCGGCAATTATCAAAATTCACAGCGCTGTTACACGCGTGGTTGATTTTAATACTATTTTGCTAATTTCTATTCGATTACGTTAAAATTTTAACCCAATAAAGAATATAGACGAAGCTACAAATTTAGTAAATTTTATCAAAATTGGATAAAAATTGTTTCTGTAACAATGCTTTATATTTTTGAATTGTCGAATTTTTGTTCCTTTAAAACATAATTTTTGAAGGGAATAACTTTATGAATGAAATTTAAGTTTTTTAGTTTAACTAGGACTCACAGCTACACTACGAATGATTTTTCGTTCAAGTATTTGGTTAAATAAGAAAAACAAAATAATTTAAATGTTTGCATGTCGAAAAAAATAGTTTTTTTGCAATAACGCAAAAACAAGAACTGATTGGATAAAATTATGGTCATTTTTAGATTTAGCGTGCCCAAAATACCCTAAAAACGTCGTTGTATTTAAAGTAACTAAATTTTGATTGTGTACTATTCTTTACAAAATTAAGTAAAATGAACACAATTACCGTAAAAGGTATTTAACGCAAACAAAATTTCCAAAAGTATCCACCAAAAAGTGACTAAAACCCACTTTTAAAGTGTGAACTAAATAACATTTTGAATATCTTCTAGTTTAAAAAAATCCTCAACTAATCATCTGTAACACTTTTATTAATTTTTTTCACTATCTACTGAGTTTTTCAGCAATAATTGATTTAGAAGTGCTAAAAACTAGCTAGAAACTAGTTTAAAAATTATGGGATTTAGCGAGAAATTTTCCAAGTCCACTAAACAATATTTCTCTATTCTAGTGTTATTTTTCGTAGAGGCTACTAAAATTAAAAGCTAGTGGAAAATTCTATGTTGATAGAAAAATGTGAGTATTTGTTCAGGCTCTTGTTTACAGACACTACTGTTTAAGTTAAAGCTAAGGATTCTCTGGGGGATGACTGAACTTGGAAGGAACTGGCAAAACTTGTTTTCACTTTTCAGTCATGGGAGCCCTAGAACCTAGAACGAGCTTCGAAATCTCTAGTAAGTTAGCCAACGAGCTAGTGTTCCAGGAAGCGAAGATTTATTTTTCCGAAGAGACTAGTGGCGGCACCATCAAGACATTCTCATTCTAAAGCTAAAGTAGCTGAGTTACGACTTAGTAAGGGTGGCATTCACAATACACCCTCAATCCCCCCCCCCCTCCACCTTCTAGGTGCGATCTTGATACTCCGATATCTTGTAAACAAGGCTCCGTTTGAAAGCTCCAAGGATGTTCCAAATTATCGATGCACTGCGAACAATGGCAATAAAGAACATTGTCCGAGGTCACAAAGAAGGTTCAACATGTTTACGAAATTCTGAAAAGATATTCGGCACAAAGCTGCTCCATTTATATATTTGCGTTACACATTAAAGCGACTTTTTAAAAATATTTTTGCATTCCTAAATTTGATTTTTTCAAGTTAGGCTGCTTAAAAGTTAAAAATATATTTTCATAATAATAGCAGATTTTTTATAATAAACTTAAGGGAATCCGCCATCTTTAATATTTTTATTTTTTGAGTTTAGACCTTCCATATCATTTTTGTTATGTTTAGTACCGTTATTTAGAAATATTTTGGGATTTTTAAAAATTCCAGCACCTTTATGTATTTTTAAACTAAAAATTTTGAGTTTTTTGGGCATTTTTTTGAGATTTTTTGACTTTTAATAACATTTTAAATTTACAACCAATTGTCATGATTCTTTTTTTTATTTTATTCATTACAAAGTGTAGCAACTTTTTAGGTAATTGAAAGCACTCTAGCTGAAAAAAGAATGACTTTTTTTCCATATTTTGGGATATTTTTATTTATTTATTTATTTTATTTGTAACTATTTTTTCAGTCACGTTACACAAAAATATAATTCTTCCTTTATCTTGAAAAGTGAAAATAAATGGAAGGTTTCTTGATTTAAATGCCCTCGTCAAAATTCCTCATTCTCCTTGTGAAGTTTGTAGAGAGAAGACTATAGCGCCGCTTTATAATTTTGTGGATAAAACCGGTTTTCCCGCAAAACGCATATCTCGGATTCTCTTAGTGAAGAAATAGTGGGGGTGGGGATAGAATGGATTCTCGAGAACGAAAAACCGGACGTTTTCTGAAAAGTTGGTAACAAGAGGCCGGTAGGGGGTGTTGCTTACTGCAGGGATGAAACCTGTTGCCAAACATCCCTTCCCCTTATTTCCTTTACATTTTCCCATTTCTCTGCAAATTCAGAAGTTTTATATTTATTTTATATATCAATCATTGCTGTCTAAAGTGCAATTAGATAAAATAATATTTAACCAATTTTTTCCATTTTTTAACTCACGTTTACTTTGCAAAATAAACTTGAATTTCAAGATCATAAATTAAATGCCGTGAATAGATAAAGGAATGTCGTTAAAATCACGATTCGTGGTCCAGCTTTACGACCACTGATTGCACGGTTCGGCGGAACGAAATTGAGAGTCTTTATCGATTATAGAAAGTGAAATGAACTGCTGCTGTCCCAAACGCGCATATAATTACTTGCTGCAGTCTTTTCTTGCTTTTTTCCCGAAGATTTAGTAATCAATACGAGAGAGCTTGCCACAATGTTTCGCATGCTTATAATTATTTGAAATTTCGATTGAAAAATTTAGAATCTTGTAAATTTTTCTATAACTGAGTAGGAATTATTCTATATTTTTATTGAGAATATATATTTTAGGGAATTTTCCTGAAAGAATAGTATTTTACTGATTGAATTGTGGTCACTTCCTAAAATTAATAATTTTAAACAAGACTCAGAATTTTCCTAAAACTTTTGGATATAGATTGGGGAATTTTGAAAATATCCCCGAAAATTTGGTGGGGAATTCAGAAAAATTTTCCGGAAACATCTTAGGAAAAATTTGTGGAAAATCCCTTGAGGAATTTACAGTCTACTTTTAAAATGAAAATGATGTGATAAATACATACTCTCTAAATCTGAATCAGTCAAAATCTACTGATTATCGGTGAAATTTGTCTGATTCAAATAGCTAAAAAGTGGTTACTGCGAATCAGTCAAATTTAACTGATTACTTCAGTGAAAAGTAACTGATTTAACAGTCGAAAATATTGTTTTCACTCATTAATCAGTGAAAATTAACTGATTTAACAGTGAAAAATATTGTTTCCACTGATGATTCAGTGAAAAGGCAAATCACTAATTCAATCAGTGAAAATTTGACTGATTCCGATTTAGAGAGTACAATTAAATATTAATGAAGGAAATTCGTTAAAGACATGGGATTTATGAATAGATTGTAGCAAAGTTAGTATAAATTGAAGAAATTGTGGATAGTTCATCGCCGCTTGATTTTATATAACTAGTGATTTTATAATGCATCTTAGAGTGAAACAGCACCGGTCGCATAAATCGCACAGCGAGCACAAAATTATCGGCTAGGTATAGAACGAGGAAAGCAATTAAGCTTTCACCTGATTTATTTCGGGCATAAATAATTTGGAGAAGTACTAATTATCGCTCGGGCACCCGAGAGGATCTATCTCTTCCCTCTCAAGATGAAAGCACCCGCTTATACCGCGTGGCCAAACTTCCCGTGAAGCGATAAATTTTAGAAACAATAGGAAACTCCGTTGCTAGACAATAGAAGAAATATACTGCCCGGATAGTATTGCCCTACTATGACGGAAGCGGGCCACCAGTTTATTTTCAGAAATGAAGAAAAAAAGCTCCAGAAACGAGTTAGGTATCTCAAGTGAGTCTCACTATCAATGATAAAAATTCATTTGCAACTTTAATCGACCTTACGATATCTTACAAATTTTTCCTCTACTCTTTAAATTTGAATCAGTCAAAATCTACTGATTATCAGTGAAATTTGACTGATACAAATAGCTAAAAAGAGGTTACTGTAAATCAGTCAAATTTCACTGATTATTTCAGTGAAAGTTGACTGATTTGACAGTGAAAAATATCTTTTCACTGATTCATCAGTGGAAATTAACTGATTTAACAGTGAAAAATATTTTTCGCTGATGAATCAGTGAAAAGGCAAATCACTGATTCAATCAGTGAAAATTTGACTGATTCAGATTTAGAGAGAACTATTTTTAAAAAGGTTCGACAGTATAGCTAGGAAGCCCTTAGAAAACTTGATTAATTACCACTTTAAAAACTTTTATTGCTATTATTCATTACATAATATTAGAGAAAAATGTTCCCTTTACCGGAAAAACATTTGTAAATATAAAAAATGTCTTTTTTAGTAACAATTACTATGGGTCAAGGTTCAATAGAGTTTTTTCTAAGTTTATGTACTTTTTGAGAATGATTAGATTTTAAGGAATGATGGCTCATTTTCCTCTTTAAGTCCATAGATCATTCGGACCACGTGACTAAATTATACATTTATTCGTTCATGTAAGATAACTTTTTTCACAAAATGTCTTCCTGAAAATTTGGAAAGTACAACAGAAGACGATAAGAATCGTCTCTTAACTTCTTTTTAGTGAAAATTTAAAAAAAAATTGAAATACTTATCGACGATTATAGTTAACTGTAAAAAATTTTGCAACATTTTCACTCAAAGGAAGTTGACAGACGATCTTTAACGTCATCCGTTGTACTTTCCAAATTTTGAGAAAGATATATTTTTGAATAAAAAACTTATCCTGCAAGAGTTTTGTCACATGGCCTGGTTGATCAATGGCCTTAAGGCCATGAGACATGCAGGTCACGTGATCAATCCAGCCCCTGACTGTCAAGTTTTTTCTTCATATATAGAATTTTAAATCAAAATAAACCCGTAAAAATTTAGGGAATGATAAATCATCGCATATGGAAAAAATGAATAAAAAATTACCGAGACAAGTCTGTTATGTCTTGAATATTCATAATGATATAATAAAATTTTGGTAAAAGTAAGTAATCAAATAAATTGAATTAAAATAATTTTTTAAATTAAAACTGATTTCAGGATTAGAATCTGAATTAGTCAAATTTTCACTAATCGAATCAGTGATTTGCATTTTTACTGATACACCAGTGAAAAGGATATTTTAAACTGTTAAATCAGTTAATTTTGACTGATTCATCAGTGGATAAAATATTTTTCACTGTTTAATCAGTTAATTTTCACTGAAGTAACCAGTGGAATTTGACTGATTGACAGTAGCCACTTTTTAGCTATTTTAATCAGTCAAATTTCACTGATAATCAGTAGATTTTGACTGATTCAAATTTAGAGAGTAGTTATTCAAAAAACTTACATTTTACATTTTATACTATACAATTTATCAAATTGATTGATTTTATCGTTAAAATTCTCCGTTTAAAATAAAAAAAAATTTCCATTATTCAGGAAAAAAATCAAAATCTAAAAACTTTCTCAATAATTTATAAAATATGGAAATCCACCCAAAACTCCAAAAAGTAGAAAAATGAACAGAAGTTGTTCACGGGGACATTAAGGGAAATTATCGATATTCATGTTTTTATTGTGTACCGAACATTTTCAGAGAATTCCCGAAAAAATTGTACGCCGGAGTCTATAATCTGATGAATTAAGTTTGCATTCAGGCCAAAATTACTGCAATTTAGTAAAGCTCAGTAGAATTCAATTAGGCCATCTTCTAATTCAGCGGCTCTTAATTTACTTTATTTTAATTTTCACATTTTCTCTAATCTGCTTCAATTTAGTAAAATGTAATTCGAGTTTTTATATAGAGAATTTTCTTTTTTCTCTTAATATGGATTTTTTTTCAGACAAATTCTACTTACATTATTTTACCCTCAAGTTTAAATCATTCGCAGATCTTTAAATTATGCATAACATGGAATATAATGTGGGGCATTTATCTTCAAAATTTCTTTTCCCTTTAATGTTTATTTTAGCATTGTGTTTCCGTTTTCAAAGTACAATATATTCTCTTTTGAATATGCATAAAAATGTATTCCTCTTTTCTTGAAAATTCTGTTGTGAATATTTGTTACTATCTTGAAGATTTTTTATGAATAAAGATTGAAGTGTGGATCTTATTTGTTAGAGCTAGTGGCGCTTTCTAAAACGCATTTCTTGAAGGTATAATTTTGAGTATTCGAGATCATTGGAAACGTCAGACGGATGTCAGTCACTGTCAGTCTGTTGAATGTCAGTGCGTTTGCTCCACCCCCACAGAGTAGAGAGCAGACTAATGGTAACACGAAAACGTATAACACGAAATCCTCTGTCTCCTTGCCATAATTTTCTAGTCTAAAGTGGCTCCGCGAAACTAGTTCACCTGCCTGAAACTTAATTACCGCATTTCGGAAACCGAATATTCTTCAAGGCGTGTTCTATTCCATTTTCCGACTCTTTAAAAAGAACCCCGCTGAGTGACCTTATGTCCTTTCAAAACTAATTTATTTGTTAATTTTAAAAAATATCTGTTAGCAAAAAGTGCAGTAGATAAAAGTGATAAATGAAACAAGAAATTTAAAAAAAAATTTATGTTACAAAGGTAACATAAAATTTGACGATATTTATTAAGTTTTTGAGTAAAGTATCTTGAAATTACGAAAAATGTACTGAATTTTCTGAAATTTTCTTAATATTATAAAACTTAAGTGAATTCTCATTAAATGTATCTTAAAACGACCAAACTGTATAACAGAATTTTTATGAAATTTTTATATTTTACGTTTAGTTTACAAGTTTACAAACTACATTTCAATTTTTTACTCGAAATGATTTTTTATGTCTTTATATCAAGAGGTTTTTATTATTAGGAAAATGTTTGAACACTACACTGTTGAAAATGTTCGGAAATTTAAAAATAAAATTTATGTTACAAATGTAACCTAAAATTTGACGATATTTATGATGTTTTTGAGTAACGGTATCTTGAAATTGTGAAAATTCTACTGAATTTTCTGAAATTTTCCTTTTATTATGAAAAAAACTGTAACAGATTTTTTTATAAATTTGATCATAAAATTACAAAACTGTAACAAAATTTTCAGTTACATGTAACTGTATAAAACTTCAGTATGGCCCAAAACGTAAAATTATTCCTATTACAAGTTTCAGAATTTCCAGATACAAGTATTAGAATATTTAACACTTTGTAACTAAAAGTTAAGAAATTTTTTCCCTAAATTTACTAAAAAGTAACTGAATTTTCTAAAATTCTATCTTAATTTTAGGAAACTGTAACTGAATAAAACTCCAGTCACATGTTTCGGGAATTGCGGTAGAAACTAGCAGTGTAGAATTTGTATTTGTAATTCTTAGATATTTTTCATGAATGATCCTTTGTAATCTTATACTATACTCTCTAAATCTGAATCAGTCAAATTTTCACTGATTGAATCAGTGATTTGCCATTTCACTGAATCATCAGTGGCGACAATATTTCTCACTGTTTAATTAGTGAAAACAATATTTTGCACTGTTAAATCAGTTACTTTTCACTGAAATAATCAGTAAAATTTGACTGATTCGTAGTAACCTCTTTTTAGCTATTTAAATCAGTCAAATTTCACTGATAATCAGTAGATTTTGACTGATTAAGATTTAGAGAGTATACACTATACCGGGCAGAATTGTGGGACCACCTGGTTTTTGATAATTGCTTAAAATATTCTAATTTGAATTATGTTGATGAAAAAATTTATTCTCTTAAGGGGGGGAATCCATGTAAAAATTTCAAAAAATCGATTTTTGTTTTTTTCTATAATCTGAATTAAAGATTCAAAAAGACTACTGTATGGATCTGGGATTGCAGATTAGTCGGTAACTAAAACTGGTCGTTATACTGTACGAAAACTTTAAACGCGATTATCTCGAAACTGTATTTTTAAAAACTGCTCGTGTTCTAACTCAAAAAGTTATTGACCGATTTGTCTGAAATTTTGAGAGGCTTTTCTCTACATTATTATCGGAAGGATAAACTTAAAATTTCAGATATTTCGCGTTAATAAAATACTTTTGGGGGTCAAAAATGTCGAAAAAATGGCCCAAAATTCTAACTTATTTTTCATAGGCTTATTTTATATTGAATTTCATGTTTTTTAGTGTTATAGGTTCATCCTCCCCGTTGATATGTTAAAAAATCGAAAGAAATTTAATTTTGTTGTTTCAGGTCAATGGTTAAGGTGTGATAAATAGAGCACTTTTGGACCTCGCGCCGAAGACGACGGACGAAAAATCATCCTGAGCCGCCATTTTGTAAGAAAAAAAAAATTTATACTTTAGAAAGGTTAAATACAGTTATGTTAAAAATTTAAAAAAATAAAATTATTTTATCAACTTCAAAAACATTTTTAAAATATCACTGGTTTTGAGGCGTTTACATGGACTTCCCCCCCTTAAACAAATTCAAAGCTATTAAAATTCATTATAAACTGAGTCCAGGATGAATTGGTTTTGTTAAATTTCAAAGAAGTTATTGCAGAAATATTGCTTTTGCTGAGAAAAACATTTTTATAAGATATATAAAACATATAATCATGAATTTTCTATAGAATTCCCTTAAAATATATATTCATATAATTTTTATTATGATTTGCCTACAGATATAATGTTTTCAAATTTCCCCTACTTTTTTGTTACAATTTTAACTCTTTGCAATGTGCAAAAAAATATAGTTTTATGATGACAATTTAATGCGATTTTTTAGGATATTATCTTTAAAATGAGCATAAGAACATTAAAAAATATTGATTATTTCAAAAGTTATTTAAAATTAAAGAAAAAATTGAAATTTGGACTTTTTTTGCAATAACTTCTTCAAACTTTAACGAAACGACTTCATTCTGGACTCATTTTAAAGAGAATTTTGATGGAATTCAATTTATTAAGAGAACAAATTTTATCACTCACAGAATCTATACTACTTTTTTGGTTTAGGTATCTCAAAGTTATGTGCTAAAATTTTATTGTTGTTCCTAAGGAAGTTTTAGGTATTTTATCGATCTTTTCTGTACAATTTTTTGTAAATTTTCTCACGGTTTTTACATTTTCACATTAGCAAAGTTGACTCCAAAATAGGGCTCATATTTATTTATTTTTTTCATATTTTAAAAATAAAGATCACCGATAAGGACTCCGATCAGAGTGAAAACATTTAAAAGTATATAACCTCCTGAGTTATTATTTCTGGACCATAAAGCCAATTATTAACAACAACAACATATGAAATAAAAATGTTTTAAGTTTTTTTAAGATCTTGAATTTTCGGATTATCAAAGGATATGGCTTTTGCAATTTAATTAAAAATGACAATTAATTTTTTTAAGCATACTTTTTACTTTCTTGGTGCGTAATGAATTTTCGATTGTTTTGCATCTAACACGTAAAATCCATCTGGATCCATGTCGATGCAAATCCAGTCACGCCCATCATGATTTCAGATAAACGCTGGACAAACGCACCGAATTCATTTACAACTTTCGCAAATCCCAGAGGACCATTCATCCGTTAAGTGTACAGTATTATTCCAAGGTGAAGGAAAAGAGGAAAAAATAAGGAAAGATTGAGGAAGACGTGAAGAAGAAGAGAGAAGTTTGCCGCTAATGCGTTTCCCTAATGAACGTTTTCTTTGTCTTGGGCAAACATCACTAAACCCGAATAGTGAGGTAAACTATTTTATTCCTAAATTCGTTACAAGACTTTAATTTTCCCGATTTTTCTCTAATTTTTAAATACCAAAGGAATCGCAAATTGTATATTTTTAATTATTATAATTTTACTTTGGTGAATAATTAAGAAAGTAGACCCAGCAAACACTGTTATATAACATGTATGTAACTGTTACGTAACAGATTGTAATACGTTACATAGCTGGTGACTTACAGGTGAGTCACCTGTGACGCAAAATTTCACACACTGTGTGATGAATTAGTTCTATAACAGCTCTGTAACACTGTGATGTAATGGGTCTGTAACAGACTTATGTAACATATATGCTATATTGTTACGCAGCATCAATGTAAATATGTTCTATATGTGTTATGCAATTATGTTATATAGAAGTTTTGTAAAAGCGATATGTAAATAGTATGTAACGGAGATATGTTAAACAGATATACGATGGTAAAATATTGATAATACACAACTCATTTCTGTAAGTCAAATTTTGCACCTTTGTGTTTTTTGTCGATTACTGAATATTATACTAAGGGCATGTGAAATTTTACCATAAGAACAATTTAGTTTACACAAGTTATTAACCATAATTTTTAATTTTTCCAACTATTATTGATGTCGGTATTCGGGAAATTAAAATATCTATATATAATATTACATGATTGTTACATATCTGATAATAACGTGCATTATACACAACTTACAGAGAAGCACTACACAGTAATGCCGGCATAGTACACTTACGTAACACTGCAAAGAAAGTGTTATAGATTATTCGCGTAACCAAGTTACAGAATGAAAGTTACAGTATTGTCACATAAAAATTATGTCACACTGTTACATAGCTGTTACTAATGTACATTATATACAACTGACATAATTATTCCGTAACATTGTTACATTACCCTTACGTAACAAAGCAACGAAATTGTAATAGATCATTTAGGTAACCAAGTTATAGAAAAGATGTTACGTGATTCTTACATAAAAATTACGTAACATTGTTACGTAGCTGTTACTAATCTACATTACATACAACTCACATAACTATTCCGTAACACTGTTACATTACCCTTACGTAACAAAGAAACGATATTGTTATAGATCATTCGGGCAACCAAGTTACAGAACAAATGTTACTAGATTCTTACATAATAACTATGTCACATTGTTACATAGCTTTTATTAATGTACATTATACACGACTTACATAATTATACAGTAATGCCGTGACAGTTCACTTACATAACATTATGACAAAACTGTTGCAGATAATGTGTGTAATACAATTAGAGAACGAATTTTACATTCTTTTTCTATAGCATATGCATCCCACTGCCAGAGAATTGTTACATTCACTCTTTTATTGATCTTTTACATCTTCACGCGGTAACAATCTTACATAACATTCTTGCCTTCCCGTTATATAGCAATTACATCACTGAACAATAACAATCGTTACATAACCAGAAATAACTATGTTGTCCTTTTGTTACGGAGCGGTTACATAACGTGTTTGCTGGGGAGGCGGAGGTATTTAATATGTCTAAAATATCTAAAATATTAATTGAAAAATAATATACTTCATTTTAGTTCTTGATTTTTAATCTCTGAGTATAAATTCATATTGCCGATTCTCATGCAAAGGCTAGGAAGTCGTGTTTTTGTCGGTTTAAGAGATAATTAAAGAGCTCGTCAAAATATAGACACAGCTTTGGAGGCATATATTATTTTTCAAAGGCTAGTATTATAATAATCGATCCGTCAGTCGGTGCTGATTGTTGCGACTCTTGAGATCTTTTAGCAATTGCTTATTTTTTTAGTCTGACACACTGACACAATGGCGTTTATAATATTAACGATATAGCGCCAAGAATGAACTCCGGAATAATTCTGGAACAAAAATTAGTTGGCTGTCGCTCAACTTTGGAATTAGCAGAAGTGATTTACACTAGGATTGCTTCTCTTTGAAAAGGTTACTCTTCCAAATCGAAATTCCACAAACTCCTGACATTTTCAGGAGGGTTGAAAAATCATTCAGAAAAGACGAGAACCAATTCCTTTGGTTTCTGCTTTGTTACGTCCTTCCAATCCTATCGACTAGAGAAACCAATTTCTCTCCTATCGATAATATTAATAAAATCTTTCTTTCGATCGGATAAAATATTTTTCTGGATATTATGATTTATTTTTTAAAGAATTTTCAATCTTTCTATGGAAAAAAAGACGCTTTCAACTGCGCTGGGATTCGAGCCCAGGTCTTTCGATTGCTGCTCGACTAAATAATTATGATTTATACTTAAAAGTAGTGTAAGTTGTATTGACCCTCAATTTCAATAAAATGGTACCTTGTTGGAAAAAATTGGCTTTAATTGACTTAAACATTTTTGGACCCTAAGGTCAATTTTTCCAAACAACATACCATTTCATTATTATTTTTTAAATGGTACGTTGTTGGAAAAAATTGGCTTTAATTGACTTAAACATTTTTGGACCCTAAGGTCAATTTTTCCAAACAACGTACCATTCCATTATTATTTATTGAATGGTACGTTGTTGGAAAAAATCATAATTAAAAGTAGTGTAAGTTGTATTGACCCTAAATTTTAATAAAATGGTACGTTGTTGGAAAAATTTGGCTTTAATTGACTTAAACATTTTTGGACCCTAAGGTCAATTTTTCCAAACAACGTACCATTTCATTATTATTTATTAAATGGTACGTTGTTGGAAAAAATTTATTTAAGGGTCCAATAATGATTAAGTCGATTAAAACCAATTTTTTCGAACAACGTACCATTTTATTAAAATTTAGGGTCAATACAACTTACACTACTTTTAATTATGATTTATAATTAAATTATGCAGTCTTATAAAAAAAATCATTCTACATTTTTCTCTAAAAATCTTACAAATTTGTAAGATGTCCCAGTAATGTCCCAGTAATCGGTATCTTAGTTTCAGTAATCGGCACACAAATAATTTTACATTTTACTGGATTTTTATTGATTTTGAAGATTTTTTATAATCCTTGTTACTAAGTCGTACAATCAGTTGTTGTAAAATACCTCAATTGAAATTGTTCTTTAGTGCTTTGTTAAATTTCATGAGTAAAATGACGATCACTAGTATACTAACGATTACTGGGTCATTTACCTCACCATGCAAAATTTTAGTCTTGAAAATCCAACATTTTCCCTTCATCGAATTTATATCGCTATTGACGTATGCAGGGTCGAAGTCGAGAGGTGAATGGCTCAGCAGAGAGCCATCATCCAAATCCACATTTTCACCTCTCGCTTTCTCCCTTGCTATCTTTTGATGGTACTTTCTTCGCCTCCGTTTGGATAATTCTCTATCCTCTACCAGTTTACCTTGTTTTCCTTCCCTCTCTTGCAAATTCCACTCTTCTATCACTATTTATGTATACTCTGCTTTGAATTCGCTTCTCATCTCCTCTTTTGCGAAATTACTTTCCTCGTGTCATCTTCTTTGCTCTCTTGTCGAACTTCTAGGGGTATATCTAACCCCCTAGATATCACCATACGCCACTTACTGAGTTCAGAATGTTCTCCGCTTCGTTGCTTCTTGATCCAACCAATCGAATCACTTGTCCAATTTTTACTTGATACTCATGTTTTTTTTATTAACTCATTAAAATTGTTAATCGAACAGTATGAATACGGAATTTCTGGAAAAAGATTAATTTTGTGTAAATTATAAGATTTATCCTGAAATTGTGAAATTTAAAGGCCATTCAATTGTAAATCGAATTTGTTTCTATAGTAATAAAGAGAACATTTTAAATGTTATGAAAAGCATTATTTGTTCATCATTTTGCTATAAATTTTTACTAAGATGTTGCAATTTCAAGATTCGGATGAAAAATATAAAGATCTTTCCAGCCGATTGATAATTTTAAACATTTTTCAAAAAAATATTTCATATTTAGGCTTTCGACCAACCGGACCACGTGACTAGATCCCTACCTTACCGGCATTACAATTTTGTCACCCATTTTGCATGCAAAATGAGATACCGAGTTTAATTTGTAAAAGTAAATAAAATGCACTAAATGTTTACAACTACAATATTACTTTTTTTCGAAGAATATTTTTTTTATAATTGAAGATATATGTTGATGTTGGTAATTGGCTTTAGGGTCCAAGGTTGATAAAAACTCAGAGTTTTACATAATCATTTATCAACCTTGGACCCTAAAGCCAATTACCAACATCAACATATATCTTCAATTATTAATTAAGGGTCAATGTAAGTCCAGAATATGAATTTTTTTTATAAATTTAAACATTTATGACCAGGCAGATCAATTTGAGTTCATTTTAATTAATTTCACAAATTAAAGTCGGTATCTTATCTTGCATGGAAAATGGGTTAGATAAATTGAAATGCCGGTAACTAATTAATAATTTTTTCAATATTGTGTAATAACTAATAGAGTTTTAACAACTTAAGGTGGTTGCGCCACAAAAATTAGGCTTCAGGCAGAATACATCATTTTGCTTTCAAGAATAACAATATTATTATAGAAGGGATTATTTAAAAGAAAGATTATTTTTACATGAAAAAAATCTTAAATGTAGAAAAAAAATGTATTTAACAATTTCTATTTTTGCCCGAACTTTTCTTTTTATCGCTTCTTATTAAACTTTTAAGGATGATGCGATTCTAATAAGTCACGGATCATTTTTACAAGGTTCTCTAACACTTGACCTTTACCAATTTTTGAAAATATATCCTTTAATGGCTGAAACCATTAAAAAACAATTTCCTAAATCAAAATTTTTATACACAAATTGCTGTATTTGATAATAATTGATTCATTTTAAAAAGTTGGAAACGTTCAAGTGGTAGAGAATCTTTTCCCTGAAAAATAAGCTCTAATTGATTAAAATCACATCTTTAAAAATTTGGTAAGGAGCAATAAGAAAAAAAATTCGGGCAAAAATAAAATTTGTTAAATAATATATTTTTCTACATCTCAAATTTTTTTCATGTAAAAATAATCTCGTCTCTTTTAAATGATCTCTTCAATAATAATATTGTTATTCTTGAAAGCAAAAATATGTATTTTTGCCTAAGGCCTAATTTTTGTAGCCTAAACTGTAGTATTTTTGCCCAATGAATCAATAAAGATTATTGTTAAAAATTATCTAGACTTAAATTTGAGTTTCAAATAAAATTAGCATCTTAACAATGTTTACAGGAAAAAGTTACCAATTTAAATAAAAAGGTATTTTCAGCTTCGAAAGTACCTCTTGTATAATTTTATGTTCTGTAGTATATATATATATAATCTAACAATCGTCAAAAATGGGCATTTTTTCACTCAAATATAATTTTTTTCTCAAGTGTGGAGAGTTGCAATCCTTAAATATGTTACTATCTTAATTTTAATTAATAGCTTTCAATCTAATTTAATTCAGTGATTTTCAATTTATTTCAATTTCAATAATTCAATTTAAATCAGTCAAAATTAACTGATTAGATAGCTAGAAAAGATATTGTTTCTGTGAAAATAATAATGAATTCTAAATATTGAAATGATGATACAATGATAATATCCAGTAACAAAAAGGGAGGAAATTGTGATGCATTTCACTTTGAATTAAAGGAATGAATGCATTTTTAGGTCGTGAACAAAGTCAAGTGATCGAGGGTGCGCTTGAGCATCACTGGACTTCGCAAAGGGGTTGGTCACCCTCTCTGGGTTCTAGAATGTTGTCACTGAAGGCGGCAGCAGCGATGAACATAGAACGGGGTGGTCGTGTGTGCTGGTCGAGGGTGGTTAGGGTGGTTAGGGTGGACTCTAAAGTCCACCGTAGATAGGGGAGAGCCTCTACTGGAGAAGCAAGGAAAATTTACGCCAGCCAGAGAATTCCTACAAGGCTTCATATCAGTCACACATACACTCTCATTTCCGTACGTAAACACAAGAATTTAAACCCTCATACACTCATCTGGCTATGCAAACACCTAGCCTTAAACGCAAAATCTTTAATACAGGGGTAGAAGTTTTCTGAATTTCTGCTATACTCAAAAGCTGAAGTATAGTTCTTTAAAAAAATTGAATACTTTTTAATAACCTGCCAGACCCCTTCAGGGTCACGGGGATTCTAATTTATTTTTCATAATATATTATTACACTACTGTTCAAAATTATAGGTTCACCTGTTGTTTGAGCCTTGTTGAGGTATCTTAATTTTTATAAAAAAAGGTCAAATCATATTTTGAAAAAAATTTCTGTGGAAAAAGGAACGCTTGCACTCCGCTGGGTATCGAGCTCAGGACCTTTCGATTGCATGTCGAGTGCTTTTAAGACTAGATGGAATTTTCAATATAAATTTTGAAAAAAATTTCTTTGAAGAAGGGAAATCTTCCACTCCGCTGGGTATCGAGCCCAGGACCTTTCGATTGCCGGTCGAATGCTTTTAAGACTAGATGGAATTTTCAATATAAATTTTGAAAAAAATTTCTGTGAACAAGGGAACACTTCCACTCCGCTGGGTATCGAGCCAAGGACCTTTCGATTGCAGGTCGAGTGCTTTTAAGACTAGATGGAATTTTCAATATATATTTTGAAAAATTTTTCTCTGAAAAACAGAACGCTTTCACTCCGCTGGGTATCGAGCCCAGGACCTTTCGATTTCCGGGCGAATGCTTTTAAAACTAGATGGAATTTTCAATATACATTTTGAAAAAAATTTCTGTGAAGAAGGAAACGCTTCCACTCCGCTCGGTATCGAGCCCAGGATCTTTCGATTGCCGGTAGAATATAGTAGAGTTTCGTTATCACGGTGAGTGATACACTTTTCTAATTATCGAAATAATCGACTGCAATGATTTGGAAAAATAATTAAAAATGTCAAATTTGCTTTTCTGATAATAGCATTAATGTTAATAAAATTTCGCATCTAATAATTCCATGTAGAAGGCGAAATATTGATTGTATAAAAATATAATTTAAAAAACGTACAATTTCGATCTTTTTGGAAAATTTTAAAAACTCTAGTTTACTGATCAAGATATTTTTAGAATTTTTTTCTGGACTCTACCCCGAAGTCAAAGATGGTATAAAAACGATGTAACATTTCAAATAAAGACTGTAAACTATATATATTATAAATAAATATAAAATATTAATATTTTGTATTAATATTAAATATTGTTGATATTCTTAATTAGGGTCCAGAAAAATGTAACTCAAAGTTTCATATTTTCAAACGTTTCGACTCAGATTGGAGTTCTCATCAGTATCACAATAACAAATTTCCTTTTTTTTCTTCTTTTCTTTCGTCGCATGATTTTGAACAATATTTCTAGATCTTATTAAAATATGATATACATCAATTTTAAAAAAATTCTTCTAAGAATTTACACATTTTTTAAATTTTACGACTATTTTGTACCCTGTTTGACTTCAGGGTAAAATCCAGGAAAACTTTTTAAAATATCATGATCAGTTCGCAAATTACTACTCTCTAAATCTGAATCAGTCAAATTTTCACTAATAGAAACAGTGATTTGCATTTTCACTGATTCAAAAGTGAAAAGGATATTTTCAACTGTTAAAGCAGTTATTTTGACTGATTCATGAGTGGAAAAATATTTTTCACTGTTAAATCAGTTAGTTTTGACTGAGGTAATCAGTGAAATTTGACTCATTCGCAGTAACCTCTTTTTAACTATTTGAATCAGTAAAATTTCACTGATGACACAGGTCTGCAAGGTTTTGTTGTTGAAAAGCTATGGGTTGTTACCGGAGTAATTTTTGACGTAGAATCAGAATCCGGAATCAGAATCAGCCTATCACGTTAGGATTTTGAGATATTTGAGGTTATGTCCTTGAAAAATGGGGTTTTTCGCTACTTTTGAGGTTATGTACAGGGCACAAGAATTTTTTTTTGTTTTTTTCTCAAATGTCATCATTTAGCATTACTCTTTCCCTTAAAAATGAGCTATTGAACAGTTACGAGCGATTTTTTTTCACATAGATGCGGCCATGTCAAGTTTTGACATTTATCCGAACAACCTTATGAGCATTCACATTGACTCTTTGGTGCATACCATTTTGCATTCAAAAATTTATTTTGAAAATTTGTGCTTGCGTGTTTTGATGGTCTGCAAATAAGAATTTAGTCAAAAATTGATATTTCCATTTCTAAGATGGCCCCGAGTAAGAGTTTTTAGAGATCGAAATCCATGGAGAATAGACATAAGGAGACCAATCTCTAATGCATGAACTTCACAAAAGTTGAGCACATTTTTGTCGGAAGTACATGGAAAAGGTACAAGAACTTCCCGATTGATGGCGCGAATGCAAGTGGCGTAAAAAAAATGGCCGCCTCCTTCTGTTCGCTCAAAATATTCTAACATAACCGCAAATTAAGGTTAATATTTGTAAATGTTTGTAACCATTCTTATAATAAATATAAGTTACCATGACAACCTGCATGCATGCAAAGGTACACGAAGAGTTCTTTTTTTTTTACGCTACTTGCAGGAGCGCCATCTCTTGGGAAGTTCCCGTACTCAATCAATGTACTTCCGACAAAAAGAAGCTTATTTTTAGTTACATTAGTTTGGTCTCCTTATGTCTATTCTCCATGTCGAAATCGTTCAATTTCGTAAATTTTGATCCGCCATCTTAGAAATGGAAATGTCAATTTTCTGACTGTAAATTCTTATTCACAATCCATGAAAACCCGCAAGCACAAATTTTCAAGATAAATTTTCGAATACAAAATGGTATGCACCAAAGAGTCAATGTGAATGCTTATAAGGTTGTTCGGATAAATGTCACAACTTGATATGGCCGTATCTTCCCTAGCGGACCCGTGTGAGAGAACGGTCATAGAATACTCTGACCGTTCTCTGACTGTTCTATGACCGTTCTATGACCTCGCATTATTACGGCTAAGATCGGTAAAAAAGACATTAAAAGCTTTGCAATTATGATTCTGTGGCGAAATTTGGATTAGAAGGTGAAGCAATAAATACAATTATCTTATTTTTCAGCGATAAAAACTAGGAATACATCATGTACCTGTCATTGAAGGCAATGCAGTGGTTCACCATTTGCGGAACGTCTCCACCAATAGTAAACCTTCAGTGACAGGTATTATGTTTTTCTAGTTTTTATCGCTGAAAAATAAGATAATTGTATTTATTGCTTCACCTTCTAATCCAAATTTCGCCACAGAATCATAATTGCAATGCTTTTAATGTCTTTTTTACCGATCTTAGCCGTAATAATGCGAGGTCATAGAACGGTCATAGAACAGTCAGAGAACGGTCAGAGTATTCTATGACCGTTCTCTCACACGGGTCCGCTAGGGTTTGTGAACAAAAATCGTTCGTGACTGTTCAATAGCTCATTTTGAAGGGAAAGAGTAGTGCTAAATGATGACATTTGAGAAAAAACCAAAAAAATTTCTTGCGCTCTGTACATAACCTCAAAAGTAGCGAAAACCCCCATTTTTCGAGCACATAATCTCAAATATCTCAAAATCCTGACGTGATAGGCTGATTCTGCTTTCGGATTCGGATTATACGTCAAAAATTACCCCGGAAATGATCTTTCGTTTTCCAACAACAAATACAAACCCATTATTTGCAGACCTGTGTAATCAGTAGATTTTGACTGATTCAGATTTACAGAGTATGAAGACTTATCTATAAAACAAGACCAAAGTCTTTCAAAAATGTTAATTATTTTTAGAGTTATTAACCTTTTCCAAAAAGATCAAAATGGCTACAGGTTAAAAAATTCTAAAGCATTTGAATAAAACCTGCTATAAAAAGCTATTTGAATCCAATTTAGGTAATGGTCAGTTTCCCACTTTAGAAATTTTAGTCTAGTATGTTTTTAAGGCCATGAAACAATAGGACCATGTGAAGGAATTATACATTAATTCCTTCATGCAAGATAACTTTTTTATTCCACAAAATATCTTCATGAAAATTTGGAAAGTACAGCAGAAGACGATAAAGATCATCTGTTAACTTCTTTTTACTGAAAATTTAAAAAAAATGGAAGACTTATTGACAATTACAGTTAACTATGTATAAAAAAGTTCCCTGTAAAAAAAATGTCTAGACAGCCCTAATAGTGCCAGACTGTATGTTTTATTGCGCATGAATTAGAATAACTCATTAATTCTAAAATAGAGAAAGATTTATCTATTTCAAATTGTAAAATGATGTCTATTTCCATCAAGGGAAAATACCATTGTTCATAAATGTTATCAATTTGAATTTCAATCACAGCTTCCTCTTATCAATTCAATTGTGTGTAAGGTTGGTATACAAGACTCTGTCTTACTTGTGGTGCTTGCACTTTGTGGCAATTTCGGCAAACACAATCGGAGGCCAACTTGGTAGCAATATAGAACACTGAACAGTCATTCTAACACGAGGAGCCAATCACGCTCAAAGATAAATAGAGAATCAACGGACCACTGTTGATTGTCGAAGAGTCTTTTCTGGTTCGTGTCTTGGGTCTCTGAAACTGGAAAACATATGTATATGCCACCGAGACGGACTTAGAATACAGAAAAGACGATTTCGACAGCCTGGTGTCGATGAAGGTTAACTGATAAAATCAGTTTTTTCTCAGTAACGCGTTATTTTTTTAAAAAGTAATCGTAAATCTTTACTTTAACGCCTTACATTTTCTAAGCAACGGAAACAGAAAACCGTAACTTACTAGTGTGTTATTTTATGAAATTTTAAAAGGGCTTCATTAATTAAATTAAATATAAAAAAGTGGTTTCATTGAAAACGATAGTTTGTCAAATATTTTTAATTAATGTGACGAATGTTCTAAATTTCTTAGGAGACGAAAATGATTCCTAGAAAAGAGCAATAGATTTGCTTCTATGAGAAGAAACCAGGGTTGAAACTTTTTCTGGAAAACTGGGAAATATTAGGGATTAATTTTAATTTCTGAAAAAATATAAAGTTAGTAAATTCCTTAAAAATAACTATTTTTATGTAAATTTGCTAATGATTCCTAAAAACTGTAATGGCGTTCCAAACTAATAATTATTCCATACACATTTAACAATATTACATTTTTAGGCTTGAAATGATTTATCAGTTGCGTCTTATGAAAGAAAAAACATTATTTTTTATGAAAACAATGTAAAACTTACGAAAATAACACTTTTGATAATTTTGTGGCAATGTACCGGAACATGTTTTGAAATACACTTAACAATTATAACGTCACATATTTGAAAACATGTCTGCTATTATATTGATCCACGAATTACAAAATATTTGTTGTTGTTGTTTTTTTTTTTTCTTAAGTTTCTTCTAATTTTCTTCATTTAAAAATAATCAATGGAAGATATAATAAAACCTAAAAAAGAAATACAATCGTTTCGGCCACATATGGAGGTCCTCTTCAGTGCCACAAATTAACTAAATAATTCAAAATTTCTGTAAAAGATTAAAATATAGGAAATAATTAAAATAACGAAAAGTATAAAACTCAAAAACTTATCTTACAGTTTGCAAAACAAAATGAAGCAGTCCAGTATGCATATCACGTATTGAAAAAGTATGTAGAGTCCACTGTATACAAACAAACAAACTCTTAATAATGTTTTTTGAATTAGATTTTTTCTTCACGATCGCTTCCCAACACTTTTTTTAAGTAATTGGATTTTCATAAATCATGGCTTATTTTTACGGGGAAAATATTCTTCATGACTCTACTGTTTCCAATTTTACAAATAAAATTTTTCGTAACTGAAATTGTAAAAGCAATTTTTCCAAAAGTAACATATTTTTAATACTTATTTTCAAAATTTGAAATGGTAAAATTGTAGAGAATATTTTCCCCGAAAAAATAGACCATGGTTTATGAAAATCCAATTATTTTTAAAAAATGGTAAAAAGCCATAGTAAGAAAAGTCTATTTAAAAAAACATTAATAAAAGTAATATTTTTTGTAAGTTTTAAATTTTTCCATAAAAAATAATGTTTTTTTGCTCAAGACACGACTGATAACATCATTTCAAGTCTTAAAATCATCGAAAAACTTTGTTTTCCAGAGACCTGTTTTTTGGCACGAAAATCACCTTAATAATAATTGAATTTTACAATTTTATCTTTTATTGGAAAAACATATAAACTAATTTTTTTTTACTGTTCAAAAATACCGCTTAAAAATCCACGAAAATATTTACATTATATTGATCTTATTTAATAAAAACATAATTTTTTGTCATGTATATTGCCAAAAAATTGGTTTATTTAAAAAATAGTTTAAAAATGTTTATTATTCTACATTATAAAGTTTTACATTTTCATTGAAATGATTATTATTTGAATATTTTTGTTGTACTTAGTTGGCTTTAGGGTCCAGAAAAAATGTAAACTCAAGGTTTCATATTTTCTCTTTTCAGTAATTTTACAGAAAAAATTTTTGCACACTTATTGTACAGTCTTACTTTATCGCAAATTTAGTTTTTTAGTACAATCCTATTGTTTCACATATTTTTACCACAATGTTTATCCGTCACACGGGCAATTATTAAGTTTTCCTCCTTTGTATTTTTTATAGAAATAAATTCTCACTGATGAGGACTCCAACCTGAGTCGAAACGTTTGAAAATATGAAACCTTGAGTTTACATTTTTTCTGGACCCTAAAGCCAACTAAGTACAACAAAAATATTCAAATTTTAATACTAAGGGTCGATATAAGTCCTGTTTATTATTAATGACTATTATATCACAATTTTAATTTTAATAAAAATAAATATATTTTATAAACTTTGCTAATTTCTATCAACAATTTATTTTTATAGGATATCCTAAAAAATGAAAATTCTAGACCTGGAAAACCAGGAAAAGTCAAGGAATTTTCGTATCCAAAAATAGTGGCAATCCTGAAAACGTAAGATAAGTTTTTTATTTCACAAAATATATTCCTGAAAATTTTACTAACTGTAAGTATCAACAACTTATTTAATTTTTTCAAAATTGTTGCTAAAAAGGACTTAACAGACGAGCTTTATTGTCTTTTCTTACATTTCCTAATTTTACAAAATGATTTTCTGTGAATTAAAAAAATTATAAAATAGGATGTTACGCTGTTGGAAAAAATATGGCTTCAGGCTCCAAAAACGATTAAGTCGATTTAATCAGATCTTTCATCTGAGATCGGAGCTCTGATTAGTGATATTTATTAAATTCTAGAAAGTACAAAAAGGGGTGACGCTAATTTCACATTTTTAGGAATAACTAAAGTACTAAAACATATAATCCAAAAAAAGAGTACTTAATGTGTTAAATTAAATTTATAAATGAAAATGGAAAGTTTGGATATTCGACCAGAACAAAAGGTGTACTTAAATTGATTTCTTTGGTGTGAAGCTGTTAAAAAAATTATCTCATATAAACGAATCCACGTATAATTTAGTCACGTAGTCCGATTGATCCATAGCCTTAAGGTAGTTGATCCACGAAAATGAGACTTCAGGCAAAATAGATAATTTTGCTTTCAAAAATAGCAATATTATTATTAAAGGGCTATTTTGGAAGAGAAAAGATTATTTTCCACTAAAAACATTTTAAATGCAGAAAAATAATTTTATTAATAAATTTTATTTTTGCCCCAACTTTTTTTCTTATCGCTTCTTACCAAATTTTAAAACATTATGCGATTTTAAAAATTACAAATCACTTTTTCAAGAAAAAGATTCCCTACAACTTAACCATTTCCAATTTTCGAAAATGAATAAATTATTATCAAATTCTACAATTTGTTTATGAAAATTTCGTTTTGGAAAATGTTTTTTTAATGGTTTCAGCCATTAAAGAATTTATTTTTAAAAATCAGAAACGGTGAGGTTGTAGGAAATCTTTTCTCTAAAAAAATGATTCATGATTTAATAGAATCGCATGATTTTTTAAAATTTGGTAAGAAGCGATAAGAAAAAAAGTTGGGTGAAAAATAAAATTTATTAATAAAATTATTTTTCTGTGTTTCAAATTTTTTTCATGTAAAATCATCTTTTCTCTTTCAAAATAGCCCTTCAATAATAATATTTCTATTCTTGAAAGCAAAATTATCTATTTTTGCCTGAGGTCTAATTTTCGTGGATGAAAACTACCTTAAATAAATTAAATTCCACCCTTCCAGTCAAATTGCTATTTGAATCTCAAGATGGAGTTTTTTGACTTTTCTGAATTTCTATAGAAGAATCGAAACTCTATCTAAAGTTTACAGGTTCTCTCAAAGGCTGATAATCGACTTGGTGAGATCGAATATCGGCTAAGCTCGGTGTAGATGTGTTTCGCTTGTCCAAGGCTCGCCTCGTGAATATTCCAAACTCTAAAAGCATCTCTCCCCTTTGCTTTGCTTCTCATCGTAAGGTACGGAGGGTCCGTCACGTCTGTAACAAGCTTTCTATCTCTATCTCTCTCTGATACAGGCCTCTCCAGGGTGAAATGGCGTCGAGGAGTCAAGCAAGTGTGGAGAGTAGAAGGAAGAAGGAATTACATGGATGTATAGAGATAGAAGAAGAGAGATACCAAGGCATGTCTACGTTAGGTAAATTCGGTGTAACTCGAGGGGATGAGAAATTTGGAGGAGTCGAGGAGACCACCAAGGGAGGATCCGGGTTGATCGATAGCCACACACGCGTCCACTTTTTCCTTCGACCTCCGAACTTTTCCTGTGTTTTATCTTACCTATATCTTTCATAAAACCCTCGACGTGTTTGCATTTCTCAGAGAATCAAGTATATCAAAATTGGTAACGTTCTTTAGAAAATTATGGGATTAGATACAAAAATGGAAAAAGAAAAAAAAAGAAACTGAAATTTTTAATAAAGCATAATTAATTTTAATTTAAAAATAATTAAATATTGTTGATGTTATAATGTGACATGTTTGAGAACATGTCTGCTATTATATTGACCCGAAATTCACAGAATTTTTATTCATTTTGTTATTTTGGCATAGGGTCTGATTCTTTTTATTTTCACATTAAAAATGCATTTAAAAAAAAAATTTTGTTAGCAAAGCCACATGTCCTGAGTCAGTTTTTAAAACAGTTTAACTCGATTGTTGAAAGACTCCGGTAACAAAGTTCTCAAGAAAAATACTTAAAATTGATTAGTGTTCGATTGTCATGATTTATCAATTTCACATTAAAAAAAAAAATTTCCTGGCCGCCCGGTTCGTTCTGCAAAATTCTAAGTTTTGTTCGTTTTATCTGATTGTTTATATACAGTAAATTTTACATATTTTTTCAATATTAATTCAATATTAATTTATGGCACTAAAGAGGGCCCCCATATGTGGCCGAAACGTTTGCCTTACTTTTTACGTTTTTTTTATATCTGCCATTGATAATTATTGATGTTCTTAGTTGACTTCAGAGCCCAGAAAAAATGTAACTCAAAGTTTCATACTTTTAAGCATTTCGACTCAGATTGGAGTCCTCATCAGTGAGAATTTATTTTTATAAAAAATACAAAAGGAAGAAACTTAAAAAAATTGCCCGCCTGATAATAATTATATGTAGCGTGGCGATCTACTAGATTAATATTATTTCTATCCAAATTATGAATGTAATCATTTGTAGTCGAAGCCGATTTTCAAAGTTACGATTTTTATATTACGCGCGCCGCGACTCGACTCCTTCACAATGTTGTACTTATTGTCAAATAAATAATTTTAGTTTTACGCTTCAAACTATCGGCTTATTTTTATTTAGTATTCGACGAATACCAACTTCTCATTAAGATTTAAGTATGTAGTTTTTTTACTTATTATGGAAATTAATTAAATTATGGATACAAGAGCCATTTTTGGGAGATGGTTTTTACCAAGAGTGTCTGTCGTGACTAATAAAACTTGATTGAATTTTATCTGAAAGAGTAAATAAAATGACGTTTCTTAAAAAAACTAGATTTTGTTTTAAGGTATTCTGATGATATGATTCCTAGCAAAATGATGATAATCTTAACTTGAACGCTGGTTTTTAAGTAAAAAATCAAACTTTTTAATTGATAAGAAATGAATTATGTTTCGCAAAATTGAAATACGTGAAGCTTTGCCTTTTGCTCTAAAATTGCAATGTTTATTGTTATAGTCTTTATCATTAATTCTCATAAAATATTCGGAAATGCAATTTGTTTCTTAAATTTATAATGTGAGCTTTGTGGTTTTTAATTGAAAATTAAATATTTGCAAGTGTACCTATATTTTGTTATTTACCAAAAATAAAAAATTATTAGTAATTCTATTATTCAAATTTGTACGTTGAACATCTTCTGGAAAATTTCGATACTGTCGTTTTATAGGTTTAACTTTCTTGTGGACCAACTGTGCCAAATAATCTACCAGAAATAGATCTGTGGTAATGAAAGTCCGGAAGTACCAAACCAAGAGGTTTTAGTATGGCTAGGTCTGGGAAAGCCATTTTAGAGTCGTAAACACTGACCATGAACTTAAAATTAGTGCCACTCGTACTCACACATGTGCCGAATGGAATTTATGAGCTTCAGTCTTAAATTGTCGCCAAGTGTCAGCAATCTGTTGAACCTTGATAACAAGAATCTCTGTAAAATAGAGTTTCTGAAAACAGTCAATTTTAATATTTCCAGGTAAAAATAATAATAATATATAATAATGATAATAACAATAATATGTGATTCCAAGCATTTTGAGAAATACTCCAAAAAGAGTATCTGGAAAAGTTTTCCTACCAAATTTCAAGAAATATTCAAATTTGAATCCTGTTTATGAAAATTGACTCTAAATTCTAATCATTTGTTTTGTTTACTAATTTCAATCAGTAACTATAGCCACATAATAAGTTTCTGTGATAAAATTAGTTCTTTTAAGTCGAGATAACTCAGAAATCAATTAAAATCTAACAATTTATAGCAAGAATTCAGCCACTGATTTCAATTAGTAAAAAACTACTGATTGAAACTCAGAGATTTTTCAAAAAATTTCTTGAAAATTTGTTTACAGGCTATATTAAGAGACTTTCAAATAAAATAAATAAAAATCGTCATTGAATATTTTCACACACCAAGAGCGAAGGATGTCCAAAAATCAAACAAAAACAACACATTATTTTGTGAATTTAGGTAAAATTTTACAAAATGATATAAATTAGAAGAAATAAATGTAATAATAACATTACATACTCTCAAACAATGATAAAAATAAATTTATTAAAATTTTTATATAAATTGAAATTTAAAGAATTTGAAATCTTTCTGTTTTGAAATAATTTTTTATATAAAACTTCATGTTGAATTAACCTATAAAAATACATTATATAAAAACACAATAATAATAAAAAAATTAAATTAATATTTCTCGCACCTGTAATTGAAAACAGTCTTGAAACTATAAGTTCATTTGATTTGCTCTCTAAATCTGAATCAGTCAAATTTTCACTGATTGAATCAGTGATTTGCCTTTTCACTGATTCATCAGTGAAAAAAATATTTTTCCCTGTCAAATCAGTCAATTTTTACTGATATAATCAGTGAAATGTGACTGATTTACAGTAACCTCTTTTTAGCTATTTGAATCAGTCAAATTTCACTGATAATCAGTAGATTTTGACTGATTCAAATTTAGAGAGTGGGAAAGAACTTTCAAAACCTGTTCAACTTTTTGAGAAAGTTCGTCAGGTGTCTCAAGCTGTCCTTGACAAAAAAGTAGTCGAATCCCATTATAAATTTTAGGTTCAAAAAGCTGCAAGGAAGTAAAAGCGGTACAGAGTGAGAGTATCTTGTAAGAAAATGTCTAAAGTGCTTGGACAAGCAAGGATGCCACGCCTCGGCTGATTTCGAAGTCTGGCAACGAGCCCACGAGGGTGGCAGCCCTGGTCGTTGGCATAGTCTCTCGAAAAGCCGTGGCGAGGCAAATTATTCATGCGATTCTCGGCGCGTCGCGAATCGCGAGAATCTATATCCACTGTTGCCTGAAGGGTAAGGAAAAGCGTATAAGAGGGTTGGAGGATGAAGAGAAGAAGTCTCATGAGGGTTAGGGAATTGAGGATTTGTTTGCACCTCGAGAAAGGACCAACGAGCGCAATTTTCTCCAGCCAAGATCTTCCTCTGGACTCTCACGTTATCAATACCATCTCATTTTTGTTTCATCAACGTTATTTCAATAGTTATTACATCAAAGGATTTCAAATGTTTCAAGTTTAAAAATTAATTAAAAATAGGCTGTTATAGTAAGTCGAACCTACAAATTAATAACGACGAGATAATGATTTAGAATTCTATTTTATAATCATTAAAAGTACTCTCTAAATCGGAATCATTCAAATTTTCACTGATTGAATCAGTGATTTGCCTTTTTACTGATTCATCAGTGAAAACAATATTTTTTACTGTTAAATCAGTTATTATGCACTGTTAAATTAGTGAAAACAATATTTTCCACTGGTAAATAAGTTAATTTTCACTGAAGTAATCAGTGAAATTTGACTGATTCGCAGTAACCTCTTTTTAGCTATTTGAATCAGTGAAATTTTACTGATAATCAGTAGCTTTTGACTGATTCAGATTTAGAAAGTAGTGTAAGTTGTATTGACCCTCAATTTGAATAAAATGGCACGTTGTTAGAAAAATTGGCTTTAGGATCGAAAAATGATTAAGTCGATTTGATCAGACGTTTCGACTCAGATTAGAGCCCTCATCAGTGATATTTATCAAAATCTAGAAAATGCAAAAAAAGGGGGACGCTATTTTTAGATTTTTTTGGAATAACTATAGTACTTGAACATATAATACAAAAAACAAGTACTTAATGTGTATCTTTTCTTAGAGTAGTTTACAGGAATTCCTTTCTAGATTTTAATAAATATCACTGATGAGGGCTAGAATCTGAGCCGAAACGTCTGATGAAATCGACTTGATCATTTTTTGACCCTAAAGCCAATTATTTCCAAAAACGTGCCATTTTATTTTAATCTATTTTGTCTTAACATCATCTGTTATATTTGGAAAAAAGCTGAGCATTGCTCTCTAAATCTGAATTAGTCAAATTTTTAATGATTGAATCAGTGATTTGCCTTTCACTGATTCATCGGTGGAAACAATACTTTTCACTGTTAAAGTAGTTAATTTTCACTGATTAATCAGTGAAAAGAATATTTTCCAATGGTTAATCACTTACATTTCACTGAAGTAATCAGTAAAGTTTGACTTATTCACAGTAACTTCTTTTTAGCTATTTGAATCGGTCAAATTTCACTGATAATCAGTAGATTTTTTGACTTATTCAGATTTATAAAGTGTACTGAAGTATTTGGTAAATTTGCAGAAATTTCATGCCGTCATTATTTTAAATTATGGAGTCAGTAAATGTAACAGATTTTTTTCCGCGTATATTTAAATAATTTTTTTTAATTCACACTGCTTTAACTTTATAAAATTAGTAATTACAAAATCAATACGATCGTTAAATGATAAAAGGGGTGGATTAATTTTTTAAAAATGTGGATTCAATTTTGCTAGCTTACTGCTTATGTATAGAATTCAACTGGATGGAAATCCATTACCTAATTTTAACGTGATCTTAGAACTCCTAAGAGATTTAATGTGAAATATTGTGGACCTTATTTTTCAGTCCTGGGAATAAGACAATTTCTCATGCGCTTTACTCCTTAATTTTTGTTTGGAAAAATGATTTCCACCTACATTTCAGGGATTTTCCCTAAGACTTCTGGAAATTCACTAATAAGTTGGGGAAAAATTTCTTTAAATTTAGGGAGTTTCGGGAATTTTTCGTAGCAAATTTTTGAGAAAATTCCGGAAACCTTGCAGAAATTAGCGTCCCGAATTTTTAAGGAAAATTCCCGATGACATTTTTAAATTGTTGTTCCCAAAGGTCTTGATTTAAAATTTCCAATCAGTTTGCAAGTTCATCATCGCAGATTTCTAAATCTTTAAATATTGTCTTTATTCATTTGAAACTTTCTTTTTGCATTTCTTTTGGGATGCTGGCTAGAAAATGATGTTCATTGATACAAAGTTGAAAATTGAAATGCTTATTTTAGAAATCTGCTTGACTAATGAATAGAAGAATTGATTTTTCTTCTTAAAATGATCTGCTGGTAAAAAATCCATAATTCAACAAGTTAAAAAAGGATAAATAATAGTTTTCCGGATAAAAGTACTGAATGGATCTATTAATTCTTGGACGTGTCGAAGGTGCACAATAATAAGAGTTAATAGGCTCTACGTAATTTTAGACCATTTGTCACAAGGACGTTTCCAGGAACAGTGAGCATTATAATTCGCGATGGTTCCAGGGAAAATGAAGCACATTTTGAGCTTGAAGTTACGGGCATGCTATGAATGCAGTCGTATATTTAGAATGGATTTTCAGCGACTGTAAAACCGTCACCGATTTCTGTACTGCTTGTCGGGAAAATGGTCGGACACTATTGTCCACTAGGGCAAGGAAGGGACACAGCGGGTGGTTCGCACTAGGATATTCTCCTGTTGGAAGTCATGAGGGTGGCAAAGAAGCTAAGCTCTCAAACCTTGAACGCCTCTTACAATCCTCGCACCAGTGAAAACTCTACATTTTTTCTAGATCTAAGGAAACCAGGGCACATCATTTTCTGCTCCAGTGCTATTAAAAATGTAATTCTGCACTTGCTCAAAGACACTTTCTACACCGCACCTTTACTTTTATCAATACGTGTTCGCATAATCGATCCTTTGGTAAAACTTTTTCGTTTCAGGAAATTCACTGTATTTTCATTCGTTTGAAAATTTTCTTTCATTTCATAGGTGTCATTAAAAGAATTATATACATTGAAAAAAAAAATTCGACGATACAGACATAATTGTGGTTCCTTTACCTATATTATATTGGAGATTTACCGAAAACCAAGGTTTGCTTGTATTAGTTCAGCCTGTATGTGTATTCCAACCATATGAATTACTATTGCAGCAATATTTTTGATTAACTGTCAAATATATTTTGTTGAATTACTTAAAAATATTCAGCTATATTCATATGGCTGATAAATCCCAAGCATTTCTTTCAGTGTATGTACTTTTTTAATAATAATGCTCGGAGATTTTTAATTTGTTGATTAGATTCATTTAGTTCTGAAGTGGGGGCATGGAGTAAGTAGAATGTGTGATTAAGAATAAAATTTCAGTGTTATTCGAAATTTTTCTACAATTATTACTTTTGGCTGAAACTTTGGGACATGACACAGGACATATTAACAAAGGGTTGGGAACTTTAATTGGATTTGGATATTTTGAAAAATTCTAATTTTGGTAAAAGAGGAATTGATTTTTTTTAATGTTTGGAGCCAATCAAAGTCTATAACCCTCTGTTAAGGTAGTTCGTTCACAAAAATTAGACTTCAGGCAAAAAAAGACAATTTTGCTTTCAAGAATAGCAATATTAATATTGAAGGGCTAATTTGAAAGAGAAAATATTAATTTACATGAAAAAAAATTGAAACACAAACAAATAATTTTATTAATAAATTTTATTTTTGACCCAACTTTTTTTCTTATCGCCTCTTATCAAATTTAAAAAAATGATGCGATTCTAATAAATCACGGTTCATTTTTTTAACAAAAAGATTCTCTACAACTTGACCGTTTCCAATTTTTGAAAATTAATTCTTTAATGGCTGAAATTATAAAAAAAACATTTTTCAAAACAAAATTTTTATAAACAAATTGATGTATTTGATAATAATTAATTCAATTTCAAAATATAGGAAACCGTCATGTTGCAGAGAATCTCTTTCCTATAAAAAATTGAACCGTGATTTATTAGAATCGCATCATTTTTAAAAATTTGGCTCCGAGCAATAAGTAAAAAAGTTTGGGCAAAAATAAAATTTATTAATAAAATTATTTTTTTGTGTTATAAATTTTTTTTATGAAAAATAATCTTTTCTCTTTCAAATTAGCCCTTCAATAATAATAATATTTCGATTCTTGAAAGCAACATTATCTATTTTTGCCTGAGGTCTGATTTTCGTGAACGAACTACATTAAGATAGATACATTAAGGCTATCTACACATTAAGACTTGCAAAAATTAGATCCCCGGAAAAAACAGTTAATTTTGCTTTCAAGAATAGCAATATTATTATTGAAGCGATCATTTAAAAGAGAAAAGATTATTTTCCAGGAAAAAAATTTACAACACAAAAAATAGTATATTACGTGCCTGGGCGCACAATGAAGGTTATTGCGTGACGAGCGACAAGGCTCGCAGGAGATCGGAGCCAAGGCGTAGTCGAGGCGTAGGTGAGGCATAGTCGAGGTGTAGCCGATGCATAGTCGAGGCGCAATCAGTCTTGCGAGCATTGTCGCGAGTCTCGTAATTTCCCGAATTGTGTGCATTGGCACGTATTCTATTTTATGTGACTCCGGTGCGTATACGAGTTTTTATGCGTACACTCGAATCTAATCTAGTATTGTAGTTGTTTGTGGCGCTAGTCATTACACTTGATATGTCACGACTAGTCCCGGCCATTTTGATTTTATCGATCTTGTGTAGTAGTAATGGATTTTAGTAGATGCATGCGCTGTTCAAATGTACAAGGCTTTGTCAGTAGGGTGCTAGCGCTGTACGAAGAAGAAGAAGAATAAGAAGTTTGTGATCCGCTGTATGGCTATAGGCACATGCGCAGTTCAATTTTTACATTACATTCCTTTGTAGCGCAATGTAGTACATTGCGCTACTGTTAACTGTAGCGAAAAAACGAGTTTGCGCGCCGGTGGCATATAAATAATTTTATGTGCCTCCGGCGCGGAAACTCGTTTTTCCATTACAGCTGAGAGTAACGGAATGTTGTGTATTCTGCTACAGAGGAATGAAATGTAAAAATTGGACTAGTCGCGAAATATCAAGCGTAATGGAAGAGAATCATGATGAATACTAGATTCGATTCGAGTGTATGCATAAAAACTCGTATATGCACCAAAGTCACATAAAATAGAATTCGTGCCAATGCACGCAATTCGGGAAATTACGAGACTCGCGACAATGCTCGCAGGACTGATCGCGCCTCGGCTTCAATTCGGCTTTGTCTCGGCTTCGTCTCGGCTTTGTCTCGGCTACACCTCGACTATGCCTCACCTACGCCTCGACTTCAATCTTCTGCGAGCATTGTCGATCGTCGCGCAATAACCCTCATTGTGCGCCTAGCCACGTAATATACTATTATCAATAAAATTTAATTTTGCTCAAACTTTTTTTCATATTGCTCCGAGCCAAATTTTTAAAAATGATCTGATTCTAATCAATTATTGTGGTTATTTATTTTAAGAAATTTTAAAGTTAGCAAATTATTTCTTTCAAACAAATTTATGTTTAAGGCTATTAAAATAGACAAATAAATGAAGAACGAGAAAAATTCTACCACGGCCCGATTCTTCATTTATTTGTTAAAGAACTGTTCATTTCTCTATTTTAATATTATAAATCTCAGACGTTAAAAACGTTTAATAACATCTAGAACAATCATAATGTCTAAGGCCATTAAATTTAAAATTACGGTGGAATTTATGTCTTTTATTTACATTAAGATCGTTGTATCCATTTTATAATTATGACTAATACTATTTTTATAATTTAAACCAGAAACTGTTTCGATTGCTTGTTGCCCAATTGTTTTAAACGATTGAAGCTAATTTATATTATAATTTTTTCTTGATAGATTGGAAACAGATTCAGGTGGAAGCTGGAATTTTACAGCAATTATGTTTTTCGTTAACGAAAAATTAATACACAGTTTTAGAGCAAGAATATTTAAATTAAAAAATTAACAACACAAAAGTTTTAAAGTAATTCAATTCACTTCGCATACAGGAAAAGTTGTTTGTTTACATCCTGTTTACATTTTTACAAGTAAGTAATGAGCATGTCAAGACAAATTTAATGAAAAATTGTGCAACAAAAATGAAACATTGTTTTAGAGAGATTATCTTACCTTTGCTCATCTTATCTGATGATCAGTGCTTTTAAAATATAAATGATCCTTTGTTCGTCACAGTAATTTATCTTCATTGAATCCTTGTAACCTCTAATTGTCTTAAGGCAAGTAAAAATCCTTGTAGTCATCAATCGTATTTTATTTGAAAGTACTATTTTCCAAAATTGTATTTGAAAAATAATAGACATTGATCTTTAAAAGTTTTCTATGTTTTACATTATTATTACCACATAATTAATACAAAGCATAAAAAAATTGCAAGAACAGTTATTGTTGGGCAATGGTCCAGTCAGAGATCTATTTTGAATCTATACAAAATACAGAAAAGGGGTTAATAACATAAGATTTCTTTGATGGAAAATTTAGTAATTAACATTTGTTTCCACGAGTTGATAAAGAAACTTTGAAATTACTTCAAAGTGAATATTTCTTTGGTATAGAGCAAATTTTACATAACAGAATAAAATGTTTGAAAGAAACTGAAGAAACAAAAAAAATTCTGCTTTAGTATGCAAGTATTAATTAATAATTTCTTGGTATAAAGCAAATTCGAAATAACATTACTTCAGAATAAAATACTGCCTCAAATTTTCTTATGAATTTGTTTGGTAAAATTTAGTAAAAATTTCTTTGGTATGAGGTTGAATTTAGGAAAACAGAAATTTTCGGTTATAAATTAAATAGGGAAACTTTTGAAAAACGTGACATATTGTGCATGCGTATAGATCTTCTCGTAGTTTAATTACTGAAATTTAAAATAATGTACCCAAATTTACGTGAATTTGTTCATATAATATAATTTTAATAATTAAATGTAGTGTAAGTTGTATTGAACCTCAATTTTAATAAAGTATTGGGAAAATAACATTATATATAATATATATATTATATATAATACAAAAAGCGAGTACTTGATATGTTAAATTAAATTAAAAAGTGAAAATGGAAGTTTTGGATATTCAACCAGAACAAAAAGTGTACTTAAATTGATTTCTTTGATGTAAAGCTGTATTGAGCAACTTTGATCTGCCCTATTAAAACACTTTAAATAAGTGTATTACATTTCTTAGGGTAAAAAGAGGTTACTGTAAATCACTCAAATTCCACTGACTGCTTCAGTGAAAATTAACTGATTTAACAGTGAAAATATATTTTTAACTGGTGAATCAGTGAAAAGGTAAATCACTGATTCAGTCAGTAAAAATTTGACTGATTCAGATTTAGAAAGCACTTGTTTCAACCCCAAGCTACTAATAAATTCTTTGGTGCGTAGCTGAATTTAAAGAGTTTGATTGAGGCCATTAGATCCTTTTTTAAACTATTTTAAAACTATTTTGAAATATATATATATATGTTTCTGTATATCCTATTCGTATATCCTATTCTAAATCTAAATCAATAAAAATCTACTGATTATCAGTGAAATTTGAATTATTCAAATAGCCAAAAAGAGGTTACTGTAAATCAGTCAAATTTCACTGAGTACTTTAGCGAAAATTAACTGATTTAACAGTGGAAAATACTTTTCCACTGACGAACCAGGCAAAATTAACTGATTTAACAGTAAAAAAGATTTTTTTCACTGCTGAATCAGTGAAAAGGCAAATCACTGATTTAATAAGTGAAAATTTGACTGATTTGGATTTAGAGAGTACAAATAAATTCTTTGGCGCGAAGCTGAATTGAAAGAGCTTGATTTATACCATTAAGGCTATTTTTGAACTATTTTACTCGGGAAACTATTTTAAAACTATTTTCAATTATGTATATATATTTTGTCTGTGTCCTATCCCAACCCGTATATAAAAATGCGAATAAACCTATAATCCATAAAAACAATACGCAAACCCCTAAAGCCAATTTTTTCCAACAACGTACCATTTTATTATAATTTTAATATAACATAATACTTCAACTTTACATTCTTCTGCAATTTTCAAATATCTATCAAAATTTGAAAATACAAAAATTGATTTACACAATTTCCATATTAATTTTGAATTTCGCATCCTTTTCAATCAAGCCTGGAAGTAATATGATTCAAACTAAGAACAAGGAATTCATAAGATTGTTCTTGTGGCTTTGAAATCAGAAGTACATCGTGTTCTATTGCACTGGAGGTGGAAATAAAAGGAAGTCCCAGTTTCATTTGTAGTTGTGCATAACTGCGTAGAGATATTTGTGAGTGTTTGGGTATCGTGTGTCAATGCACCCACCAAAATTGCAGAAACACCGAAGGCTGATGGCTTTTGGGTTCTCTCTTTGCTTCATTTTGGTAATTACGACTAAAGGCTGGCAATCTCCAGAGGAGAGAGAAGAGGTAAAGGGTGAATGGAAGGGCAGGCAGGGCTTAAACCTCTACGAAAATCGCTCGGCAAATAACAGAGACCACTACCAAATACCTGGTACATTGTGCAACACACCTCTTTTTTCTTATTTTATCTTCCTCCATTCCATTCGTCCATTATTTCGCCGATTGGTGGAAATCTGATTTAGTAACTCTCACAAATAAAGCTCCAAAAATGTTCTACTTGGAAATAGACTTTTAAATTGTTAAATACAAACGGATAATTCTTTTAAAGGGAAATGAAATGAAATTTACAAATTAAATTTGTAAATCTAGACTTTCAACTAATATTGGAATTTTCCACATGAGCTTGTAAATCTTTGTGAGACGATTCGTACAGATTTTCGTCATGAAAAAGGACACTTGGTGTAAAATCTGAACGGATGTTTCTGTGGCAAAGGATCGTAAGTCATTAAAGAAGGACCTCCAGCTAAGAGAAGAACAATAGCAAGAACGAAGCTTGAGGTATTTACGACTTTCAAAGTTGCTTGAAAGCGAATTTCGCAACGTTGCAAGATTATCAGAGCTTAAGACTTTGCAGCTTGCTCACATCGACGAAGAAACACTAAAGTTATGGGGATGCTAATGAAGCTTGGACTTAATGAATTCATTCTAAATGCTAGAACCAAAGATACTAAGATAAGATTTGATGGATTCTTTTAAAACACATTCTTCAAGACTCAAGAATTTTTTTCATTTCCATTTCGGCATCCGAGAGCCTCTAATTCCATGTCAACATAAAATCGAAAAATTAGATCTTAAGGTAGTTTTCAACCACGAAAATTAGATCTCAGGCAAAAATAGATAATTTTGCTTTCAAGAATAGCAATATTATTATTTAAGGGCTATTTTGAAAGAGGAAAGATTATTTTACATGAAAAAAATTTGAAACAGAAAAATAATTTTATTTTTGACCCCCAACTTTTTTTCTTATCGCTTCTTACCAAATTTAAAAAAATCATGCGATTCTAATAAATTATGAATCATTTCTTCAGAGAAAATATTTCCCACTACTTCACCGTTTCTGATTTTTGAAAATGAATTCTTTAATGGCTGAAATTATAAAAAAACATTTTTTAAAACGAAATTTTTATAAAAAAATTGCTGAATTTGATAATAATTTATTCATTTTCGAAAATTGAAAATGGTTAAGTTGTAGGGAATCTTTTTCTTGAAAAAGTGATTTGTAATTTTTTTAAATTTGGCAAGAAGCGTTAAAAAACAGTTGGGGCAAAAATAAAATTTATTACTAAAATTATTTTTCTCTATTTCAAATGGAAATTAATCTTTTCTCTTTAAAAATAACCCTTCAATAATAATATTGCTATTCTTGAAAGCAAAATTATCTATTTTTGCCTGAGGTCTAATTTTCGTGGATCAACTACCTTAAGAATCTGAATTTACAATTATTAGATCCGAATAAATATTGTCTTCGCTTTATTTCTCTTCATAATTGCGTATATTCCATTAAAATTTTTTAGAAAAGTAAAAACCAAATCTTAACCAAAAGATTAGTCTTGCATAAATATGGATTTTGGAGCAGAAAATTTGTCCGAATCTTATTCTTAAGTTTCTTTATTTTTGCAAGACTTAAGATCCATTAATAATAGTAAATCTCTGTTTAGAGTGAAAATATGCAAAGCTGACCGGGAAGTTAAGTCCCGCAGGGGATTAACACGATGCTCCTTATAATGAAAGACGTGTTTCTCGTTTCCTCAGGGATAAGCACTGGACCTGTCGTTACACTTTCCAAATGTTTCGATCCCACCTGTAGCTCATTATTTTAATTTTTTCAAGCTAACGTACTTTTTGCTTCCATTCACACTGGAAACTCAAATCTATTTCTAAAAAACCTCTCAGACATTAACTTCACAATAGTATAAGTAAATGTGAAACAAATTGAAAAATATCTCTAATAATTTTAGAACAAGTCTCATAATTTGATAGCAGATTGATTGAGCAAGAAAATAAAATTAGAAACTGAAGAACATCTGTGTTTTTCAAGTAAAAACAAAAATGCAGATTCGGTTGTAAAAAAAAAAATCGTTATCGAGACTTTCACTTTAAGTTTTAAGGTTTGAGATTATCCTTATCCGATGTTTCGATTGGAAAATAAAATCGGCGAAATGATCAATACGACAGGTATGGCCTTGAGCAAACAATGCAGTTTCTAGAGAATTAACAGTTAGGCCCCTTTCCCTATAACGATGGTTCAGTTCACTTTACGTTTACGCCCATACCTAATCGCATTACCGCTTTTCTCTTCAAAATGAAAATTTACAAATCCTGCAGGTAGGAGGTCGTTATTTAGCTTTCCCTTATTCTTATTGCTTATTGCTCAAATACTCAAATACTCATCCGCACCTCAAAGATTTTTATTGTTTTAATGCCAGGAATATCCTAAATGCAAAATTCCCCTCCAAAGCACGTTCAATCGTAAATTTTATTTTAAGTACTGCAAAGCCATAAAGAGGTTCAAAATTGCAATTTACACTATTCTTACTTTCGTGGATTATACAAAACCACAGATTTCACCAATTTTTCAATCTTTTTAGCACTTATTTAGTTACTATTACTTCTTCGTTTTAAGGGGTTAGAAAAGTTGTGAATCGCATTTTCTTTGTCATTTGGAACTTTGTGATGAG
Source organism: Diplolepis rosae (assembly GCA_030998225.1). Lineage (NCBI taxonomy): Eukaryota > Metazoa > Arthropoda > Insecta > Hymenoptera > Diplolepididae > Diplolepis > Diplolepis rosae. The sequence continues at coordinate 29,443,342 of JAPYXD010000710.1, read as the reverse complement.
ATACAATTCTGCATTTTTTCTTCATTTCAAGTTTTGTGAGGAATTTAAAATAAAGAAAAGGTTAAGATTTTCCTGGTGAAGAAATTGTGGATGGGGCGTACATAAAATTTGGATTGAAATTTTTTAATCCACTTATTATCATTCGGAAACGATCCTCTACAAACTTCCATCCATTAAAATCTTTGCGAACTTAATTTTGAAGGATTAAGTTTGGAAATAAATGCAATTCTCAACTCGTTAAGCGATATAAAAAACTAGGAAACCATTGAAAAACTTAATTAATTATCACTTTAAAGTATATTTGAGCTGTTATTTAATACATATTCTAAGAAAAAATGTTCATTTCATTAAGAGAAAAATTAAAATTATAAAAAGTCCCTTTTTTGATAAAAATTACTATAGGTTAAAGTTCAATGCAGTTTTTATACCCATTTTTTATTTTTAACTGTTGATCAGAAATTTTTGAAAATTAAATAAGTTTTGTAAACAAATAACTGCCGTTAAGACATGAGAGATTAATTAAAAAAGTTAAGACGGTGGAGTCCAGTCGAGTCTTTTAAAATTATTTAAAGAAGAAAATGAGCCATAATTTCTTAAAATCTGATCATTTTTAAAAAGTTAACTTGGAAAAAACTGCATTGTACTTTTTTCCCGGTAAAGCGGACATTTTTCTGTAATATTTTGTATTGAAGAGCAATAATGTTTTTTGAATTTAATAATGAATTAATAATAATTTTATTAATAACATTGTTAACTAAATATTTTTTATTCTTTTCGTAAGAAGATGCTTTAAAAATGAATTGTATAATGATATGAACGTTAACGTACATTTTGGGTGAATAATTTAAATGCGATAACAATAGGGAATCTTGAGACATAGTTTCCCGTTTCCGCTTCCGGAATGTTAAAAATGGCAGCTTGGTGGATCTGCATTTGAATAGTGCGTAGCATTGGATGCAAAATCGCATAACATATTTTCTGGGTGGGCCTAGGATAATCCGATGTGTGACACAATGTTCTCGTAACCGGCGGGTTAGGCACGAGACTATTTTTAGGAGATAAAAGAACGTGAAGAAATATAAGGATCCTCTTGGTGATGACATCCTTCTCGGGTCGTAGCTCGTGCGGACTCGTGGTGTTCCATAATCCTTACCCGGCATTCACCATCAGACAAAATACACACTGCTTTCTATCCGAACGTCTCTAGAATAACTTCACGAGGATCTTTCTAATTCGAGGATTAAATCGAACGCGACACTAGCCAGAAGTTTAGGATAATAGTAGACTTTTTTTGTACAAAACGTGGTTTTTGCAGGTAAACAAATATGGAATTTTTAGTCATTTTTCAGAGGATATATGAAAATGCATATTATTTTTGATGCATTGAATTTTGATTCATGTTTCATTTGCAGGCGACTTTAATTGAAAATAGGTTTCAGCTTCAAGATATTTGTAAATTTTTTAAAAATTATCCATCTTATGAACGTTATTAACATTTTGCACATATTTGGCAAATAAAATATACAGGCAAGAAAATTCATAAAGTAAAAGTTCACTTACTAATGAATTTCAAAAGTTGATAACTGAAATCTGCGCAAATTAAGGAACTTTGAATTGAATAATTTGGGTGAAAGATTTTTGAAGCTTGAAAAAGCTAACACATTTTAAATTTTCGATTATGTAGAAACGCTACGTAATTTTAGAACATCCCCTTGACGAAATTAATTTTTCTAGTAAGAGAATTTTAAACAGAAAAATAATTTTATTAATAAATTTTATTTTTGACCCAACTTTTTTTCTTATTATTTTTTCAGATAAAAAATTCTCGATATCTTGACCGTTTCTAATTTTTGAAAATGAGTCAATTATTATCGAATTCGGCAATTTGTTTTTTACCCTTTTAGTGCCAAGCAACGGCCATACCATCGCATATGCAACGATATATCGTTGTTTGCCACTGAAAGGGTTAATTAAAGAATTTAGTTTCGAAAATTGGAAACGGTCTAGCTATAGAGAACCTTTCCCCTGAAAAAATGATACGTCATTTATAAAAATCGCATCATTTTTAAAAAGTGGCTCAAAGCGATAAGAAAAAAAGTTTGGGCAGAAATAAAATGTATTAACAAAATTATTTTTCTGTTTTTAAAAATTCTACTTTAGAAAATAATCTTCCCTTTTTTAGATGATCCCTTCAATAATAATATTGCTATTCTTAAAGGCAAATTATTATTTTTTTCAAATGTTTATTTCGAAGTTCCTTAATTTTCGCAGATTTTAGTTATCAACTTTTGAAATTTATTGGTAAGTGAACTTGTACCTTATGAGTTTTCTTCTCTGTTTATTTTATTTGTCCAATATTGGCAAAATGATCATAAGTTTCATAACATGGATAATTTTTGGCTAAAATTTGACACAATATTAACCAGAATTTTAATGTAAACTAGTGTCTTTTTGAAAAATTGCCTTTCAAAAACAAATTTAATCGTTCCAAATCTTTAAATGAAATATTTTGTGCTGTTAGTTTTATGAGTATTCAATTTCAATAAGAACTTTCTTAACTATTTATTTAACTAACGAATCAGACCCAGACACTGAAAATTCGATCATTAAAAATGTGTTTTTACATGAATTTTCAAAAGTAGAAAAATATCCCTAAATCAGGAAAACGTTTGGTATGATTCAATATTGTTATACCGCAATATTTAACAAAATCATAAATTCTAAATAATAAAAAAACGTTCTTTTATATTATTTCTGGGGTCTGAATCCAACTTAAAACCTCATCAATGCTTGGAAATTATTATTAAAATGTGGAAACAAGTCCTATTTAAAATTGTTACATAAAACGTCCCCTTTCATTACATTACCTCATGCTATTATTTACAATCCAAAAAATCTTGCAAAAATGTTAAAATTTGAAGGGCTAATGATTTTGATTGGTTCAAATTTCACTAGTACCTTCTCTTGATATTATAATTTTCTGTTCAAAAATCCAAATTAATTTTAAGATTTATTATATATTATATATTATAATGGTATAAAATGTATAAGTAAAGTACAGAAGTGGGTCAATAGTGCCAGTGGTAACAGTGAAGTTTGGCGTTTCTCAAGTAGCGATAAAGAAGAAAGTGTATTCAAATTCGCTCAATTCAGACACAATTTTTCTACGATTCTATTCGTAGGCATATTTAAAATGAGAATTATTATCGAGCCTCATAGTGAGCATTATATAAGTTTCCATTGAGGCTTCCGTTGGAAATTTGAGTGGTCCTTTTTCATAAAATGTATACACTTTTATGGGGCCATTTGAGTTTGATAAATATGTTTGCAACCCTATTCGACCTGAGGCAATATGGCCCCCCTTGAAGGTGGGGAGCAGCCCAATCTGTGTAATCCAACATACGTTTCTCATGAATATGCATTTAGGGAGTTAATGCGATTTGATTCACGATCAAACTAGAGAAAGAGAGGGAATTTCTTAATAATTCTATACTCGAAATCAAAAGGTTCTGAATATTTCACAAGTTCTATTTATCTATCAATAAACATTGATAAATTAAAATAAATTGAAAATAATCATTAAATTTTATTTCTCCAATTTTTATCACAAAGCATTTATAGTTGTATGGTTCGAGGATTTTTTAATCTGGGCAATAATCTTATTTTTATTTTAAACATTTACAATGACCCCGTTTTGTAAACGGAATGACCATTTTCTTTATTTTATAATCACTCTCTGCGAAATTTTTCGTTTTAAATTTGACAATAAAATTGTTTTACAAGCTTCCCTAGTAAATTTTATGCTAGCTAAATGGTCAACGACACTGCATTTAGTGGAAATCCCAAATTCCAACTGTTTTGGGTGGATTTATTGCATTACCTGATGCAAACTGCACTTTAAGTTCAAGTCATAAGAGAAACTAGCTAAGAATCTGTCCACCAGATTTTTTTCATAATCTCTAGAAGTTAAAAAATTAATTAAATAAATTCCTAAAAAAAAAAATTATAATCAATTAAATTATTAGCAATTCTTGTCCTCATTAAATAATTATAGGTACGATTTTTTGATTAAACTTCTTAATTTATCTTTGGAATGAAAGCGCTTTATAGAAAGGAAAATAAAATTAATAAGACACATTCCTAAATTTAAAAATCGTCGTTAATCTAAATATTACCTAAGTAGCACCTGGCTCGGTCAATTTGCGACACCTTGTTTTGTGTCAGTTTATGTGGACACCTATTTTTTGCTGGAACGCGAAGGTAGCAAGCGGCACTAAAATATCGTTAAAAAAAGGTCGAATTGACCCTGTGGATTTCAGAGGGATCCGTCCTGTTCGAGGAAACCGGAAGGCACCTGCTGCCTAGTCACGTGAGCGCCACTGGTCACTTCCTGCATCAGGGGTAAAACCAGGTTAATCCTCGATTGACCCCCTATTCGCAGGTTGGACCAACCTGCCCACAACAAAAAAATCCAGTCTGGCACGCGACTAGGGCCACGCTGCTGTATAATGACAAAAACGTCCCTCGTCACATACGTCCACATGTGGGACGTCTTCACATACGTGTATCATGCGTGGTGTTGAGTCAACCACATCAAATTATATAAGTTGCGGACATTTGCGATTATGTAAGAAGGGATCCGTGACTAAACTAAAATATACTTTTTTTCCATTTTTATAAATTCTATTCTATTTTTTAGATAGTTATTAAATATTCAGTGTTTGAAACATTGATATTTTATCAATTTTCACTGACAAAAGGTTAGTTAATTGAATTAATTGTCTTGTTTTCATGTTTTAAGAATGAGATATGAAAACAAGATAATTTCCATAATGCGGCAGTTTTTCACTTTTTTTGCATTGGGTTGTTGAAAAAATAGACGTTTTGCGCATTGTTGCTTGATTTTTAAAAATGGTCAATTAGTTGATTACTTAATCGTTAAAGGATATCAAATAGATCGCAACTAATCAAACTAATTTATAACGTTGATAAAGATAAAAGCGAGTTTAATTTTTTAAAGTAAATAAAATTTTGAGATGAAGGATTTATTGTGGATAGGACTTGTATCGACCCTTTGATGAATATTCGATATATGTATAAATTGGCTTTAGGGTCCAGAAATAATGAAAACTCAGTTCTTAAATTCTTTCAAACGTTTCGACTCAGGTTGGACTCCTCATCAGTAAAAAAGTGATATAAAAGAATTGCAGGTGTGAAAATATAAAATTGGACTAAATAACTAAATTTGCGATACAGTAAAACTGTAACAAAACTGTACAAAAAATTTTCTATAAAAATACAAAGGAAGAAACTTGAACAATTTTGAACGTGTGGCCGATGAACATTATGTTAAAAAATGATGTAAAAGAATTGCAAGTTTGAAATTATAAAATTGATCTAAATAACTAAATTTGCTAAAAAGTAAAACTTTAAAAACTTAATTTGAAAAAAATACCAACATTTTGCAACTTGAACAAATGGTAGAGAATTAATTATCTTGGAAAGGAATAATAATCTGTATAATGTCATGAATTTCATGTCAACCAATCTTATACAAAAATTTTGTCTATAATTAGTGTTACCGGTGGTTCAATAAATTTCCAGAAAGGCCACTTATGATTCTATTTACTTAATAAAAATGATTTATTCATCTATTTTTAAAATATATATTTCACTAACTTCTATGTTTTCCACACAAAAAATACTTTTGAACTAAAGCAAAATGTGAATTACTCATTCGCTAAAATAAACTATTCACAATACAATTTTGAAAAAGTGATTTAGTACTCGGAGAAAATGGTTAAAGAAACTTTACTCAACTTTTAGCAAAGTTAGGAAATATCAAAAAGTTAGAGATTATTTAATATTATTGCAATAAATTCAGTCAAAAGCGTCTTTTTTCCACAGGAAGATTTCAGATTCTTTAAATTACTTCAATAATTTGTGCTGTACCAAATCTTAAACATCACAATTCGGTAAACGTTAAAAATGTAGAGCAAAGTTTCGAAATGTACATTAACATATTATTACAATAAATAAATGTAGTGTAAGTTGTATTGACCCTCATTTTATTACAATGGTACATTATTGGAAAAAATTGGCTTTACAACCTACCATTTTATTACAATAAGATTGAATAATCTTCAACTTGTCCATATGTCCTAACTTTGCTCAACATTTTTTCAATTCTTGTATTATGTAATTTATTGACTATTTTTTGGGAATGAAGGTCGAGAAAGACATTGGAAAGGCAAATTAAGATTCTCCTGACAGTGAAAAGGATATTGGAAAGGATGTAGGTCGTCGATTCAAGTGTCCTAAGGATATCCTGCCTATAGATCAGCAGGAAAGATTCTGAAGAGTTTATGAATGAGAGTTGAGACCTGCCGAGGTTCATGCACTTGCGTTCTACCGCCCCTGGAGACACCCTCTTCCGGTTCAATGCTTTCGGGGTTGCAGAACGCGCAACGTATGCCGCAACTGTCACTTCATCTTCCTCCGAGCAAAAGAGAATTCCCTTCTCTTGTTTTTCTCTTTTATAATACACCTAGAACCTGAAGACGCAATTCCAGACTCTCAAGAATTTCTTCTCTACTTCTTATGTCTATTACTTCTCAATTAAGGGGGTCTCCTCATCAGTCAGCTTCAAAAAATCGATTTTTTTGTTGTTGCTTCAATCGTTAGAATTATTATCTGAGAATATTCTTGCAAAGTTTCAAAGTATAGCTGATTAACATCTCATGCCTGTAAGTTTCCTTTAATTTGATTTTTTTGCTTCGAAAAACTTTAAATCCCATTTTATGAAAAGCATGTTTTTTGAAATTCCGTGCACGATTACAAAAAAACTATAAAAGCTATGTATACAAGTAAAACATTGTTTTTTAGATAATTTAATTGTGCACAGACTGAGTTAAAAAAATGTATTAAAAAATCTCTTTTTACAATGTTATTAACGCACTTACTGCTAAAAAAAGGCCGAAAAATCGAATACTTTATTAAAAAATGACTAAAATATTCAAATTTCAACTTTCAATCACCATAATAGACTATACTGTGCAGAAAAGCCTTCCGAATAAGGAAGTATTTTAATTTTTTGTTTCAGGTAAAAATTACGGGCTGAACTTTACACGGAGTTTGAGTTGTCCGCGGCGAGCTGCTGCGCGAGATTGTTTATAAATCCGCCATTTTTATTTATTTTGACATTCAAAAAAGTTTTTATTGTTGAATAAATATATGTTCAAAGATACGCAAAAGATCATTTGTTTCTCTTGCTGTTTTCATGTCTAAAAAAATCCTAAAAAACCACCTTTTTTATGAGCCACTGATGAGGAGACCCCCTTAAGGGGTTAGTCGCAGTCAGAGGAGAAGGAAAAGCGTATTATTTCAGAATTATTTTCTCTTTGCTACATGCATATATTTTTTCAATCATTATATAATTTTATTGATGCTTCGTCAAAATGTCTTTGAAAAATAATTCAAAATGGAAGACGACGTAGTTTGCAGGAGAGTATTTTGCGAAAGACGTTCTGCGGGGGCGATTCCAGTTCCTCAGTGGGTTATTCGAAATTAAAAATCCCAAATTATTTCTTTAATTTATTATTTTTTACGGTGCTTGATCGTAGTTTGTCAATAAAAAATTTTTTTTTGACAAAATGGTGACCGGTCAAACTTAGACGTCCGATTTTCGACCAAAAAATCACCCGTTTTTTGTTAATTAAAGAAAAATATGTTATATATTTTTTATATTATACATTTATATATTTCATATATTTTCCAGACGTTACACTACAAGAATATGCAAAAATCCAAAAATCGATTTTTTGAAAATTCTGACTGCGACTAACCCCTTAAAATTAGCTAAAAATAAGATTGAAAATCGTTACAAGTTTTATAATTCACTCTAGTAATTTTATGAGATAATTAGTTATTTTATTTTCTGAGAATAATTCATTATCTCATAAAATTACTAGAGTTATTATTATATATATTATATTATGTGGAGTTAGTTATTCTCCAAAAAGAAAATAATTAATTATCTCATAAAATTACTAGAGTGGATAATAAAAATCATGGAGAACTGCATCAAAATAGTCCCAGGACTGACGACTATAACAAAAATTAATTATTCATGAATAGTAATTTACAGATGGAAAATTATTAAATTTGTTAAAACTACGTGAATACAAACAAAATGCTTTTTAGTTATAAGGATAATTTCCTCTCTCTTTGTTGAATTCTCAAAAACATCGGGAATTCCGAACCCTTTAACTGCATGTGAACACACCTGCGCTTAATGCCAAGTTTAACTCGAAAATCTTTTTCCTGGTATTTCTCAGACACTTATATTTAATGTGAGACTAGATCTCAACACGTGAAGGAATTTTGTTAAGTTTAAAGGAAACATTTTATCGCATTATCAACCTTGTAAAGATAAAATCTAACTTTACTGGTAACTTTTAAAGTGACATGTTTGATAACATGTCTGCTATTATATTGACCCATAATTCATAGAATTGTAACATTATATCCTGAATCAAAACAGAATCCGAATTTATATTACTGCATACTTAAAATCATATTAACGCGTAAGCAAAATTATGAGACAAAACTTAAAGATATTCGACCCAATTCGAATTTTTAAATTACCAAAACGGCCAAATTTCACCCGAATGGATTTCTCTCAATTAAGGGAATCCACTACCTTTGATATTTTTATTTTTTGAGTTTAGATCTTCCATATAATTTTTTTTATGTTTGGCACCTTTATTTAGAAAGGTTTTGGGGTTTTCTAAAATTCCATCACCTTTATGTACTTTTAAACTAAAAATGTTGTTTTTTTGGGCATTTTTCTGAAATTTTTTGACTTTGAATAATTTTTTGTTTTTTAACCAATTGTCATGATCCATCGACCGGCAATCGAAAGACCTGGGCTCGAATCCCAGCGCAGTCGAAAGCATCTTTTTTTCCACAGAAGGATTTTCAAAATTCTTTAATATTTGTATCCTTTTTTTATTTTGGTCCTTGCAATGTTTAGTAACTTTTATAGATATGGAAAGTACTCTAGCTAAGAAAAATAACAACAAAATTTATTTTTTATTTTGTTATACTTTTACTTATTTATTTTATTTGTAACTCTTTTTCAATCATGTTATCTAATTTTGCATACCGAAAAAGTTGCTTGACATTGTAAGGAACAAAGTAAAAAAATAATCATGACAATTGGTTAAAAAAGAAAAAAGTTATTCAAAGTCAAAAATGCCAAAAAAACTCAAAATTTGTAGTTTAAAAATACATTAAGGTGCTGGAATTTTTAAAAAACCCCAAAACCTTTCTAAATAAAGGTACTAAACATAAAAAAATTATATAGAAGATCTAAACTCAAAAAATAAAAATATTAAAGGTGGCGGATCGCCTTAACAATCATAAGAATCCAACAATAAAGGAAGAAAAAAAACATATCCATGAATAATTAGATATTATTTCATATTAATCGTATTCTAATCTAAAGTAATTGATTCAATAATTCATGTTATTTAAATATCGTAAACTGTTATTTTGCAGTCACCAATCAAGTAACCTTAATAAACTTTCATTTCTGAAAAGCTACGATTCAATTCTTTCTGATAAAGAAATTGAGGTGAGTGAACATAAAAAAAGCAAACTCGGGTATCCATTTTCTTCACGAAAGCGTGAAAATCTGCGACCGATTTCGTTGAAGTGACAGCCGTTTCGTCCCCTCCACAGGGGGATTGGCACCCCTTTTTTTGAGATTCAACTCTTGCTTGCGACCCCTGGTTCTCACGAATCCTTTCTCGCTTTCCTGAAATGCGTTCTGTCGTTTTCAATACACACACGTAGGTCCTTATGAAACGAATACTCATACTTTGGTCAGATTCGTTGATTGTCAACTAAAGCGAGTTTTACGAAAAACCAGGAAAGCTTTGTGGAGAATTCCTTCGTAGAAATCAAGATGGGCATGTAGAGACGATTACTAAATCAGTAGATGATAGGACTGCTTACGGAAGAAAAGATCAAATGGTTCGGTCGAATCGTAAAAAAATGAAAGAAAGAGTTTCAAGGAAAGGAGATGGTTCGCTCTGATTACAACCTTGTTATCTTATGACACTTAGATATTTTCTTTTGTCGATTAAAATCTCTTTTTAGACTTTTTGACTTTTGTAGAAGAGTATTTTTTCTCTTTGAATATAAAAGTCTAGTTTAAGATGAATCAATAAATGGGTGGCTTTTTAAATAATATCAGCAGAATTACCTACTCTCTAAATTTGAATCAGTCAAAATCTACTATTATTAGTAGACTTACTATTATTATTAGAGTATTAGTGAAATTTTACTGATTCAAATAGCTAAAAAGAGGTTACTGTAAATCAGTCAAATTTCACTGATTATTTCAGTGAAAATTGACTGATTTGACAGTGAAAAATATTTTTTCACTGATGAATCAGTGAAAAGGCAAATCACTGATTCAATCAGTGAAAATTTGACTGATTCAGATTTAGAGAGTGAAAGAAACAATTAACCTCTGAAATTGTAATTAATCAACAATTATAAAAGTATTATGATTTATTTAAAAGCTCTTTACGTTCTCTAAAAAATTTAATTACTGAATGTATTAGGATACTTAATAATTCAATGGTCCTTATGTTTTTGGCATTATAACGTATAATTTATGGTGTTTTAATTAAATAATTCTTTTTCGAAAAACGGCCTTAATTTGGTGTTACAATTTTTGAAGCCTTTTATGAGTAATGAATTTGGTTCATTTAAAGTTATTTTCTTAAAATTTGATGGCATCAAATTAAGTAAAATGACTCAATATTCATTTTTATAATTATAAATTATGAATAAAAATAGAGAAGATGGATTATAATTTTCAAAATGTTGGAATTGCTTGTCCTCAAAGCTTCAATAATAATGATTAATGAGTTTTAATATTTTAGAATAACGAGAATTTTTAACACTGAGGAAAAAATGTATGCAACAAAACTTTTTTTGTTATCCCAACAAAACAGTTTGTTTAAGTAACCAAAATTTAATTGGTATAGCAAAATGTTTTGTTGGTACAACAAAAGACTCTTGTTGTATAAATACGAACAAAATATTTTTGTTAATTTGACAAAACTCTTTTATCAGTGAAGATAAAAGCTAAATAATGTTCATTTTTTCAAATTATATCTTTCAAAACGTTAAATAAATAAGATCTGAAACTGAAGACATTCAAGTCCGGAATATTATAAAAGTCTTTCAATTTAAAAATTACCTAACGATTAAGAATTTCGGATCAACGTAAATTCCCTGACGAGGGTGAACCAAACGATTGAAATTAAAATTCTGATGACAATATTTTCATTTTATATTTAAAAATTTCATTATTTCAAAGCAAGCCAAAAATATTAAAATCAATATACCAAGGAGGATATAAATTAAAAATATGAATTATAAAATCAATATAATGATAAGGAATTTCTCGACTATTATTACGGATGCAAACATACAAAAGTAGAGAGTACAATATTGTTGATGGATTCCTTGTTTGCTTGAGGAGATCTGTCGAGCAGCTGATTGGGATTTTCGTTCGCGTGGATTACATATGGCAAGTCTGTGCTCTCGGAATGACGGCAAAGTTAAAGAAAATAATGGTAGAGGGTGGTCGACTCTAGTGAAAAGGCGAGCATGAAAAAAAATATATCTTTAAGCCGACTCAGCCATCGCAATGTTAGCGATTCAAAAGACGTCTTATGTCTTTTTATTCCCTAGGCTCAGAATTCCAGTCCTTAAGAATGACGAGCTCATTGTTATCATGATGTGGAACTACGTCAATTTCCCATTATATTATTGAAACTGAAATTTCCTCCATCGATTTTATTAACAAAGGCAGCGATAATTTTTGAAAATACTAAATAAAAATTTCAAAAATTCTTTTTCATGTTGATTTATCTTTTAACTATAGTGGGTAGTCAAATTATAATCACTTACAATATTTATAGAAATTTATTTCCACGCGTACATTGTTAGGAATTTGTACGGGAATTTTCCGCAATGCAATCAACACTTTATTAATTTACCGAATATTCCGATACTTGTATTTGGAAATTTTAGAACTTGCAACAAAAAGATATTAAGTTCTGGGCAACTGAAGCTTCATTGTGAAAGAAAATTCTGATAATTTCGTAATTATAACAAAAATTTTGGTAATTACTTTCGTAACTTGGGAATTTTGTAAATTGGGAAAAATTTCTAACAGTGTATACTGTATATAATATATAGTTATAATTATTCCTGTTACAAGTTTCAGAATTCCCAGATACAAGTATCAGAATATTCAATACTTTCTAACTGGAAATTAAGAAATTATTTCTTAAATTTACTAAAAAGTAACTGCATTTTCTGAGATTCTATTTAAATTTTACGAAACCGTAACTGGATAAAACTCCAGTCACGTGTTTCGGGAAATTACGGTAGAAATTTCTAAACGTGTATCGTCCGGTAAAATCTACACAGTACGAAGAAATACAAGTTTAGTAGATTTTACTGGAAGATAGGTGAAACGTACAGAAAATCTGTTGATTGATTTTTGTAAAATATACTAAAAAGTCAAGTTATAAAAGCAAGTACCAAACTTCCTGTAAATTTCACAAAACATTTTTCTGTGTGTATTTAATATTTAATTTCTAATTTGAAATGATTAATTTGAATTATTTTTATATATTTGAATAAAATAAAATTTGTTCTATTCATACAAAGTATCTTTGAAACAAATAAAAATGTGTTCAAATCAAATAAATTTCACCCTTAAATCAAACAAATTATATCTTTGACGATATATCAATGCATCAATTTCTTTGTTTTGAAGAAAAATTTATTTGATTCAAACAAATATTTATTTCATACAATGATAATTGGTTTGAATTAAACACATGTTATTTAATGCAAACAAATCTTTTGTTTGAATCAAAAAAAGCCTTTCAAACAAATTATTTTTTTTCATTCAATCAAATCTTTTTTCTCAGTGTATTCTTAGTTGAAAAACAATTTTCATAATTCCTATCTTTTTCATCTCATAAAAATCGTTAAAAAAAACCGACCCCATGCCAATTGAATAATTACAAATTAATTACAGTGGGTCAATAAAACATTGAACATATACTGGAATATAATTTTTAAATGTAATATTATCAACCCCCCTTTCACTATTTAAGGTAGTTGATCCACGAAAATTAGACCTCAGGCAAAAATAGATAATTTTGCTTTCAAGAATAGCAATATTATTATTGAAAGGCTATTTTGAAAGAAAAACGATTAATTTCCATGAAAAAAATTTGAAATACAGAAAAATAATTTTATTAATAAATTTTATTTTCGCCCAAACTTTTTTTCTTATCGCTTCTTACCAAATTTTAAAAAATTATGAGTTTTTAATGAATTACAAATCACTTTTTCAAGAAATAGATTCCCTACAACTTAAACATTTCCAATTTTCGAAAATGAATAATTTATTATCAAATTTAGCAATTTGTTTATAAAAATTTCGTTTTGAAAATGTTTTCTAATGGTTTCAGCCATTAAAGAATTTATTTTTATGAATCAGAAACGGTGAAGTTGTGGGAAATCTTTTCTCTGAAAAAATGATTTATAATTTATTAGAATCGCATAATTTTTTAAAATTTGGTAAGAGGCGATAAGAAAAAAAGTTGGGTCAAAAATAAAATTTATTAATAAAATTATTTTTCTGTGTTTCAAATTTTTTTCATGTAAAATAATCTTTTCTCTTTCAAAATAGCCCTTCAATAATAATATTGCTATTCTTTAAAGGAATATTATCTATTTTTACCTAAGGTCTAATTTTCGTGGATGAAAACTACCTCAAAAAGTAAATCTCTAATTTTAAAGTTGAAACAACATTTGCCAAATCATTGTCTGTTTCAGAGTTCGCAGATTTCGCCCTCCGAAACATATAGAATTTGACATCTCTAGTCAAGATTATATTTGTTTACGAAAGCAAGAAACCCCAAAGCTTTATCGCCTGGACTGGAATACCGATTAAGGGAAGTTATATTTTTCTCTTGGTATGAGAATTGCATCGATCGGAGACCTCAGAAAAAGCGATTAGACGCCTGATGAGTTGGAGATCTTCATCCCCATCAGAGTGAAGGAGAGAGAAATCACCCCATCGTCTGGTTTATTTAATACAGCTGCGAATAGTGGTAGCGATGGTGGGAAGTGGGAGTCGACAACCTGTTGAGTCAGACAATATCACGTTTTTACTAATGCCCCATCGTCCCGACAGGAAATAGGGGATGGAAAAGGGATGGTTACATTTTAGTAGACTACAACCCCTGAAAATATTCACCGAATCTATTTCAGCAGGTCTTTGATTTTAGGTGCTTCATTTTTTGTTGACTTTCCTCATCAGTTCTAATATTTCTATTCAACAAGTATTTTTTTATAATTTCATTATCCCCCTTGGATATTTCCATTTTTAATTTGAATCAACATCACAATTTTAGTATTTCTGTTTTGAAACCGGAAAAAAGGTCAAATTATGACCTCAGAATAAAAACATAAGTTGAAAAATTTTAGTATTTTTGTACTGAAAGTGTGCATGGAAGGTGAATTTTTTTACCGGAAGTCTTCAAGGTTGCGTTTTTTGGCAAGAAATCTGCGATGACGGCATTCAAAGAAATTTCTTGGGCGTAAGTGTCTGCTGCGATTTACCCACACGTGGTTCGCAGGCCTCTGAATCGAAAGCTACTTGGTCTCTCTTTCGCTACGTTTGCAGTATTTTTGAGAGAGTTGGAATAACGACACAAGAGAAACGGATTGGAGATGGAAAGAGAGCGCTAAATTTGTTCTTTTGCCCCCGAGGCCAAGATGGAATTTTAAGCCGCCCCCTTATCCTTATGCCATTCGAAAAGATGACTTAACGCTTTTCTTTCAAAGAAACCTCATTCCAGGGCATCACGAACAATTCAATAATGTCCTTGCTGTTTCGAGGACTATATTCTTGGAGCATTTAAAGGGAAAAGATGAACGATTTCCTCCTTTGTGACTGATAGAAAAAAGGAGATTTCATATTATCGTCGATTCCCCGAAGGAATAAAATTTAAGTATTGAATTATATTCAACAACTTCAAACATATGTTCGTTCAATGCTTTCATTCTGGAGATGGACATTTTTATACCCCAATAAAGGCATAAAAAAACATAAAAAACAAAAATCCAAAGAATTTTTTTTTACTTTTGATGCATATACGGAAGGTCCAGCTATCAAAATTCTCTGTTTTCCGGTCTATTGTTCAGTTCAGTATTCCGAACTTTTCCGGAAGTTCAAGTTACAAATACGTTCAAGATCCAGAGATTCAAATACAAAAACAAATTAACAAAACATATTTAAGGAAATGGATATTTTCTTGACTATATGATTAAAAACCAATTTTTATTTTTTTTCAAAAAACATAATATATTTTTTATGGTATTAGTGCCAAAAATTTGGTCTTATGGAAGAAGAATTGATTTATTATGAAAAAATTTTAACTTACGGTTAATAAAAACTCAAAGTTTATTTAATCAAAATATTTTTTGTAATGGAATTTTTCCTTAATATCGATTCTTACCAATTTTTTGAGAATAATTGGATTTTAATAAATCATGGCTTGTGTTTTCGGTGAGTCTACTTAAAAATATGTCATTGAAAACTTTATCTTTAAAATTGTGAACAGTATAGTTGTAGGGAATATTTTCCCCGCAAAAATAATCGTTTAAACTTATTTTCCGAAAGACCTGATTTTTGACACAACTACCTTGAAGTAGTTGATCCACGAAAATTAGACCTCAGGCAAAAATAGATAACTTTGCTTTCAAGAATAGCAATATTATTATTGAAGGGATATTTTGAAAGAGAAAAGATTATTTTACAAGCAAAAAATTTAAAAGACAGTTTAGACCAATTTCATAGTTTCACATGTACAATTGTTTTACCACAATGTTTACACTGATAAAAAAATGCTATTAAATCAAAAGCATTTCTTTCCAAAAACATGTATACTATGAATTCATAAAAATATACTACAAGAACCAATAAATATGTTGCTAATTCTATAGTATACTGATTTGAATCCGTGATATACATGCTTTTGGAAAGAAATGCTTTTGATTCAATAGCATTTTTTTCTCAGTGTATCCGTCACATGTGCCAATTTTTAATATTCTTTTCTCCTTAGTAATTTTACAGAACAACATTTTTTGTACAGTTTTTATTTTCTTGTAAACCTTTTTACAAATTTAGTTATTTAGACCAAATTTACAGTTTCAAATTTGCAATTTCTTTTACATAATTTTTAACAGAATGTTCATCGGTCAAACGCACAAATTTTTCAAGTCTCTTTGTATTTTGAGAAAAAAAATTTTTCTGTACGGGTTTTACATTTAGTTTAGACCAATTTTATACGTTCACATGTACAATTCATTTATATCGTTTTACCACAATGTTTTATCCGTCACACGTGCTATTTTTTAAGTTTCTCCTCAGTAATTTTACTGGAAAAATTTTGTACAGTTTTACTTTATCGCAAATTTAGTTATTTTGTCCAGTTTTATATTTTCACACTTGCAATTCCTTTATATCATTTTTTTTTACCACTATGATTAGCCACTACACGTGCTATTTTTTAAGTCTCTCCTTAGTAATTGTACAGAAAAAATGTTTGTACAATTTTACTTTATCGCAAATTTAGTTATTTAGTTTATATTTATATTTTCACACTTGCAATTATTTTATTTCATTTTTTACCACAATGTTTATCCGTCACACGGGCAATTATTAAGTTTTCCTCCTTTCTATTTTTTATAGAAATAAATTCTCACTGATGAAGACTCCAACCTGAGTCGAAACGTTTGAAAATATGAAACCTTGAGTTTACACTTTTTCTGGACCCTAAAGCCAACTACGTACACCAAAAAATATCCAAATTTTAATACTAAGGGTCGATATAAGTCCTGTTTATTATTAATAAATAATTTTATTAATAAATTTTATTTTTGTCCCAACTTTTTTTCTTATCGCTTCTTAGCAAATTAAAAAAAAATATTGCGATTTTAATAAATTACAAATCACTTTTTTAAGACAAAGATTCCCTACAACTTAACCATTTCCAATTTTCGAAAATGAATAAATGATTATAAAATTCAGCAATTTGTTTATAAAAATTTCGTTTTGGAAAATGTTTTTTTAATGGTTTCAGCCATTAAAGAATTTATTTTTAAAAATCAGAATCGGTGAAGTTGTGGGAAATCTTTTCTCTGAAAAAATGATTCATGGTTTATTAGAATCGCATAATTTTTTATAATTCGTTAAGAAGCGATAAGAAAAAAAGTTGGGTAAGAAATAAAATTTATTAATAAATTATAAATAACTGGCTTATATCGGCCCTCAATAATATTAATAAATAGATGATTTTTTACTTTGGCTTTAGGGTCCAGAAATAATGTAAACTCAGGGTTTCATTTTTTCCACAAACGTTTCGACTCAGATTGGAGTCCTCATCAGTGAGATTTATTTCTATAAAAATACAAAGGAAGAAAAGAATAAAAAATTGCACTTGTGAAACTATAGAATAGGTCTAACTAAATTTACGAATAAAAAATTGTACAAAATTTGCTATGAAAATATATAGGGAAGGGATTTAAAAAGTGTCTTCCTTTGTATTTTTATAGAAATAAATCTCACTGATGAGGACTCCAATCTGAGTCGAAACGTTTGAGGAAAAAATGAAACCCTGATTTGCATTATTTCTGGACCCTAAAGTCAAAGTAAAAAATCATCTATTTATTAATAAAATAATTTTTCTGTCTTTTAAATTTTTTCCTTGTAAAATAATCTTTTCTCTTTCAAAATAGCCCTTCAATAATAATATTGCTATTCTTGAAAGCAAAATTATCTATTTTTGCCTGAGGTCTAATTTCCGTGTATGAAAACTACCTCAAGTTTATCTAATAAAAAGAACAGTCGAGTTTAAAAAATGCTAACCATCTCATTCGAACTCATAACTTTGTATTTTCCAGAAATTGCTCCCCGGGTGTAAAAATGTAGTCAATGACTCATACATAAGACTACTCGATGAATTAAAACTCTCTCTCTCTCCTTATTATTCCTAGGGAAGAAATGATTTGGTCTCAGGTGGCGCCAGATTCTCAATTCCCTCTCAACCATCCTCCACCCGGTCCATGAAATCTTTCATGCAGATCCAGCCGCGCAAGCTCATCTGGAGAACACGATAGGATCGATTCAGATCAATTCGTGGATCTTGAATGAGAAAGTAGACGCTTTTCGTTCAGCGTTAGCTGCGCTTATTTATCCGTGAAGGAAAGATTTTCGTCGACGAAATCGGACAGGAGATTCGGGCTGATGCACCTTCGACGTTTTCGTGAACAAACAACGATCTTTGGTACACGTTAACTTAAGCGACGTCAGAAGCGGAAGAAAAAAGGAGAGGAGAGAGTAAGAGAGAAGAGAGCATCTGCCATAGAAGTATTAGTAGTCGAGAGTACAGAGTTTGCGCTTCCCAGGCTCACGAGATGCACCTGGTCCTCCCCTCTCCCCCTCTTATACCTTTGCCGAATCTTCGAAGTTACCTCCCTTCTCTCTCTCTCTCTTTCTCTCACCTCGTAAGGATTTTTGTAGAGAGAGCGACAGCAGTTGCAGTTGTGCTCCTCCTTCCACAAGGATATGCTTTCGTGAACTTGAATAGCGAGGATTCGATGCTCAATAATAGGTTCCCGTCGTGCCCGGCCCATCGTTTCAAAGATTTATCTCTACTCTACGAATTTTGACGATGTCAACGCATTCTCCAGTTCCAGAGACGAGAGATCACGAACCTCAACCTGGTACGCAAGATTCACTTGTGATCTTCTCGATTTCTTGGCGAACATTTAAAATTTAAAGGGACAGTGTGCTCAGCTTGATATTTCAGCTTTTGGGGAGGAGATGATTGTCTGTGCCAAATGCTTTCTAACTTTCTCGACTTTGAGGAAAGATGAAAGTTGCGGATTAGGGAGAGCGAAAATGAAATTTAAGGGGTCTGAATGTATAAGTTGGAATAATAATTCAAAATATAGATGTCAGAAAATAATTCAAAGTTGAGTAGAAAAATTGAAATAGTCTAATTATTATTCAAATAGTGTTGATGTTCTTAGTTGGCTTTAGGGTCCAGAAAAAAATGTGTGCAATTCTTTAATGTTCTCCCCCTAGTATTTTTACAGAAATAATTGGTTTATTATAGTTTCATTTTTTTTTTGCAAATTTAGTTATTTAGACCAATTTTATATTTTACACTCGCAATTCTTTATAACATTTTTTACTACAATGTTCATCGGTCACACGTGCAATTTTTTTTTTTTATAGAAATAAATTGTAACTGATGAGGACTCCAATCTGAGTCGAAACGTTTGAAAATATGAAACTTTGAGTTACATTTTTTTCTGGACCCTAAAGCCAACTAAGAACATCAACAATATTTGAATATTAATACTAAGGGTCGATATAAGTCCTGTTCCACTATTAGTCTAATTATTATGTAAGAGATTTTTTTCAATTTTCTTGCTTAGTTACAATAAATAATTTGATACAATTATTTGTTGACTTGCAGTATTATTGGAAAAATATCCAGACCTTTTGCAAATAAATAAAAGGGAAGTTGAATGTAATTTGACAATTAAAAATTTTTTTTAGTGAGGATGGGTTTTTTAGAGCTTATATATTTTTTTAATTTTTATAGATGATCATTTTTAACAAGCTATGCTTTTCAATTTTTTTCAAACTCTAAGTCTATTAATTCACAACACACATGATGTCATTAAACAGTTCCAGGAATTCTTAAAACTTGATAGTCTACCTAATTAACGAAGATAAAATTCTATTGCCAGGCACTTTGAAATTTCGCTGTTAATTTTACAATTTTAAATAAAAAATGGCATAAAATAGAATCTCTAAGTTCTTCTGTAGGTTTACTTTCATACTCATGAATTAACCATTAAAAAAGATTTACAAAGTAATAAATGATTTGCCATTTATGACAGCGAAAACTTTTAACCTTCTATCGTGTTTACTTTTAATCGTAGGAGTTTTTGCAGAACTCGTTCAGTGACTTTGTTTTGAAAATACGTAAATATTTCCTTGTATTTACGTAAACGTTCGAAACAATTTCATTTCTAGAGCTTTATGATTGTTGATCAATCCTCGTAGTTTCGTGTGATGAATGAAATAATCTAAATGAAATTATAATAAAAATGATAATAATACTTTGCCAATTAGAAATTATTATTTGATTTGAATAAAAAATCTGAGCATATTTTAATAAATTAAAATCAACTTAATATATTAAATTTACGATTTGTTACATAACTTTCAAATTACCGAAAATTTCACCTTACTCTTTTGAATTTGATGATTTTACATATACGAATTATAGGCCTTCTGAAATCTAATTTCTTGCCTCAGGTTGACTTTACGATTGAGCAAATTTCTAATGAAGCCACGTGACTTATGACATAACGTATGGGAGATACTCTCGAACTACTTTAGACGGGTGCTCTTGGCCAGAATTTAAATGGCTTTCTCGACTGAGACTAATTCTTTCATTCGCTGCTAAAGAAAGGCGAATATTTCTTATCTTGACTTTCTCTGGCACTTTCACAAACTCATGGATATTGGGGTAACAATGGGTCGATAATCGACTTATTATTTACGACCCATGTTACATAACTGTTACTTACTGCTTCCTTTGACTCGAGTATATTCAGAACATGAGAGAAAATACATTCAGATTCCTAAATATTGGCGTTGCGGTGAAAGAAAGCGAAAATGATCATAATTGGTCATTTTGGTTCTCATTGAAATATGTAAAAGTGTTACGTCCTTTTAGAATCAGAATGGAAAGCAGATTTATATAAACCGTAAAATAGTTTCAAATATATATATATACCCGAACAAAAATATTTGTCCACTTAATGCTGAATTTACCAATACTTCAAAGTTTCATATTTCAGCAAAAAATTGACTTACGGAGACCAGCTTGGACGCGTTTGGAAGCTTTTTTCAAGAGCTTCCAAATTATCTTCATAAATATGCATTCGGATGTCAGTTTCTTTTTTGTCGGTCAAAAAATAAAAATCATCAAAATTTTGGCCCATTTATGACCTGGCACATCACCGGGGAAAAAATGGCACAAAGATTTAAAAAAAAGCATTTTGTAGCTTTTTTGAGCTCTTTCAAAAGGACTTATAGAAAAAAAAATGGATTCAAATTTATTGCAATTATGACCAGTTTTGTTGAAAAATGGCCTTTATTTTCAAGACCTATTATCCCTGGAAATACGAAAGATATAGAAAAACTTAAGAGGAAAAAAATTAATGTATTTTGTACTATTTATGAATAAAATTTATTTAAATTTGATGTATATCAAACTTTTTTACATTACATAAAGCAAGTAAACTCTTTTAATAATCGATCTGCAAAAAACGACTTAAAATCTTGATAGGATAAAGCCGATAAAAGGATATGGAAACTTAATGGTGAATCTTTTGTAACTTTGTTTGGTTGCGCGACCTGCCTCACTTCTGTCAAAACCACATGAATTATGACGTTGGGAACGAAGCTGAAAGTTTTATTATGGGCATAAGAATGCAATGTCTTGATATTCAAATGACTCATTGCCGGAAGAAAAGAATATTTCAGCCGATTCATCACAAAAACTGCAATAGATTTAATTCCATGATTCCCAGCCGAATCTCTGGAGCAAAGGGAAGTATTTTTCACTCAAAATTGATGTGTTTCAAATTTACATAACATTAATTTTAATATATAACTGAATTTATTTTTATTTTATTTTCCGAATCAATAAATATTTACATTCGTAGTATCTAGAACAGAAATTTGATTTTCTATTAAACAAAAGTTCACTTTTATTCCAAGCATAAGATTACAATTTAAATTATACAGTTAAAAATTTTCGGAGTAATTTGCTTGATAATTCCTATTATACTCTGAAGTATGGGGTTTTTATAGAGTCTGTTCCAAGAAACGTTAACTTTACTTTTTAATAAGATAGATGAGCGAATTCAAATTACACATGGATTTGCATATCAAATATAGCATTCCATAAATTTGAAGTATAAAAGTAATAATAATGTCAATGGCATTTATCAGGAGAATTTATTTTTATGACTTTTATTGAAGGTTACATATTAGGAAATAATTTAAAATTGTTAAAATGTTGGCATCATTTCTACAAATTAGGAAGATTGAAAATTGCACATGAGAGAGTTCCAAAAAATCAGTTTTTCATATTTCTTTTACTTGCATTTAATTTTCATAACACTTAAGTTCCACACTTAACTCGCCAAAACTGCAGAAATAACGTCAACGATATTTTTTTGGACAATATTATTCGGTAGAGTACATATATACAGTGGGTGATTAAATTATTATGATTACAGTTTATTATACAGTTACAATTATGTTAAACTGAAAAAAATTCAGTTACTTTTTAGTGAATTTAGAATTACTGAATTCAAATTAATTTGCCTGAAATTCCGATACAGGTATTTGAAAATTCTGATAGTTTCAGCAACAAAAATGTTCGTTTTGGGTTACTGAAGCTTCATACATGTGACAGAAAATCCAGAAAAGTTTCGTAATTTTAAAAAAAATTATGGCAACTCAATTCATTTTTTCTCAATTTCAAAATACGTAACTGCATAATTTTCTAAATTTCAGAACACTTCTAACAGTGCACTGAGAAAAAAATTTATGCAACAAAACATTTTGTTTAAGTAACCAAAATTTGATTGATATAGCAAAATATTTTGTTGGCACAACAAAAGAATTTTGTTGCATAAATACCAACAAAATATTTTTGTTGATTTGACTAAACTATTTTCTCAGTGTGTATATTTAATAATATATAAAAACCTCAGCTCTTCTAAGTTTTACCTATAAGTTAATATGTTTAAAAATTTATAAACTTTTTAAATCTATTACACTGCTAACTATCATCAAAATGAAGTGTCACAGTGATCATAATAATTTGATCACCCGATCTACACTGTAAAAATCTTATTAATTTTAATAGACTTTAATATACAAGTTATAAATTAAAATTAATAGATTTCTATATTATGAAAACTTAATATACAATCATATTAAATTTCATAAATTTTCGATCAAAATATATTAAAATTAACAAACATTTATAATACTTGGTACATTTGCATTGGTTCTAGGGTCCATAAATGAAGAAGTCTATTTAATCAGACGTTACGTACCAAGTATTATAGATTAATTCAAGGGTCAATACAATCTACCATTTTAATTAACAAACATTATTAAAAATTAAAATTCAGATAAAAGTTTGTATTTTTTAAGATGAAAGCATTTTAAATTTAATATAAATTACTGAAAAAAATGTCCATCACATGTAATGGAAATTTAATACAGAAATTTCCAACAGTGATACACGAAATTTATCATTTCTTTTACAACTTGAAATGTTCGGCGTTTAGAAATTCAAAATGATAAGATTTAGATTGTTTTTGAACGTGAACACACAATGAGTTTATGGAGCCGTAAATTTTTTCCTCCTCGAATTTCACGTTTTTTGGTGAGCGAGATGACGATAAAGGAAATAGGAACCTGCGTCGTCACGTTGTTGTATCTATCCTAGTATTCCAACGAGGGACGTGAGGATGCAACTCATTACAACAGCTGTCTGTGGTGTGGGAAAACTTTGGATACGCATCGATGACTGGATTCAACCCCCTATTTTCAAGCTGCAGGCATTGTTTCACCTTCACATAAATCTCAGAATAAATCACGAGCACATCAAATAATTATTTTCACCATTCGATTCTCATCACACCTTCAAAAAAGTCCCACTCTTACTAAAATCCCAATTTCCTAAATCAATTAAATATTTATTTTTCAATAATTTACGTTCATTCATTATAAATATTTTTATTATGAATAATAAAAAGAGCTGCAATTCGAAATAGATAAATAAGGTAAATGGTCCAGTAATCGTCAGAGTACCAGTGATCGTCATTTTACTCTTGAAAGTTGACAAAGTACTGAAAAACAATTTCAATTGAAGTATTTTACAACTTAAACTTAGTAACATGTATTATAAAAAATCTTCAAAATCAATAAAAATCGAGTAAAATGTTAAATTATTTGTGTGCCGATTACTGAAACTAAGATACCGATTACTGGGATATTTACCTTGCAACACAGTTACTATTTTCATGCGGTGAGGAGCGCGACGGATGGTGGGGGGGGGGGGGGGGGGGGTATTTTCGATTAATGATAGAGGCAGGATTGTTTGACACTTGCCCCACACAATAATAACACAATTCGATTCAACTTTCAAATCGGGTCTCACAACCTTGGTTGAACATATGGTTCGCGTAGAGCTTCGCTCATTGGTCGACAACATATACTCATAATCTGGTTATTTATCACAGGATGCGGCCCAGGGGTCGTAAAGACCTGCGAGTAATCATCTTCACCAGATTTAAGCCAACGTGCGATTTTCTAAAGGAGCTTCCATCAACGAGAAACTAAAAAATGATAAAAGAAATATTCATATAATGACAGGTAAAAAGTATTCTCTCCAAATGAAGATTTATTCGCAACTATTTATACTGATTATTCTTGGGAAAGATTGTCTGACTTTTGCAACTGGAATTCAGTTAATTATTAGAGTGAGAGAAAAAATTGACAGGTGTTATTAAAAGAAAAGGTAGATAATTTTTGCTCAAAAATATAATGGATGAGGAAGAAGTGGAAGGTAGATTATCGAATAAGACATTTGATAGGTGGTTATTAATTATTTATTAATTAGCTAATATTCTGAAAATGTATGAACATTTGTACATGTATTTTGTATCATGAGGTACTTGTGTATGGCTTCTTCAAATACATAATTCACAATATATCTTCACCTGTAGATCGTTATTTATTTTCTTTTTCAATAACTTGGTGGCAGTGGGTTTTATCATTTTGTAAAAAACATTATTTCGATGACTCATGCATCGAAATTCGAGCTTCTACTTTCAAAGATGATTGGCTCGATGCTGTGGCACGATGAACATCTATTTTATTTTCACGTTTTGTATTGCATTTTCCTTCAACTATTATTTTTTCTCTTATAAAAAGTAGCAGTTGATAAGGAATAAAAGTCTATCTTTAAGTTTTAACGAATGTAGAAAATGATGATATGACGTCATTGACATATTCCCTAACAACGATGCAACGGCTCTCAAGTGCTCTGAGATTATCACTTCAATAATGTACGTATTTTGTGGGTATAATTTTTTGATAAAAAGTATTTGGTCAAATATATTTATATTTTCAGTACTTAGCAACATTGAAAACTTGGAAACAATAATTATATAAAATTACTACTGTTATTTATTATCACACAAATAAAATAATATATATATAAATATATATATATAGCGTTTGATTAGCATTTTTATAACAATAGAATAAAAATGATTGGCAGATGGACTTTGTAATTTTGAATATATAGTGAAGCCGCTTTGGGGTTTTGAGTCAGCATCTGTCAAAGTTAACAGGCGTGAAACTGAAGAGCAAAGAAGCCGCCATACATCTCGTTGATTGGCCTCTTAATAATTTATATCCTAAAATTTAAATATATATAATATAATATACGAAAAAACATTCGTTCTTAACGAATTCGAAAACGTAAGAATTCAACTAGTTTAGACGCACAGTATCGCTATAAAGGACTACACCTAACATCGTGTTTCATCTCATTATTACTTGTTAATAATTAATCTTTTACAATGATCATCGAGAGATCGTTTGGTATTGCTTTGTTATCAGGTAGACGTTGCCTAAACCTAACAATGTAATAAAAGTTACTCGACGATGTCGTAAACCTAATCATACTAGACGGCCAATGTTGAACATTTTTTTTTCCAATGCCTATAAACATTACACCGTGCGAATCATCTCGTTAATCCGTCGTTTCCCAAAGCACGATTTCTTATATTCTCTTTCATCCTTTTTCTTATTTCACCTACTCCTTTTTTTCATTCCCCTTCGCCTCTTCTGTAACGATTCACTAAATTGCAGAATGCCCAAGGTTACTTTCGCGGGACGAACGCGAGATCCAATCTGATATTTTGCAAGCATTGAGTCACGATTCGCGAGCTCCGAAATTTATTTTAATGGCCGGAAATACTTCATGTGATTGGCGCACCTAAGCAATGATTGTGCATTAATCATTTGAAAGTCCCTCCTCTGTGTTCTATTATCTAACGAGCATATTTCAATTGTTTTCTTTTTCACTTTCGAGATCTATTAATTTAAATCTGTAAAAAATCTGTATTTGCTGATTTGTTAAATAATTCCGGTCAAGGAAATCCTCTGAATCTGTATTAGTAACATTAAACAATTTAATAGCTGCTTTTCCCCTCGGTTATTCGTATTTATGGGTTGAGCATAATTGTTTCTTGGTAAAATCTAATTGATTCGAATACAAAGAGGTGATTTGCGAAAGTGAGAATATTTTCATAAAATCTTAAGACCAATCGGAGAATGAGGATTTTCAAAAATATGTAGAATTTAAGTAAAAACTAAATATTACAAAAATAAATACTTTACATTTGACGAATTTTTACTCAGAAATTGGAATATTAAATGTATAAATTAATCGCAATACAAATTGGGGGAAATTCAATCAATCAGTGAATGAAAATATGAAAAATTTTATTGAATACAAAATAAAACTATTTTTAAAAATTACAATCTTTTGTGCAATTTTAATTTTCAAAATCAGGAAGCTTAGTAGTAAAAAACTCAGATAAAATTGATTACATCCGGATTTTTAATAACTGTAAAATTATTTGAGCTAGTAATTTGATAGTTGTAAAAAAAGCGGAAAATGCTTGATTACATTTGTACTACAATGGAATAATAGCGGCTTAATTTTCTTGTTAATCAATGCAAGAAGCAAGTGAATTAAATAAAGCAAATTGACAAGATTCTAAATTTTTTTTCAAATTTTATTAAGAAAATTATCTATCAGTAACTTCTCTCTTGTTTTATCAAAACTACTATATTTATAGACTAATATCATGAATATTTTTTCTCACTTTCATTTAATCACTAATTAATGAAAGAGGCATCGTTAAAAGTATATTACAGTTCAGAATCTAATTGCCAGCAATAAAGAAAATAAACTAAACAAACTTAACTCTAATTGTAAAGTAACACAGGTAAAAACGAAATAAAAACATATCTTAAGGTTTGCGAAATAAAATATATTTATAAAAACAAAATTAAACACATAAAATAATACAGGTCGTAATATTATACTTTCAACTCGATAGTTCTTTGCTTTCTTTACTTCTCCTATTTATCCGTAACGGTTGTTTTACAGGAACAGAAACCACGTGTATCGTCAAATAATATAATAATTAATTAGTAATCGCTGCTGGTGTGCGCTCACTTTACATCAGTATGACGTCAGCTCGCATTTAATATCGTTATGGCACAAGTGAATAAAAATTATATTACACCATCTGAAGTCGTACAATCGAATCGCGCACACGAATGGCAATCGATCTTCGATTGGATTTTCGCTTCCTTATTTAAGGCGTCGCAGACATATACGAACGCGCGAGTATATAAAGTATAACTACAATACGCTCTTTGGAATGCCCGCGAAATTAAGTTACATGAACAAATATATTTTCGCACCACTGCACTGAAAGAAAAAAATCACTATTTTAATTAGATCTCAAACAATTACTTTGTGAATGATGTTTTACGTTTAAATTGACTGTTCAAAAATCTAGATTATTTATCATCTTTTTCATTCAGTGCAATACACATAAACAGAACGTCCCAGCTTAAGCCACGTGACTAATTAATACTAAGCAAAAGGGGCGAATTTGATTCAAAAGCGGCCTTGAAAAATTCTCTCCCACAAAAGTAATCAAAGATCATTATTTTCACAGTAAAAATATCTGAGTCACAGTGATTTACTATCTATTTACATTCCTATTTATAAATTTTACAATGTACATAATCCGTCGAAGTGAACCAAATTCGACCCTTTTAACGACTCGTCGGAAAAATTCAAGACAGTTCTTGAAATAATTATTTTCACGAGACAATTTACTTTTTCTGTAATTAAACATTACAGTACTTTTTGCCTTGAATTTTTCAGATCTTTTTTCTCAGGATAGTCATTGCGACAGATAAGATTCGGTTTGACTGGCAAAACTCGTATAGGCTTTCTTAAGTTTGTTTCGTCATGGTCCCTGTACGTGTTTTTCGTCCCGATCGTACGAGAGATAGCGGCGAATCGAATGGTTTATAATTACGTATCATTATTGCGCGAAAATCTCCCATCTCGCGATCCACTGATCGGAATAGAGCCTAATTAAAGGGCCGATCTCCGCGTTTCTTTCGTACATTCGATGACGATTAGATTCAGAAATGACCCCGGCGACAACTTATTCCAGAGAGATATAAATTAATCGCACTCAGCATCAAATAAAACTCACCTCAAGAATATTAAATTTCTGATATTATTGCGACAAGTTCTCTCAGTATTTCATGCCGAGTGCGATCGCAGTTTATTGAAAAAAGTCGTTTTTCACTGTTAAATTGGAAGACGTTTGTCCACGAAGTTTAAGCGGGACATTCTTTTTCACACACATTTGTATAACAGGAGAAATAACGAGTGAATGAAAAATTATATATGCAATTCTAATATCAAATGCCCATCTTGTAAATCGCGATTGCTTTCGTTTACTTTAT
This sequence comes from Diplolepis rosae, assembly GCA_030998225.1. Taxonomy (NCBI): domain Eukaryota; kingdom Metazoa; phylum Arthropoda; class Insecta; order Hymenoptera; family Diplolepididae; genus Diplolepis; species Diplolepis rosae. The sequence goes on along the minus strand of JAPYXD010000710.1, from coordinate 29,414,475 downwards.
CACCCCTTGTATAATACTTTGCTACTCTAAATCGCGAATTTTCCCGAAAGATCTCTTCGCGTAGAGAGAAATGCCCAGATTATCGTCCTCGTTAATAAAAGTTCATATTTCTAGTAATGATATGAAGTGGAAATGTGTATTCACCGATCATTTCGTACCTATACGTTTTCTTACCAGTTAATTATAAAATGAGTATACAGTAATACTGTTTGATATGTCTCTAACGTACGACAATCTATTTTCTTTCTTTTTTCATTATATTACAGATTTATAATGTTCTATTATGCCTATTGCGTTTACTAGCGAGCGAAGAAACAAACTCAACATTCCAATCGCAGAAAAAAGGAACGAAACTCTTCGTTATAGATTTCTTTTATTCTTATTACTGAAAACAATTTCTGTTTAGAAAAAGTCTTCAAGTTAGAAAAAAAAAGAAAAGAAAAAACCAAAATTTGTTTCACCCGCACGAAACGTCTTGCTATTTTAATCATTATTGCTTTTATTATTATTGATTGGCTTTTCATTCACGTTTTTCTTTAACCATCCTTCTTTCTTTTCCTTCTTTCATCGAAAATTCCTGAACTCTTGAGGTAGTCTGTTCTGGGATTTTATGTAGTATAATGGCAAGTGGCTATAATTCGTCATCGCATTTGATACAATAAAAACTAAAGAACTTGCGCGCACATATGTACAATTTATATGGTAGACCTCGTCCCAATGAAACTTTTATAATTACCAAAAAATTGACTGGAAACAGATTGTTCAGAGGTACCGAGATAAATAGAGGCATAAAAAAGGTAGAAAAAATACAAAAAAGACAGTCACTGAACAAACGAATCAGACAACAAATCTGGTACAAAAAATCCAGAAACAACGACGTTTAAATAACAACGGCCGAGGCACAATAAGTACCTCAGTTTAAGCTAGGTATGCACACTTTGAAATATGGAACAACGTATGTGCGAACCAATTAATCGGTCAATTAATCAACGATAAACAGAAACAATTCTATTTCGTTATGGCGAGGTCAACGATTACTCTCATTGTGAGTAAGAATGTCGCGTCCTTCGAAGGAAAGATATTTTCATTTTTCAACTTCCTATCACTTATATTCTATTCTTTATCTTTGTATAAAAATGTGTTTGGACGAAAGTCTCATTTCATTTGGCAGAACTATCATTCGATGGCTTTAATGGCGCGATTTCCCTCGAAAAACGCGCTCTTTTAAACTTACTCTATCTTATGATTACAAAAACAAAAATCGTCAGTGTGAAAACGTGCCACTCGATTTGGAATGCCATCCTGGGAATGTTCACACATTAACAAAATCACAAAAAATTAAAAAATTCTTTCCAGAAATACGATCAAATAAAATGACAAAAAGAGACGAATAAATATTGCATATTTTACAATTACTAGACAAAAAACTTATTGCAAATTAATTTACAAAAATAATACTGCATCGAAGAATCTTTTAATAAAGACTCAAAATTTTCATTCAATGTATTATAGTTTCTAAATCCGAATCAGCGAAATTCCGCTGATTATCGGCAATAAATATACCACTAATTACAATCAGGGTATATACGCTGATAAATCAGTTGAATTTTACTAATTCATTAGCGTATATACGTTGATTATAATCATTGGTATACTTATCACTGATAATCAGCGGAATTTCGCTTATTCAGATTTAAAAAGTATAAAGTATAGTGTAAAAAAAAGCAAAACTACACTTTACTAAGTTCAATTAATGAATTTTTGCTAATAATATTATCCAATTAACACTCAAATTCTGTATCAATGAAGTTTACTAAATTTTTAATCGATCATCGTGAGCTCGTTTTCACATTGAGTGATATTACTGTCAGTAATTTCCTAATTTTTCACATTATTTTTCTTCATTGAGAGAGTTCTAGAAAATATTAATATTACGATTAGGAATTCAGACCGATGTCTGTTCAATATTAAATCAATAATTACAATTATAATAATATGCCTATACATTTAACATATTTTGTACAATCGATAAGCTTCAAAGGTTTGACATCAGCATCAATTAATCATTACCCGTTACTTTATGATTTGCAATCAGGATTTCGCGCAGGAATGTAATATCTTTTAAGCGTTTAAATCGCGATCTTCAAAGCCGAGCTTTTTGTTTACGAAACCATAAATCGTCTCTAAAAATCGCGAGGTATAAAATTTCTCCACGATTTTTTTTCAGCATCCTATTTTTGTCATTGTCATATTTATCTATCCATCAATTTATAAAGGTACAAAAATCAGAATTAAGTCAAACATTAAGTATCTTCTCTGCAAAATTTTGCACTGTCTAGCCAACAAGATCTATCAAGGATGCTGAAAAAAAAATCGGCAAATCTTACTTACAGTTTCTTTTTGATCCTGGCAGACGTCTAAACACGAAGTTGAGCAAAAAAACCTAACGTTCTCCGTCCTGGCATCTTCCTGAAGTGACCTGTAGGCGAAGGAAGGTTTTATTTGATTTGGGAAAGGGGAAGTAGAGAGAGTATTTTTAAAGGAAAAAAGTTGGAAATTGGAAAATGAATCGAACTAATAAATAGGAGGATTGCGAAATGAAGGTTACGACGATAACACCCTGAGGTGTGACCATTTGAAGATCCTTGGCTCGACGTCCCAAAAACAGTAGAAATCACGCCCTGAGATGAACATTATGATGAATGTTGTGAGCATTCGATTTCTTCTTATGCGTTTCGAGGTGCTTCATCATGTGGTCCTTTCGAATGAAACCTTTTCCGCAAGTATCACAGGCGTACGGCTTTTCGCCAGTGTGGAGGCACATGTGCCGTCTGAGGTCGGTTTTGTGATTGAATTGCTTAGGACAAATCTCACATTTGTAGGGTTTCTCACCAGCATGTTTTTGTAAATGTTCAGCATGCATAGTTTCATGTGGGAATCGTTTCCCACACTGATTACATTTAAAGGGTTTATCACCAGAATGGAAACTTTTATTATGTTGAGTTAAATAACACGCCTTGTTGAAGACCTTATCGCATTCAATGCATTTGTGAAAACCATCCTGGGAGATATAATGAGAACCAGTGTTGGTGCTGGTTACTTGATGTTCTTTGGTGATCATATCCTTGAGCTTGTCTTCCTTCTCCTGCTTACAGATGTTTGGATTCAATTCCTCCTTGTGTGGTCCTTGAGGTAGATTGTTATTGGTTTCTAAATGAAATCGAGACCTTGGGATTTGGTGGAAGAATTGTGAGTCTTGATGTTGGTATTCATGATACTTGATGTAGATCCCTCCATCGTTAGTGGATCCACTGTTACCAAGATCCATATTAGCGAGAGACTCGTATTTTGGAGGCGAGTGTCTATAGTTGTCATAGTTGGACATTGGTGAGTCGAAGCTTCTGTCGTGAGGAGGAAGATTCTCCTCTGGACTTAGCCCCCCCACGTTAACGGCCTGTGGTTGATTGTGGCCAACTAAGTTGAACCCGGGGTTGATGCCAAAGTTAGTAAAGCTTGGCAAGGGCCTTTGGTGGTTGCTAAAGGTCCCAAATCCGGGTAGCATTTCCTGGGTGAATTGAATGGAAGTTGGTAATTCGTTACCAGTAGTAGTTAGGCTGGTGATAGACTCCATTAGACCCGGGATGCTGGTAGTAGTTGTAACGTGGGGGGGCAAACCGTTTGGGTACGGCTGATGAGGCATCGTAGTACCCCCCATTGGTGGCGGCGGGGAACCCATCGTTGGGACGCCTCCCATCATAGGCGATGGAGAATTCATGTGGTGGTGCTGTCCCATTGGTGAAGGTGAATTCAGGTGCGCCGGTTGATGCTGCATGGGAGACATGGGTGAATTCATGGGGTGCTGGACCGCCATTTGTGATGGGGAACCCATTTGGAGGTTGTGCTGACCCATTTGGGGGGATGGAGAACCCATTTGGTGCTGGTGGTGGCCCGTTATTGGGGATTGCGAGGGGCAATTGAGAGGCACCAGATTGGAGATGCGGACCACTGAAGACACTTGTTGTTGGGATAGGGTTCCTTGGATCCCCGAAGATTCGCTGCTGTTGCTGTTGCTGCTGTTGGAATTGCTGGTGGTGAAATGAATCTTGTTGGAGGAGGTGGTGGTGTTGGTGGGTGTGTGCAGCAGGCCCCTCGTTGCCTCGCCCGAGGGACCTGCCATCAAGTTTGGGGGACTCCCTGACGATGATAACTCTGGAGATCTTGATGGTCCTCCTCTACTGTTGATATTTGCATCCCTCCCAGGATGATGGTGTGCACTAATTGGCATATTAGCAGGGTCAGGTTGATTGCTTACTTTAACTGCATTTTTGTGCAATGTGGTGTTGTAATGCCTCTTGAGATGACCCGAGCTAGTGAACCACTTGTTGCATGCCGTGCAGTTATAGGTCTTCGGTCTTCGAGCCTCGTTGCTTTTCCATGACTGATTAGCCAATGGTGGTTTCTGATTTTGCTGCAGTAATGCAGCAGGTAGCTGATGACCGGGGAGAGATTGGGTGCTGGTGATGATGGGTGATCCACCGTGCCTTGCTGGTTCGACAGGCATGTGCTGACCACGAATAAATTGACCCTGATCTGTCATTGGTGGAGGATTGTCCATGGGTCCCATAGGAGAAATACCTGAATGATACTCATGAAGCTGAGGCGAAGGCCAACTCAACATTGAACTCACCGAGTGTGGAGCAGCAGACCTTTGTTGCTGCATAGCATGATGTTGCATTTGCATTTGAATTTCCTGCTGTTGAGCTCTTATCAAATCTTCCTCGTACCTGTGAGTTTGAACCTTGTGAGAATCCAAGTCTAAAATCTCGGCCTGCTCTTCCACTTCCTGCTTTATTTCCGTTTTAATAATCGATCCACCACTAAAATCAAATCCTGATTGTTGTTGTTGTTGCTGCTGACTCGTGTGTGATGGTGAGGTATGCATTTGAGGCTGCTGATGCCTCTGTATCTGATGTTGTGGACTACTTCCTATTTGTTGATACTGAGCTTGATTAGGATAGGAATTTGGTGATGGATGATGACTGGATCTAACGTGATCCGCTAATTGATTCGCATCTTCGTAGACAGCACCACATTTATCACATTGCAATGGACTACGAGGACTAGTAGAACTTACAGAATTTGCTCGATCCGACTGCGGAAAACGTTGTGGATGTTGATAAGGATGATACCTCTGATAATTTCCAGTCCCATTCTGACTCTCTTCCCTGCTTGGAGAGTAGCTATGGGGAAGGATATAGGTTGACTCGTTCTGCATGAAGTAATTGTTATCGTTGAACATTGATGATTGAAAATTGGGGTATCCTTGCGTGACTGGAGTGGGTTGTTGCTGAGATGATGAAGCTGGTCCTTCAGAGGGAGGTCTCGAGGAAGGCTCACTCGAATCAGCCGGTGCCGTCACACTCTCACGCTTTACAACCATATGATTGCTACTGTTATGGTTACCAGCTTTACTGTTGTTGTTATTGCTCTCCTCCTGCTGCGCTTGACTGGCCCACTGACTGAGCAAGTTCTCGTGATGATACCGCAGATGAACCTCTAGGCTCTTCTCACTTTCAAAGGAAACACAGTGATCCTTACAGTGATGCTCCGAATTTGAGCTGCCACCGACGAATTGATGCTGTTCGACACTCGTCATCTCACTCATATTGTCTCCTCGCTGGACTTTTCACTTTACTGCTTCGTCAGTGAATTTTTTTTTCACGACCTTCTCACTGATTCTTGTCTCTTAAACACGTACAGTCTTTTGGAGCACAAGTGCGCCCTCGCGTTAAGCGCGAGCCAAATTTTTCACATTTATCACGGCAGAGGCACGAAAGTAAAATCCGGTTATTCAGACTTGTCAAATAAGTGAAGAAACGGAAACAAAAGAAAATAAAAAGAGGAAATACGTGTACTACATTTATCATATGACAGCACGTGGCACATCTGCAAAAGTCCAAACTGATCTCATCACGAGGGATAGTTCGTAAACAGAGACATTACAGGGGAACGACGTCCCCGCGACCGGCATCATTATTTTAGCCGAATCACACCCGCGGATTATAACACATTGACAATCTAAACAAAAGGTCCGTCCACTCTACACTTATTGTAATGACCATGAAAAATATAATTTTGAACAAAAAATAAGAACCGAAAAATAAAGACAAAACTAGTCCTGATCGTTTAGATTACATCTCAGCGTTTTGCCACGATTCTTCACCTTGAATTTTTAATTATCTCCACAATCGCGCTCTTCTCTTAGTCTCTCCTTCCTCGTTCACAAAACGTCACTAGTTTTTTACACTGATCACTTCCTCACTCACCGGCCGCATCTCCACAAAATAGTTACTGAGACCATCGCCGACGTTTGCGTCCTCTCATTTAATTGCAAAAAACACTTGTACTACTTGTTTTAAAATTCTACCACGATATTCACCGGCTTTATTCTCGTGGTTGCTTCACATAAACACGCGTCTCCCTCTCTCTCTCTCTATCTTTCGATCTATTCTAATTTGTATCCGATTCACATACCACGATTCCTTACTCTCCAGACCCTCGTCGCACGAACGACGGCTCTGTTCTGTCCGTTGGAATTCCAAGTTTCGAGTCTACGGGCTCGCACCAAGGCGCTTTTGCCCCACCCCCTTCCCGCCTCTCTTCACCCTCTTTCGTCCCTCTCCCCCTTCGCCTTCCTCGCTCTTCACTCTTCCAATCCTTGTTCCCCTTCACCCGCACAGAAACTCTTCGTTACCCCCTATCCCCACTAGGCTGGTTCACGTTTCCTCACCCCTCGACACTTTGCCTCCAGCAACCGGCTCGAGACAGCCAACCAAATTTGAGACGTTCGTCTCTCCTTTTCCTCATTATGCTGTCTCTCTCCCTCCCTTGGCCCGCCGTAGTCGCCACCGCCACAACGTGCGTCCCTCGACACCAGGGTTGTGCGGTTACGTGTACCTTGAGGTTTTTTAGGTAAAATAGATGCTTTTTTATGGGAATTTAAATAGGCATTTTGGGTAATTCACCCCCTAGTGGAGAAAAAATAGATTGGGTAAAAAATTGGAGATGTAGGATAGTTGGTGAGATAGTGTAAAAATTAAATAAATTTGATACCCATCTCTGTTCGAGACTAGTCTCTAAGGACGAGAGGAGAATCCTGCAGGACGCTGGACTCCTCTTGGTGTCTCTTTCTCTCTCTCTCTTCTTCTTTGCTCTTTCTCTTTGTCGACTATTTCCACCCCCACCGAAACCTTCCCTTCTTACCCCTTGTGCCAGAAGAAGAGAAATGAAAGGCTAGAGAAATGTGCGCATGGCACGAGAATCCTTGAGGACTGTACGAAAATACTCGATGCTTCAAGTCGATGTGGATGCTGTCGAGAAAAAATGTTTATGGCAAGATGTAATTTTGAAATTTTTTGAGAATTTGAGGGATAATTTGAAATTGGCAGATTTGTAGTGGTGGATTTTAATTTTCAATGGAATTTAGTTTCTTTACTCTCTCAATTTCGAATTGGTGAGAATTCATTCACTCTACAATTAGTGAAAAAATTTACTAGTTTTTAGTAATATTTAACTGACTAAAAAGTTAAGTTAATTAATGCTTGGTAAAATTGTACTAATTCAGAATTAAATTTTGACTTATTTTTAGTGAAGATTTTTTAATAATTTAGAGTGAACGAATTCACGATAATTTTTAGTAAATTTTACTTTGAATTACTGAGTATCGACTGATTCAGATTTAGAGAGTAAGATTTATACAGGGGAGAAATTTTAAGTACATACTCAGAAAAAAGATCTGATGGAATCAAAGAAAATTATTTGTTTGAAAGACTTCCTTTGATTTATAAAAATGATTTATTTGAATCCAATAAAATTTGTTTGATTTTAACATAGTATCTTTGATGCAAATAAAAATTTGTTAAAATCAAATAAATTTTTGCCTCAAATCAAACAAATTATCCCTTAAAAAACACAGTAAATTGCTTGTTTTAAAGAAACATTTTTTTGATTCACACATATATTTATAAAATGGTACGTTGTTGGAAAAATTGGCTTCAGGGTCCAAAAATAATTAAGTCGATTCAATCAGACGTTTCAGCTCAGACCAGAGTCTTTATCGGTGATATTTATTAAAATCTATCATTTTTGTACCCTTAAGCCAATTTTTCCAACAACGTACCATTTTATTAATATTGAGGGTCAACAAAACTCACAGTACTTTTAATTGTTCAAACATATATTTATTTGGCCCAAAGATATTTTGTTTGAATTAAATAAATGTTATTTAATTCCAATAAATCTTTTGTTTAAATCAAAAAAAGCATTTTAAACAAATTATTTTCTTTCATTCAATCAAATCTTTAACTGAATGCTGATAAGGTACTTCGAATGCTCCAATTACAGCGGTTTCAAATGAAAATAATGTTTTGCAATATTTTAAAGGAAAATGCTTGGAGAAACTGACAAATTTTCGCAGTAAAAATACCAAAGATTCGAAATATTATATGGAACTTTAGCATAAGTTATAGTGAAGTTTGATACAATCTATAGGAAATTATTATACAGTTTTCCTACAGTTCAGTATTTTACTACGAAAAATGCTCACTATGACATGTTTTTCCCTAAATTGAAAAGTAGTTTAGCAAAAATTCTAAACTTGGGTTTTTCCGTGTGACACTTGAAAACGATTAAAAAAGTAGTTTTGTAATTTAATTATAATAATTATTCAAATCAGGAATTATATTGACCCTTGATACTTAATACGTACAGTATTATTATATATTGGCTTTAGGATCATAAATAAAAAACTGGATCTCAATCAGACGTTTCGACTCTGATCGGAGCCATCATCAGTAATTTATTTTGAATCTAAAAAATACAGAAAAAAGGTTGCTAATATGGGATTACATTGATAAAAAATTTTAAATAATTAATATTTATTTTCTTCAACTTGATAAAGAAATCTTGAAATTACATCACATAAATAAAATTTCTGTATAACAATAGAAAAAAATCTTTGGAAAAAGAACTTGAAAAAAATTAACAGTTTTCAAGTATTTTATTCAGTCAGACATTTTTTTAAATTTACAATTATTGAAGCCTTATCCAAAAGTGCTAAACTGTTAATGAAATATTAAGGGATTATTTTTTTCTGCGTAATTACTGACATCATTCCGTAAAAGCAAAATTCTCACAATTTTATCAAGAAACAACTGAGTTTAATTGACAATCAGTTATTTCAGTGCCTGACTTTCTGCTTCAGTGATTATCATAGATTTAATATTTTGCAGTCAAACTCGACTAATATAATTAGTGGGTTGTAACTAATAAATATGAAAATTGTGTTTTGCGATAATCGCTAATGTAAAGAGCCGGCTATAAAATTAATTGGCTTTTTAATATAATTGAGCTTATTAAATAATGCAGAAATGTTAATTTCTTGCTGAGGTAAGTTTTTCTTTCATTTTTATTAAACTAGACTAATTGCAGGTGAAATTTTTCTGATTTTGCATTTGTTTTACGATGAAATTTTTTTATCAACTGCATTAGTGAAAAATATCATTAAATCATTAAAAATACAAAGATTAGAAAAATGAGTAAACTAAGAATCTTTTCCTAAATGCTTCAATAACCATTTCCACTAACTTCGAGTTAATTAATTAAAAATTATCATTTTTGCTCAGAAATTTATAGAAAAAATTTTTGAATTCGAACTAATAGAATCCTAATTATAATAATGTACAGTCGTTACAAATTGCTTTAGTAATTCTTCTAGGTACTAACTAGGAGTTTTAACTTAATTTAGTCAAATTCTATCCATTTATTTAGCATTACCAAAAGAATGAATAGAAATTCAACTACTGCTGATTTAATCAAAATTTGACTACAAATTAGTAAAAAAAATTCCAACTAATTAGGAATAATTTTTGCTACTACAATTATTAAACGATTTTGTTATTTTCTTCTAATTCAAATTGATACATTGTTCTACATTTTCCACAAATTCGGATTTGGAAAGATATTAGAGTATTTTGACTGATTCATGATTTAGATAATATTTTTAACCAAAATTTATTTGTCTTCTTTTTTTAAAGTAAGTTCTCGCTCCATTAAGCAAAATTCTATTCGACATCCGGTTTATAATTAATTAAAAATTATCATTTTTGCTCAGAAATTTATAGAAAAAATTTTTGAATTCGAACTAATAGAATCCTAATTATAATAATGTACAGTCGTTACTAATTGCTTTAGTAATTCTTCTAGGTACTAACTAGTAGTTTTAACTTAATTTAGTCAAATTCTATCCATTTATTTAGCATTACCAAAAGAATGAATAGAAATTCAACTACTGCTGATTTAATCAAAATTTGACTACAAATTAGTAAACAAAACTGCTACTTATTAGGAATAATTTTTGCTACTACAATTATTAAACGATTTTACACTATTTCGATTTTGTTATTTTCTTCTAATTCAAATTGATACATCGTTCTACATTTTCCACGAATTCGGATTTGGAAAGATATTAGAGTATTTTGACTGATTCATGATTTAGATAATATTTTGAACCAAAATTTATTTGTCTTCTTTTTTTAAAGTAAGTTCTCGCTCCATTAAGCAAAATTCAATTCGACATCCGGTTTAATAAACTTGCAATTCAGTTTTTAACCCTTAAACTTTGGCTGAATTTTTTACATACTCTGCTCTCTAAATCTGAATCAGTAAAAATCTACTGATTATCAGTGAAATTCGACTAATTGAAATAGCTAAAAAGAGGTTACTGTAAATCAGTCAAATTTCACTGATTACTTGAGTGGAAATCAACTGATTTAACAGTGAAAAACATTTTTTTCATTGATTCAATCAGTGAAAATTAACTGATTTGACAGTAAAAAATATTTTTGCACTGATGAATCAGTGAAAAGGCAAATTACTGATTCAATCAGTGAAAATTTGACTGATTCAGATTTAGAGAGTGGAATCAAAATGCATTTAGGAGTTTTCTAATCATAGAGGAAGTTTTTTCTCACGAAAACTCAAGCCGCGTTGTTATCCAGCAGGAGCGAATCCTCCCACGGCATCCCTCCCTACCCCTTGACCTCTAAGCGGTTAGTGAGGATAAAAAATGTGGGTAACCTTGCATTTTTTCTGATACCTTTTTTACGCGCAACGAAGCGAATCCCCACTTGCACTTTGCATACGAAATGCGTCAACCCCAACCCATGCATATGTTTATCATATTGCACTATAGCCACCTGATGAAAAAACGCGCCATATGTGTGGGCGGCTCTCCAGCACGTGTAAAAAGAAATTTGCACAGGTCCCTGCACTTTCTCAAGTCGCTGAACTTTAAATTGAATTCTTTCAGATAGTACCTTCGAATTTTCGAAATTAAAGTTGATTCGAATCAGAAACTAACTCCTGCCTTTTAATACTGCTAAGGATAATTCGGTATTTATTAATTATGAGAAATTTAAGTAAGATAGATTCATTTTTATACGAGGTTGGAATTTTCTGCAAAGGAGGAAAATAATACATTTCTAGATTCATTTTATTATATATAAAAGATAGATAAATTCAAAAACTTTAAATTATATTTATTTGCTTTTAAGGGGATCCGTCACTTTTAATATTTTTATTTTTCAGTTTAGACCTTCATATAATTTTTTTATGTTTAGTACCTTTATTTGGAAATATTTCGGGGGTTTTAGAAAATTCAAGCACCTTTATGTATTTTTAAACTAAAAATTTTGAGTTTTTTGCGAATTTTCTTGACATTTTTTGATTTTGGATAACTTTTTTGTTTTTTACCGAATTGTTATAATTCTTTTTTTATTCGCTTTCTTACAATGTGTAGCAAAATTTTGGAAATGGAAAATAAGGTAACATGACTGAAAAAAAATTAAAAATAAAATAAACAAAAATATCCCAAAATATTTTTTAAAAAAGTTTGTAGTTATTTTTTTAGCTAGAGTACTTTCCATATCCAAAAATATTGATATTGTAACATAGAATAAGTGGTAAAAATTGCAAAGGCATGTGTCTAATATCTTAGATTTTATTCAAAAATATGTTGCAACAAATACGAAAAATCATAATTTGCGGAAAACTAAGTTTAAAGTAAAGTCTTGTACTAAAACCTTAATACTCACTATCAAAACTCCTCTGTTCCATATATGGTTCCTTCTTCAGCAACTTTGTTCCCTTCCTCTACAAGCTGGGCAGACTTTACTCTTTTCCATATAATTCAGAAATATTAGTAAATAAATAAACAAACTATTTTGTGTAAAGAGCTAATTTTCGCTAAAAACGCGTTATTCGTAAATCGTAGTAACTTTTAATTTTATTTATTATTCCGAGAAAAAAAAATCAGATTGCCCTGAAAATTTACACACATACTCAGAAAAGTATAGAGAATAAAAAAATAACATTTTTGAAAAATGTCAAAAAAATATACCAATTAAAGGTGGCGGATCCCCTTAAATGTATGAATAAAATGTTGTTAGTCTTCAAAAATAATTAGAATCCAAATTAATTAACTTTTACTAGCGAATCATTTGATGTGCTGGGTGACAATTTATTATACCAATTAACGAAAAGTGATTTACAAAGCAGTTAATTTGGACTGAAGATTAAATAACATTAATTGCATGCTAAAGAAATGTGTCAAACTTGAAATAGTCAAAAGTGCCGCTGCTTCCTAATTCTTAATTAGCCAGTTAATATTCTAGATTACTTGTTAATAACTTATTATCTATCAGAAACAAATTATTTTTATCTGGTGATTGCTTAGAGTTAATGAATAAAATATATCACAAAGTTTTTGCTTCCATCAACAAACTTAAGGTAGTTCATCCACGAAAATAAGACCTCAGGCTAAAATAGATAATTTTGCTTTCAAGATTAGCAATATTATTATTGAATGGCCAACTTGAAAGAGAAAAGATGATTCTCCATAACAAAAATTTTAAATTAAAAAAAATAATGCATTTACCAAATTATCACGGATAATTTTTTCAGGAATAAGATTCTCTACAACTTAACCGTTTCCAATTTCCTAAAATGAATGAATTATTACCAAATTCAGCAATTTATTTATAAGAATTTTGTTCTAGAAAATTTATTTTTAATGGTTTCAGCCGTTAAAGAATTTATTTCCAAATATTGTGAACGGTAAAATTGTGAAGATTCTTCTTCCCAAAAAAATGATTCGCGATTCATTAGAATCACATCATTTCGTAAAATTTGGTATGAAGCGATAAGGAAAAAGTTCAGCAAAAATAAAAATTTTTTAAATACATTATTTTTCTACATTTCAGATTTTTTTCATGGAATATAATCTTTTCTCTTTCAAATTAGCCCTTCAATAATTTTTGTCTAATTTTGTCTAACGGTCTAATTTTTGTGGATGAACTACCTTAACTAAATAATTGTAAATAGGCCTTGTATCGACCCTTTGATGAATGTTCACTGTATCTTTAAATTGGCTTTAGGGTCCAGAAATAATGAAAAGCATACAGTGAACCTTAACTAAAACTAATTATTTTCCTTTCCATGATTTAAAAAAATGAAAAAAGCGAATACTTGAAGCTTGAAAAACCAAGATCTTCAGCTTTATAAAAATCAATACCAGAATCTTCCCTCTTTCAAAACAACACTGGACAATAATTTCCATACTAATGTTATCGCAGCTCTTGCCGAATCGACTACGTGTCAGATTTCGAGAACACCAACTTGGCAAAGGGGTGATGCGGTGGGGGGGGGGGGGGATCCTCTTAAAGTCTAAAGCTTTTGCGACTGCGTAATGTGAAGGTGATTCCAATTTCTCTCAGGATAAAACAAGAAAAGCTCTCAAGCTCTCTCCTTGAAATCGTCCGATTTCAAATAAATTTTGGAGACACGTTGAAAATCGGTTTCTACTATTTCCCCTGCGTTAATGCTAATCAAAATGTTCTCTATTCTCTTTCTATATGGTGGCAGGAAGATCTGCAACGGAAATCCGACGAAAGTCAAACTGGAGGGTGGCTGGGAGCTCGTGTCAGATTGAATCAGCCTAAGCAACCACCTCACCCTCTCGTCACCTTCTCTAGATTTTCCCTAGCAACCCCTCCAGTATTTTCATGCTGGACATCGAGTTGACCAAGCTACTATCAGCAAGATATTCGCTGGCATAGCATTTCCTCCCTATTTTATTAAGGAAATCCAGGCACCCTCTTTCCACTTCAGATTTTCGACAGAGTAAAACGTCGCTCTTCACTCTACGTCTTTCTTTATCCTATTATTCTTCTCATTAAATATTAACATCAGTAAATTTCAATTTAATTTTCATCCCATTGAAATATTGATTATATTGAGTTTCACGAATTAAAGCTCAAGAGTCTTGGAGCTTAAATTTGCCAAAATACGTTTAGCTGATAATTAACGAAAATGAGATATTAATGACTGGGTGTGCAAATCATACTAAATCAAGAGGGTTTACAGATTTCTGTCTAAGAAGTTGTTAAATTGACGCCCCTCTAATGACAAACACAATGATACCAATCTATCTTATTATTTCTGTCTGGATCTGGCGACTGTCTCGCAAACAGGCGCTTTAGCTAAACATCAGGCGCCAAGATTATTGTCACGCAATTTCAAATTTCAATATTGAAACAAATTCGCCTTGGGTAAATTTCAAATAGTTAATTTGATCGATTTCATATATCTTAAGTATTGGTGGATTACGAGATAATAATGATTATTATGTAGAATATACTTAATTAGGACTTGTATCGACCCTCAAGTAATAAATTTCATACAATGCTGTTAATAATTGACTTTTGGGTTGATAAATAATTAAACGTTGCGAATCTGATCGGAGTCCTCATCATTTATATTCCTTACATATCAAAAAAAGTATTTTCGAGTAAACCTTGGTAATGTGAAACAAAACATGGGAACATTTACATAAAATTATACAGAAAAAACATAGATAAAAAACGCATGAAAATTCTTTGGAATAAGAGTTAAATTCGGGCACATCAATTTTGAAATACCTAAGCTGAAAAACTAGAATAAATTTGTGTATAAATATTACTAAAAAATTAGATGCAAGTAGGTAAATAGTACAAAACTGTAAACGGTTATTTATGAAAACAAAAGCTGGAAATTGCTTTTACGAATTTTAGTCTTCGAATCTTTAAAATAAAAGTAATTTGACGGAAAGAGTGATTTTAATTGTTCTGTATTTATAAAATATCAAAAGAAGTCTTGAAAGTCTTCTTTAATAATAAAATTAAAAAAAAAAAATCCGGTCGGTTCGTGTGCAATATTTTTTATATTTTTTCATTTTATCCGGTTTTTTATTCACAGTGAACTTTAAATGTTTTTTCAATTCGTGATGCTACATACTGGACTACTTCATTTTAAATTGCATGCTATAAGATAAGTTTTTATTTTCTATGATAACCCTTTTTTTAATTATCTCCTATATCCTAATCTTTTACAGAAATTTTGAATTAATTTTTGAATTTAAGGCACTAAAGAGGGCCTCCATATGTGGCCGAAACGTTTGCCTTTCTTTCTTTTTGCGCAATTCTATATCTAATAGTGACAATTTTAATCAAAGAGAATAAGAAGAAACTGACCCTATGCCAAAATAACGAGAAATGAACAAAAATGTGAAGAAACCATGAAAAAAATTACATAAAATTATACAGAAAAAACTTAAATAGAAAAAACTTAGATAAAAAACACATGAAAATTTTTTGGAATAAGAATTGAATTAGGACACATAAACTTTAAAATACCTGAACCGAAAAACTATAATATATTTGTGTATAAATTTTACTAAAAAAAATAGATGTGAGCAGATAAATAGTATAAAACTTAAAACGATTATTCATGACAAAAAAGCTGGAAATTGCTTATACGAATTCTAGTCTTCGAATCTTTAAAATAAAAGTAATTTGACAAAAAAAGTGATTTTAATTGTTCTGTATTTATAAAATATCAAAAGAAGGTAGCCAGAATATTCCAGATATTGAACATATTTAGAAGTAATCTTTGGCAATGTGAAAAATCCATGAGAAAATTTACATAAAATTATATTTTTTAAACTTAGATAAAAAAACATATAAATTCTTTAGAATAAGAATTAATTTACATCACATAAACTTTGAAATACCTAAACTAAAAACTTCAATTATTAACAACATCGTATAAAATTATATAAAATCCAAAAACTTCAGTAAATGATAAAACTCCAATTCACAGATTTCATTATTTGACTACGATTTCAAATTTCTTAACGTGTGTGAATGGTAGATTTGAAAAAATATTATTTATGCCTGCTAATCATATACAAGTAAGAGAAAAATAGGCAATAACAAAGATGATTTTATTGAGAAATCATAAAAAATGATTGCCCTCAAGGTACGAAGAACCATGTGTGGAGTCGGTCAGAAGCTCCAAAAAACGGATATTGTCTAAAATTAGAGCCCTTCTTATGGTAATTGACCACCGTATGATTGCCAGGTTACATCGGTAAAAGCTATCTGGTTTTCAGTTTCCGCGTTACGCACTTCTCGGTCATCGACTTTTATCCTCATTCAATTTAAAAAACACCAATTCTTACAAAAATTCCAATTTGACTCTACAAACTCAATAAATAGTTAAAAATGAGTTACCCGTGTGGAAATTTTGAGTTGGGCCCCGCTGGACCCCACGTAGTTTGCCCCCTTATTATGTTGGCCCCACGATGGCAAACTATGAAGGTCCAACATAGTTTTGACATGCTCGCCTTCGAAAGCCCCATGTAGTTCCTACAAAGGGCCAATAAAGTGGCCCTCTGTAGGGCCCAGGTAGGCCCCCTGTAGGGTCAATATACGACCCCTGTAAGCCCCACGAAAGCCATATTCAAGTTGGCCATTCTACTACCCTCATAGGGCATTTTTTAAATTTTGGTTTGCGAGTTAAATTTAGAGTGTCCCAGAAGAGTGGTCAACAAGTTTAAATTAAAAACGTTTTCGCAAATATTTTATAACAATCTAACCTTTTAGATTTCGTCGTAATTTTTTTATTCAGAATTTATCTGAACAATGGAAAATGTTTCTGTTCAACGCATCCTCAAAAACAATAAAAAAAATTCACGATAAAAAATTATTTAAAAATGTTCAATATCAATTTAATCTTTTTTTTTGTAATTTTTTATTTTATTTTCAACTTAGTGATTGGATGTAGAATTGTTTTTGGCAAAAAATAATAAAATAAATACGTAGGCCCTGCGAAGATCCAGCTGGGCTTTTCCATGGTGAACTTAAAAAATTTTTAAAACCCAAAAAAGGGGCAACCATTGTAGGCCCTAGCGAGGGCTTTCTAGAAGTTCCAGCAAGGGCCCAGCGGGACATACTATAGAGGCGTGCCTTCGTGGGGCCTCTAGAGGGCCAACATTTAAAAATGGCTAAACTGGGCAATTTCCACACGGGTACTAAATGAAGCTACCAACAAGTACCGATTTAAATTAGAACTCTTTAAAAATTCCCATATTAATCTTCAAAGAAAATCAATTGAAAAAATTCATAATAACGTAGATATCCTTTTTCTATTACAAGAACTTGACCTTCAGAACTAAATATTTAAAAGAATAATAAAGTAGTAGATGTTTTAATAATTAAGAGTTTATTGTCTTGATTAAAGGCAGTAATTGATTTTTAAAAAAGAGCATCTTCCGCGGCTTTGAAAACAGATCGTTCAGGATCCTTTGTCCATTCGTGGGGCAGGCGAGACTGGACCACGAACTAAAACTAAAACTAGTCTAACTGCATCCTGACGTCATTCGCGAGAAAGCGATTTGCCTCGACCTTGAAGAGCGGCTCTTCTTTTGTTTGGTGCTGTTCGGCACAATTAAAGTTCCTTCTCTCTTTCTCCCTCTTATTTTCACCTCTATCTCTCCCTCTTTCTCTCTCTCTCTCTTTCTCTTTTTCTTTATCCTTGTGGATTTTTAATCGAGATCTTCTTTATATCAAGGATGCACTAATACGTCCCGCCAACTCGTTACAGATCGCTCGTGACTTGGTTTCTGTTAATTATGAGAAGACGAAGAAAAAGATAGGCAAGCAGTAGATACCGAGATATATGAAAAAGAGATGAATAAAAATGCATCTTGAAATCAAGAATTAAAAAATGGAACTCCATGACTTCTCTCTGAATTTGAATTGGTGAAACCGAAGAAGAGAGTTTATTTGCACTCTAAAAATAATTTAATGTCAGTGAAGAATTTTTTAATGTATCTTAACTGACACATCTTTAATGAGATGTCAATAAATTTGGAAAAAATTAGATGATTTTTAGAGAAAATTCTTTTGAAATTGTCATAGATAATTATTTCTGCACTATAAATTTAAGGAGGAAAAATAATTATTTGAGATTATTTTATCTTTTGATTGCCAAGCTCTGACCTCTTTATTTGTCTCCTTCTGTCTATAAATGTCTGGGTGTCTATTCTATTTTACTCTTCTCTTTCAGAACAAGACCGCGTCTACTTCTTTTCTTCCCTCGAATCCTTTCGTGGCGTCGAGGAAGAAATAATTCAAAGCGCGAAAACCTATAATTTTCGGTGCCTTCACTACGATGCCGCGGCAAGATTGTAATCTTCGGAAACGAAGAAATATCATCGATACGCTCTATTGGTAGGAATATAAATATACAGAATACGAATAAACACCTTGTCATTATTTCAGAAAATTCCTAGCGTCTAATATGCCGTTAGACTTGCACATTAATAAATTATCAACGTCTATTCAAATACGGAATTTTCACCCTAAAGTTCCTTTTTTAAGGTAGTTTTCATCCACGAAAATTAGACCTGAGGTAAAAATAGATAATTTTGCTTTCAAAAATAGCAATATTGTTATTGAAGGGCTATTTTGAAGGAGAAAAGATTATTTTACATGAAACAAAATTTGAAACACAGAAAAATAATTTCATTAATAAATTTTATTTTTGACTCAACTTTTTTTCTTATCGCTTCTTGCCAAATTCTAAAAAATTATGCGATTCTAATAAATCATGAATCATTTTTTCAGAGAAAAGATTTCCCACAACTTCACCGTTTCTGATTTTTCAAAATAAATTCTTTAATGGTTGAAACCATTAAAAAAACAATTTCCAAAACGAAATTTTTATAAAAAAATTGCTGAATTTTATAATGATTTATTCATTTTCGAAAATTAGAAATGGTTAAGTTGTAGGGAATCTTTTTCTTGAAAAAATGATTTGTAATTTATTAAAATCGCATAATTTTTTAAAATTTAGTAAGAAGCGATAAGAAAAAAAGTTGGGGCAAAAATAAAATTTATTAATAAAATTGTTTTTCTGTGTTTCAATTTTTTTTCATGGAAATTAATCTTCTCTTTTCCAAAATAGCCCTTTAATAATAACATTGCTATTCTTGAAAGCAAAATTATCTATTTTTGCCTGAGGTCTAATTTTTGTGGATAAATATTATTTTTGTTTTTTCATTTTGAGGAATTTTAAAAATATTGTTAAACTTATTATACAAATTGAATTCGTTTTAAAGAGAGCAAGGCGGCTCAGAAAAAATTGCATCTCATCGGATGCAGGAGAGCCTCACTAGAAACTTTCTTTAAAAGTTTCGCACTTCCATAGATTACGCAATTACAAACTTACACTCGCTAAAAAATGAGCAAAAGTTTTCATCCTTGACGTACAAAGTTTGAGAGGATAATGGAAAGAGAATTCAGTCCAAATTCTCCTTAACTCACTAGAGAGATTTAAAATTCATATATTATTTTTATAAATTTTTTAGCTCAGAAAGACAGAGTTTACTATCAAGTCTCAGTATTTGAAAAACTGCCCCACTTAGGGGGTTGCGCAGTCTTACGATTTTTTTCAAGAAATCCAATCAACATAACAATTTCCAACTTTGGTGGCTTATTTATTTATGTTTTATGAGAATGTCGAGATTTTTCAGGAAGAATTAATAATTCATTAAAAATTTACAGCAGATATGAGAAGACGACTCTAAAAAAATTGTTTATGTTTGTCTGAAACGAAAAAACAAAAAAAATGAAATAATAAATAGTGGGAGAATCACTTTTTATGGAAAAATCTTTGTTTTTCAACATGCCAAAATCTAATTGTAAGAATACTGATTTAGTTACAATTCAAATATTAAAGAAACATCTTTTGAACATATTTTTTAAATTTTAATTAAAGGACTTGTATTTTGCTAACTAATCAAGATATCTTTAGAATTTTTTTTCGTATTCTACCCAGGGATCAAAGATGATACAAAAAATCGTAAAATTTTAAATAAGGACTGTACTCTAGAGATTTATTTAAAAAATCCAAAATAATAACATTTTTATAAATATTTCTACAATGAAAAATGATTTACATTGATTTTTAAAAAATTCTTGTAAGAGGCTACACACTTTTCAGATTTTACAACTTTTTTTATCATCTTTGACTCTAGGAAAGAATCTAGGGGAAAATTCTAAAAATATCTTGATTAGTTAGTAAAACACTATGAAGACTTACTTCTTAAATGAGACAGAAAAATTTTTTAAATCCTAATGATTTTCAGAGTTGTTAATATTTTTACAAAAGATTGAATTTGACGTTTTTTGACATATATTTATATGAAATTAACATTTTGCCTCCAACTTGCATTTATTAAATGCACAACTAAATGCCAATTAATGAGCGCCCATTAATAAAATAAGCTTCAATAAAGTGCTGGGGGAGCCAGTAATGAAAAATCTTACGGTTTTATCTTATTTAAAATATACTATTTCAATTTTTTTTATACCGCTCATCCGCTTTTATATGTCTAAATAAAATGGTACGAGTTTGGTGGATCATTTTTTTAAAACTAGTAAAAATAATTTTGCTCTTCAATCAAATTTACTGTCATAGAATTTGGTTTTACAAATAACTATTATATATTAATTGAATATATAATATATAATATATAAAAGCGTCTTTTTTTCCACAGAAAGATTTTCAAAAATTTTTTAATATTTAAATTTTTTCCATAAAGAATAATCTACATCTACACGGAGAAAAAAAAACTGTTGAATCAACAGATGTCATCTGCTGGAATAGTGACAGCAGTTTTTTTTTGTAATATTTACAGATTTTTCTGTTGGATTCACAGATTGTTTGTAAACTCAACAGATGAACCTGTAAAATCTACAGAAATGTCTGTTAGAATTACGGATTTCTCGTTTTTCTTGAAATCCGCAATTCTAACAGACATGTCTGTAGATTTGACAGGTTCATCTGTTGAGTTTACAAACAATCTGTGAATCCAACAGAAAAATCTGTAAATATTACAAAAAAAAACTGCTGTCACTATTCCAGCAGATGACATCTGTTGATTCAACAGTTTTTTTTTCTCCGTGTATAACTCTACCATTTCCAATTTTGGAAATAAGTAAATAATCTTAAAATATAGTTTACATTTTTTTAAAATAATTATATTTGAAGATTATTTACTTATTTTCGAAACTGGAAATGGCAGAGTTATAGAGAATTTAAAGAGTTTGAAATCTTTCTGTGGAAAAAAAACGCTTTAGACTAGAATATTTTCTCTTAAAAAATAAGCCGTTAATTATGAAAATTTGATCATTTTTTAAAAACTAGTAAAAATAACTTTGCTCTTCAATAAAATTTACTTTTATAGAATTTGGTTTTACAAATAACTATTATATATTAATCGAATACAACAATAAATTCAAGGCTTTTCACTCAAATTTTATACCTTAATTTCATCTTTTATATTATTTTGCATATAAGATAAAAGCACCAATAGCCGGACGTCTAAGGAAATGTCATTTAATTTTTTGTATTAATCGTTCTAAATGTGATGCGGAATCAAGAATTGACGCGATCATTTTGATGTATGTGTCCTCTCTACTATAACAAAAAGTCCAAAGTTGTGTTAAATCTGAATAATCCATTTTAATAATTCCCTTCATTAAATAATGCTCTGGAGCCAATTGCTGGACGGGAGAAGAGAATTGATCCAATAGCCGGACAGCGCTGCACCAATACCCGAACAAGAGAATATTATAATTTGATTGATATGGATTTGATATTTTTACATTCTCATCATGGATGAGAAGGTATTGGTTTTATGTGAAAAATGACTTTCGAAATTTTCATCAAATCTTTACGTTTTGAGACCCCCGAGTCAGAAAAAATGGTTTTTACGAAAGTGTCTGTCTGTCTGTCTGTAGTAGGTCGTGTGCGGCATAACTCTCGATAGAATTATCAGATTGAATTGAGCTTTGGTACACTTTATCGGAGCCGAAGAGGAAGGACAAGTTCGTTAACCAGCCACATCCAATCAAAATTGAGGGATGGAGCACTACTTTTGTGTTTTTGAAAATAATTTTTTGGAAAAATCAAAAATTCCAATCCTGGTTTTTGATAGTGCTCATAAATCTCTACAAATTATCCTTATAAAATTTTTTGATTAAATCAAAATTAGAAATGTTACAGCATATTCAAATTCGAAAAAAGTCAATATTAAAATTCCATTTTCCAGTTAAATTATACGAGATACGAAAAAACGTTATGATACAATATTATTGAATACATAAAGGCCTACAAATTTGAATTATAACATTTTTTCATAAGATGCATATTTTTCTTTTTAATTAAAAAAAATACTATTGAAAATCCAAAATTCAATTTTTTAACAATAATATTGGAAATACCAAAAAAACGTAAGAATACAAAGTTGTTCGTTTCAAAAAGATCTACAAGTTTTTCTGGCGCAGTTTCTGAAAAAACATATATTTTTCGTTTCAATTCCAAAAAATACGATAAAAATGAAAAAATTCCATTTTTTAGACAAAATATGTGAAATACGAAAAAAGCGTAAGAATACAAAGTTGTTCGTTTCAAAAAGATCTACAAATTTTGTCTTACACAGTTTCTGAAAAAACATATATTTTTCGTTTCAATTCTAAAAAATACGATTAAAATTCAAAAATTGTTTGCCAAAATGAGGTCTACAAATTCTGATAAAGAAATTTCGGGACAGGATGTATATTTTATATTTTGATTTTTAATATTGAAAAAATTCGATTTTTTTCACCAAAATATGTGAGATACGAAATAAGCGTTGTTCTGCAAAATCGTTTCCTTAAATAAAGTCTACGATTGTTTTTCCTTTTTAGATATGTGGAAGAAAGTAAATTCTTTTAATCATGTAATTTATTAAAAAGTTATACTGAAATGTATACAGAAAATCGAGTGCGAAGCGCGAGTGTCATGATGAGAATGTGTTCCTTAAGGCCGATAGAGCCTTAAGTAAATTGAATTTCCTGTTTCACTTAAATTCAAAAAGAAATTCAGTGACTTTGAGAAAATGTGTAATTCACATCATCTGTAATATTATTATAAAATTGGTTTGAGCTTCAGTATCAAAATATAAGAAATAAACTTAAATGTATGCGAAGAGCACAAGACCGAGCGCGAAGCGCGAGGTCCAGAAAGAACGGAGTGCGAAGCGCGACGATCGAATCGCGCGCCCTAGGCGCGCTCAAACTTGCGCGCGAAGCGCGCGATGAGAATGTGCCCGCGAAGCGGGCAGATTTTTTAAGCATAATAAACACTGGGAAATATTCACGGAAACATTTTTTAGGTCTACGCTTATAAAAAAAAATATTGAATTGATTTTACAAATAGAATTGTTAATGAACTTCATTCTTTTAGGGTCTATTGAACAAAAATTCTATTGAATAAGTTTAATTTATTTTGCCACTGTTTTTTCTATGAACTTTTCTTTACATTTAAATAATAAAATATTTATTTGACACTTCTGCTTCTCCGTTTTTTTGCTGGTTTCTTGTTTTATTCTTCTTTCCTTCTTTTCAAAATTTTTTTCTTTTGATCCTGCTTTTGATTTTCCTTTAACGTGGCTTCTCTTTTTTCTTGCTGTTCCTATTTTTTCTTTAATGCAGCTTCTTTTTTCTCATTCTGTTCTTGTTTTTTTTTTAGTGTAACTTCTTTCATCTCTGTCTCTTTCAGTTTCTTCCTCAAAAAGCAGTGCAATGTAACGCCGGACACGCGTTCGGTTATTAGGCAAAACGAATATTCATTGACCTAATAACCGGATTTAAAATATTTAATTAAAGGAAAATGTTTTTTAATTTTGAAAAATATTATGGTTTATATAAAGCATTTGACTTTAGTGTAAAACGTATTAAAATGACAAATGAAGGTAAATGTAAATGTTATTTGCTTCACGGAGAAAAAAAAACTGTTGAATCAACAGATGTTATCTGCTGGAATAGGGACAGCAGTTTTTTTTTGTAATATTTACAGATTTTTCTGTTAGATTCACAGATTGTTTGTAAACTCAACAGATGAACCTGTCAAATCTACAGACATGTCTGTTAGAATTGCGGATTTCAAGAAAAAAGAGAAATCCGTAATTCTAACAGACATTTCTGTAGATTTGACAGGTTCATCTGTTGAGTTTACAAACAATCTGTGAATCCAACAGAAAAATCTGTAAATATTACAAAAAAAAACTGCTGTCCCTATTCCAGCAGATAACATCTGTTGATTCAACAGTTTTTTTCTCCTTGTTAACAAAGACAACGCGACAGTAAGTTTATAGAGCAGGTTTCGCTACATTTCGACCAGCCTTGTGCTTCAGTAGAGAAATTTTTTTTTCTTGGCGAAGTTTTAATTTCTAATTCAACAAATTTTTTACTTTTTTTAAAGTGTACGTTTCGAGGTTTGTATACGGTGCACCAAAATAGCGATAAGTGATTCATAAATCTCTAATTTTGAGAAAAATTCATGGCTCTGTCCGGCTATTGGTGCTTTTACCTTACGGTAGATTCAAAATTTATACTTTCCCTATAATTTTGAAATATTGAACTTTAGGAAAATGCAAAACAGTAAATATTCAGTCAGATTAGCAAAGCTTCTTAACAAGCCAAGAGATAATGTGAAATACCTAAGTTTAATTCAAAGGAAATTTCGCCGCTAGCGGTAAGGTGTCTAATGAAATCAGGGCAATCATAATTTGCAAGGGTGCTAGGGCGATAAGAAGAGAAGCGCACTTGTCCGGAAGTTCGCCCCATTGTTTCCGTAACAATGTGTAGACCGCCTCTTTTCAGCACACGTTGGGACAGCAAAAAGGCTTTAAATGCAATGGGACACATCTGAATAACTAAAGAGAGGGGAGGGCTAGAGAAATGAAAAAGGAGAAATTTAAGAAGAACTGTAGAAACTTTCAGGTAAAATATCAAACTTGAGCTTTGTATTAACAATAATGACAATTACTTTATTAGGGTAATTGAAAGAATAATTTGAAGATTTTAGACATAAGTCTAAGATATAAGCTGCAAAGACGCAGTACTGCTAATTGTATGTTCAGGCAAATTTCCTAGAAGTTGGTAATACTGGTCATAAATTTAAAGCTTGTAAGCATTGAAATTTGCTTTTGAATAAGAAAATATGAATTGGTTGTGTAGAAATACATAATTCTTGGAATACAAGTACTCGGATTTAAAAATTCAAAATTACTTTTCTTCATACAGTGGAAAATAAAATTAAAATGATATCCAAATTCCATTGATCAGGAATAATTTCTCATGGGAAAAAGATCTATCGATCCTAAGAAATGAAGAATTTAGATTGATTTGCGAAAGTATTCTCAAAAGAAGGAAAAATTTCGACCTACATATGAGAAGGAACAATTGAGCGATTTTTGTGAGTCATCAATCATCGTTGCACTGATGGATTTGCGAGTAGATGAACTGACGGGGGTAACTAGAAATCCAGGCGTACGATTGGTGTATTTGAGTGTGAGAAAATCTCAAAATGTTTCTCGACAGATTGGTACGAGAAGGAAGGAAAGAGATAAAGAGTGCAGGGTTAGAATGAACGAGAGCGAAAAGATGTGCGAAAGAGTGAGAGAGAGACTTTTCTCAATGCCTGTCGTCCGGAGATGATTTATCACAATGACGCTTTTTTCTTCTTCTCCTCTTCTCTGCATCTCTGTCTGCTTCTTCGTTTTCCTCATCATCGTCATCCACTGCACCTTTCGCTGCAGGCGAATGATCGGCGGTTTTTACTGGTCGCCATAATGGATCCATCCAGGTTCAAAGGATTTTCGTGTGGCTTCGTAACAATAAATCGAATGATCGAGCTACTTTCGCAGGTGCTCTTCGTTTATGATCACTAGATTAAAACCAAGAAACTTTTTGGAACTTCATTTTAAATCCCGAGAAATCTCTCGATAATTTCAT
This sequence comes from Diplolepis rosae, assembly GCA_030998225.1. Taxonomy (NCBI): domain Eukaryota; kingdom Metazoa; phylum Arthropoda; class Insecta; order Hymenoptera; family Diplolepididae; genus Diplolepis; species Diplolepis rosae. Next base: position 29,388,193 of record JAPYXD010000710.1, on the reverse strand, counting down.
CTTTTCCCGAAAATCAGGTCTCTGGAAAAAATTTTAAATCTACGAAAATTAATACTTTTAATAATGTTTTTTGTAATAGAATTTTTCCTTTCTATCAATTCTTATCAATTTTCTAAAAATCATGGCTTATTTTTTCGGGGGAAATATTCTCTAGAACTCTGATTTTTACAATTTTGAAAATAAGTAAAAAATCTTTAAATGCAGTTATTAAAACAAAGGTTTGTTTTTGAAAAATTCAGTGAATGAAAACTTTAATTTTTAAATTTGTAACATTAGAGTTGTATACAATATTTCCTCATAAAAAATAAGCCATTATTTATGAAAATATGATCATTTCAAGAAAATTAGTAAGGAAAATTGTATCTCAAATATCATTGATTAAAGGTATTATTTTTCGTAAGTTTTAAATGGTTTTCATAAAGAATAATCTATATCTATAACTCTGCCATTTCCACTTTTGGAAATAAGTAAATAATCTTAAAATATAGTTTACATTTTTTTTTTTAAATAATTATATTTAAAGATTATTAACTTATTTTCGAAATTGGAAATGGCAGAGTTATAGAAAATTTAAAGAGTTTGAAAACATTCTGTGGAAAAAAAGACGCTTTAGACTAGAATATTTTCTCTTAAAAACTAAGCCGTTAATTATGAAAATCTGATCATTTTTAAAAATTAGTAAGGAAAAATTGTATCACGAATATAATTAATTAAAAGCATTATTTTTCGTAAGTTTTAAACGTTTTTCATAAAGAATAATCTATATCGTTAACTCTGCCATTTCCAATTTTTAAATTAAGTAAATAATCTTAAAATATAGTTATTTTATAAAAAAATGTTTCGTTTCCAAAAATTGTTTCAATGATTTCAGCCATTGAAAATTTTGCTTTCAAAATTGTAATCAGTAGCGTTGTAGAGAATAGTGTCCCCGAAAAAATAATAATCGCATTAAAACAATTTTTTGATAAGAAACATTTTTTTTTCAATAATTATATTTGAAGATTATTTACTTATTTCCAAAATTGGAAATGTCAAATTATAGAGAATATTTTCCCAGAATAAATAAGCCATGATTTATGAAAATCCAATCATTTTTACAAAATTGGTAAGAAGCGTTGGTAAAGAAAAATTGTATCACAAATAATATTATTAAAAGTGTTATTTTTCGTAAATTTTAAATTTCTTTCATAAAAAATAATGTTTTTTCTTTCATAAAACACGACTGACAATATAATTTCATGTTTCGAAATTGCAGAAAAACTTTTTTTTCTAGATACCTGATTTTTGGTACAATTACCTAAAAATCGAGCAGTTGGGAGTTTCATTTTAAAAGGGTCTAATTATTACTTAATTTGAAATCAGTTATGCAACTATGAATAAATGATTAGAGAAAGAAGGAAAATTGTAGGTATATATTTTATTTTGATTTATAACTAAATGCAATCCCCTTTATAGAACTGCATGTCAACGACCCCAAGATTTGTCGAGGGTTAACGAGGAAATAAAGAAAAACTTTTCCTGGGGTAGGAGACATTCGGTATGTTTGGCATTTTTCTTTCTATGGGACAAGGAAAGCGTCATCGCTACCCCTTTTAGGATAGGTCCGGGTTTCAGTTTTCCCTTAATATCACATTGAAGAATACACTTTTATAAAACTGCTTTTTTCTTAAATACGAATACCTAATTTAGTAACTAGCAAAAATATGGAAAAATAAATAATTTTAATTAATAATTCTCTTATGTGACTTTTTCGTTAATGATGTTTAAAAATCAATTTTGAGTTTCCATTCAAGTTTGTAACATCTATGGAGGAAAATATTCTGACTATCCAGGGTCAAGCTAGACCCTTTAAATAATAAAATGTCGAGGAAGAGAGCGTCTAGTCTGGGAACAATCAGGTTGGTTGAACTTTTATAGATTAAATAACTGGCTAAGGTAGTATGGCGCTATTCTGTTACTAGTTAGTTTGCCATACTGATCTAAATTAGACTAGATTCTAAAGTCAAAGCCAGATTAGGGCCAGGAATCTAGCAACAGACTTGAACTGAGCCTGAATAGTGCCAAAATCTTTTTCCGCGATTTAACTAAATAGTATTTTAATTTAAAATTGATGATTCTAAAATAAGAATTAATAATACACATTGAAAGCGGATAATACCCGACGGACTTTAACTTTACAGAAATGAGATCCTAATGGATAAGGAATTTCGTCATTCATTCTCATCTTCTGATTTTCTTTTCCAACACTTTAGCGAATATCTCGTGAGAAAGTGGGCAGGAATGAAATCGCAAGATCGGAATAGGCCCTGATCCCATGAAAATGAAATATGAGGCTCCTTACTATATACCTACAATACATCTATGTATACTATATACATATCAACTAACTACTATGCGAAGAGGGAGGCGCGAAATTCAGTCGTGCGGATTATCGTCGCAAGGGGGTAATACCCAATGGCGGAGGCAATTTTTTTCCAAATTATCAGAAAAAATGCCTTTCTTTAAGACACTTTTTCCATTTTCATTCTCTGAATCGAAATTAGGCGAATTTTATTGATGATTTGGCGAAAAATCTTCCATCTACGATAGGTTACTCATTCTTCAATCATATTTCTGCCAATTGAATTGCTTAATTTTGGATAATTTATTTACAAGAAGCGTGTGGAAATTTTTCGATTCGGACGCGGTCTGAGAATTATCTATTTTCTAGGTTTGGACCAGATTAGCGCGGTGTTTCATTTCGAACTAAGGGATTCCCTATCAGGCCCCGATCGGCGCCAGGGTAAAATTTCTGCACGGGGACATCTGACTGGAAAATTATTTATTTTATGTGCCTCAGCCGCGGAAACTCGTTTTTCCGTTACAGCTGAGAGTAAAGCAATGTTGTATATTCCGTTACAGAGGAATACAATGTAGAAATTGAACTGCGCATGTGCATTATAGTCTTACAGCGGAACGCAATCTATTTCTTATTCTTCTTCTTCTCACTTCTTCTTCGTACAGCGTTAGCACTGACTACTACACAAGACCGATAAAATCAAAATGGCCGGGACTAGTCGCCAATTTGCGCCCGCTTCGTACAACTAGCGCAGCAAACAACTACAATAAGTACTAGATTAGATTCCAATGTACGCATAAAAACTCGTATCCGCACCACAGCCACATAAAATAGAATATGTGCCAATGCACACAATTCGGGACATTGCGAGACTCGCGACAATGCTCGCAGGACTCATCGTGCCTCGGATTCGTCTCGGCTTTGCCTTAGCTACGTCTCGGCTTTGCCTTAGCTACGTCTCGGCTTTGCCTTAGCTACGTCTCGGCTTTGCCTTTGCTACGTCTCGGCTACGCCTCGACTACGCCTTGGCTTCGATCTCCTGCGAACATTGTTGCTCGTCACGCAAGCACCCTCATTGTGTGCCTAGGCACATAATATACTATTTGATAACAATACGGAGGTAAAGATGAAATATAATGAAGACATGTGAAAAAGTTATCCTGAGCAGAAATTTCCATATCATGGCCCTGGTTTGGCCGTGTGTTTCATTACGAATTTGAGTTACCCAGTCAGCACCCGACTAGGGCAACAGAAAAATTTCTGCTCAGGTTACTTAAGTATTTTGCTTATTTCCACATTGACCCCCGTCCAGAATTTTTATCGTGGCGCTGATTAGGGCCCGACAGGGCATCCCTTTATTTAAAGTGAAACGCCGCACTCAATCTGAGGAACAGATTTTTGTAATGTCTTCAGACGAATTTTTAACTATCCCACACCGGGCCCAGACTGGGTGGGACATTTTGTCACGGATTAGAGAATTTTTGAACGGAGAAGAATTGGAAATCGTGTTAACCTTAGATAATCGATTTTAATCATGCTGTTCTGCCGTCCAAAGTAAAAGAACCGTTAAGTAACATTTTTAACGAAAATTAGTTTTTCATATCATTAGAATCTTGAAGAAATTCTGCATTTAAGATAGTTTTCATTCACGAAAATTAGACCTCAGGCAAAATAGACAATCTTGCTTTCAAGAATAGCAATATTATTATTGAAAGGCTACTTTGAAAGAGAAAAGATTATTTCACATAAAAATATTTGAAACACAGAAAAATAATTTTATTAGTAAATTTTATTTTTGAACCAACTTTTTTTCTTATCGCTTCTTGCCAAATTTTAAAAAATTATGCGATTCTAATAAATCATGAATCATTTTTTCAGAGAAAATGTTTCCTACAACTTCACATTTCTGATTTTTAAAAATAAATTCTTTAATGGCTGAAACCATTAAAAAAACATTTTCCAAGACGAAATTTTTATAAAAAAATTTCTGAATTTGATAATAATTGATTTATTTTCGAGAATTGGAAATGATTAAGTTGTAGGGAATCTTTTTCTTGAAAAAGTGATTTGTAATTTATTAAAATCGCATAATTTTTCAAAATTTGGCAAGAAGCGATAAGAAGAAAAGTTGCAGCAACAATAAAATTCATTGATAAAACTATTTTTCTGTATTTCAAATTTTTTTCAAGTAAATTAATCTTTTCTCTTCCAAAATAGCCCTTCAATAATAATATTGTTTTTCTTGAAAGCAAAATTATCTATTTTTGCCTGAGATCTAATTTTCGTGGATCAATTAACTTAACTGCACTTGAAATTTTGAAAAAAACGCATTAGTTTTTCTAATACAGCAATGCAAACAACGAAAAGATCAACCGAATTAAATATCGTATTCGAGAAGAAAACGTTAAGTAACACAAATTAACAGTTTAAGATTTAGGAGAAATCTTTCGTGAGAAATTTTTTCGGACATGAGCTACTCTACAGAAATGGACGTTTTTTGATAAAAAAAAGTTTTTATCCTTTTTCTCTGTTTCAATCGGAATGCAGTTAACTTTTTTGTTTTATTTTGGACAGCAATGCTATTATTTAACTTTTTACCATGGAAAGTAATATAGGATTTATTACTGCACGCCCATAGAAGCGACGAAGTGTGCTGGGCGCTTCGTTTGAGATAGCCCACGTCCATTTGCAATATCTAATCTCATTGAGCCTGGAGCATAGCGTCGCCGAATAGAGGAATTCTAGTCGCGACTACTCGTACGGAAAACAATAGATTGCCCCAGACGCATTTTCGTGAATTGTGCTCAGCCTTTGTGTCGATGCTGCGTATCATGACGTTTGATGTACGATACATTTTTAGAGGAGACAATCACATCCCACATGAATTTCTATATCCTTAAATTTCTAAGAATTTCTTAATTTCATCAGATAGCCGCATTACTTTTTGTAAAAGATGCAATTAAATATTTCATAACTTGCAATAAACTACAATTTTGAAAATGTTCTGAAATCTAAAATATTTCCAAGTCACAAAAGTAACGTAAAATTGTATCAAAATTATGATACTTTTAAGTGAATGTATCTTAAACTTGAGATAAGTTAAATGATTTTATGAGATTTGTTCTAAAATTATAAAATTAAAAAAAAAAAATCTGCCCGCTTCACGGGCACATTCTCATCGCGCGCAGCTCGCAAGCTTGAGCGCGTCTAGGGCGCACGATTTGATCGTCGCGCTTCGCGCTCCGTTCTTCCTAGACCTCGCGCTTCGCGCTCGGTCTTGTGCTCATCGCATACATTTAAGTTTATTTCTTATAATTTAATACTGAAGCTCAAACCAAATTAATGATATTAAAGATGATGTAAATTAGTCATTTTCTCAAATTCACTAAATTTCATTTTCAGTTTAAGTGAAACAGGAAATTCAATTTACTTAAGGCTCTATCGGCCTTAAGGAACACATTCTCATCATGACACTCGCGCTCGATTTTCTGTATGCATTTTTGCAACTTTTTAATAAATTACATGATTATTGATAAATTTATTTTCTTCCAAATATCTCAAAAAGGAAAAACAATCGTAGACTTTATTTAAGGAAACGATTTTGCAGAACAACGCTTATTTCGTATCTCACATATTTTGGAGAAAAAAAAACGAATTTTTTCAATATTAAAAATCAAAACATAAAATATACATCCTGTCGAGAAATTTCTCGATAAGAATGTGTAGACCTTATTTAGCCAAACAATTTTTCATCTAAACGTTTTTTTGTATCTCTCATATTTTGTCTAGAAAATGGAATTTTGGAATTTTAATCGTATTTTTTGGAATTGAAACGAAAAATATATGTTTTATCAGAAACTGTGTAACACAACTTTGTATTCTTACGTTTTTTTCGTATTTCACATATTATTGTTAAAAAATTGAATTTTGGATTTTCAATAGTTTTTTTTTAAATTAAAAAGAAAAATATCCATCTTATGAAAAAATGTTACAATTCAAATTTGTAGGTCTTTATGTAAAAAATAATATTGTATCATAACGTTTTTTTGTATCTCGTATAATTTAACTGGAAAATGGAATTTTGATATTGACTTTTTTCGAATTTGAATATGCTGTAACATTTCTAATTTTGATTTAATCAAAAAATGTTATGAGGATAATTTGTAGAGATTTATAAGCACTATCAAAAACCAGTATTGAAATTTTTGATTTTTAAAAAAAATTATTTTCAAAAACACAAAAGTAGTGCTCAATCCCTCAATTTTGATTGGATATGGCTGGTTAACGAACTTGTCCTTACTTTTTCGGCTCTGATAATTTAAATTACTTTAAATTTACTTTCGTAAAAACCATTTTTTCTGACTCAGGGGGTCTTAAAACATAAAGATTTGATGAAAATTTCGAAAGTCATTTTTCACATAAAACCAATACCTTCTCATCCATGATGAGAATGTAAAAATTCAATCACATGTAAATGTATAAAGCTTTATTCACTCGAAATGCAAAATTTTTCTGCTGCAAATTGAAAATTATTCTCAGAAATTTACCAAAAAATGTTTCCCCTCTTTAGTTATTTATTTTAAATTTCATTTTTCCAAAATTTTAAAATTAATTTACGAAGAACCGTGAAAAGGTAAATTGTAATAAAAATCTTTCGAATTTCCGTCAAGCGTCTTAAGAAATATTTATAAAATAAAAATTTATCAATTTCAGTCAAATTTAATAATTTTCTTCAGCAGTTTTTACAAATTTTTAATCAGAACTTTATTTTAAGATATTTGAATCAGTAGAAAATTTTCAAAATATCATGATTTTTAAAGTACGTCTCTGCCTCTTACTTTGAAATGAGAAAAGTAAAATCAAAAGATATAGATCAGTTCTGACGCTATTGATAATTCAGGAAAAAACTCTCATAATATGAATATTAATAAGATTTAAATTTCCTTCGAAAGTTATTATAATATCTGCTGGAACTCTTATTCTCTAAGTTCTTTTAAAACAGAATTCAATTATTTCAAACTACTCTTGAAATTTCAATTAGTAACAAATTAACCAAACCAAAATCAGTGAACGACTTTTTTTTATACAATTACTCATTTTCCATTGATTTTCAGTAAAAAATTATTGTTCGCATTAATAAAAGTCAAATACTTTCTTTGATTTAATTAAATAATTAACTAATTAACTTTTAACTAATCTATGTTTGGAGAGTAATAAGAAAGTAAGATGTACTGTAAAAAGCAAAATCCACAATTTAAAAGCATTATTTACTTTGGAGGTGAGTTTTCCAAATTTGCAGGTGATTTGCAATGTTGATGAAATTCCTCGAGGCATGATTGGTGGGTAGTTATAGTAAAAAGCTTTAGCGGTTGGTATAGATTCGACGAAGTACATATGTACGTACCAGGGCGATAGTTTGTCTAGGAACAAACTGAGTTAGAGCAAGTATGGTGTGTTAGAACCATACAATGTTATTAATCACTGCACTTGCTGGCTCGGATCTTACGAACTTGATTAATTAAATAGTATAATGGCCAGGGAAATCGGAGTAGGGTGGTTATCGGAAGCGTCCATCAACGGCAGCCACCCCCAAGGCATTGTTTCCCTTCAACGTCCAGACCTCATGGCGAAGGCGCAAGATATCGTTAACGACGCATTATTACAACGGGAACTGCACTTCCGAACGTTCACAGCTACAGGAAGTTTACTTTCTCGATTAAAACCTTTTCAAATCGTCCTAAAGTCGGGTCGGAACGATTTAAAACCTTAACCTGATTTATAACTTTCAATTTGGATGTTCTAGTATTTACTCTCTAAACTTGAATCAGTGAACGGCCACTGATTCGCAGTGACTATTCACTGATGGCAGCAGTTATAAGTCTTTCACTGAGAATCAGTGAAATTCGACTGATGAATCAGTGAAATAGATTGAACTCACTTATTGAATCAGTGAAAGCTTCAGGTGGGAGTACTAAAACCAGAAAAAATATTTTAACGACCGATAAACTCGTTTATTTTAGGCTAAACAACACTAAAACTAAATTACGTAATTATTATTATTTTTAAGGGACGATAAATCAGTAAAGTGTAGATGAATGTTTTGAATTCGCGAATTCAAAAGTTATATTCACGTGATTTCACTGATTCAGGGTTAGAGAGTATTTTTAATGTGTTATTTCCTAGAAACGATGAACATTTTTTACCATGGCTCAAGCCAGGTCCAGATATGGTAAGTTTGGTTTTAATTGAAACGCTAAATTTTGGTAGGGACAGATTATTGCATCTGCATTTTTAGGATTTTTAATTTCGTCGAACGAACCCAGATTTGTTCAGTGTTTTAAAAAAGGTCAGGGCCAGGTTAGGAGATTTTATTTCGGGGCTTTTGATTTAATTTATACTAACTCTTTACAATCCCAGGGATCAAAGTATCTCAAGTTCAATTTTAGGGAAAATAGGTAAATTGCTTTTATCATTCATGGAACGGAATTTTAAAAATTTTTAATCTAATCTGAATCTGTTAATTTTTTACAAACGGCTTATGATTTAGAAGATTGAAAATTTTGATTCCTCAAAAAATTACTCTTAAAATGTATGGGTCTTTTATGTTTGAAGCCTTTAGAATAAAAATTTTGTGACTATTGTCTTATTTTTCACACAAATTTAGATTTTTTCCATTTCAGCTGGAAATACAAATTTTTTTGAAAACAATTGTTGCTTGAAAAAACATTTTTTTTGGCAGTCATAAAAAAATACGTGTATAAATTTCTAAAATTTCTTCTAATGTTTACCTTTTCTTACTGTCTTATTTTTTTTTAAAATTGAGATTTTTTTCTTTTCAGCTGGAAATAAAAAACTTTTTTTCAACAATTATTGCGTGAGACAACAATTTTTTCGACAGCCATAAAAACTACGTGTATAAGTTTCAAAAAATTTGTCCAAGGTATTTTTTCCCTTACTGCCTCATTTTTAACAAAACATTAGATTCTCCAGCTGGAAATAAAAATCTCGTATTTTTTAACAAAAGATCATGATAGAATAAAAGATTTAAATTACTTAGAAATAATTACATCCTGAAGCTTTCAATTTACTAAATCTGGATATATGAAATTTTTTGTTTTGAAAGATCAACGAAGTCAGTTTTTGATTTCGAGTATACAGAATTCAGAAAATATAATGATTATTGAAAGTTTTTCAATTGAAGAGATTATTATCTGAAACAGTTTTGAAACGTACATTTTCGAGAAAAATCAATTTGGAAAATTTTTAAATTAATAGAATGTTTTGCAAATATAAATATAAGACATGTTTTTTATTTTTAATTGAAAAATTTGTAACGGGTTTCCATAATTTTTTTTGGTTTTTTATACTTCTTTGTATAATACAAACAAAGTTTCATTCATCCCCCTTCGTTTTAGCATCCCTTCAGTCGAATCCCCCTTAACGCTAATTTATCTTAATTACATTCTACGTGCGTCGGTACGCGCCTTTAGTCCGAGTAGCAAATTCTCTATATATTTTCATATGTGTCCATACAACTATACATGTCTCACACTAGTGAATGTTAATTGTGTACTATCAAGCCGGAAAGGAAGCTTATCGAAACCAGGATTCTCTAAAGATATTTAATTTTGCATCTGAACTTCTCGGTAAAATATTTCCCATTCTATTTTCTAAAATAAGGGAAATTATAAAGTTCACAATTAATCATATTATCAACTTTAATCAATCCACGTAAACCATACTCCTTTAAAAGCGGTTCGACCGTGGCTAGGAAACTTTTGGAAAACTTAAGGTAAATGCCATGACAAGAATCAGATCTCTGGATTATTCAAATTATTACTTTTTATGAAAGAAAAAAAAACTTACGAAAAATAATATTTTTATTACATTTTTGGTAATAGAATTTTTACTTACTATCGCTTCTTACCGTTTTAAAAAAAAATGATTGGATCATACAAAATCATAGCTTATTTTTTCGGAAAAAATATTCTATACAAGTCTACTGTTTCCAATTTTAAAAATATGTAAAAAAATCTTTAAAAATATAGTTAGTTAGAAAAATACTTTCTTTTTAAAAAATGCAGTCACTGAAAACTTTGATTGATATTTTCTCCTAAAAAATAAGCAATGATTTATAAAAATCCAATCATTTTTGAAAAATTGGTAAGAAGCAATAGTAAGGAAAAATTCTACCCCAAAAAATATTATCAAAAGCATTACTTTTTATACGTTTTCAATTTTTTTCATTAAAAGAAATGTTTTTTCTTTTATAAGACAAGACTGATTTTTGGCACGACAACTACCTTAATTAATTACTACTTTAAAAAATGTAATTTCTGTTATTCAAAACATAAAATTGGAGAAAAGTGTTCGCTTTACTGGGAGAAAATTCGAAAATATAAAAATATCTTTTTTACTGAAGGTCAAAGTTCAATTTCGTTTTTGACAAGTCCACTTTTTAAAAATAACTGAATTTTAAGTAATGATGGCTCATTTTTTCATTAACAATTTTAAAATGCCGCCTTCATAACTTTTTAACTTAATTTCTCATTTTCTAACTACATCTATTTGTTCATAAAACTTTTTAAATCTTTACACATTTCTGATTAGCAGTTAGAAAATAAAAAGTTTATTTATTAAAAAATAAAATTCAGAGAATCATTCTTAAAGAGTAAACTTGGAAAAAACTGCATTGAACTTCGACCTACAGTAATTGTCATAAAAAAGACATGTTTTATATTTTTAATTTTTTCCCCAATAAAAAGAACATTTCTCTCTTAGAATATGTATTAAATAACAGCTCAAACATTTTTAAAAGTGATAATTAATATATTACTCGCTGATAAAAGAGTAAAGGGCATAGCCGGGTTTCCATGTGAAGTCGGCCTTAAAACAAAATCAAATTTCGCATCAACCATATGGAAGGGGTTGGGCAAGAGATTATTTTGCCAAATTTTCAGATCATTATCTGCCATTTTAAATGAGCAATGGCGGACTAATTCGCGATGCAAAAAATTGCAAAAATTTTTGCACGCAATTTTGTTCATGCTTGAATTGCGCGACTACTCTTTTGAATTATACTATTCATTAGTTACCTATCGATGATTAAAACAGAATTTTTGCAGATTTTTGCAAGGTGTGGACGGGGGTAAAAAAAATAAAAACCGTCAAAATACGCATTCTTCCAACATCTCATTATTAAAGCACATTTTATAATAACAGTACACAAATGAAAAAAAATAATTTTATTTGGTATTCAATCTCTAACACGGTTTACTGCTGAAATTTTTGTAAAAATTTTGCAAAATATTTTGCCAATTTTTTTTGTTGCGAAAAATTGAAATTTTTACGTGCATTGTGAACAAATGGTTGATTGTGATTATTCGCAAGTCGAAAGAGTGTTGCGAAAATTATCTATTTATATTCTTGAATATTTTTCGAATATTGAAAATTGAAAATTTTGTCATTCATTTTCCCATTGAAAATTTAGTCCGTTAAAAAAAGTTCCGTTTTATATAAAAGTATGGTATACAAAAAGTAAAATTATTTTTCCTACAAACTTACAGTTATAAACGAAGACAGCGATGATGACTAATTAATAATTGAAAAAAAATTTTATGCTTGGCAAATGTTCAGCCACTTATGGAGTATGAAGTGCTATGAAAGTACAATTAACCATCTATATTTGTATAAACTCGATGCTAGAAAAATATATTTTCGTAGGAAAACCAATTTTAAATTTTGTATACCACAGTTATTTAAAACGGAAAGTTTTTGAACGGACTAAATTTTTTAACGGGCAAAACTTTATAAAAAAATGTAACGAAAATGTAAGTATTGCAATGGAAAATAACTGCTAAAACTTTTTTGTTATCCAGAAATCCAGGTTAATTACTTATTTAATTTACGAGCTTTTCTTATTATTTGTGCTCATTAAAATTTCAAAAAGTAGAGTAAATGGAGGACGATTTGAGGGTATTTTTGATGTCATATATGGTAAAATGAGTATGTTTTTTTTAACAAAGAGAAATTAATTCAACCTGTATATTCGAAAATTATGCAAGAATACGAAAAGATATTTTTAGCAGCACTATTTAAACTTGCGAATAACGACAATCAACCATTTGTTCACAATGCATGTACAAATTTCGATTTTTCGCAACAAAAAAAATTCGAAAAATATTTTGCAAACTTTTTGCAAAAATTTCAGCATTAACCCGTGTTAGAGATTGATTACCAAATAAATTATTTTTTTTCATTTATCAACTGTTATTATAAAATGTGCTTTAATAGTAAGATGTTGGAAGAATGCGTATTTTGACGATTTTTATTTTTTTTACCCCCTTCCACACCTTGCAAAAATCTGCAAAAATTCTGTTTTAATCATCAAGAGGTAACTAATGAATAGAATAATTCAAAAGAGTGGTCACGCAATTCAAACATGAACAAAATTGCGTGCAAAATTTTTCGCAATTTTTTGCATCGCGAAAAAAACCCCGATTTTTAAAAAAAAATCCCTATGATTAGTTTAGTTAAAAAAAGAAAAAAAACGAAAATGGTAAAATTCGCCATTACTCATTTAAAATGGCAGATAATGATCTGAAAATTTGGTAAAATAATCTCTTGCCCAACCCCTTGGATATGGTTGATGCGAAATTTAATTTGGCTTTAAGGCCGATTTCACATGGAAACCCGGCTATGCCCTTTCTCTAATAAATTAAAAATGATTTTTGCTCTGATTTTCATAATCTATTTCGAGTAGATATTATCTTTTTACTAATATCTATCTATCATAACTATGAATAGTAATCTTCGATTTGAATATCCTCACATATATTTTCCACAAAAAATTAATTTCCCTAGTCTGAAGGCATGATCGAAATTTAAAATATACCACCTCAAGATTACTGATTGGACACGTAAGTTGAAATGTGTAGAGGGAACGTGGAATATGGGAATCTAATAACGGGGTCGAACGTTTATCTTGTGGACCGAACATTAGGATTCAGAATAGCGAGGACCTTGCTTCGCGAAGATAAGAGGTAATTTCTATGTCTTGGGGGGTCAGACATGGCCATAGTTCATCTACAAACCACCCTTGGCCACTCTCTTCCATGGCAACCCTTATGTGGCTAAACTGAAAGTCGTTCCGACGATCTTGGCCAAGGTTTGCTCGTTCACTTGAACATCTACCGATTTCTGGATTTCCAGATTAAGCGCCATGCAAATTAGATGCGGGATCTTGTGCTACAAGATATTCTACGCTCGGGGCCTCTATGGATAATTAACGTTATGTGTGCGTCACGTCGATCTACTCACATATGCATAATTGACTTTCTCGTTCTGGACGGCTTCAAACATTCAGTTTTGCTCAAATTTGGCAATATAAATAGACATTTTTAAAATATGGCCGAAAATTAATACAAGAGGATACTAATTTTGTGAATATTTTGAAATTTTCGAAAATTCCATTCCCATAATAAAAAAACATGAATAAGGACAATTTTGACTCTTGGCAGGTTTTAATTATACTTCTTTTTCAATATGAGAAACATGTTACACAAGATGAAAAATGAAATACATAAAACAAATTGTCTTGTTATTGCTTTCACGATTCTCAAAATTTTTAATAAAGCGTTATTATTATTTTAGGAAAAAAATTGCGGAAATTTAATTCGGTAAATTTTGTATTGCTAGTCACGTGATCGATCTGGAACATGGCCTTAAGGTTAAGACTTTATTTTGTAGAGTTCAGCATTCAGGGTTTAAAGTTCATATTTTAATATTCTTACTCAGATACTTAGAATTTATAATATAAAGTTAGATGTGGAGAATTCCCAAAAGTGAGGTATATATGTAGAGTTCAAAGTTGAATTTTTCACGTTCTGTCTACAGTTTAATATGTAGACTTCAACCTGTAGAGATGGATTTGGAGAGTTTAGAGTTCGAAGTATGAACCTTTATTGTAGAATTGAAATGGAACAAATAAATTATTCTTTGTATTTCAGAGTATTGGAAACAAGTTCAAAATTCCAAATGTCTAATTTGAAAAGTCAGGTGTCTTATAAATCTGATAAAATTCTTAGGAAAGTTAAATTAAAAAAGACAAAAAATCAATCTAGATAAGAAAATCGTTTTTCTCCTTAAATTTCCCCATTTTTACTCCGATTAGAGAAATAGCAAGTCCGGACCCTATAAAAGCTTAAGCAAATTTTTAATAATGTGAGAGAAAATCCGAAACACAAAAAACAATTAAGGTCACTCTCCATAATTCGAAGAAATAACATAAAACGGTCTTGATAAATATGTTCCATGAATAATAATAATATATTATCAGGAGCAATTTAAAAAACGCACAATTATTAGTGTCATATGATTACTGTGACATTTACCTTTGCTTAGAAGGTAGAAATATTTTGAATATCTATAATGAAGATGATTTACTGCTGCAGTCCTCTAAAAAATAAAAATTTGCAAGCATTTTATATATAATTAGTAGACCGTATGGAGAGAAATTTTTTTGAAAAGAATTTGGATGGTCTTGTTATTTTCACGCTCGTTTTACACATAACTTTCAAACAGACGTCTTTTGCATGATGTAAGTGCAGATTTACTGCACACGTGAATGGACCCACGCGTATGTAGTCTCAAAGAAGAAACAAATTCTTTGGCGAGTTACGTTTCTTCATGATTGAACCGATATTAGTTTAGTTATTATGTGTAGCTCGTTTACGACTACGCGTTTCAATCGTAAATTCTATCGAATTTTGTAAATTAAACGATGTCTTTTACTCTTTCCAAGAATCACCGAGTCAAGGTCTCCAAGGATGAGTGAATGGAGACGATTGGCAAAAGTTGTCGCGTGAGAAAATAATTTTTTCGGCAGTCATAAAAAATTACGTGTATAAATTTCTAAAAATTCTTCAAAAGTATTTCTTCTCTTACTGTTTTATTTTTCACACAAAATTAGATTCTCTAGCTGGAAATGAACATCTTTTTTCAAACAATTTTTGGGTGAGAAAATAATGTTTTTTATAGTCATAAAAAATAGGTTTATAAATTTCTAAATTTTCTTCCAAAGTATTTCTTCTCTGACTATCTTATGTTTTGAACAAAATTAGATTCTTTTCAGCTGCAAATGAAAAACTTTTTTTAAAACAACTGCTGTGTGAGAAAAAAAAATTTTGGCAGTCATAAAAATTACGTGTATAAATTTCTAAAAATCCATCCAAAGTATTTTTACCCTTACTGTTTTATTTTTCGCACAAAATTAGATTCTTTGCTTTTCAACTGGAAATTAAAATCTTTTTTTAAACAATTGTTGGGTAAGGAAATAATGTTTTTTATAGTCATAAAAAATAGGTTTATAAATTTCTAAATTTTCTTCCAAAGTATTTCTTAACTGATTATCTTATGCTTTGAACAAAATTAGATTCTTTTCAGCTGCAAATGAAACACTTTTTTAAAACAATTGTTGTGTGAGAAAACAATTTTTTCGGCAGTTATAAATACTACGTCTATAAATGTCTAAAAATTCTTGCGAAGTATTTTTTCTCTTACTGTTTTATATTTTACACAAAATTAGATTCTTTCCTTTCCAGCTGGAAATCAAAATCTTTTTTTAAACAATTGTTGGGTGAGAAGGTAATGATTTTTATAGTCATAAAAAATACGTTTATAAATTTCTAAAATTTCTTCCGGAGTATTTCTTCTCTGACTATCTTATGTTTTGAACAAAATTAGATTCTTTTCAGCTGCAAATGAAACACTTTTTTAAAACAACTGCTGTGTGAGAAAAAAAAATTTTGGCAGTCATAAAAATTCGTGTATAAATTTCTAAAAATCCATCCAAAGTATTTTTACCCTTACTGTTTTATATTTCACACAAAATTAGATTCTTGCCTTTCCTGCTGGAAATAAAAATATTTTTTTAAACAATTGTTGAGTGAGAAAATAATGTTCTTTATAGTCATAAAAAATATGTTCATATATTTCTAAACTTTCTTCCAAAGTATTTCTTCCCTGACTATCTTATGTTTTGAACAAAATTAGATTCTTTTTAGCTGCAAATGAAACACTTTTTCAAAACAATTGTTGTGTGAGAAAAAAAATTTTAGGCAGTCAAAAAAATTACGTGTATAAAGTTCTAAAAATTCATCCAAAGTATTTTTTCCCTTACTGTTTTATTTTTCACACAAAATTAGATTCTTTCCTTTCCAGCTGGAAATAGAAAACTTTTTTTGAACAATTGTTGCATGAGAAAACAATTTTTTCGGAAGTCATAAAAACTACGTTTATAAATTCCTAAACATTATTCCAAAGTATTTCTTCTCTTACTGTCATATTTTTCACATAAAATTAGATTCTTGCCTTTCCTGCTGGAAATAAATATTTTATTTTAAACAATTGCTGCGTGACAAAACAATTTTTTCGGCAGTTATAAATACTACGTATATAAATGTCTAAAAATTCTTGCGAAGTATTTTTTCTCTTACTGTTTTATGTTTTACACAAAATTAGATTCTTTCCTTTCCAGCTGGAGATAAACATCTTTTTTGAAACAATTGTTGTGTGAGAAAACATTTTTTCGGCAGCCATAAAAACTACGCGTATAAATTTCTAAAAATTCTTCCAAAGTATTTCTTCTCTTACTGTTTTATTTTTCATACAAAATTGGATTCTGTAGCTGGAAATGAACATCTTTTTTCAAACAATCGCTGCGTGAGAAAATAATGTTTTTGCAGTCATAAAAAATACGTTTATAAATTTCTAAAAATTCTTTCAAAATATTTTTTCTCTTAGTGCCTTATTTTTAACAAAAAATCAGATTCTCTAGCTGGTAATAAAAATCTCGTATTTATTAACAAAAGATCAAGATAGAATAAAAGATTTAAATTATTTTTATTCGGAAAGAAGATAAATGGGAATAGTTTATTTACAAAAAAGGCAATTTATGCTTAAAAATAATTCATGTTCAAGTGTACAACAGTCTCTTTTGAAATCATAATAATCACATAATGACTAGTAGCTTATTAACATTTCTGAGCACAAGGGTTTCAACTGAAGAATATTAAGCAGAACATTAATTAGCATAACTTATACTAAGAAGGAGTCAAAGAATGAAATGGATAATAGGTGCAGTAATTTCTCTTGCAAGAAAGTTTTACTTTTATGTTAAGAGTTCCATGAGTACTAAGTACACTGAGTATATATATATATATATATATATATATATGTTTGTACAACACAGTGTACATTTGAAGGCTCTTAAAGTGAAACTTTATTGGTCTTTTTATCACGAACACCTTATGTCGTGGCTCACTATTCATTCGAAAGGGAAATAAAGAATATGTACATGCAAAATTTTAGAAGAAAAGTAACTTTCTTCCACGAAAACTGTTTCCGTCGATCTTACCCTTTATTCTTACTTGCTTTCTATTGCGTCGAGAATCTTGTAATGTAAAGCCGTGGGTGGGAAGTTCCTGCTTTATTTACCAAGTCGGGAGACATTCAAAGCTATCGAGGTTTTTCAAGGAATTTTCGTATGTCACAGGCAGCTTCCAACCGTGTAGTACTGTATACTATATAGGTATGGCAAGCAACCCCTTTGCTTCTTCGTCCAGCGAACTCTTTTATTTTTTCTTGACATAAGCGTAGGAGTTTTACTTTTGAACTTTTATTTCTTTATATTATACTTGTTACTTGACTTTGAGAATAAAAATTCACAAATACTACAAAGATGATATATACATTTAGAGAAAAAAATAATTATTTTTTAAGATGAAGACTCTAATTTTGATTGGTGATACTTTGTTTCTTGATTCAATTGAAAGCTCGTTCGTTTCATTCAAAAGAAACTGTATTGATATAACTAATGAATGGAATCCTAAAGGTATGGAATTTTGAATAGACATAATTAAAAGTTGGAGATTAATTCAATTCTGCGACTTTGGGTTAATTAAATCTCTTTTAAATTTTTAAGAATATTCAGGAAATTTTAGCATTTTTGGAGTCATAGGAAAGTAACATTTTGAAAGGAACTAGTTAATGTTACAAGACGAAAAAAGTAAATAGTTACTAGCTTTGTTACCTTCTCAAAACATAACTTTTTAAAAGTTATTTTCGGAAAAAAAAGTAAATGTTAATTCTTAGTTACAACTAGAAATATGAGAAATAATCACTAAGAAATATGATTAATTTTTATTTTTAAAAACAAAATATACTAATCTATCTTAATGTCTGTCTGCTGATTCTGTTTGCCGCCAATCAGCTTCTTGAGCTTTGATTAGCGTTTCATCGCTGAAAATGCCGCCACAAGTCAAATAGTGAAAATAAAAAAATCGTTGCAAGAGCAATAAATTACATTAAATGTTGCAATAAAAAATGCTTGCATAATATTTTAAAAGCAAGGAAAAAAGTGACGATTTTTATAGTTATCGTTACTGAAAAAACGTAACTAGTTACTAGTTCGTTACTTATTCACAAGAGGAGCTAGTTACCAGCATTGTTACTCCAAAAAAGTAACTAGTTAAAAGTAGCTGGTTACTTATCATGACTGCATTTTTGTAAAGTTGAAGAAACTATTATATCTGAGTATTGACTCAATTGGTTCGGGAAACTTATATTTTAGGAGATAAACACATTTTTAGAACTTTTATTCATTTCTCGTTATTTTGGCATAAGGTCAGTTTCTTATTATTTTCTTTAATTATGTGCCATAAATTGAAAATTGTTCGCGTTTTAGTCATTAATAACCAATTGGGCATCTTTTTTAAACAAATTTTCCGGCCGGTTTGATTGCGAATTTCTAAGTTTTTTCATTTTATCCGGTTTTTCATATACAGTGAATTCTACATATTTTTTAATTCGTGCTGTTGCATACTGGACTTCTTCATTTTGAATTGCAAGCGATGAGATAAGTTTTTGATTTCTATGATTATCATTATTTTAATTATCTCCTATATTTTAATCTTTAACAGAAATTTTGAATTAATCTTTTAATTTATGGCACTGAAGAGGGCCCCCATATGCCTTTTACCAAATTTTTAAAAATGGTGCGATTCTGATAAATCATGGATCATTTTTTCAGGGAAAAGATTCTCTACAACTTGTCCGTTTCCAATTTTTGAAAATAAATCAATTATTATCAAATTCAGCAATTTGCTTATACAAATTTTGCTACGAAAAATTGTTTTTTAATACTTTCAGCCATTAAAGAATTTATTTTCAAAAATTGGGAACGGTCAAGTTGTAGAGGATCTTTTTCCTGAAAAAATGATCCACGATTTATTATAATGGCAGCATTTTTAAAAATTTAGTAAAAAGCAATATGAAAAAAAGTGCAGTTGAAAATAAAATTTCTCAAATACATTATTTTTCTATGTTTCAAATTTTTTTATAGAAAATAATCTTTTATCGTTTAAATAAACCCTTCAATAATAGTATTGCTATGCTTGAAAGCAAAATTCCTTTAAATTTTATAAAAAAATTCTCTATTTTAAAAGCTTAACATTTCCGAAAGTTTAAATATTTTCTCATAAACGATGTTGGCCAATAACAGATTATAAAGTTTTCAGTATTTATTGTTATATCTCGACTTTTTAGTAGATTTCACAAGAAGTTTATTTGCATAAACAGCTTTTCTGTAGGCGGAGAAAAATATTTTCCTAAATTTACCAAAGTTTTTGAAAACACATAATAAAATTCTAAAGCGAAGTACTTTTTTCTGATAATTCACGTTTATTAGGATTTCTATTATAAAATACGCTAAATTACCGATATAAATTCCCATCTAGATTCTAAAATGGATTGAATTATTATAAAATGATACAATCTAGATGGGAATTTTTATTGGCAATTAAGCGTATTTTATAAAATTTAATAAATTATCAACGTCTTTTCAAATATGGAATTTTCACCCTAAAGTTCCTTTTTTAAGGTAGTTTTCATCCACGAAAATTAGACATCAGGTAAAAATACTTAATTTTGCTATCAAGAATATCAATATATATTATATAATATATATTATTTTTACCCAAATTTTTTTTCTTATCGCTTCATACCAAATTTTACAAAATGATGCAATTCTAATAAATCAAGAATCCTTCTTTCAGGAAAAAAAATCTTCACAACTTTCCCGTTCCCAATTTTTGCAAATAAATTCTTTAATGGTTGAAACCATTAAAAATCAATTTTCCAAAACAATATTCTTATAAACAAATAGCTGAATTTGGTAATAATTTATTCATTTAAAAAAATTGGAAACGGTTAAGTTGTAGAGAATCTTTTTTCTGAAAAAATAATCCGCGATTTATTCTAATGGCACCATTTTTAAAAATTTAGTAAAAAGCATATAGAAGAATTGTTCAACTCTCTTTTCTCTTCTCTTTTCTTTCAAATGATCCCTTCAATAATAATATTGCTATTCTTGATAGCAAAATTACGTATTTTTACCGAAGGTCTTATTTTCGCGGATGAACTACCTTAAGGTCGTATGGTAGACTCTGACGTCACCAATTATATAAGACCGATTTATAATCAAAATAATAATTTTAAAAATTTTTCCGGAGAAGCGAGTAATGCCTTACATTTTCCTGCATTGCTCTCTTCTTCAGTAAATTTTTAAAAAGCATTATTTTATTAAAAAATCAGTCGTATATAATTGATAATAACAGACCTTACTACACGACCTTAACCTCCAATGTAATCTACAAAATACGAAAAAATCCGAGTTTAGATTTTACTAAAAAATAGCTGAAACCCACAGTAAATCTCATGATTGAACTGAATTCCTCTAAATTTCACGAATCTTTTTTCCTAGTCCACCAATCGCCTTATCACAAATCTAAACCCATTATCCGTTGCCTTCTACAAAGATCCTTTCTCAGTTGCGTCCTTTACGCCAATGTTCGGTCCAGCTCGATCAAGGCAGATCGAAGGGGGTGTTACGCAACTAAAGTAAACGCGAAGCAGGGAGATGAGAAGGAATTGGAGGCAAAGAAGGGTGCGCACAAGCAAGGGAAAGCTGGAGAATTCGAAAGCTCGAGAGAAAGAGAGACCCTAAGAGAAGGACCTTGGGTACAAACACCAACATCTAACTTACGTGGGCGAAGCTTTCCAGCCTACATATATACCTGATTTTTCGTCCACCCCTTGACTGTGTTTACTCACACGCTCAAACATATGTGAGGGTAGTTACGTGTTCAGGAAGAGCAACCATGAGAAAGAGTGAGAGAGAAAATGAGAGAGAGAGAGAGTGAATTTTAGATGGAGTAGGAGCACCTTGTCCAGGAGAAAGCTTTAGCCTCAAGAGAGAGTTGAGGTTGATAGGCGAGAGAGAGAAAGATAAGAGGGGGGAGGGGGGCAAAGCCAAAGGGTGCCGGGGGTGGATGAAAGTGTAGGGGGCAGGGGTTGGTGAGTTAAAGGGAGAGTAAGAACGGCCAGAATACAGAAGGGTGGTTTGAACTCGAGCTCTATCTCCTGCACTCCTAACTAACATGTATTTTGCATAAAGCTTACATTACTTGAATTACAATGCTCGGGTGCTGTCTCGTCCACAGTGTGGAGATGCTCCCATATAAATTGCTTCTAGAGCCCCACCAAGTTTACACGCCAGTGTACACATTTATGTAGATGGGTTGGTGTGTAATTACTGTATTGCGTGTGCGCGATTCTGGACAATCCGCAACCCAAATGAAAATGCGGGGGGGAATGGGAGATATTAGAAGGGTGAAGGGCAGGTGCGGGAAAATTCATTATCTCAGTCATTCTGAAACGTTATCGCGCTCTATATAATTGATCGTTAAGCGGCTTAAGGTCGCTCGTGATTCCCGGTCAAATTGTTCGAGATTCGGTTAGAGATTCGGGACGAGTAGAGGTCGAAATACGGATCCCAAAGGTCTTCATTGGCTAATTTAATCTTTGGAAGAGACTACATTTTTTACTGGGATATCGTTGGGTGTTGCTTGGATCCTTGCTGGGATCCTTTATTGAAAGTGAAAAGATTTTTTTTTTAGGTTAGAAGAAATTTTATGACTTTTGATGGGGACTGATAAAAATTGGGTCAAGTTTATAGAATGCGGTATATTTGGAGTGAGTTAGGTTAATATGGGGATTATTCATATTCAGGTATGGTGTGTTATCGCATTTTCAGAAATCCTGAGTTTCCAAATTATTCGATATACAAATTTATTCAATTTTTTATTTATTAATATTTTTCATCATTTGTAGTATTTCCAAATTTATATCTTGATTTCCAAAACTTATGATTTACAATATTGGAGTCTTTTAATCAAAAAATTAGAAATTTAGATTAACTGAGCAGGGAGAAGTAAGAGGAATGGAATTTATTAATTTTATGATAAATTTTAAAGTTTCCTTTTTTTGAATATTTTAAATATCCAGTTTTTTAATTTTTCTATGTTTCAGATATGTTAGTATCGATCTTTATCATTCAAATTTATTATAATTTTTACTCTCCAGTTTTCAATTTTCCAAGTAGATTTAATTCCAAGTTTTGCATTTCCTTGTTTTATGAATATCGAATCTCGTAACTTTCTTAGTTCTTTTTTCATTTTGTTCATATACAAGAAGAATTGGAAATTGGTTACGAAAATAATATTAAATAATGATCTTAGTGAATATAGTTGACCAAATATATTTACCAATAATAACTTTACTTACTTCAGCCTAGCATTTTCATTAATAATAACATATTCGATAGTTTTTTAATTTATTTTCTTTTGCATTGAACACTTGTGGATTCTGGACTCTAAATCAAAACCCCTTTGCTTACAAATCAACTCTTCTACCTGGAATCAAATGGACAATGCTAAAGTGCATCACTTTTCACAATTTCCTTTGATACGAATTTATTCTAAAACTGGTGAATTCTTTCAGAATCACCCTTGAACCCAACTTCAGATTTAGAGAGCCGTTGCATAATGATGAAAAGGATTTAAATTGATAGCCCTTTGAACGTAACTCTTTTTTCACTCATTTTTCTTATTCATAATATGTGCACGCATATGTGTGATCACGTTCGTAAAAATTCAAAGTGCAAACGTGGATACACAATACATGCATTTCTCTACAGGGAGAGTCATATAAATATAAATACACAATTAAAAACCTACACATGCCTGATGCTAGTGAAATTTAGACAATAAAACACGGCTCAGATTATAGTGCATTTTAATTGTGTTTGCTTGAAGTTTCGAAGGATAATATGAATGCTCCCCCTATTTTTCTCAATGTCCTTTTTTTCCACCGGGATACGCATTCGTCTACATGACTATATAAAAAAGTGTCAGGTTGAATAGGATTTATGTACCAGAACCAACGATTCAAAAAAATCATTGTGAATGTAGTCGAGAATTATTTTTAGAGCTAAAGGCAAAGATGAAATAAATCAGCTTTCAAAACTAGATTATCTTGATTATGAAGAGAAACATCATTGTTGTTGTTATTTATACAGTTATTATAACTTTTATTTTTCCACTACTCTATAAATTTCAATCAGTAAAAATCTACTGATTATCAGTGAAAATTTGACTGATTTAAATAGCTAAAAAGAGGTTACTGTAAATCGGTCAAATTTCACTGATGATTCCAGTGAAAATTGACTGATTTGACAGTGAAAATTTTTTTTTACTAATGAATCAGTGAAAAGGTAAATCTACTGATTATCAGTGAAAATTTGACTGATTCAGATTTAGAGAGTAGTTCTTACGATTTTAAGGTAGCTATCGTGCCAAAAATCAGACCTCTGGAAATAGTATATTGTGCACCTAGGGAAAAAAAGTTTATTTTCTACTAGCGGGCCATAAAGTGGACTTTATTGCCCCGTGCGGGGCAAACAAATCCACTTTCTGACCCGCTAGTAGAAAAAAAAACGTGTGCAACACGGGAAAAACACTAATTTTACTCGTGTGGTTGTTACCCTTGCTTTGCTCGGGCATCAAACTTCACACTCGCAAAATAAATTTTTTTTTCCCTAGTTGCACAATGTACTATTTTGTGAGTGTAAAGTTTGATGTCCGAGGAAAGCAAGGGCAATAATGACACGAGTAAAATAAACGTCTTTCCTGTGTTACACACGATTTTTTACTAGGGGGTCAAAAAATGAATTGTTTGCATCGCGGGGGGCAATAAAATGCACTTTATGACCCGCTAGTAAAGAAAAAGTTTTTCCATGACTTTAGGACTTGCTCTGTAAATTTGAGTCAGTGATAAGTATACCACTGATCACAATCAGTATATATACGCTGATAAATCAGTTGAATTTAGCTACGTACCAGTGAAATTCCACTGATGCTGTATATACGCTAATTATAATCAGTATTATACTTATGGTTAATCAGCGGAATTCCGTCGATTTGGATTTTGAGAGTAAAAAGGTATTAACAGCTGTGTTTTATTAAAGGAAAACATTATTTTCATGAAAAAAAAAACTTTAAACTTACGAAAAATAATACTTTTCAAAATGTTTTTTTACATTAGAAGTTTTTCTTCCTTTCGCTTCTTATAAATTTTTAAAAATTGATTGGGTTTTCATAAATCACGGCTTTTTTCGTGAAAAATCTTCTCTATCTTTCCAGTTTTGAAAATAAAGTTTTCAATGGCTCAAATCGTTAAAAGAATTTTTTTTAAATTCAAAATTGAAAACAGTAGAGTTGTAGTGAATAATTTCCCTGAAAAAATAAGCCATGATTTATGATTGAAAGTATTTCTTTTCGTAAGTTTTAGATTTCCTGGATGAAAAATGATTTCTTTTTTCACAAGACACGACTGATAACAGCATTTCAAGTCTTAAAATCATAAAAAACTTTTTTTTCCAAAGATCTGATTTTTGGCACGACATCTACCTTAAGATCCTCAACTCTACCTAAAAATGTAATAAATTAAATGTATTGAAATCGAATTAACGTCAAGAATTTGAACCTCTTGTCATCAATTTAACAGATAGAGTCTTTCTCGTCAATCTATTGTTGAGTTAAGAGTGAAAGTACCCCTCGTATTTGCTGAGCTGAGTCATAAAAGCTTGGTCATGATGTCCGAGCCATAATCTCAATTACGATGAGGAATAAAAAAAAGACAACTTTCGATCGCTATAATAAGTCAGATTAAGCAGTATCCACATAAGCAATCCTTTCTCATTAAATCCATTTCGACTTCGCGAAAGATTCACTCTTCACAAAAAAAAAAATTTAGATTTAGTTTTTCTTTAAATTTTTCCCCTCAAAATATTATTTTTCATCGGATTACCATCCGCAATAAACAGTTTCGCTCAAGTTTCTCAATTTCACAAAATTGTATAAAAATCTCAATACATTTTAGAAAATAGCCAGATGGAGAGAAAGATTCAACTTATACTCATTCTCGAGTTATAAATTATTCATAAGAATCCTATTGTCAGTGAGATTATTTTTAAAGGAAATGTTATTCAAAGATGCTATTTTGGAGAAATTATAATTCGATTAAAAAAGATTCTGATACAATGGTGCAAGGGAAGTATTATGGTTCTCTTATCTCTTAATTCATCCACACTCGTGGATGTATTTAGAGATAAGAGAAAGTTTGGAAATTGATGTTGGGGAGAATTTGAAGCAGGTCGAGTTCGTTTTGGCGAGCGATCTGAAGGTACTAGTAGGCAAAGGCTACTTTGTATGTACACACGCTGACATCTTACCCGGTCCACCCTTCCACCCCCATGTGCGGGGATGGGCAAAGAGATCAATACTGGAGCCCCCTGGACCAGGGCCACCCCTTCTCCACCCCCGCGCGGTACACGCGTGTTAGTGTCGGACCTCTTAGAATCACCAACCCCAAAACGTACCCCCATCCAGCCTCCGCACTCCTCTTCATCTCGCCAACCACCCTCGAGCCATATACTCTCACCCTCGCAGCTTTAAAGCGATGTACCCGTATTAGAGAATTTTCTTCAAAGGGAAAAGTGATACTTACTATGGTCATAATGTGAGAAAATTACGATTGGGGTTTATAACTGAAGTTTAAACCTACATATGATAGAGTTTAATAGAATTCTATGATAGAAGTATTCGTGAATTGTAAAAGGGAGCGAAAGATTTAACCTCTGAATTCCTGGAGTAAGACTTTAGTTTGTGAAACCAAGTTCGGAACTTCAAGGTCGACTCAAATGGTCCTGTAATGCTTTTGGATTCATGAGTTTCGTTTTCAGAGTCGAGAATCGTTACCTGACCTTCTTTTTGATGAAGTGCTGCTTGTGATGTAAAAGTATCAATGTTATTTTATACAGAAATTTTTTTTTTTTCAAACAAATCGAAGGATTAAGCATGAAAATAATTAAATTTTGCACACCTTGTGATACATATCTTTTTTATAACTACTCTTGAAGGAATTTCAAAAGAAAATTTAAGGGGGTATTCTAGTCTAGAAGCCCGGATTTCGGGGGTTTTTGACGATCAATAAAAAAAAGCAATCAAATTTTTAACCATCCATTTTTTTATCATTTATTTATTTATATTTTAAAAACTCACAAAACAATTTTCAAAAAATATATATATATCTCGCAAAGTTACACGCTGTTGAAGTAGAGGGGGGGGAGGGGAGATCGTGTCCATCTTTTCACGATTTCCACCCTTCTGATCACCTGAAAAAGAAAAAAAAGGTGAATTCTTTATCAGTGCAAATATCATTATGGTAGGAACTAGGAAAAATGAAAAAAAAAATTTTCTGCAAAATGGCGGCTACTCAAAAAAGGGGTAGATTTTTTTCAGTTATTTGTTAACGGTTTCGAATTTTTTTTAAATAGAAGAAATTAAAAATTTTGATTTTTTGTTGGTTCGTATCAAAGAGGGATATATGGAGAAAATTTGTGCCAAATTTCAAGAAAATCGGTCGATTAGAATTTGAGATTTTGTGACAAACGTTTCGAAAAAAGTAGTTTAGAGAAAAATGCGTTTAAAGTTTTTAAGTTAGTTTCAGACGGTATAACTGATAAAACAGTACATATAACTTAAATTTCGTCAAATCCTTTTAAGGAGATATTCTTGAATATCTAAACTATCGAAATATGAAAAAAACAAATGTTCAATTTTTTCATCATTCTATACTAGATACCTCCTTAATAAGTTTAAGTATACTGGAATATTTGCAATGTTGGCTGATTGGCTTTAGGGTCCATCTATGAAAAAAACAGTAGTTTTAAGTAAACGTTTCGACTCTGATTGGAGTTCTCATCACTGATCTTTATTTCTAAAGTCACTGAAATTCATTGAAACATGATAAATTTATTTTTTATCCTAATCCCTTTCTCTCTGCGTCGTTGTTTTGTAAAACACATTATTTTCCACAAACTCACAAACGATCTTCTTATAGAGAGTTTTTGGAAACCTCAACGAATTTCAATGACTTAAGAAATAAAGATTGGTGATGAGAACTCTAATCAGAGTCGAAACGTTTAATTAAAATTATTGTTTTTTCATTTATGGAGCCTAAAGCCAATCAGACAAAATTGCAAATATTCTTATTGAGGGTCAATATAATTCCTGTTTTCAAAATATACTAGAATACTTTCAACGCAAACCGTTAATCGAAAGACCCGGGCTCGAATCCCGGCACAGTCGAAAGCGTCTCTTTTTCCATAGAAAGATTTCAATTTCTTTAAATTTAGACTAGAATACTATTTGAAATTATTTATCATAGACAAGCAGAATTTTTTCGGTGAAAAACTTTTGTTAATTTTCAAGAGCAGTTAGCAGTCAAAATCAAAAGAGAATTCGGCATTGAAACAAAACTATAATTTAAAACTTGAAGAATCCGAATCAATTTGAATACTGGAATTATCAGAAGGATAAAATTTGAATCATAACCACACGGAGAAAGATGGAAATTAGAAGAATATAAATCTGCCGTCCAAAATAAAAGAACCAGTAACTGGATTTCGATTGAAACCAAGAAAGAGGCCAAAAACTTTTTTTTATCAATTAGCATCCATTTTTGTAAAGTAGCTCACGTCCCGAAATATTTCCGACGAAAGAGCTCTCCTAAATCTTTATCTGTGACGTATTCACAAGCGTTTCCAAAATTTCTATTAATTAACGTTATCTTCTCGAATACGATTTTTAATTCAGTTGGTCTTTTCGTTCTTTGCATTTCGGTAATAAAAGAAGTAATGCGTTTTTTTCAAAATTTCAAGCGAAGTTAAATGCAGAATTTCTTCAAGATTCTAATGATATAAAAAAACTCATTTTCGTCAAAAATGTCAACTAACGGTTCTTTTACTTTGGACGGCAAAAATGATTACCAGAAATCTGGAATGATTACTGAAAAAGAGAGCTTATCCCCAAACTCCGTGACACTCTTCTGTCATCTATTAATAATTCTTGTTTTTTTTTGTAACCATTCCTGCTTTCCAGCAATCATTCATATTCTTCTGAGATCAACTTTTTCCCGTGCAAAACAAAAACAAAATTTTAGTCCAATTCTTGTCATTTTGATAATTTAAGAATTCGGATTATTGAACTTATCAATCGTAGTCATCATTAAATTATAGATAATAAACTTACAAATAAATTCGAAGCAATAAAAATTAGATTTATAATATACTGATAAATGAGAACTAAGTTACATTAGAGATAATTTTGTTGTGAATAATAATTCTTCTCAACATTTACTTAAAGTATTCGTTTTTGGGAACTAACTTATTTGTGAGAAGTTACCTCAAAATATCGATTGTGATAAGTATAATATTTAATTATCACATAAATATTTAAAAAATTAATAGCTAAAACATTGAGAAGCTGAAACAATTTCAAAATTTTGAGATTCCTTGGATATAATTGTATCTCGGGAACAAAGTAACATTATAATCCAAAAAGATGACATTTTTTTGACATTAAGAACACGTAATTTATTTTGAAATTGATGGTGTTTGTCTAATTTTGATATTCGAATTCAAGGTGGTTGGACAGTTGTACATTATAAGACTTTGTCACAAATCACACCTGTCATTTCGTTAGCCATTTAGAGTTTTTGCATAACAATTAATCCTGGATGGTACTGGCTTAGATCCTAACCACCTGGTACCATGGAGTTTGGAGGACAATGGAGTTCTTTTCTTCCTTGGTTTTCATTAGGGGAACTATTCCGCGAGATGATGATGACCTGCATCTCAAATTGCAGCTTCACGCGAGTCGTCTAATCCCTTGTGAATTCACCATAAAAGTCACTTTTTGACATTGATTTCAACACATTTTACCACTTTTACACTTCCTGGTATTATCTATAACCTTAAAAACATCGATTACATAAATTATTTTTTAATTTCTTTCTTCCAATTCGCAAGTAAGATAACATTTAAAAATTAAATAATGATTATTCCATTTTTATTCTCTAAGTGTTATAGAACAATCGTAAGATCCTTTTGCTCTTTACAATTTTCTATAAAAATTCCATAAAAGTTATAGAATTCGCTTATAGACTTGTGTGTAACAATTATGAAAAAGTTACGGAATAATACAATTGTTGATGGCAGAGGCAATCGAAAGACCTGGGTTCGAATCCCGGCACAGTCGAAAGCGTCTCTTTTTCCACAGGAAGATTTTTAATTATTTTAAAATTACGGAATAATGTTTTAAGATCCTTACAAAATATGTTACAAATTTGTTATGCTTTTCCTCTATTAATGTTCTCATCAGTAGTTATGGGGTTTGTACATTAATAACACAGGTCTCCAAAAAAAATGTTGAATTCGTTCTAAAAATGATAGGAGTCATTTCCAAAGTAGTTTTTCCCGTAGAATCCAAATCAGAACTGTTCCAGCACGTCAGGTTTTTGAGTAATCCTAACCTAAAAGTACGTAAAACACGGTTTTTCGCTTTATTTGAGCACCTATAACTTCGCGAATTTTTATTATTTTTCAAATCTGAAAAAACCGCCAAGAAGAGCCACTTTTCAGCTTTCCATTTCACTAATTATATGTATAATGTGAACTTTTATAACCAGAGATATCGCCAATTGAAAAAAAAAAATCTGCCCGCTTAGCGGGCACATTCTCATTGCGCGCGTTGCGCGCAGCTCGCTTCGCTCGCAAGTTTGGGCGCGCCTAGGGCGCGCGATTCGATCGTCGCGCTTTGCGCTCCGTTCTTTCTGGACCTCGCGCTTCGCGCTCGGTCTTGTGCTCTTTGCATACGTTTAAGTTTATTTCTTATAATTTAATACTGAAGCTCAAACCAATTTAATGATATTAAAGATGATGTAAATTAGTCATTTTCTCAAATTCACTAAGTTTCTTTTTCAGTTTAAGTGAAACAGAAAATTCGATTTACTTAAGGCTCTATCGGCCTTAAGGAATACATTCTCATCATGACACTCGCGCTTCGCGCTCGATTTTCTGTATGCATTTTTGTAACTTTTTAATAAATTACATGATTATTGATCAATTTATTTTCTTCCAAATATCTCAAAAAGGAAAAACAATCGTAGACTTTATTTAAGGAAACGATTTTGCAGAACAACGCTTATTTCGTATCTCACATATTTTGGTCAAAAAAATCGATTTTTTTTAATATTAAAAATCAAAAAATTAAAAGATACATCCTGTCGAGAAATTTCTCGATAAGAATGTGTAGACCTTATTTAGCCAAACAATTTTTCATCTAAAAGTTTTTTTTGTATCTCACATATTTTGTCTAAAAAATGGAATTTTTAAATTTTAATTATATTTTTTAGAATTGAAACGAAAAATATATCTTTTATCAGAAACTGTGTCAGACGAAATTTGTAGATCTTTTTAAAACTAACAACTTTGTATTCTTACGTTTTTTTCGTATTTCACATATTATTGTTAAAAAATTGAATTTTGGATTTTCAATGGTTTTTTTTAAATTAATAAGAAAAATATGCATCTTATGAAAAAATGTTACAATTCAAATTTGTAGGTCTTTATGTAAAAAATAATATTGTATCATAACGTTTTTTCGTATCTCGTATAATTTAACTGGAAAATGGAATTTTGATATTGACTTTTTTCGAATTTGAATATGCTGTAACATTTCTAATTTTGATTTAATCAAAAAATGTTATCAGGATAATTTGTAGAAATTTATGAGCGCTATGAAAAACCAGTATTGAAATTCTTTATTTTTTAAAAAAGTTATTTTCAAAAACACAAAAGTAGTGCTCAATCCCTCAATTTTGATTGGATGTGGCTGGTTAACGAACTTGTCCTTACTTTTCCGGCTCCGATAAAGTGTACCAAAGCTCAATTCAATCTGATAATTCTGTCGAGTTATGCCGCACACGACCTACAGACAGACAGACAGACACTTTGGTAAAAACCCTTTTTTCTGACTCAGGGGGTCTCAAAACGTAAAGATTTGATGAAAATTTCGAAAGTCATTTTTCACATAAAACCAATACCTTCTCATCCATGATGAGAATGTAAAAATTTGACGTCCTATAAGTTTGACCCATCATATGTTGCTCATTGCGGAACCTGCAATTTTGTTTCAATTGGCGATATCTCTGGTCATAAAAGTCAAATTATGCATATAATTGGTGAAATGGAAAGCTAAAAAGTAGCACTTTTCGGTGGTTTTTTCAGATTTGTAAAATAATAAAAATTTGCGAAGTTATGGGTGCTCAAATAAAGCGAAAAACCGTGTTTTTTGCACTTTTAGGTTAGGATTACTCAAAAATCTGACGTGATGGAGCAATTCTGACCCCGGATTGCATCTCTACGCCAAAAAATACTTGGTAAATGATCTTCAGCTATTCCATTACAAAACCATGCAGGTCTGTGTAATGTTTCAAAACGAAAATTCGGTCAGTTCTGTTACGCAAAAGTTATATTGTCTATGTATCGATTCGTTTACATAACTACTCGTTCCCACTTTTTCAAAACTACTGCAGACCATTGCCATAATGACTAAAAATATATGACATTGTGGCGCTGGAAATGTTGCATAGCAGTTACAGTACTTGCCTAAAGGTAGAGTTAAGTAACTATCTTGTAACATTGTGTTAGAAGAGTTACTTAGTACAATGATAGAACATTGCTGTAACAGAAGTTGAAACACATCTTTAAAACGCCAGTACCTTTACTATTACCTAATTTTCTTTAAATTACAGTAAATAAGCATTATTTTGAAATTATGTAATACTTGTTACACAACCATCCTATGAAACGATGCAGGATATTTTCTGCCTTTGATGGTAGAATTGTTCAATGTTGAGAGGAATTTATTTCAGATCATTTTCATGATTGGAAACATATCGGTTATTTGTTGCTGATTCCCGTGACCTTCGACCGTTGAAATTATATGTTCATCAAAATTAATGACAGTGTAATGATCGTTGAGGAATGGGTGCCTGAAAATATTTTCTGCAAGAACTCGGGATAACTGATGGTCATCACACGACTAGCAGACATCACAGTTCGCCAGATCGGTTTTTTTCTCTTAATCTTGAATAAATGTCTACCGGAAGTCAATGCGCTCATTTCTGCTTCATACATACATGTAATTACAATTGAAATAAAAAAATTGATAGGAAATCGTGAAACCCAATTTGCATGTTTTTCCAAAAATTTTACAATTCGGTACATTGTAGCTCACCGTTAGATAAGAATCACCTTTTTTCCATACCAAAAAACTTGTGATTATCCAATTAAGGGGGACTTCCACCTTGTGACTCGGTATTCGGGCCAAAATTCAACATTTTTTTTCTACAGAATGGCATAAGATATCACAATGATTTTTTTGCATGTTGTTCGTTTATTCCTCAAGATAAAAAATATATTTGCATAAAAAATTCGAAGAAAAAATTTTCGCGGTATAGTCGTCTTCGAACGTGACCTTGTCGGAAAGTTGGAGCCAAAATGTGACCATGATTTTAGCATTCCAGGTCGACTGAACCAAAAAAGCGCAACACAGTTTTAATCAGTAGCGTGTTGGCTTTCGTTCGGGATATACGTTTTCCAAAATATTGAAATGAAGCGAAATTTACATTTACCAAATACTTTTCTTGTAATCGTGGTCACAATTTCCAAAAAAATAATCATTATTAGGAATTCACTTTCGATAGTTCATAGATCGGAAAAATGCAAAAAAAAATGCAATTTTTTGGAACGCACAAGGTGGAAGTCCTCCTTAAGATAGATTTTAGCAAATATCTGCACTGTAATTTTGTTGCTACAAAAGAGTGTGTAATTGATTATATTTTGCCAAATGTGCAATGACTTAATTTTATGTTACAATTCTATGAGAAGGATTAAAAAATTGTTTGGATTTAACCGGAAAAACTTGATTTTTATTGTTTTCATCGCGAAAATATAACGGGGTGAGTGGGGGGGGGGGGGGGGGCAAATTTTCTTAAGTCGGCCCTGAGAAAAGCCCAGAAAGAATTAAATCATTATGCAAAAAATGATTTAAGTTTTCATAAAAAATTGATCTCAATCGAATCGAATACAATTAAACATCATCAAAATGATAAAATGAATATTAAAACTAGTCCCAAGTTGTAATTTACAATGCATTCACATATCCTTAATAATGAAGGATGAAAAAAACTTTTTTTTAATCTAAAACGTAATTTAGACACTTGTTAGTGAGTTAGCAACTGCGACTTATTTTCGCAGACAGATGAATCAGACTCAGTAATTTACTCGGACCTCGGATAATGAAAAAGAGATTATTCGTAATCTGATAGATGAACTGGGATACTGCAAATAAAAATCCACACAGGCTAGACTTTTAATTAATATGGGCAAGAATCACCTCATAAATCCGCTGTATCACCACAAAAAGCACTAAATGTGCACCAGGTTTTGCATCGCAAAACGTATAAAATTTTTTTCTAGTTTATAATCCACAAGAATAAAACGTAACTAAAGGTTGAGTGACGAATTTGAACGATTCAAAATACTAGATTTGAAATATGGTTTAAAAATAAACATCAAGGCAATTAGTAAATGCAAATTCAGCTCGAGAGTGCTTATTATCTTAATTTATGTCTTCCGAAAGATCTCAACTGTCCAACGGACCGCCCGGGCGAGCAAGGAAAGAAAATAAAAAAACTCGTCATTAACACCCACCGTAAGTCTTGTTTTCGCATCAAAAGACAGAGTTATTAACGAATTATTCAAATTCACGATCGATCCGTCATGCCCGGCTCGATTAATTAAAAGGAACCAGTCAAACGAGTGCGGCGAGGACTCGTAAAAAGACAAGATTCGCGGAACAAAGTGGTCTTAACGTCAAGCGCCATCCGCGCTCAGAGCCAAATAAAATTCTAAGGTACCCCTTCCTCATCACCTGGAGAACACCGAGGTGTTTCCAGGTATCATGGGTCACATCTGGGCGTTGCCCAATCCTATCCGATTTCAATGACAGGTCAAGCACGGGCTACTGGTCGGCCATTTGAGTTTAAAGAAAGAAATCTTTTTCTTCATTGGGAGTAGGTAGTGGTTGCCTTCGTTACGCGAGCTATTGATAAAGGACGCGGTCACTGTCCCAAAAGTACGTTACGTCTTTTGAAAATGTAGCGAAACGCAATCACGGTCAACCCTGGGGATCGTCGACTGATGACCGAAAGAGGATTCGTCCAACGGGCCTCCCGGAGAGCTTCAAAAAGAATTAAGTAACCGCTCTAACGGATATGTAAATTATTTTCATATATGCTTACTGAATCATAAAATCGCACAATTGAGATATAGTATCGTCTTCTTCGGTGATCAAATTTGAAATAGGTATATAGGATTTTCATCAATTCATCATGAAATTTTTTTAAAACTGGATACTAGGAATCCTTTTCGAAATGTGTAGAAAGAGGACATTTTTTTTTAGATTTTGAGGCATTTACGGAAGAGAGTTCTGGAAAATTTACAGAACTTTTCAGAACTCCGTTCTGTAAATTCTTGTATCCCTTATTTTTAAGGGGATCCGCCAGCTTGAATTGGTATATTTTTGATAATTTTGACATTTTCGAAAAATGCCATTTTCTTATTTTTTATACTTTTCTGAGTATGTGTGTAAATTTGTTAGGGAAATCTGATTTTTTTTCTTAAAAAATGAATAAAATTAAAAGTTATTACGATTTGCGAATAACGGGTTTTTAGCGAAAATTAGCTTTTTGCACAAAATAGTTTGTTTATTTATTTACTAATATTTCTGAATTATATGGAAAAAAGTATACAACAGGTATCCCTGTAAATAGATCAAAATTGCTGAAGAAGTTACGATGTATGGAGCAGGGAAGTTTTAATAGTGAGTATTAAGATTTCACTACACGGAAAAAAATAATTAGCTGCATTAGCTAAATATTCGCTACCACAGCTAAGAAAGTTACTTGATATACGGACAGCGAATGTCTTAGCTGCTAATACTAACGTCTATTCGCTACAGTACTTTAGCGATGCCAGCTAATTTACGTTAGCACTGGTAACAACGATTGTGAGCAGTAGCCTATCGGTCATGTTATCTTCCTGTTTTAACAGCGTTTGAAGTACTAGTTAATTTTATTAGCAATTGCTGCAAATAGAGGTAGCACTCAAAATCATTGATTTTGAACTTCCAAACCTACATTTAAATACAGTTACACCTGGGTGCTTAAGAAAAAAATGATCTCATAACCCTTCTATACTCACAAAAGTCTGCTGGCAAGTTATATCAAAACAACTAATTTCTTGCGACATATCGTAACCTGCAAAATTAAAAACGAAAAAAAACTGATTCAGTTCTAACCTTAATCACAGCATAATTTTTAAGAATAAGAATAAAACGTGAGCTGCTTTGATAACCAAACTTATAGCTACAAGTAGAAACATTACCGGGAACAATAGCGACTTACTTGCCAGTCCAGCCTCTCAATTGTACAAGTATACAGCACTTAGAATTAAGATAACCTCAGTAAGAAGATAATAAATAGCACAATAAAGAACCTATTACAAAACCTACAATGCAATCTTCAGAGATCAGTTACAAATCAGTCATTTGCATTATAAATTAACGCGAATCGTCGAATTATTTATAAATTAAATTTAAAACAACGCGACAGGTGTACAACTTACCATTTACAGCATAATATCTGACTAGTCGCGCTTTGTGCGCATGAGCAGCACAGAAAACGCGGGATGTCTAAGCAGCCGTTAGCAACCGCTGCTAACTTCTTACATATCAGCGCAAAATTTTAAATGCTGCGAGTACGAATTTTGAGAGTTTCTAGGAGAGTAAACTGCTTTAGCAGCAACAACCAAATGATTAGCTACAACTCTTAATACGCTAAGGAGTCCAATGCAAATTTTCAACTTCGATTGCAGCTAACATTTTTTAACTGTCCCAGCAAACTGTTAACTCTCTCAGCAAACTTTTTATCAATCACAATTAACTAGTCGACAGCTAACTGCAGTTAGCAGTAGCAGACATTTCATTTCTTTCCGTGTATAAGACTTTACTTTAAACTTCGTTTTCCGCAAGTTATGATTTTCCGTGTTTGTATTAGATACAGACCTTTAAATTTTCTACCACTTATTCGTTATTATAGTATTAATATTTTTTATGAAAAGCACTCTAGCTAAAAAAATAGCTACAACATTTTTTTTATATTTTTGAATATCTTTATTCTATTTGTAACTTTTTTTCAGTCATGTTGCCTTATTTTACATAACCAAAAAGTTTTTTTACATTGTAAGGAACAAAATAAAAAAAGAATCATGACAATTGATAAGAAAATAAAAAAAGTGATTCAAAGTCAAAAAATTTCAAAAAAATTCAAAATTTGTAGTTTAAAAATACATAAACGTGCTAGAATTAAAAAAAAACCAAAAACTTTCTAAATGAAGGTACTGAAGATTAAAAAAATTATATGGAAGGTCTAAACTCAAAAAATAAAAATATTAAAGGTGTCGGATCCCCTTAAATAGTTTTATAAACTTTAGTGAACTATTTTTTTCCGTACATAAGTTAAAACAGTGAGAGCATGAATTTTCTCTAAAATCAATAAATATTTCAGAATAATCCACAGCGTTTTGATGGACATAACAGATTTTTTGATAAATATTATGAAAATTCAGGCTGAATTGAAAATTTGAAAAATCTTTTCTATTCTCAAAATTTAACAAGCTTTTGTGTAATATATAAAGAAAACCGTTAATTTTACAAAGAAGCGGTGAAATATCTGTTAAAATTACAGAAATTATATACTTTCACCATTTTAAGGTAGTTGTCATGCCAAAAAATCAGATCGCTCGAGAAAAAGTTTTTTTATGACTTTAAGAATTGAAATGATATTATCGGTCATGTCTTATTAGAGGACAAATTTTATTTATTTTTTTTAAATTTTTAATTTATGAAAACTAATATTCTCATTAATGTTTTTTGTAATAGAATTTTTCCTTACTATTACTTCTTCAATCTTTTTTAAATGATTGCATTTTTATACATCATGGCTTTTTTTTGAGGCATATATTCTCGACAACTTTATTATTTCTAATTTCAAAAACAAAAATTACAGTAGTTCAAATCGTCAAATGAATTTTTTTTCCGTACTATGTAGAGCATCAGGTGCAATATTTTAAAATCTCGTTTCATTTTTTAAAACGCTTAGAATCTCTTGAAGTCTTTAAAAAATTTGATTCTTTTAACATTTTGTGGAATCTTTTTCTTCAGATTTTGTACAGATGCGAAAAAAAATTGAATAACTAAATTTGACGCTAATTATACAATTTTTAAAATATCTACCTTCAACATTGGGTCCGTTATTTTTGGTTATTTAATTCTAAAATTCAAAGAAAAAATTCGTATTCAGATTTTCCAGAAATCCGGAAAATACTAGGTCTTCCATAAATTATTCCCTTATAACCCTCTGTCATCAAAAAGATTAAACAAATCTTTCAAAACAGTTTCCTTTAATCGTAAAAGTATTTCTTTTACATAAGGTCAAAGAGAAATTTCTGGCAGTTGAAAAAATCTTTTCGATCCTGAGGATACTTGTCTTTAAGCTTATAACGAAGAAATATTTCTTTAATTTTAAAAGACTGTTTCCTGAATGAATATTTTCAAATTTCTCAAAATCTCTTGATAACTTTATATTTGATATCTTTTTATAAATTTCAGTTCACAAGGCATTTTATAAATCTTTGAAATCTCTCAAAATGTTTGCGACTTATTCAGATAAACATTTTAAATTATGAAATCAGTCAACTGAGATAATACGATCGGGTTCCAGTGCGGAAGTGTAAAATTTTCACATGATTGCCTCTAAAAGGGAAATTTTACGAAATTCTCATCAGACTGCTTTTGATATTATTCCTAGGGGCTAATAAAATCTGATACATATTAAGATTCTCAAACTTGCAATTTCATGAAATTGGTAAAAATCTCTTAAAATGTTTGTAAATATGTTAAAGTCCTTTGAAATCTCCAAAAATCGGAAAAATATTTTATGAATATATATTCAGTTTTGAAATCTCTGAAATATATTGAAACTTCTTAAAATTTATTAATTATTCAAAGACAATTTTCCAAAATCTTTCGAAATCATATGAAATCTCCAGTTAACATTTTTTATATCCCTGAAGTTATGGAAACAATTCCAACATGCTCACTATATTTTTATGATAAAAATGTAGGATTTATATAAATTTTCAAAAATATTTTAAATCTACATCATTTGGAAATATGGTAAATTCGAAAAAGTCAGTAGAATACGGAATCCGTATAGAAATTGCCAGGCCTGGTGCTGGTCTCGCAATAAAATGCCAAGCCAGGCTTGAGCCCGGCCAGATTGGTTGACAAATCAGTCTGCCAGACCAGAACTGGTCCAACATTTTATACCATGCCACAGCTCGCCAGGCCTGGGCCCAGACAGGGCCATCCTGAAATTTCAACAAGGGGATGAAATTAAAAAAAAAAAAATCCGAAAACGGAAAATTTGCCTAGGATTTTAATGTGTATGAATTCAGTAAAAAATTTTAAAAATAACGAAAGGGATAAAGAATATAAGCGGGATATGAGTAAAATATTTCATAGATCCGAATTATTGATTCGAGATAATTCCTTTGAGATTTGTTGAATTATGTGTTTTGAAGGTGCAAACACGTGCTTGTCAGTTTTATTGTTCCCTGATAGATGAACCATAACCCTGTGTGCTACCAATGTGGGAACTGAAAACATGAAGGACAGACTGATTAATGTATCGTCTGATGGACATCACTCGGCACTGACCGCTGCACACGGGTGACGAAATGGAGAAAAAAGAGAGGTCGACGAATCGTGGCTAACCACAAGATTTATTCCGAGAGGCTATTGTGCAGTCAGAAAAGTGACACGACACCATATAGATGGGGTTAAAGTTACTCTAACAGTTAGAGTAAGTTAGAATGATTATCAAATTAGAACGTCTACTCTAAATTCAGCCTTTACTAAATGTTGAAAAAATACAAGAAATTATACAGTTAATTAATTACTCAAAGTGCTTAAGAAATAATTTTAATAAAATTCTTATACATGTGACTTTTTATTGTAATTTTAATTATTATGATTATAAAATTTTTAGACAAAGAAAAATATTTGTCTAAAATTACCAAACTATTTTAAAACGCATAATAAAATTCTAAAGCGACCTACTTTTTAAAAATAATTCACATTTATTAGGATTTCTATTATAGCCCGTGCAGAAATTGTGGTGGGGCGCCGATCGGGCCCCGATCGGGAAAAATGTGGCCCCGATAGGGTAATCTGTCTAGCACCAGACCAGTAATGAAACGCCCTACCCGATCGGGCCCAGATCTGGGCTTGTAAAATGGGGGCCCGATCTGGTCCAGATATGGCCCCTTGTAATTTTGTATTTTTAAAAATAGTAAAATTTAAAGGCTTTTCGTTTAATAACAATAAATAGTTGGTTTAAAAAAATTTATTTCATTAATTCAGATTAGTGATGCAACAGTATAATTAAAAGTATAAAAACAGTATAATTTTTAAACCCATTTTCGTAGTCTGTAGAACTATTCGATTCTTCTGAATCTAAAAATATATTACATTATTAATCATTTTCTTTCTAAAAAATCCACTTTGAAAAATTGAATATACGATTTCAAAAATAATGAAACACAATAACGTTCTACACTTAAGATTATAATTTTCTTTTCAAATTACCGTTAATAAAAAAATCTGCCCGCTTTGCGGGCACATTCTCATCGCGCGCAGCTCGCTTCGCTCGCAAGTTTCAGCGCGCCTAGGGCGCGCGTTTCGGTCATCGCGCTTCGCGCTCCGTTCTTTCTGGACCTCGCGCTTCGCGCTCGGTCTTGTGCTCTTCGCATATATTTAAGTTTATTTCTTATAATTTGATACTGAAGCTCAAACCAATTTTATAATAATATTACAGATGATGTGAATTACACATTTTCTCAAAGTCACTCTATTTCTTTTTGAATTTAAGTGAAACAGGAGATTCAATTTACTTAAGGCTCTATCAGCCTTAAGGAACACATTCTCATCATGACGCTCGCGCTTCGCGCTCGATTTTCTGTATACATTTCAGTAACTTTTTAATAAATTACATGATTAAAATAATTTATTTTCTTCCAAATCTCTCAAAAAGAAAAAACAATCGTAGATTTTATTTAAGGAAACGATTTTGCAGAACAACGCTTATTTCGTATCTCACATATTTTGGTGAAAAAATCGAATTTTTTTAATATTAAAAATCAAAACATAAAATATACCTCCTGTCCCGAAATGTCTTAATGAGAATTTGTAGACCTCATTTAGGCAAACAATTTTCCATCTAAACGTTTTTTTTGTATCTCACATATTTTGTCTAAAAAAGGAATTTTTTAATTTTAATCGTATTTTTTGGAATTGAAACGAAAAATATATCTTTTATCAGAAACTGTGTCAGACGAAATTTGTAGATCTTTTTAAAACTAACAACTTTGTATTCTTACGTTTTTTTGGTATTTCGAATATTATTGTTAAAAAATTGAATTTTGGATTTTCAATAGTTTTTTTTTAATTAAAAAGAAAAATATGCATCTTATGAAAAAATGTTATAATTCAAATTTGTAGGCCTTTATGTAGAAAATAATATTGTATCATAACGTTTTTTCGTATCTCGTATAATTTAACTGGAAAATGGAATTTTGATATTGACTTTTTTCGAATTTGAATATGCTGTAACATTTCTAATTTTGATTTAATCAAAAAATGTTATCAGGATAATTTGTAGAGATTTATGAGCACTATCAAAAACCAGTATTGAAATTTATGATTTTTTAAAAAAATTATTTTCAAAAACACAAAAGTAGTGCTCCATCCCTCAATTTTGATTGGATGTGGCTGGTTAACGAACTTGTCCTTACTTTTTCGGCTCCGATAAAGTGTACCAAAGCTCAATTCAATCTGATAATTCTATCGAGAGTTATGCCGCACACGACCTACAGACAGACAGACAGACAGACACTTTCGTAAAAACCATTTTTTCTGACTCAGGGGGTCTCAAAACGTAAAGATTTGATGAAAATTTCGAAAGTCATTTTTCACATAAAACCAATACCTTCTCATCCATGATGAGAATGTAAAAATATTTCCGAACTCGCCATGTACTTTTTGCTTTTGTCATTTTAATATCAATATAGTCACTATACAATATCAGGACCACAACACAAAATTCGAAAATAATCTTGTCTATCATAATCCGATGTGGTTCAATCTAGATGGGAATTTTTATCGGTAACTTTGCGTATTCTATAATAGAAATCCTAATAAATGTGAATTATTTTTAAAAAAGTACGTCGCTTTAAAACTGTTATACTTTATTCTATTTATTTAACAGTGTTGCAGATAAAAAATATGTAAGTTCATTAAATTCGAAACATATTTGCATAAGTAAAATATTCACTGTTAGAAATGTTGTGAAATTGAAAAAAATGTTAGGTTACTAAAGTAATAAAGAACTATACGAAATTGGCAATACTTTTGAATACACGTTTCTTAAAATTGTGAAAAATTAATTAAAATTCTTGAAACTTATCTGAATTTACTGTCAAATGTAATTGTAAAAACGTTGCCCAAAACGTAAAATTTTGTTGTTGCAATTTTTAGAATCTTCAAATACAAATATCGGAATATTCAGTAATTTAATTTTAATAATTTTGATTTTAAATATACAAAAAAGTAACTGAATTTCCTTAAATTTACTTCTTAACTTGAAGGAACTGTAACTGTATAAAACTGCACTTCGTATTTCGGAAAATTTCTATAAAAATTTCTAACAGTCTTCGCGTGAAAATAAATTCCTTTAAATATTGTAAGTGATCATAATAATATGATAATCCACTGTAACGATTACGCATGCATATATATTGGAATGCTTTTAGTATAATAAAATAAAAAATCCAAAAGTATTATTCAAAGTTGGAAATTAGGGCTTCACGGTTTCAGATTTCTGATATGAAATCCGATAAATAACGTATTATAATATATAATCTCAACACTAGACAGTTGGTATCAAAAGCTTAGTCTACGCTTGGATTAAGTGGCCATTAATTTTAAGGAATTATGGCTATAGAATGAATCGGACCAAAAACCTGACCACACTCAATGGGTAGAAAAAAAGAGGTATTTAAGAATCAGACACGTGTTTGTAGCGAGAATCTTCGGATTAAGACGAGAAGGGCGTCAGAATTGAGTCCCAGATCTTTTGAGCGTGGATACAGGAAGTCGGATGACCAGCGGTCAATCGTGAGAATAAAAAAAGAACCGGTTGCCACCCGACAGGATGAGTGGCGCGTGCGACGAGTTGGTCCATTTGATGCATCGAGTCACGCAGGGTTATGTCAAGAGTCAAATGAATCTTGTTTTGCAGAGCATTCTATTCAAATATCATGTTAAAAAAACATTTAATTATCCTAATCATTAATGAACAAAAAACTAACATACTTCTTATCGATAAATCAGATGTCATCTTTAAATTTGACAAAATACTCAAGGCACATAAGGACCCATAAATAAAAATTCTCATTTTATCTTTCATCTTTCCCGATTCTCTTCATTGTAAACTAAAATCTATTGAAAAAAA
The DNA here is from genome assembly GCA_030998225.1 of Diplolepis rosae. Taxonomy (NCBI): domain Eukaryota; kingdom Metazoa; phylum Arthropoda; class Insecta; order Hymenoptera; family Diplolepididae; genus Diplolepis; species Diplolepis rosae. The sequence goes on along the minus strand of JAPYXD010000710.1, from coordinate 29,344,797 downwards.
ATCGTTGTAAAAAATCGTTGCAACGATCACGACCCTTGATCTAAACTTCAAACTTGCCAATTGATTGAAATTTCTCTCCTTTAATCCAATTTGACTGGAGAACGGTTAATGTATGCCCGAGGCCTCTAATGTATTCACGAAAGTACCTGCGAACTCATTGGTATGGAATCTGGATACTCGATAATCCCGTAAGCCTTTCTGGCACTTGGTAATTTTTTACATGTACCTAGCATCGAAGCACACAAAGTGTCAACGGTTTTGGCCATTGATTCCAGGTGGGTAGCATAACATTTCCCTCAGAGTTCACATCGAAACCTATAAATCGGTACGTTACGCAGCAAAAGGAAGGGAAAAAAGGAGTTTGAGTCTGAAACGAGAGAGCTGCAAGAATTATAATGTTAAAGGGATGCCACCTAGTCATGGCGGTGAGCTCTTTTGTGAAACTGGTGCAAAAGGGGAGAAATTAAAATGTAAAAGGGATGATGTGCGTGGAAAACCAGAGTCAGACTCTACCGCTTTAACCCTCTCCAATCATTCCTTACTCTTCCTTCACAATGGCGGGATTTCGCTAGGAAATTAAAATTAAAAGAAGTAGGAACTCGACCAAGGGGTGAGAGCTTCTACCTGCTCGTTTCAACTTTCCTCCAAACGGAAGTCAACTTGCCAAGACTACCTTCATCAAAAAGATTTTTAAAATCAAAAAATAAACTATCATTACACTACCGGTCAGAATTGTGGGACCACCTGTTTTTCGATGATTGCTTAAATTATCTTAATTTCAATTCTGTGTGGATGAAGTTTCATTAAATTTTGAAGAAGTTATCGCAAAAAAAGTCAAAATTTCAATGTTTTCTTAAATTTTAAATAACTTTCGAAACAATCAACATTTTTTAATATTCTTAGGCTGATTTTAAAGCTAAGATTCTAGAGAATTGCAGTAAATTGTCATTATAAGTCTATAATTTTTTCTTGCATAATGCAAAGAGTTTAAATTGTAACAAAAAAGTAGGGAAATTCGAAAACATTTAATCTGTAGGTAAATTATAGTAAAGATCATATGAATATATATTTTAAGGGGATTCAATACAAAATTCATGATTATATGTTTTATATATCTTATAAGAATGTTTTTCTCAGTAAAAGCAATATTGGAATTTTTCCAGCTTTTATATTTAAACTTTAACCTCTAGCAGTATGTAAGAAAAAAATTACTCATTAATTCAAAGAATTTGGTTTGATTTTGTAGAAATTGAGCTTCAAAATTAGCCCAAGAACATTAAAAAATGTTGGTTGTTTCGAAAGTTATTTAAAATTCAAGAAAGCAGTGAAATCTTGATTATTTCTGCAATAACTTCTTCAAAATTTGACAAAACGAATTCATGCTGGGCTCATTTTATAAAGAATTTTGATAGCTTTGAATTTAATTGAGAGAAAAATTTTTTTTACTTACAAAATTCAAATTAGGATAATTTAAGCAATTATCGAAAAACAGGTGGTCCCACAATTCTGACCGGTACTGTATTTACCGCATGAACAATTTTACTTATAAATCCCAAGAAACTGAACTTAATATTAGATGAGTTATTGCAAGTAATAAATTAGATTTGAGAATATAAGTAAATTGAATCTAAAGCAAAGATGAATAAAATTGATTGAAGTTTAGAATACAATAAAAATGGATATCTGGCATAACATAAGGGATGAGATAAATGGGAAAGCATCTCTTGTGAATCGCATCCATTCTCGGTCCAGCGAGTCAAGTTCCGCCCTGCCTTCCAGCCAGATGACACCGATCGCTGGGGGTAAGTATCGACAGAAGGACAGAACATTTCGGTGGATACAGGTGATCAGCACACTGTGAGAAAATTCCCACAGCATCCCTTTACCCAGTCACCCTTTCAAAGGCTTTCTCTTCCCTTTCTCTCTCGTTTCTGTCTTTCTCTTCGTACTCTTAGAGCCATGCAAACCATACGTGTTCTTCTAAATATTGGATCTATAGGTGTATACGTATAGTGTACGATCTATCCATGGAAGGTGCTATAGATGCAGCATCCCTTGGCCAAATAAGTTCACCCCTCGATCATTCGGAAGGATTATAATGGGAAACGGTTAGGGGCATATTTCTTCTGGCCCGTGGAAAAAAATCTATGCACCGTCTGGAACACGAGCAAACTGCGGGGTACCATTGTCCTAGATACAACCAACTGACAACAACGACTAGCCAAAAGGACTCATCGTTACCTGCATTTCGGCTAGGTGCCATTTTACCAATTTTCAAAAATCAAGCTAAATCGAAACTTTACTTTTAATCCTTTCGCTGTGCAGCAGGATTGAACTTTCTGTCCCATCAGCGTGTGAAAAAAAGTTCTTGGATTTACTTATAAATTCTAAACTAGGTTTTTGGGTTGCTGAATTCGAATTGAAGGTCTGGATTCCAAAATTCTGGATCGAAAATTTGTAAATTATTGAATTTTCATAAAAATTTAAGGTAGTTGATCCACGAAAATTAGACCTCAGGCAAAAATAGATAATTTTGCTTTCAAGAATAGCAATATTATTATTGAAGGGTATTTTGGAAGAGAAAAGATTAATTTCCATGAGAAAAATTTTAAATACAGAAAAATATTTTTATTAATAAGTTTTATTTTTGCCCCAACTTTTTTTCTTATCGCTTCTTACCAAATTTTAAAAAATTATGCGATTTAAATAAATTACAAATCACTTTTTCAAGAAAAAGATTCCCTACAGCTTAACCATTTCCAATATTCGAAATAGTGATCCTCCGATAATGTAGGCAGTGACAAAAATTTCAAACTCAACTAATTAATTTGAAATCATTTACAGCCGCAAGGCTGAGCCACTAGGCGATATAAGGAGATCTTCCTGTGGAGAAAGGGATGTCGGACGCCTGTGTAGCTCAGTGGTCAGAGCAGTCGACCGGCAATCGAAAGACCTGGGCTCGAATCCCAGCGCAGTCGAAAGCGTCATTTTTTCCACAGAAAGATTTTCAAATTCTTTAAAATATTAAATTTATTTGCATTATTTGCCATATAAGAGTTTGAAATTGTCTACGAGGACACCTGTCGACAACGTATCCTATCTGACACGCGACTAGTGATCCTCCGATAATGTAGGCAGTGACAAAAATTTCAAACTCAACTAATTAATAAATTATTATCAAATTCAGCAATTTATTTATAAAAATTTTTTTTTGGAAAATGATTTTTTAAAGGTTTCAGCCGTTAAAGAATTTATTTTTAATAATCAGAAACGGTGAAGTTGTGGGAAATCTTTTCTCTGAAAAAATGATTCATGATTTATTAGAATCGCATAATTTTTTAAAATTTGGTAAGAAGCGATAAGAAAAAAAGTTGGGTCAAAAATAAAATTTATTAATAAAATTATTTTTCTGTGTTTCAAAATAGCCCTTCAATAATAATATTACTATTCCTGAAAGCAAAATTATCTATTTTTTCCTGAGGTCTAATTTTCGTGGATGAAAACTACCTTAAGAGCAAAATTTCCAAATTCAAAATGCTTGATCCAATAAGGCTGATAAAATACTCAAAAATGGCTAAATGTTAATAAGTAATCAGATTCCTTAAGTTTTCGGAACTCTTCAGTACGAATTATGTAATTCTGATTTCAATTCGGATTCAGCTCGCCTAAAAACCCTGAGGTGCTCTTTTCAATGGAAATTCCGAAACCGATATTCAAATTTAAGAGCAATATTCCCAAATTCAAAATGCTGGATCCAATAAGAATGATAAAATATTCAAAAATGGCTAAATATTAATAAGTAATCAATTTCCTCATGTTTTTGGAACTCCTCAGTACGAATTATGAAATTGACTTCAATTCGGAATCAGTTAATCCAGAAACCCTGAGGTATTCTTTTTCATGGAAATTCAAAATTCCGAAACTAATATGTTGGATCAGAAATTTGAAAATTATTAAATTTTTATAAAAATGAGTACATTAAGGATTTTGGGGTTGCTAAGTCCAAATTTAAGGGCAAAATTACCAAATTCAAAATGCCGGATTCAATAAGGCTGATAAAATACTCAAAAGTGGTTAAATGTTGATAAGTAATCAGTTTTTTGAACTCCTCAGTACGGATTATGAAATTCTGACTTCAATTCGAATTCAGCTAGCCCAAAAAGCCTGAGGTTCTTTTTTTTATGGAAATTAATTTTTAAATTTCTTATCTGCCATATTGGATCCGCTAGTTCGAATTTTGAAATTCTTACCTCAAATTCGGTTTCGACGATCCGAAAAATTTGAATATACTAATTTTTGAGGAAATCGCAATAGTTTTAAATTTTTTTCAAAATGGCCCTATAGGGGTTTTACGCGCTGGATGCACGACTTTTTTTGGGTTACACAGTCAAGGGGTTAATTTTTCAAATTTATTACTTGTTTATTTCCGACATATTTTGTTTTTAAACCGTTTTGGTTAATTGTAATGTTTTCTATTCATTATTGTTTTATAACTCTGATCCAATTAATAATTATTTGCCTCGTTTTCTAAAATGTTTCCAGATTTATAATTTTTAATGTTCATAGGTGATTTCAAATTCTTTAAATTTATTTATAAACTTTAAAAATGTTATAAATATTTTTAAAAGTATAGTTCCAACCTTTAGTTTAGAATTTCTAAACTTTCCTAAATGTCTATTTGTTCTTTGTCTTTTACTCTCCGCTTTTCAGTTTTTTTTACTTGTAAAATAAAATAACAATAATTGGAAATTGGGAACATAAATAGTCGAAAATATTTGTTTTCGTGAAGATAATTTATTTGAATAAGAAAAATGTTCTTCAAATCAGAGGATGCTATATGAATTTCGCCTAAAAAGATAACGTGAAAAAAACTTTGGATAAAAAAATTATCTAGTTTAAATATTAGAATTCAATAATATTTCAATGTGCTAAAGACTTGAGTTTAGAATAAGAAAATTTTCGGAAGATACTGCGATTATTTAACTCTCTTGACTGTGAGAAACGCAACGTAAACATTTGCAACAGTTGTTGACTTATGAACTGACCCATGCGAAACTTCTGACTCTCATCTGTATCTCTGACCAACGAACAGGTCCACAAAACTCATTCAGAGAAGAACCTGCTTCCCCATTACAATATCGTTTTACGAACACACCCGTATAAACTCAAGCAAACATCCACCCTGGTTCAGGCAACAATGACCCCTTTCTCTTCTCCTTTTCCACTTGGATTTGAAGGTAGAGGGTTTGGATTCTCAACAAGAAGAAATAAAGGAACTCTACAATACTAAAGGGGGAGGTAAAACGTTTCAGGTGTTGTAGATTCGATGAGAAGTATCAAAAAGGTTCAATCTTCTGGTTCTAAATTAAATTAGGTTCATAGAAATAGGAAGCACTTAACATTTATAAGATAAGAAGACGAATTATTCAAATTTTTCAAAATTATCAAACTTTCTTTTTATGAATAACCATTCGTTGTTCAATAACGAATTTTATGTTGCGAAAAAATAACAACAATGCAATTAAAACATAAAGCTCGATAAAATTGTCAAATAGCTTAAAATTAATCACTGAATAAAATTAATACAAAAATTACTGATTGAACTTAAGGAAGAGTTGGATGGACAATCGGAACAAAAGTTAGTCACACCGACTGTTTCTCTAGTTTTTTTAATTTACATTTTTTTTAGTCAAAGTGTGGAAAACTTTGTCTTGAATAAAATGAGTCATTAAAAGTTTAAATTAAATAAAAATTACAGATTTTTTATTGGTGGAATCGATAAACTAATGTTAGTTTTTTTAGCTGTTTTTTGGTTATATGATTCCACTAATAAAAAATCTATCTTTTAAAAACTTTTTTCCAATTCTCTCTTAAGATAGTTTTCGTGCGAAAAACCTGGTTCCGGGAAAAAAAAAACATTTTTCTATGATTTTAAAACTTTAAATTACATTATCGGTCATTTCTTATGAAGGAGAGAATATTATTTTTTATGAAAAAAATTTAAAACTTACAAAAAATAATACTTTAAATAATGTTTTTTGTAAATGAATTTTTCCTTACTATATTTTCTATAACTGCTATTTCCAATTTTGGAAATAAGTAAATAATCTTCAAATATACATTTTTTTTTAATGTTTCTTTTTAAAAAATTGTTTCAATGATTTCAACCATTGAAAATGTTGCTTTCAAAATTGGAAAAAATAGCGCTGTAGAGAATAGTTTCCCAAAAAAAATAAGCCATGATTTATAAAAATCCAATCATTCTTAAAAATTAGTAAGAAGTGATAAGCAACAACTATATTACAAAAAACATTTTTAAAAGTGTCTTTTTTCATTTCTTTTGAATTTGTTTTCTCATAAAATACAACTCATAATATCATTCCAACCTTTTAAATCATAGAAAAACTTTTTTCTCAGAGACCTGTTCTTTCGCACGACAACTACCTTAAGCGAGGATATAAAAATACAAAAATCTCTAAAATGTACTTTTTCTTTAATTTACTAATGCATGACTTGAGGAAATTGTTCCAGTAAGTGATATCTACATATATATATATATATTAAAATTTATATTTCTGTATGGGAACCTGATTTTACTCGTCTCACCTTACGTGTGATGGTTTCCGGAATCGCAGCTTGTTAAATTGAATCCTTTTAGTTAAGACGGGGACCTGATTTACTTTTCGTCCAGAGGCCGGACCTATGCAAATAATGTCCCAGCTTAAGTGCGCGTAACGTATACCTCTGGGAACATTTCCTCGTTTCGCGAGATCCAATTGCCACATGTCGGGAAACTATAAAAAACGAGAACATGGCATAGAGTCAAGTTCCTTGGCATAAAAAAATGGATCATTTGAGAAACATTGTTGATCCTTCTCCAATTTTTAACCTCACAGTGTCTTCTTTTTTTATAGTAGCACAAAGGCTAATCAAATTTTGCCTTTAATTAACACAAGCTGAAGGCAAAATGGAAATTTTAGAAAATAACGTAAGATTTTATGTTTGAATGTTAATAACCCCGAAATTAATCAACTTGGCAGAAATAAGTGGTTATTCTAGAAATATTCTAACTTTGATAAGGAAAAAATAACTAATGCGATTTTGAATGGTGATTCCCACACTGGTAACACATACTATTTTTTGGAATACTTTACGGGGAGTTCGCACTTACTCTCTACATCTGAATTAGTGAGAAGTCGGTCACTAATTTGCTTTAGTGAAAATTCCTACTGATTATTAGTCATTTTTCACTACGACCTTAGTGAAAAATTGAAAATTACTAAAAGAAATAGTGAAAAATGACTAATGATTAGTAGCAATTTTCACTAAAGCAAATTAGTGACCGACTTCTCACTAATTCAGATTTAGAGAGTAGCGCATTGAAAAATGTGCGCAAAAGAGAGTGTGCGGGAATCAATATTTCCGCATATACATCGGAGTGCGGGAACGTCATGATTCCCGCACATTTTTCAGGTCATTGTGAATCTGCCATTTTGCGAACAATTTTCGGTGCGCAAAGTGCAAACTACCCGCACAATGTTGCAAAAAATCCGTTTGCTATTGGTATTTGGATGCCAAAAATAAAAAATATAACATTATAAAAAAGTGTCATTTGAAATACTCATAATGTATATACAGGTAATGTTCCTTTTTCCGTTACTTCTTTTAAAAATAACACGTTACCGTTACTGGATAAGAGTAACTTTTCCGGTAACGTCGTTAGATGTAACTCACACAGATATTCATCTTTGAAATAAATATAAAAACTTCTAAACCCCTTGATTATTTTCAAAGATATCATCATTAAAAATATCGCATTTTTGCAATATCCTTTTAAAAAATTGCCATTTTGCATCCAGTTTGGAGAGAAAAAGTATGGTCGCTAAAAAGGGAATTCACAACAGAAAGCTTCCAAACTTAAATTCCACCAGACTCATAATTTAGACGTTTCCTAATAAAAAAGATAGAATTTCAGAGGTGCAAATTCTCTATCTTTGTAATTGTATTTTGGATCACAAATTCACATTTAGTGTCTGTTTGGACGGCAGTAGCCCTTTGGCATAACTATAGTTATACCGAGGATTACACGCTCGTGTCTGGAAGGTCAAGATCATCCAGGAACCATTAAGGGAATATACGTTCCTCACCTCGTAATCCGTCGACACATGACCCAACTGACCGGAAGGAGTTCCCGCTCGTCATGGACGTCGACCTGTTCGGAAGTACCTCTCTATCATTCTCGACCTGAAAAATGACCTTCTCGGCTGACCCATCCACGCGATGGTCAAATCGATCGTGATTCAAACCCAACGAACGTGACCTAAGAAACTCGTTCGGTACACAACCGTTACGGATTATCCCAAAGGAAGACTTCCGGAACGACCAGTAACCGGTGTGATAGGAACGGTTTTGATAAATTTTAATTGAGTGGGAACAGGGTACGACCCTTAGCGCGTGCTGCCAATTTTTCCTGTCAATTTTTTCACTCCTTATTTCTTCCTTCATATTTCCTGTCCTGGGACTGGTTGGAGACTGAAACCAGTGTCCAGATTTAAACTGCACGACTGACCCCAGGATCCCATTACATCGAGTGACCTCGATGAACGACAGAATTCTAAATAGTGGTACCAAATTTATCATCGAGAGTATCTCAGGCTCTTACAAGGATTATTTTGCAGATTGGAATCTCGAGAGGGAAACGTGCAATTGTATTCCAGTTTGTACTGGTAATTGCTGTCTGACGTGAAAAGCAATTTGAGCTCTTAAGATACAGTTTCTGGTTTTGTTCATTCCAGACCCAGGGGTAGTTTTTTCCTTATATGTAAGGGGAATTAAACTGGGAAATTTGAATCAAATGAACAATTCAAAAACTTAATGTCAATAAAACAGAAAATCATTTTTCTCAGATTTTTTTAGTATACTAAAGTTTCATATCATTTTTTCTAAAGTTTAGTATTTTTGGTGCCAAAAATTCTCAGAGTGATACACTTGTTCATGCATTGAACAATACTGTAGTAAAAATTATTAAAAATAAGTAACAATTCATATGAAAAGTTTCTCAGTGTAGAAGCAATTACAAAATTAACAGCCAACTGTTAAAACAAATGGTATACATATTTTTATTATAATGCGTTTAATGTGTAACGTACTCTCTTTATTTTTAAAAGTCAATTGATAACAATAATCAGTACTTTGAAAATTTACAATATGATATAAACTTATTGAGCAAATTTATTATCAATATTGGGATAAATTTCTTATCTCGGAAAAATTTGATTAATTTAAATACAGAAAGTAAGTTTAAGGCCATGTCTTACTTATCTAATCCCTACCTTACCGACTCTTTTTTCACCCTTCGCATTTCCACATTAATTAATATATCGAGTTAAATCTTTGAGTAATTGAGTGAAAAGCACTAAGGAACGCTTGTCTGATCCTAAATGTTTATAATTGTGAAAAAAAAAATTCCAAAAATGTTTTTTTTTTTAATAATTATGAAAATTGTTGACCAGTTGAGCGTTTTTTACAAGATTTTACTTAATTACTCAGATTTTTGACTTAATATCTCAATTCATGTGGAAATGCGAAGAGTGAAAAAAGAGTCGGTAAGGTAGGGATCGGATAAGTAAGACATGGCTTTAATATCAATTGGGTACTGGAAAGAACTTAGCTTGGGCCCTACTGTACAGTTAGGCAACAGATATGTATTCCAATCAGGGCCCGACTAGACGTCCAAACTAGAGCCTGCCTAAAGCCGCGTTACAAAACTAGACGGGGCCTGGCTACTTTCCCCAACTAGAGCTTGACTACAAGTAGGAGAAAGTAGTCAGGCCCCTTTCATATTCCGATCGAAATTTTTGCATTTATTATTTCGTGAAACTATAAAAAAATATTAATCATAATAGAAAAATTTTGAGGGCAACTAAATTACTTTTTAGATCATGTTACTTAATTAATGAATATCCTTAAGGCCATGGATCAACCGGACCATGTGACTAAATTATACATTTATTTGCTTATGTAAGGTAACTTCTTCAATTTACAAAGTATCTTTCTAACAAATTGTGAAACGTAACAAAAGACAATAAACCACGTTTGTTAAGTCCTATTTTGTAAAAATTATTAAAAAATTGGAAAACTTATTGATAATTACAGTTGACTGCAAAAAAATTTCAACGTTTTCACTCAAAGGAAGTTGACAGACAATCTTTATCGTCTTCTCGTGTATTTTCCGAATTTTCAGAAAGATATATTGTATAATGAAAAAGTTATCTCACATAGCATTTTACTGGAATTTGGGCACATGGTCTCGTTGATTCATGGCCTTAAGGCCATGTCCAACCAAACCATTTATCGCCGGTAATTATAATCTGTAACCTTGTTTAGAAAACAATAAGTAAAAAATATTTTTTGAACCAGATACACTCGAGATTCCCTATAACGAGAAGCTCGCGCATCGGAGACCTCTCTGCAACGAGCGCGAAAGGGATCCCCTCCATATCCTACTTGTTGCTATGCGCTGTTATGCGCATTATATGATGCGTGCAGTCAGACTGTCAGTGATGCCATGTGAATAATTGTATTTACATAGTAAAAAGCGTGTAAAAAAGATTTTTGCGAGTATTGAACATGGAATTGACTTATTTGACGGTATGTACTCAAATTACTAAAAATGTAATAATATAATAATAAAAATATCTATGCTTATCAGGTGTATTTTTGAATATTTCCAGAAAAAAAGAAAAGTCTTGATGATAAATGTAATAAATAGTAATATAAATGTTAAAATGTTGCAGTGAGTTTTCATTTATAAAAAATGCGTTTCGAAACATAGTGTTGCACGTGTAGTATTGATTAAAATAATAAACTGCGCAAAATTATACATACTGATTAATTGTAATTATATAAAATTTTCATTCATATTGTTTAAAAAGGGAGAATTTTACTTATCTACAGTAATGTGTGAAATATCAAAATTTCAAAAAAAACTTATGCAATTTTAATGTTCGATAACCGACTTTACTCCAAAATATTGAAAACTCCAGATTGGAAAAATTAAATATTAAATTTTTCATTTCAAATGCTATAAAATTACACAATTAATTAATTTTTCAATAATTGACCAATTATTTTCTCATTCATTTATGATAAAAGCCATCAAACTCATTGATTACTGTTTAAAATTCGAACGCGCTTCATTCCGTAGTAGTGGGGGAAGAGGGGTCGATCGTCTGTTCCTTATGGGGAACCATAACGCGCTCGTAAAAGGGAGGCCTTGTTACAGGGAATCTCGTTATAAGGAATCTTGAGTGTATACCTTCGTTGCTCTTTTCTTTACGTCTCTTTGGAACAGAAAATCCATCTTAGTTGTCAACTTTAGAATAGCCTCAGACTGTAATTGTAATTACCAATCTCAACTGGTGTAGTCGATTCGTGTCCTCAAGGGACACAACTAGTTTGAAATTTTGAAAATTTCGATTTTTTTTTTGTTGCATTTTTCAACAGCACAGCAGGCGCTTTTCGAAGAAGTGGAAGATGAATTTTATGGGCCTGGAATAGCAGATTAGCTCTAGGTATGATATTTAAAAATTTATAACAATGAAATCAGTACTTTTATCTTTAAACGCGTTTTTCTCAAAACTACATTTTTCAAATTTGCTGCAGCTGCAACTCGATAACAAATCATCCGATCGGCTTGGGTCTTTTTTTAGCTTATTGTGCACCTGTTTTTCCATACAATGACCCTCCAGTTTTATGATTGGATGAAAAATATAATTTTTTAGGCCAAAAACCATCAGATTTTTGAGTAAAATTTTAATTTTTTTTTTTTAAATCTGCCATTTTGTTGCATTTCAATTTTTTTTTATAATCGAGGGTCATTGTATAGGAAATATATTCTAGTTTAATAAAATTTTTGGTTTTCTGGATTTCAGGCAATGCGAAGGCTACAATCACTGAAGCAGTGAGAGAATTGTTTTTTTTTTTTTTAAGTATTACAAAAATTAATTAGGTGTCCCAGCGCAGTCGAAAGCGTCTTTTTTCCACAGAAAGATTTTCAAATTCTTTAAATATTGCAAAAATCACCTTTTTCTGGTGGTCAAACTAGTTGTGCCCCTTAATATTTGAGAACAGAAATGAAAGTGTCGTAATGTCACACACAGTTGTAACTTCCAGAATAAAAAATCAAAAGGATCTTAAGATATGTTAAATCTGAGTTTGCATTTTTTCTTGGATTTTTAATTTTAAAGTCCCAGCAATTTTTTATTAATTTGATTATTAATTCTATAAAGTAAAGATGATGCGCACAAAATTAAATTACTATTAGAAAAAAATGATTTTTTCCAAGGTCAATGAAAATTCCCAAACCATTTAATTTTTGCCAGCTCATTTAGAAGATCATGTCGTGAAAATCTACAAGCGTGACATCCCTGCGAAAAATCATAAATCTTGGAAAGGTTGGAAACAAGGCGGGTTTGTTAAAAACATTTAGAAGTCGAAGGGGTTCTCGTTCACCGGAGCGTATTGACGAAAGTACCCCTTCATTCTTTGGGGTACTTAGACTAATCTAGCAATCGATCTTGGGGTCTGGGTCAGAAGCCACATCTGCTTCGAAAGAAAAATGATGACGTCACGACAAAGAGATCACACCGATGAAGCATCCTATCTAAAACCAGGAAGGATGCCTCCTCTCATTTGAGTTTGGTTTCCCAGCCTTGCTTTCAACATCCCATTTGTACCCAGCTGCCGACACTAAAGAAGAAGATGAAAGTATATGTTTATCCCATCGTGCTATTGTTTCTCGCCCGGATTTCATTCTTGGCGTGTATTATTAAGACAAGGGAGAAACTATAGTCACCTTTTTATAATACTGATAACCTCCCCCAAAAAACTAATTTTACTGACTAATTATGGTTAGCTTTTCAATCAACTTGATTGAATTATACATTGCATGATTATAAAATTATATATTTTGTTCGCCGTGTACCGAAAGTTAACCTTGTCGGTGTCGTTTTGAGTGCGGAAAGTTGATTTTCCACACACTTAAAATTTTACCGTACTAGTGCGTACTAGTTTAGCGTGCGGAAAGTTGATTTTCCCGCACTAGTAAGGTAAAATTTTAAGAATTTTTTGTTCATTTCTCGTTATTTTGGCATAGGGTCAGATTCTTTTTATTTCCTTCGAATAAAATGTTCACTATTACATATAAAAATACTCAAAAAGAAAGCAAGGCAAACCTTTCGGCCACATATGGGGGCCCTCTTCAGTGCCATAAATTCAAAGATTAATTCAAAATTTCTGTAAAACATTAGAATATAGGAGATAATGAAATTAAGGATTATCATAGAATTCAAAAACTTATCTCAAAGCTTGCAATTCAAAATGAAAAAAAATTCTATGAATTATGGGTCAATATAATAGCAGACATGTTATCAAACATGTCACTGTAAAATTTTAAGTTTAAATTCAAGTTATTTTACACAAGCAATTCACTCGGTCAACAAACTTCCTTGAAACTCCCTTCTCATATGAGAAGGTATTAGATTTGTGTAAAAAATGACTTTTCAAATTATCATCAAATCTCGACGTTTTGAGACGCCCTGAGTAAAAAAAAATGGTTTTTACGACGTTGTCTGTCTATCGTCGTCTGTAAGCATGATAACTTTCGAAAGAATTATCGGTTTGGATAAAAATTTGGCACGCCTCTTGAGGACCCAAAAAGAAAGGACGAGTTCATTAACCAGTCATTTTTGACTATTGGCTCTGGTTTTATCCATAGAAAAAGTTTTTGTAAAAATCAAAAATTCAATTTTTCCACCAAAGTATACGAGATAGGGGAGAAGCGGCTAAATTGGAGCACCTAACAGAAAGAGAAAGTTTAAAATAAAAGTATATGATTAAAAATGATGAAAAATTATGAAAAATAGGGAAAGCAGGTATTTATCGAGTTTTCTGGAGGACGGAAAATGCGTCAATTTATCCGCTATGGCGGTTAACTTGGCGCAGGAATATTACAATCTACTCTTGCTATGTATTGGTTATTTGTTCTAAATTTTAAATTATATTTGAATAGCAAAAGTCACACAAAGTAACACATTTCATTAGTTTAAAATTATTTTTGAGGTACAGATAAAATATAAATTTTATGTTTTAAACTGCAATACAGGGAAGTGTGTTTATTAAATTGGATGGATTATTAAAAAACATCATTCTAAGAAATTATAATCGATTTAGTAAGTTATATTGTCTTTCATATAGACATAATTATTCAAGAAAATGGTAGTAATAAAGTCTAACAAGGTTAAATTATGTCCTTCAATTATTAAATCTGTACTTATTATTCTTTTTTTGATTTACTCATTATTGAACTTGGATTCACTCGATGGTTTCCAGAAACACACACAAAACACGACACCACGTGACGTGCGGCAACTTGGCCTCCAATTTGACATCCTTTTGCGTCAATTTACCCGAAAGTACCTTGATGATTAAGGGGGTGTTCTCATCGAACGGTTTCAGAAAATCGATTTTTTTTTTTCATTTTTTCAAAGATTAGGGATCTAAGAACGATTCAAAGATGTACGAATTGTTTTACTATGGCAATTACGTCAAAAAACTTTAAACGCGTTTTTCTCAAAACTACTCTTTCCAAACTGGTTCCCACGATTTCTAAGAAACTAGTAGACGGATTTTGATAAACTTTTTTTTAAATGTGTGGAAATGTACTCGCTATCGTCTGACGGACGCTTTTTCCCCTATTGTTATGACAAATGTTTAATGAATTTTTAAAGATGAAAAAAAGGTGAAAAAAACGATTTTTTTTCTATAGCCCGCCATTTTGAAAATTGTTAGGATAAAAAATAGCCTCCGTCAGACGATAACTACACTAACATAGATTAAGAAAAACATTTACTCTTGCCAAACCGTGCAAATTTTTTCATACAAGTTTTCTGAATTTTGTAGTCTAAGGACACCCCTTTAAATACACAGTTTTGCATAATACGCTTCGGTTTCATGCAAAAATCTTTTTCCAATCGTAAGTTTATATATCAATGAATATGAAGTCGTAGAAATTGTCCAATTATGTTTCAATTCGTGATAGTTGGAAACTTAATTCAAGCGGTCAGATCATAACCATCAAACACCAAAAACTCATTATCACCAATTAAAATTTATATAAGCAATAGAATGATTGGGCTTTTTTCACTAATAAGATATTATGCAAGAATGAATATGATAGGACTATTTTCGATATTATCATTTTCTGTAAATAAGCGTACGCCAATTTAGCCGCTTCTCCCCTACGTCAAAAATGTTAAGTAACAAATTATTAATTTTTTTATTATATTGTTTCCTCACCGTGGTGAATTCAAGGTACTTTGAGTATATGTCTTTCATCAAGGTAAAGTATAAAAAGATTAAGGCCATATTTGGTAGAGTCTGATGTCATTGGTTACGTGCGTTAAATTTATTAATTAAATAATAAAGCTGTCGAATTTTATTAATAAGATAAGACATTACCAAACGGTCTTAGGTAAACTAGAATCTTAAGGCCATGGATTAATCGGACCACGTGACTAAATTATACATTAATTCGTTTATGTAAGATAACTTTGTCAATTTATAAAACATCTTTTTGAAAATTTGGGAAACGTTAAAAAAGGCAATAAAGCACGTCTATTCACTTCTTTTTAGTAAAAGTTTTGAAAAAAATTCGAAAAATTATCGTCAATTACAGTTAACTGTAAAATTTTTTGCAAAATGTTTACTCATACGAAGTTGACAGACGTTCTTTATCGTCTCCTGTTGTATTTTCAAAATATTCAGGAAGATATTTTTTTGAATAAAAAAATTATCTTACATGAACTTTTACCGGAATTTGGTCACGTGGTCTAATTGAACCATGACCTTAAGGTAGTGTCCTGAAAAATATTTCGAGTCCTACTGCGCATGCGTGAGGCAGAGTTATGTGTTAGTTATATTACTTCGAGAGCGGTAACAAGAATGAGAATATTACCGAGAATATAACCGACGAATGAATTTTTGAAAAATTTATTAGAACGTATTCGAGTTATTAAGACCTCAAATCTAAAGTCCAGCAATGAACAAATTTCACGAAATTCAAATTTTGTTGTTGAAATTGTAAAGTTATATTATTTTTACTATAAAACTATTTCTATGTATGTTTTTTATTTATAAACAAGGATGAATCAGCAGAACTCTATTTTACCATTAAAATGATTGATTTACTTTGATAACATTATAGATAATAAATTCTTAAAGTTCTTTTTATATTCTTCAAATTTTGTTAAATTCCCGGTAATTTTACGTCAACTCGAGTTCTCGAGGACACTTTAACATTACGTCATGCCACGTCGTTAAAATTAATTATCGATAAAGGTTGCCATTTTTAAATTTTAGTAGTAAAGAAGCATTTTCCAAAAATATGTTATGAGTGAAAATGCTGAAAATACATTTAATTACGCAAAATTATTCAAAATAAATCAAAACTAGGTGACTTAATATTTGGCTTAGAATCTCTTTAGTACAAAATATATTGTTACAAATAACATTTGTTTTTTTAATCTTTTTACCGCCTATCACTGTTAAAAATGAGAAAGACGTATAATTTCCACACGTGAAAGAAAGATAAAAAAAATTCAATAGGCTAGATAATTTTTTCTATGTGTCTTTTAGCAGTTGAAATTAAATGTTAGTCTTTCATGTGTTTGAATAAGACGACCAAATGACAGTAGATATAAAAAAAACTCGAGAGACGGTTTGGAACACGTATATTGCTTGGTAATTAAAGTTTCATTATCTCCTAAGGTAATTCGGAAGATTATATAATACCCTAAATCATTGTTAACGTAATCCGTAATTGTTATTATTGATGAAATATGGAAGTTATTTCAGACATTAAAGAAACTAATAACTCACATTTGTAGAAGTATATTGCACAAAAAATGTTTATCTTAATTAATACTCGCAACTTTGTTTTCTTCAAACTCAAGAAGGGTTGCATTGAAAAGCATTAGTGAGATTTTATTTTCAATGGTGAAGTGATTAATATTGAATTCTTTTTTATTCCTTCTTTGTCCTCGGGTTTTTTAATCGATTTATCGGAATAAGTTAACTCTACAAGTGAATCCTTTTCTATGTTCGATGGCAACAGGTTTTTGTGAATATTCTTGCATTCTATAGTAATATTTCCTAAATTTCGAGCTTTTTCAGTGTTTCCAAGGAAAACAATAAAAATGTTTATTTTATTTTTATTCGAGGTCATACATTATCTTTTGAAAGCCATTGAAAGGGATTAGATATTAACTTGTTCAATTTCTGTTCACGGATTCATAAATAAATGGTTTCCCAAATTTTGATAAAAAAAACTTTATTTATTTTGAACGCAAAGTTAATTTCTTAAGTGTCATATGCTTTTAATCCATCATTTTTACGAAATTTTTCTGAATAATATTTAAGACTTTCTGAAACGATTGAAAATTACAATGTTCAATGTTATTTAATTTAAAGAATTTAAAATCGTTCTGTGGAAAGGAGACGCATTCGACTGTGCCGGGATTCGAGCCAGGGTCTTTCGATTGCCAGTCAACTGCTCTTCGAACTCAACCATCTAATATGAAGTTATTTAATTTTTATTAAATATTTTAAATTACAATGTTTTTTAGATTTTAACATTTTCTGCTACTTTTCATATTCGCGGCTGCGAGTTTTTTTCTACACGTGAATATTTTTTTTGGATTTGGTGAGGATACGTTAAGGCCATAGATCAATTGGACCTCGTGACTAAATTATACATTTATTCGTTTATGTAAGATAACATTTTTATTTTACAAAATATATTTTTGAATATTTGGAAAGTACAACAGAAAACGATCAAGATTGTCTGTTAACTTCTTTACAGTAAAAATTTTGGAAGAAATTCGAAAACTTATCGACAATTACAATTAACTGTAAACTGTAAACTCAAACGAAGTTGACAGACGTTCTTTGTCGTTTTCTGTTGCATTTTCCAAATTCCCAGGAAGACATTTTGTAAAATAAGAAAGTTAGAAATTTTATAGGAATTTGCTCACATAATCTGGTTGATCCATGGCCTTAATGATTTGGTGCAAAAAAAATCGTCGATTATTTAAGTATTTGGAAATAACCCTGCTAGCTTCCGATTTGCATTTCTATATAGTCATATATAAAAAAAATGGTTTGTTTTGCAAACAATATCACGGTTACTGTTTGAGAAGTAATTCACCTAAGAAGAAGAAATTTCTCATCAGAAATCTATATAAATGAAGATTGTTGTTGTTATTGTTGCTGTTCTGCTTTGCGCTTTTATAGCCATCGCTGATGACAAAGGTACTAATTCTTACTTCTTTCACATACACTCGAGATTCCCTATAACGAGATTCCCTGTAACAAGGCCTCCCTTTTACGAGCGCGTCACGGTTCTCCATAACGAGCAGACGATCGACCCCTCTTCCACCACTACTTCGGAATGAAGCACGCTTGAATTTGAAACAGTAATCAATGAGTTTGATGGCTTTTATCACAAATTAATGAGAAAATAATTGGTCAATTATTGAAAAATTACTTAATTGTGTAATTTTACAGTATTTGAAATGAAAAATTTAGTATTTAATTTTTCCAATCTGGAGTTTTCAATATTCTGGAGTAAAGTCGGTTATCGAACATTACAACTGCATAAGTTTTTTTTTGAAATTTTGATATTTCACACATTACTGTAGATAAGTAAAATACTCCCTTTTTAAACAATATGTATGAAAATTTTATATAATTACAATTAATCAGTATGTATAATTTTACGCAGTTTATTATTGTGATCAATACTTTTTTATACATGTATCATCAAGACTTTTCTTTTTTTCTGGAAATATTCAAAAATACACCTGATAAGCATAGATATTTTTATTATTATATTATTATATTTTTAGTATTTTGAATACATACCGTCAAATACCAGGGGTGTTAGTTGAAATTAGCCAGTTTTACTCATAGATGTCGCTAGAGATATGTATACATTTCTATGATTTGGCATCTATGTCATATTTTTCTATGGACAATAACCTTCAAAAATACACAATTACATTCTGCCAAAATAATAGCATCATAGTTGTTTACCTCAGTAAATATGTCGAGTTTCGTTCCAAGTAAATCGCATTTGCGGAATTCGTTGCTTTTCTTATTTCATCAAAAGAAAAAAGCAGTTGAAGCTCATCGATTGCTGGTAGAAACTTATGGTGAACATGCTCCAGTGATTAGAACATGTGAGACATGGTTTCGTCAATTTAAAAGTGGAGATTTCGATTTAACAGACAATGAACATCCTGGTGCAGCGAAAAAGTTCGAAGACGAGGAATTGCAGGCGTTATTGGATGAAGACCCAACCCAATCGCAACAACAATTGGCACAAATACTAAATGTGACCCGAGGAGCAATTTGCCAACGTTTAAAGGCCATGGGAAAAATCCAAAAGTATGGAAAATGGGTACCACACCAACTGAACGATAGACAAATGGAAAATCGAAAAACCATTTGTGAAATGCTGCTTCAACGGTTCGAAAGGAAATATTTTCTGCATTGAATTGTCACGGGGGACGAAAAATGGATTTATTTCGAGAACCCGAAGCGGAAAACCTGGTGAGACGGTGAATACGGATCCCCAAGTGCGAATTGCTGAAGGTGATAATACGGCACAATATTGGCCCAATCTCGGCAGCCAAGAGTCGGCAATTGTTATTGGGCCAGTGTCACTGTTTGCACATTACTGGCACATTACTGGGCCATGTGTCACTTTTACCACGGCAAACCATCCTGGAAGTGAGAAAACCAGAGTTCGGCACAGCATTGGCCTGTTGCTGTGCCGAAAACAAGTGCTGGCGGCCAGAGTTTGGGCCAGCATCGGCCGCCAAGTGCATACCGGAGTTATCATTCCAGCAACGGCACGATATTGGCAGCCGATCTTCGGCAAATTTTTGGCGGTGCTGGGCCAGTGTTGGGCCGTATCTAATTTCGCACTTGGGTCGCTACCGACAACAAATTATCAATTTGAATCATGCGTTGATCGAAAAACGGCCGGAATGGGCCCGAAGACATGGCAAAGTTATCCTACAACATGACAACGCACCGTCTCATACCGTTAAAGTGGTGAAGAACACATTAAAAGCATTGAATTGGGAAATATTATCGCACCCGCCGTACTCTCCAGACCTCGCCCCGTCCGACTATCACCTTTTCGCATCGATGGGACACTCACTCGCAGAGCAGCGCTTCGCCAATTTTGAAGAAGTCGCAAAATGGCTCGTCGAATGGTTTGCCTTGATAGAGAAAAAGTTTTTTTGGAATGGTATCCATGATTTGCCTGAAAGATGGGCAAAATGTGTAGAATCCAATGGTTAATACTTTGAATAAAAAATTTTTGAGATTCCCTTGAGAATTAAATGTTTTCTTTCTTGAAGAAACCGGCAAACTTCAACTAACACCCCTGGTAAGTCAATTCCATGTTGAATACTCGCAAAAATCTTTTTTATACGCTTTTTTACTATGTACAGCGTGTGCCATTTAGACCTTCGGTATTTCAACATTGAATAGCTATGACACTTTTCAGCCGATTTTGGCAAATGAGCAAGATTTGTTTAGGATATACTTTACCATTTATTTCAAATCAGTTTTAGAAGACAGCGTCGATTAAATGACCACCTCCATTCGATACACAAAAAGCAGCTCTTTTTCGCGCATTCTGCATAACATTGGCCAGCATTTCGGGCGTTATAGCAGCTATTTCGGCTCGAATGTTACATTTAAGTTCGTCAATTGTCTTTGGCTTGCTGGCATAAACTTTTCTTTTTAACACTAGATTGTCTAAGCAAGTCATTTTGACTGCTTTTGAATTTCAATTAAAAAAATAATTATTTTATAATAATTTTGTGACTTTTTCTACAACATAAAAATGGGTTAATTAATCTTTGTTGTTACCCCCCCCCCCCCCCCTCCTTCACTTCCGGCATATATATGTGTGTTATACCTATATTGCCGAAAAGCAGTCATTTTATATATACTAAGCTCCCGTCTTTCTAGTGTTAAATAACCCCAAAGAAAAAATTCAGGTAGAGTTAAATCTGAAGAACGAGGAGGCCACTCCAAATCGACATTTTTCGATTTTCACAATTTTCACAATTGAACGATTGTTTTCAATGTAAAATGCTACGATTTCAGCGCGTTCTTTCGATGTGTATTGACTCTTGGTTAAAATGGTACTAAATGATGTTTCAGAATCGTGCTCATTTGTCAAAATCGGCCGAAAAACAACAGAGTTATTCAATGTTGAATTGCCGAAGGTCTTGATGGCGCATCCTGTACATACAAATATTCACATGGCATCACTGACAGACTGACTGCACGCATCATATAATGCGCATAACATAAATATAGCATAGCAACAAGTAGGATGTAGAGGGGATCCCTCTCGCGCTCCATGCAGAGAGGTATCCGATGCTCGAGCTTCTCGTTATAGGGAATCTCGAGTGTATGTTAATTCTTTTCATTTTTTGAAAACTTAATGAAAAATTATTTTTCTCATCGTAGATTCTACTTCATTTTTAATTAGAAGTAAAATAGCTGGGGGAAGAAAAGTTGTTCGTGGTATACATACATATACATATTCATTTGCAGTTCAAATTAGAATAGTTTTCAAAAATTCGACAGAGTACTGTGGAGGTTCATTAATTAGTGAGTTTCACGTTTTAACTGTAGCTCATATTTTTTACACGAAAGAAAAGAGAATTAGTAATCTCAAGAGAATTGATGTTAGAGTTGGAAGTATCAAAACAGACAAAGGTGGGACACGACATTTCGT
Source organism: Diplolepis rosae (assembly GCA_030998225.1). NCBI lineage: Eukaryota > Metazoa > Arthropoda > Insecta > Hymenoptera > Diplolepididae > Diplolepis > Diplolepis rosae. Next base: position 29,322,911 of record JAPYXD010000710.1, on the reverse strand, counting down.
TGACAACATAAATACGTGCGTTGATTATCAACCTACTCTGACTTGTTCTCTCTGTGATATTGCAGTTGCAACGGTAAATTAACCAGAATTCAAACATTTTATTTGTCTGATTTTACGAAAAGTTTACTTTAATTGGAAATTAAAAATTTTTTTTAGTTGACTAAGAAGGTTGCTTTATCAAAGGAAGTTTCTATAATCGATTTACCGACGTTGGAACCTAAAATCAACGTACCAGCTACAGTACTAGGATGGGGCTGTGAAATAAAGTTCTTAGGTTCCCAAAATCCCAAAAGGTCAGACTCCCTTAAAATTGCAACTCTCAAAACTATAGATGACACCATCTGCAAAAACCTTTATAATGATTTTGACAATAGTGTGATTTGTGCAAAAGGGATAATATTAGGCGAAAATATGTGTAGTGTAAGTAAAATACCCTCGTTTGCATTAAGGAAAAAGACCTTCTTGGATGTATGCAAAACTGGTGTTTTCCATGAATATTTTGTGGATTAAAAAATTATATTATTAAAAATCTTATCCTAGGGGTTTATTATGTGAATCTCAGTCTATAACAAAAAAGACTATATTTTATTCTTCTGCATAACATTCACTAAAAAGTATATAGTATTTTTGAAAAAAAATGGAGTTTTGAGAAAATGGTATCTGATTAAAAAGAAAGTCAAATTTTCACGTACACTCTTAGAAATGTTCGGAAATTTACAATATTTGTATGTTACAACGTTAAAGTGAAATTTGACGATATTTGTGATGTTTTTGAGTATGGGTATCTTAAAATTGCGAAAAATGTACTGAATTTTCTTAATTTTTTTTAATATTATGAAACTCAACTGAATAAAATTTATCGTAAAATTACGAAACTGTAACAAAATTTTCAGTTACATGTAACTGCATCAAACTTTATTTAACAAAAACGTAAAATTATTCCTAATACGATTATCAGAATATTCAACACTTTGTAACTGAAAATTAAGAAATTGTTTCTTAAATTTACTAAAAAGTAACTGAATTTTCTGAAATTCTATCTTAATTTTACGAAACTGTAACTGAATAAAACTCCAGTCACGTGTTCCGGGAAAATACGCATAGAAATTTATAATAGTGTAAAAAATGAAAACCAGAAAGGTGCACCAAAAATATATCGAAGATATATCTTTAATACATTTTTTAATGCACCTAGTACTTAGTACCTAGGATCTTCAGAATATGTAATAACAATAATTTTTTGAAACTTTGAAGTTAACTGGATGAAAATTATGGAAGTTACAAGTCCCAATAATTTCAAAAATGTCCTCTCGAGAAATATATGTTTGGAGTTTCATTTTGTGATATCTCGTACTTGAATCAAACAAAACTTTAATTGGCGATGCCTGTAGCATATAATGACCTGGACCCATAATTTGGCCAATAAATGAAGTAGTATAGTGTCCGTGCTCACTGAAAAAACGATATTTTTATTTTCAGAATATATATACTTAAATAGGAGCCAAGGTTATATTTAATTTTCAATTCATTCAATTGTTTCTATTTATTCCCATTTTGTTCATTATAGAAGTAACGATTAATTATCTGCGACAAAAAATCAAATTATTTAAGTAGATTTCTTTAATTTTTTTTTCTTCTCTAGATTAAAAAAGAAATTTTTTCATTTTATTATTTAAGTCTTTGTATACTTGATGTATTTTTTTTAAGATGATGAAAGAAGTTTAATTTTTCGGCCTTATCGTTTATCTAAATTTTGTTCAGATGATGTTATTATTAAATGATCTTCAAAATTCAAAACGATTATACGGTAAAAATTGACATCAAAATAGATTTTTCGTTAAAAATAGTTATGTTTGTTTGTAACTTTATTTTGTATGATAAACATGATAGAATAATGTTTCTTCTATCAAAATATCAAGTTCCTATACTGTGAATATATCGACTCATATCACAAAAATAATATTCGGGTAATGGTAAATTTCCAAAATGCTTCTTTACAATATGATATCTTTTACAAAATTGATTTATCCTATATACGAATAAAATATAAATAATTAAGAAATATTAATTTTATTTTAAAAAAGAACATTGCTCTGGCGAACAACTTTGCCCCGGTCTATCCTATATATTCTTAAAATAAAAATGTTTTTTCAGCGATCAAAGGCGTTTTCCGCTCAATAAAACATTTTGCACAAAATCGTCTATTACACCCATGAAAACTTTTCTAATCACATTTATATGTATCAAATAATATCCAAGACACTTTAAAACATTAGTTTGGTTCAAAAGAACAAAATTGATTTTTTTAAACTTTAAAGTTGGTCTTCTTCCTTATACAGACTCTCAGACCTGAAAAATAATCTAATGATTAATTTATTTTAGGGCGATAGTGGTGGACCTCTGGTTCAAGAAGGTAAACTTATAGGAGTTTCTTTCTGCTGTCTATTCGATGTAACTCAACCTTCCGTATTTATTAAAGTTGTTAGTCATTTAGATTTTATTAAAGAAGCAATGAAATTTATACCTCAAGCCTCTCCCCGATGTTCGCTGTTTGGATATATACGTAGAATGATATAAAGCTAAACTGTTCAAATTATTATTGCACAGTACGATCCAGTTATTTATAGTGTGTAAAAATATTACAGGGTTAAACAGGTGTAAATTCTGGAAGCTACTGGGAATACGTTAGTTCCTGTAGAAACTTTCAGTAAACTTGGTCATAATAAAAAGAACGAGTATATTTTTATAAAACTGTTTTTTCATACTGCGTTTTATGAGATTTCATCCATATAATTTAGAGAAGGAGAATATTTGTCTGAGCAGGTGTGACACATGCCTAGAGACAACAGAGATAACATCAAATTTAAGTTAAGTAAATTAAAATGTAAAGGTGTTTTTATAAAATTGGATGTGTGTGTTATGTAATGTTTTTAAAATATGGGAATAAAAACTGATATTATCGGAACAATTATTTGATTATCAAGTAATGTCTCAGTTTTTGTCTATGAAAGAAACAATTATTCTTGAAAGAATATCTGAAGAATGAACTTCGTTGTTGTTATTTTACTCTGAATTTTTATAGTAATTCAGGTAAAAGAATTAAATGTGGATTTGGGTTCCAAATATGAATCAGTATTTTTTCTTCCATAAGTATCGAAATTATTTTTCATATTTTTATTGCTAATGGTCCATGATATATTAGGCTAAACATTTACAATTTAAAATATGAAATAATTTCGATATTTATAGAAGAAAAAACACTGATCCACATTTGGTTCCTTTACCTTACATGTTTCATTGTTATTTACACTTACTCCTCTTTTATACTTTTTGTTACTTTCAGAGAACTTTACTTTTTAAGATTATCACACAACACATTCGAAAACATGCGTCTATGATTCTATTGACCCCAAATTAAAAAAAAATTGATGAATTTTTAATGTTTTGGCATGGGGGCAGTTTCTTTCTTTTTTAATTCATGTTTGTTCCAATATGGGGCCCCTCTCCAGTGCCATAAGTTTAAAGGATATATAAAAATATCTAAAAATCTTTGAAAATTATGAAAATCTTGAAAATTAAGAACTTATCATATAGCTCGAAAAACAAAATGATGTAGTTCTGGCAGAATCTGTGATAATAACTTTTTCAAATCACCTTCGGCACAAAACTTATTCTTTAATTAGCATAATTCAAAAAATTATAATTATACTAATTTGTTCTTTCTTCGGGGCGCCGGATCTTTCGCGGGTCAAATTAATAAATTATTTAATTCAAAAAAAATAAATAAACAAGGATACTCAAAAGCTAACTCGAATAAATTTAGTGACGGATCTTAATTGAAATTTATTACTAGCTCAGTCCCTAATATTGATAATGGAGAGGGGTTGGTTCTTTAAAAATTAAATTTTATTTGATATATTGAATTAAATCCAATGAAAATATTTTAGTACTTTACAAATAGTTATTTATTTAACAAGGTGAAGTTGTAACAATTTATACAATTTGATAAATTTTACAGGAAAACATAAAGAAGGTACAATTTTAAAGTTATATTCTTTTCGTCTGGTATTTCCAACACTAGACAAAATAGACACAATGAATGGATCTAAATTTACATCTAAGGGAGAATCTCAATATCAAATCAAACAAAATTAGAGATCATTAGGATAATCCAGATCTTAAACTTTTAATTGCAACTATTTTATTTTAAACATTAACTAAATCAGGGAGAATCCACAAATAGAAATTCAACTTCTGAATTTCTCACAGAAAAGCCATACCTTATCAATTCTGAATTCTGAAAAAATAATCCGCGATTTATTAGAATCACATCATTTTTTGAAATTCGGTATGAAGCGATAAGAAAATAAGTTTAGGCAAAAATAAAATTTATTAATAAAATAATTTTTTTGTGTTTCAAATTTTTTTCATGAAAAATAATCTTTTTGCTTTCAAATTAGCCATTCAATAATAATATTACTATTCTTGAAAGCAAAATTATCTATTTTTGCCTGAGGTCTAATTTTCGTGAACGAACTACCTTTACTTGTGACTTGCAAGGATTTTGCAACATCACAAATCTTATAAAGAATAAAGTTTAAAATCCGATATTGTAAATACATAGAAATTGAATGAATTAGATGAAATAGATAAAAAAATAAAATAAAATAAATAGATATATAATTATATAATTTTGGTAGTTCTATGCTTTTAAATAAAATGAATTAAGAGATATTTATCTGGTCATAAATGTTTGTGATTTAAACAATGTTGAAGAAAAAGTAATTTTATAGTTATAAACAATCATGAGCAGGCAGACTAATGAAAGTGCACTTTTTTTACTATCAAAAATTCTAATTTTGCATGAGAATAGGTTCACACAAAGTGAACTAACGGTAAGGTAAGAATCTAGTCACGTGGTCCGGTTGGTCCATGACTTTCAATTAACTTTAATAATAAATTCATTTTAGGCCGACAGTGATCAACCTTCAGTTTAGAACGGTAGGATTATAGGTATATAGGATGGAGTTTATGACAAATAAACTGAATAATAATAATAATGTAAATTTATAGAATCAGAAATCTTTCTGTGGAAAAAGATAATGATAATTTGCAGATATCTAACTTAAACAAAAAAATGGTTTATTATTCATTGAGCAATAATTTTTCAAGTCAAGTTTTCATATTTTTATGTTGAGTATACAGCTGTTTGGATTTTATAAGATCCTAATAAATATGTTGAATTATTATATATGTATTATACACGGAGCAAAAAAATTGTTGCATTTACTTGCGTCCTTAAGTTAAAATAGTTACAGCATAAAATTACTGTAAACATAACAGATTTCTCGATAAATATTACGGAAATTCCCGTTGAATTAACATTTTGAAGAGAATTCCTTATTCTGTAAATTTAATAGAAATCATTTTAATATTCATCGACAAATCTGTTATGTTTACAAAAAAACTGTAAAATGTACTTAAGGTAGTTCGATCACGAAAATTAGACCTCAGGCAAAAATAGATAATTTTGCTTTCAAGAATAGCAATATTTTTATTGAAAGGCTAATTTGAAAGAGAAAAGATTATTTTTATTAATAAATTTTATTTTTGCCCAAACTTATTTTCTTATCGCTTCGAGACAAATTTTTAAAAATTATGCGATTCTAATAAATCACAGTTCATTTTTTAGGAAAAATATTCTCTACAACATGACCGTTTCCTATTTTTGAAATTGAATTAATTAGTATCAAATACAGCAATTTGTTTATAAAAATTTTGTTTTAAAAAATTGTTTTTTTTATAATTTCAGCCATTAAAGAATTCATCTTAGAAAATTGGAAACGGTCAAGTTGTAGAGAATCTTTTTCCTAAAAAAATAAACCGTGATTTATTAAAATTGCATCATTTTTAAACATTTGGCTCAAAGCGATAAGAAAATAAGTTTGGGCAAGAATAAAATTTATTAACAAAATTTTTTTTTGTGTTTCAAATTTTTTTCATGAAAAATAATCTTTTCTCTTTCAAATTTGCCCTTCAATAATCATATTGCTATTCTTGAAAGCAAAATTATCTATTTTTGCCTAAGGTTTAATTTTTGTGATCGAACTACCTTAAATATTTATTAAATTTACAGAAATTATATTTTGTCACTGTTTCTAGGCTAACCCAATGCCAACACGAAAATACCATAACGATTTTAATTTTGGGTTAAGATCAAGATTAAAGACATGAATAAAATTTTAATAAATTGAATAGGTAAATAATAGTATATTACGTGCCTAGGCGCACAATGAGGTTATTGCGCGACGAGCGACAATACTCGCAGGAGATGGAAGCCAAGGCGTAGTCGAGGTGTAGCCGAGACGTAGCTGAGGCAAAGCCGAGACGATGCCGAGACCAAGCCGAGACGAATCCGAGGCGCGATTAGTCCTGCGAGCATTGTCGCGAGTCTCGTAATTTCCCGAATTGTGTGCATTGGCACGTATTCTATTTTATGTAATTTTTCATGTACATAATTCTAACATTCTTATAAATATTGTTCAAAAATATATTAACTCTACTTTCCCATAATCACTGTACAACTTTTTGAAACACTATCCCGACTATCCTTAAATTCTAACATTTCATATCAATTATGAATTTAACAAAAAGCAAACATTGCTACCTCATTTTCCCCTTGTAGATAGTGAACAAAAAAATACTTTTTACAGTTCAGATTCAGTTAACCTCATACTTACAATATGAACTCATAATTCCTACCAATTACTTTACTGAATACATTTTATTTTCGGAATTTTAAAATGGAATTTAGGTCTACGTTTCAACGCTTTTGTAATAAAAGCTAAATTGTTACTTATATCTGCAAATACAGCAGGTGCGTTTTTATCATTTTTAAAGCAAGCAAAAATTCCTATGAGTTTATTACCATGAGTCAGAGGTCCACCACTGTCGCCCTGAAACAAATGTATTATTACATTATTTTTTTATAACTAAGAGCATATTCAATGGTCAAGCTTGGGAACAGTATATTATGTGCCTAGGCGCGTAATGAGAGTTATTACGCGACGAGCGACAATGCTCGCAGGAGATCAAAGCCGAGACAAAGCCGAGACGAAGCCGACGCGCGATCAGTCCTGCGAGCATTTTAAGCGAGTCTCGTAATTACCCGAATTGTGTGCATTGGCACATATTCTATTTTATGTGACTTCGGCGCATATACGAGTTTTTATGCGTACACTCGAATCCAATCTGAAAAGGTCGAAATTGCAGTGATTATCGCCCTTCTCACTTGACATTTCGCGAATACTCCGGCCATTTTGATTTTCTCGATCTTTTGTAGTAGTAGCGTATTGTAATAGACGCATGCGCAGTTCAAATGTACAAGGCTTTGTCAATACGGTGCCAATGCTGTACGAAGAAGAAGAAGAAGAAGAAGAAGAAGAAGAAGATTACGCTCTACTGTGTCGTAATAGGCGCATGCGCAGTTCAATTTTTACATTATGTTCCTCCGTATCGTAATACACAACATTACGCTACTCTCAACTGTAGCGTAAAAATGCGTTTATGCGCCGGAGGCACATACACATATTTATTTACTTTCAACATCCTATGGTCTGGATTCACTCCGTTTGTACAAACTATATTATCTTCAAATCCAGAGTAATGCGTTTTGCAAATAGTTTTATTTGACGTTATAAGTGTCACAGTTTTTAATGTTTCAGATAGTTGGGCGTTAGTTCTCCCCATATCATGATTTACATAGCCCCATCCGAATCCCATAGCAATTGTGTCAATTTCAGGTTCCGTTCTCTGTAAATCAATTACAGAAACATCTTCTGTCAATTTAACTTGTTTAGTAAGCTAGAAGAAAATAAAAAATGTCCAAATCATTCTTAGTTGTTACAAAGAAAGAAATATGTAAAATTTTATGGGACTAAATTTACCGTCAAAACTGCAATATCACAAATCATACAAGGTCCAATACCCACAATTCTATCATCATCGCACGTATTTATATCTTCAACGAAGTAATTCTTTCCACCTTCATTCAATTTTATACTTCCAACTCTAACAGCAAGTCTTATGAAATGTGTAATTTTATTTTGATTGCAGTAAAAACTATGAGCTACAGTTAAAACGTGTAAGGGGGAAATTAAGGCTCCTCCAAACACTTTGGACTCAAGTTTAGTTATTTGCAAATATATTTGAACAACAAAAGAGTAAAAATCTTTACCAGGGACAACATGCTCTCCTCCAATTATTTTACTTTCAATTGAAGACGGAGCAGAATCTATAGAGAGAAAAAGAAAATTTTTGAAATAAAGTTCTTTGGACATACCCTACCGGTCAAAAGTTTAAGTTCACCTGTTGTTTTCACCACTGTCGAAGTGTCTTAATTTTTATAAAAACAAGTTAATATTTTTTTTTTCGATAATAACATGAATTTTAATAAAATTTTGCTTCTTCATAGTAATTTGCTAACTGTTTAATTATATAAATGAATACTCGGAGAAACTTTTTATATCAATTTTTAGTACAGTATTTTTCAATTTAGGGAAAAACGTATCACTTTGAGAGTATTTGTTAGTAAAAATACTAAACTTTATAATAATGATATGAAACTTCAGCATAGTTCATAGCAAATTTTACTATAGTTCATACTAAAGTTTCATATCATTGTTCTAAAGTTTAGTATTTTTACTAACAAAAATTCTCAAAGAGATACGCTTTTCCCTAAATTGAAAAGTACTATAGTAAAAATTGATATAAAAAGTTTCTCCGTGTAAAAAATATTAATATATTTTGTAATATTAAACTTTTGACCGGTAGTGTATATTATACAAGTACATGAAAAATGTAAGAATAATTACAAGTGACATCAGAAACAGATACGTGGACGCAGATCAGAACAACAATAAAAATTCTCATTTTTTCAGGATTCTTCCTTGTGATATTCACTTTTAGAAAAAATAATCTTTAAAATAATAACTGAAATATAATTATACGACGGGGTTCAAATGTAAATTAAAGTGTTTCTTGTACTCTGATAAACACACTTTACTGTAGCCTAAAGAATCTTTCAAATATTAGTCCAGATTCAATTTGTTTAGTTTTATCTCAAATGACGTCTCGATGTTTTTTTAATTGACATAAGGCTATATAGTAAGGTATGACGAAACTAACAACAATGTAAAAGTCAATAAAATTTAATTTAATCAAAAATTTTAATTTTTCAATCTTTTATTTCTCTTTAAACAGTTGAAAAATGATTTATTACACGCACTAAGTCACGCAGAATATATAAACAGGCAATTCTCAAATGTATCTTACAAAAAATCTAAATGTTCTTTCAAGTTTTGTTGTTAATTTTAGAGTAAAAATTGTTAAAAGACAAGTATGATATTTATGTCTAAATTTTCTCAGAAGCTTTCCTTGTTTCAGTAGAGTCAAAACATGTCAACTCTGTCAGAAGATTTTCGATGAAAACCCAAATTATGAAATATATTATTATGAAATAAATGATATATTTGTGAAGTATTCGACCATCGAAAAACAATTTGAAGGAATTTTCAGAAATCCTTCAAATTGTTTTATGATGCTCGAATACTTCAGGAATATATCATTTAATTCATAATTTAGATTTTCATCGAAAATCTCCTGGCGCAGTTGACTTGGTTTGACTCAGTTTTTAAACAATCAGAAATTTTAAAAATATTATTTTCTTGCTTATGCTGTAAAATTCGCAAAAAAAGCTAAAATTTTGTGATGTTCAAAACGATTATACAGTAAAAAGTAACATCAAAATAGATTTTTCGTTAAAAATAGTTATGTTTGTTTGTAACTTTATTTTGTATGATAAACATTAGTTATTTATTAATTACAGTTAACATCCAAGAATTTGTCAAATATTTCTTCTTGGCAACTTTAACCCGAATGTGAAGCCTCGGTTATTCTCTAAATTGAAGATAGTTTGGACTCGAGTCGAGCCTAATTTTCATAAATACATGATAGAATAATGTTCCTTCTATCAAAATATCAAGTTCCTATACTGTGAATATATCGACTCATATCACAAAAATAATATTCGGGTAATGGTAAATTTCCAAAATGCTTCTTTACAATATGATATCTCTTACAAAATTGATTTATCCTATACGAATAAAATATAAATAATTAAGAAATATTAATTTCATTTTAAAAAAGAACATTGCTCTGGCGAACAACTTTGCCCCGGTATATCCTTTGTATTCTTAAAATAAAAATGTTTTTTCAGTGATCAAAGGCGTTTTCCGCTTAATAAAACATTTTGCACAAAATCGTCTATTGCACTCATGAGAACTTTCCTAATCACATTTATATGTATGAAATAATATCCAAGACACTTTATAACATTAGTTTAGTTCAAACGAACAAAATTGATTTTTTCAAACTTTAAAGTTGGTCTTCTTCCTTATACAGACTCTCAGACCTGAAAAATAATCTAATGATTAATTTATTTTAGGGCGATAGTGGTGGACCACTGGTTCAAGAAGGTAAACTTATAAGAGTTTCTTTCCGCTGTCTATTCGATGTAACTCAACCTTTCGTATTTATTAAAGTTGTTAGTCATTTAAATTTTATTAAGGGAAGGTTCTCCTCTTTTTTTTTCAACAAATCGATTTTTTTTTATCAAATGAAAGGTACGAATGCCTAGAATATTTGTGCAAAAGGATTTTTCGATCCGCAGGATATTTATCTTATTAAAGCGTCTTTGATGCTTCGAACATGCGCGCGCGGAGGAACGCTCAGGTGCCCTTCTACTGCGCGGCCACGGATGTCCATAAATGACTGTATATGTAAAGAGCACCCTTGAAAATATAACAAAAGGTGGGGCGAATTTTTCGCTTGCCAATTGCAAGGTTTTTCTTGAGTTTTCAAGCGTTTAGAGCCATGTTTGGACCTTTTTTTAATAAACTTTGCAACATTTTAGCGAAAAACCAAGATTGAAGTTCTGTTGTGCTTGATTTATATTAAACACCGTTTTCAAAATAAAAATCGGACCACCTCTGCGGCAAGCAGACATTTTACAATTAACGCATGAAATAAATTAAAGTGTCAATAGCGCGGAAATGTATTATCTTAAAGTGTTCTTTTTTTTATACATTTGAAGAGCATAAAGTTGGTTACTTTTCCATCGAACCTCAACCTGTAAAGTTAAAAATTAACTAAGATATTAATTTGTTTAACAAAAGCTCAATTTCCCGGTTTTTCCGAATTTTCTCCGCTTCTAATTATCCAATCAGATCAAGCGACGACTCATATTGTTCGAAATTAAGTTTTCTACAACTTTTCAATTAATTTCATCAAGATTGGATAATTACCTTTAATGTTATAAACAAAAAACTAAAAAAAGTGCGATTTTTTTGTCTTAAATGTTAATAACAAATTTATAAATCATATTTCGTTGTCCAAAACATGACACAATTACTCTATGACCAACCTTTCTTCTGATGACGCAGACCGTTTCCTGAAATAAATAATGTCATAAATCATTCATAACAAATTCCCTGTTGCTTGGTCTATTAGAACGTGTATGTGAGACTTACAACTTTAAACGCGTTTATCTCGAAATCCTTTTTGTTTATCCTAACGTCAAGCATAGCTCATGATCTACTGATCCGATTTACTTCATCTAAAGTGTTCCTGGAAGAGTATGATTTTTTGTATGACTTGTACCTAAAATAAACATAAGCAATTGTTAAATAATAGTCGTTTGATAATAAAAAACTTTAATAAAAAGAGGGTAAAATCGAACTTTTTCTTTGATTATGCATGAAACGGATTATTTTTAATGAAAATTCTTTAGAAATAGATATAAGTCATAGGGAATTTTATAAACTTGACTATAAAAAACAAATTTTTGATTTCAGTTCACTACAAGTGACTACAACCTTGACGTTATCGAACAAAGTCTCGCTTTCAAAGGATAACAAGACCCGCCATTTTGGGGCCACCATATTAGATTTTGTCATAAAGAATTTTCTTTTGTATTTTAAAAAGATGGCTTAATAAATCATCATAACCGTTTGTTCGTATGTCTTTTCATTATCCGACAGTAAATTATCAAATTCCGCTTCATTTTCGGCTAAAAAGAGGAGAACCTCCCCTTAAAGAAGCAATGAAATTTATACCTCAAGCCTCTCACCCATGTTCGCTGTTTGAATATATACGTAGAATGATATAAAGATAAACTGTTCAAATTATTATTGCACAGTACGATCTAGTTATTTATAGTGTGTAAAAATATGTCAGGGTTAAACAGGTGTAAATTCTGGAAGCTACTGGGAATACGTCAGTTCCTGTAGAAACTTTCAGTAAACTTGGTCATAATAAAAAGAACGAGTATATTTTATAAAACTGTTTTTTCATACTGCGTTTTATGAGATTTCATCCATATAATTTAGAGAAGGAGAATGTTTGTCTGAGCAGGTGTGACACATGCCTAGAGACAACAGAGATAACATCAAATTAAAGTTAAGTAAATTAAAATGTAAAGGTAGTTTTATAAAATTGGATGTGTGTGTTATGTAATGTTTTTAAAATATGGGAATAAAAACTGATATTATCGAAACAATTATTTGATTATCAAGTAATGTCTCAGTTTTTGTCTATGAAAGAAACAATTATTCTTGAAAGAATATCTGAAGAATGAACTTCGTTGTTGTTATTTTACTCTGAATTTTTATAGTAATTCAGGTAAAAGAATTAAATGTGGATTGGGGTTCCAAATATGAATCAGTATTTTTTCTTTTATAAGTATCGAAATTATTTCTCATATTTTTATTGCTAATGGTCCATGATATATTTTATAAGATCTTAATAAATATGTTAAATTATTATATATCTATTATACACGGAGCAAAAAAATTGTTGCATTTACTGGGTCCTTAAGTTAAAATAGTTACAGCATAAAATTACTGTAAACATAACAGATTTCTCGATAAATATTACGGAAATGCCCGTTGAATTAACATTTTGATGAGAATTCCTTATTCTGTAAATTTAATAGAAATTATTTTAATATTCATCGACAAATCTGTTATGTTTACAAAAAAGCAGTAAAATGTACTTAAGGTAGTTCGATCACGAAAATTAGACCTCAGGCAAAAATAGATAATTTTGCTTTCAAGAGTAGTAATATTATTATTGAATGGCTAATTTGAAAGCGAAAAGATTATTTTTCATGAAAAAAATTTGAAACACAAAAAAATATTTTTATTTTTGCCCAAACTTATTTTCTTATCGCTTCGAGACAAATTTTTAAAAATTATGCGATTCTAATAAATCACGGTTCATTCGTTAGGAAAAATATTCTCTACTTTCCTATTTTTGAAATTGAATTGATTATTATCAAATACAGCAATTTGTTTATAACAATTTTGTTTTGAAAAATTGTTTTTTCTTATAATTTCAGCCGTTAAAGAATTCATTTTCGAAAATTGGAAACGGTCAAGTTGTAGAGAATCTTTTTCCTAAACAAATTTATCGTAATTTATTAGAATCGCATTATTTTCAAAAAATTGGCTTGAAGCGATAAGAAAATAAGTTTGGGCAAAAATAAAATTTATTAATAAAATTATTTTTTGGTGTTTCAAATTTTTTTTATGAAAAATAGTCTTTTCTCTTTCAAATTAGCCTTTCAATAAAAATATTGCTATTCTCGAAAGCAAAATTATCTATTTTTGCCTTAGGTCTAATTTTCGTGATCGAACTACTTTAAATATTTGTTAAATTTACAGAAATTTTATGTTGTCACTGTTACTAGACTAACCCAATGCCAACACGAAAATACTATAACGATTTTAATTTCGGGTCAAGATAAAGATTAAAGACATGAATAAAATTTTAATAAATTGAATAGGTAAATAATAGTTTATTACGTGCCTAGGCGCACAATGAGGGTAATTGCGCGACGAGCGACAATGCTCGCAGGAGATCGAAGCCAAGGCGTAGCCGAGACGTAGCTGAGGCAAAGCCGAGACGATGCCGAGACCAAGCCAACACTGAGAAAACAGTTTTGTCAAATCAACAAAAATATTTTGTTAGTATTTAGCTAACAAAATTCTTTTGTTGTGTCAACAAAACATTTTGATATTTCAATCAAATTTTGTTACTTAAACAAAATGTTTTGTTGGGACAACAAAATATTTTGTCAGGACAACAAAAAAAGTTTTGTTGAATACATTTTTTTCTCAGTGAAGACGAATCCGAGGCGCGATCAATCCTGCGAGCATTGTCGCGAGTCGCGTAATTTCTCGAATTGTGTGCATTGGCACGTATTCTATTTTATGTAATTTTTCATGTACATAATTCTAACATTCTTATAAATATTGTTCAAAAATATATTAACTCTACTTTCCCATAATCACTGTACAGCTTTTTGAAACACTATCCCGACTATCCTTAAATTCTAACATTTCATACCAATTATGAATTTAACAAAAAGCAAACACTGCTACCTCATTTTCCCCTTGTAGATAGTGAAAAGAAAATACTTTTTTACAGTTCAGATTCAGTTAACCTCATTCTTACAATATGAACTCATAATTCCTACCAATTATTTTACTGGATACATTTTATTTTCGGAATCTTAAAATGGAATTTAGGTCTACGTTTCAACGCTTTTGTAATAAAAGCTAAATTGTTACTTATATCTGCAAATACAGCAGGTACGTTTTTATCATTTTCAAAGCAAGCAAAAATTCCTATGAGTTTATTACCATGAGTCAGAGGTCCACCACTGTCGCCCTGAAACAAATGTATTATTACATTATTATCAATAGTCAAGCTTGGAAATAGTATATTATGTGCCTAGGCGCATAATGAGAGTTATTACGCGACGAGCGACAATGCTCGCAGGAGATCGAAGCCGAGACAAAGCCGAGGCGCGATTAGACTGCGAGCATTTTAAGCGAGTCTCGTAATTTCCCGAATTGTGTGAATTGGCGCATATTCTATTTTATGTGACTTCGGCGCATTCACGAGTTTTTCTGCGTACACTCGAATCTAATCTTAAAAGGTCGAAATTGCAGTGATTATCGCCCTTCTCACTTGACATTTCGCGAATACTCCGGCCATTTTGATTTTCTCGATCTTTTGTAGTAGTAGCGTATTGTAATAGACGCATGCGCAGTTCAAATGTACAAGGCTTTGTCAATACGGTGCCAATGCTGTACGAAGAAGAAGAAGAAGAAGAAGAAGATTACGCTCCACTGTGTCGTAATAGGCGCATGTGCAGTTCAATTTTTACATTATGTTCCTCCGTATCGTAATACACAACATTACGCTACTCTCAACTGTAGCGTAAAAATGCGTTTATGCGCCGGAGGCACATACACATATTTATTTACTTTCAACATCCTATGGTCTGGATTCACTCCGTTTGTACAAACTATATTATCTTCAAATCCAGAGTAATGTGTTTTGCAAATAGTTTTATTTAACGTTATAAGTGTCACAGTTTTTAATGTTTCAGATAGTCGGGCCTTCATTCTCCCTATATCATGATTTACATAGCCCCATCCGAATCCCATAGCAATTGTGTCAATTTCAGGTTCCGTTCTCTGTAAATCAATTACAGAAACATCTTCTGTCATTTTAACTTGTTTAGTAAGCTAGAAGAAAATAAAAAATTTCAAAATCATTCTTAGTTGTTACAAAGAAAGAAATATGTAAAAGTTTATGGGACTAAATTTACCGTCAAAACTGCAATATCACAAATCATACAAGGTCCAATACCCAGAAGTCTATCATCATCGCACGTATTTATATCGTCAACGAAATAATTCTTCCCACCTTCATTCAATTTTATACTTCCAACTCTAACATTAAGTCTCATGAAATGTGTAATTTTTTTTTGATTGTAGTAAAAACTATGAGCTACAGTTAAAACGTGTAAGGGTGAAATTAAGGCTCCTCCAAACACTTTGGACACAAGTGTAGTTATTTGCAGAAATATTTGAACAACAAAAGAGTAAACATCTTTACCAGGGACAACACGCTCTCCTCCAATTATTTTACTTTGAATTGAAGAGGGAGCAGAATGTATAAAGAGAAAAAGAAAATTTTCGAAATAATTTATTATTAATTATTTATAATTTAATTTAATTTATTATTTTATTTTTATGAAAACTAGTTAACTTTTTTTTCGATAATAACATGAATATCAATCAATATTTTCATAAATATTTATAAATTTTTAAAGTTATTAACGTTTTTCAAGAAGATCGAAATTTAATATTTTTTGTAATATTATCTTTTGACCGGTAGTGTATATTATACAAGTACATGAAAAATGTAAGTATAATTACAAGTGACATCAGAAACAGCTACGTGGATGCCGATCAGAACAATTATAAAAATTCTCATTTTTTCAGGTTTCTTCCTTGTGATATTCACTTTTAGAAAAAATAATCTTTAAAATAATAACTGAAATATAATTATGCGGCGGAATTCAAATGTAAATTAAAGTGGTTCTTGTACTCTGATAGACATACTTTACTGTAGCCTAAAGAATTTTTCGAATATTACTCCGGATTCAATTTGTTCAGCTTTATCTCAAATGACATCTTAATATTTTTTTAATTGACATAACGCTATACAGGGTGTCTAAAAAGTCCCGGGACGGTTGGATATTTCCCCAGGTAAAATATTTTTGAAAAAAGTGAAGGTCATTCCTGAAGTAAATTTCAACGAGGAATTCAATGGTGACCTTCATTTTGATCTTGAAGTTGACCTTCATGGCTTTTTCAAGGTCAACTTTGTTTTTTTAAATGGAAACCCCCTTTTTTAACATCTGCAATCGATAGAACGGAAAATTCTACGTTCAGATACGTACCCAAGTCATAAGTCAATTGTAACGTTCAAGGTCAATTAGAGGTTACTTGAAATAAACAAAGTTGGATAAAAAAAATTGATTTTTTCTTTTTTGCTTCATCGGACAGATATACGTTCCAAGAATTCTCTCAAAAATATTTGAGTCACAATCTGTAGAATTAGAGAAGTGATCGGCCGCCGAAGAGACAAATACACAAATGACACAAATACTTTCAAAGCGTTTTTCTCGAAAGCACGTTTTTCAAATTTACGGAACTCCTCCAGGATGCGCTATATGAGCAATCCGGATGAAATTTGGCACACACGTGTTTTAGAAGTGTGAAAATGTTTGGTACCAAAATCAACAAAAAATGTTGGAAATTTTTTTTTTTTATAAACAATAATGTGAAGAAAAAAAGTGCAAAAATCGGTACTACAACTCTAACACCTCACAACTCTTTCATTTTTTAAGATTTTTGAATCATTCTCGTACTGGACATGCGTAATAATATGCAGAATAAGAACTTGTTCTATTATTGTATTTCAGATCATCTCTATTGGCAGGAGAAGTTCCGTAAATGGCAGAATTCCTAGCAGAGCCGTCGCCATTTATCGACCCCCCCCCCCCCCTCCTTCGAATGTAACCCGTGAAAAAATTAGTTCATACATCAATACAATTACTTTAATACCTAGACAAAGTTTCAAGTGTCTATCTTGAAGTACTTTCCTTCAGAAAGAAATATCTCTAATAAGAAATCCGCAAAAATGTAGGTTATTGTCGCTATGTGCTTCTTTTTATTTTTTATATATTCCTGAACATTTCTTTCTCCTATTATAGGATCTGTTTTGTCAATAATTGAAAGTAAAATAATTGGAGGGGAGGAAGCCGTTCCTGATAGACATGAATTTTCTTTTGTGGTTCAAATAAATGTTGAAAAAGATGAAAAGCAACATCAGTTGTGTGGAGGGGCTTTAATTTCAAAGTTACACGTTTTGAGTGCAACTCATTGCTTTTTATTTAAAATTACGAAAGTTTACTAATATCCAGAATATTTCTATTGTAGTTGGACGTATCAAAAGTTCAAGCGGTGGAAAACGACACTCTGTTTACCATTTGGAAACGTGCAATGATTTTAAACCCAGAGGAGAATGTTATTATTGTGATATTGCAGTTGTAACGGTAAATTAACAATTTATCTATCTGATCCTTAATGGGGGAGCCTCATGTAAACGACTGTTATTTTGAAAAAATTTTCCAGAAACATGAGAACATTTAGCAAATTGGGAAGCACCGCCATTTTGGATTTTTTCAAGTATAAAAAAAATGTTCAAATACTTTGTATAGTGAATATTATCATGTACTTTATTCCAATTTGATAAATGTTCTCATTTTTCTGGAAAAAATTACCAAAAAACAGTCTTTTACATAAGGCTCCCCCCTTAAAACTATTGAATTCAATGTGAAAAGCTTTCACTTTTTTTCGGCTTACTAAAGAAGGTACTTTATCAGAATATGTATCTGTAATTGAATTACCGAAGTCGAAATCTAAAATCGAGGAAGAAGTTCCAGTATCAACTTATTTTCTCTACATACAAAAATTATTGGCTTCTTACCTTTTATTAAAAAAGCGTTAAAACGTAAACCCAGTTCCAGTTACAATTATTCGATAATCAACTGCGTCCCAAAAAATAAAAACTTATTTTCTCTTCTATTATCTAAAATGTAAAATTAATGAATTGTAATGGTGTGTTGATAAATGCTGCTTAAGGGAGGAGCCTCATGTAAACGACTTTTTTTGATAATTTTTTCCAAAAAAATGAGAACATTTATCAAATCGGAATAAAGTAGATGATAAAATTTACTATACAAAGTATTTGAAATTTTTTTTATAGTTGAAAAAAATCCAAAATGGTGGCGCTACAGCTGCTCGAAGTTGGCTCCTTCAATTTGCCATCAATGAATCAAATTTTTTTTATTAAAGTTAGCCCTTCTGCTTCGAATGAATCCAAATATAGCAAAAAAAAGTATGAAATTTGGGTACATTTTTTTAATAAATGTCCTTTTTTTGTTATAAATAAATCGATAAAAAAAATATTTATTATGAACATTTTAATGTATATTTATATTCATTCGATGGCCTGCAAGTTAAAAAATATCTGTAGAAAATTTCAAGTCGATAAGTTCATTATTTTTTGAGCTACATTCCCCGGCGCGAAAAAGTTAACGTTTTGAGAAAAACGTGTTTAAAGTTTCGGGTTTTGAAAATTACCGTTGGAGCGCATCACTTTGGTGACTTTTTAGGGACCTTTGGAATTTTCTCTTGGGTTTAAAACTTTGCGGATACATTCTTGAGATGGAAAATGAATTTTTAAATCAATAAAAAAAAATGTTAATAAATTTAATTCCATATTATTTAGTTTAGGTAATTTTTAACAATGAACAGAGTGTCTAAAAAAAGGCATGTCCATGGCGCGCACGATATCCTCAGTCAGCATAATTTGAAACAGATAAATCAAAAATTTTTTTTATTAGTATAATCATAGCACTGAAGTGACTAAGCAGATTTTTTTTATTTTGCAAAATAACAAAATGGCGACAGTTTAAACAAAAATGTTCAAAACTTGACTTTTTTTACTCTTTTTTTGTTAATTTAACTATGATAAAATTAAAAAATTTAAAAACCGCTTCGTCACTCCATAGATATTTATGTTTAGAATAAACGTAGATTTGAAAGTAATCGGTTGAAAACTTTTCCAGAAATCGTGCGCGCTGAGCGCAAAAACAATGTTTCGAGAAAAACGCGTTTAAAGTTTCGGAACATAAAAATTGTAAAAAAAAGTTACTTACACTTAATTAGCGATCCCTTCTCCATATAATACTCCTGCTTGATCAAATAAACCCTTCTGAACGTATCGAAAAATGCAACAACAAAAAAATCGATTTTTCAAAAGTGAAATAGTAGATAAATTTTTTATAACAGTAATTTTACTCAATACTCAATTCCATATTATTTTTCGAATTTTTAGTATTTTGTCTGCGAAAAATTTCCAGTCCGCTAAGAATTGGATCAATTTTTTCAACTTTTATTGTATTTCACTCAACTTCACATATGCCTAAATTGAAATAAAATGCCACAACAACATAAAAGCATAAATAAATAATAAAAACAACATAAATAATGGCGCTCATAACACCAGAGTAGATGGCGTTGCGACTATTTTTCAACTATTTCTCTCTGGCCCTCATCAGGACCGCAAAATTTTCCCCACTACGGCCCCAAGAGGCCAACCTCATCGGGCCCTCATCGCAAACTCGGACCAAATTAGGCAATTTCTGCACGGGTAATAAAGGTGGATATTTTATTTCGTGGACAGCAATGCAAGCTTTGAGATGAAAAATTATGCACAATGCGCACTTTTATTTTCTGTTTGTGTGTAAATTTCGCACAAATTATTGTAAACGATAATTGCGGTGAACTGTCTTAAAAAATAACTTGTTATATTTTTAAAAATCATATCATCTCAAGGAAGAAAAGTAAGAATTTCTTTCTTTTGATATTTTTTGTAATTATTTAAAAAAATAAAATACAGCAGTCCGCAAGAAAAGTAATCAGTAAAAAATTGCAGTTAAAATTGTACACAGAGAAACTTTTTATATCAATTTTTACAATAGTATTTTTCAATTCAGGGAAAAACGTATAACTTTGAGAATTTTTGTTAGTAAAAATACTAAACTTTATAATAATGATATGAAACTTTAGTATAAACTATAGTAAAATTTGCTATGAACTATGCTGAATTTTCATATCATTATTATAAAGTTTAGTATTTTTACCAACAAAAATTCTCAAAGTGATACGTTTTTCCCTAAATTGAAAAATACTGTAGTAAAAATTGATATAAAAAGTTTCTCCGTGTATATAATCAGAGGTCCCTTTTATCAGTTTAAATATGTTTCGAAAGACTTGAGACGAAATTAAATATCATAAATTATCTGAATCATTTTTATAGAGGCAATCCATTTATATCACATAAAATGAAAATGTTGAAGATTTATTTCTTTCTATGAAGAAATAAATAAAGTTTTTATCATCTATGAATATTACTATTTCTTAATGAAAGATTTTTCCAAATTCTTATATGCTTTTCAAATAACAGTATTCATGAGTTTTTTCGTTTCTTCCCGAATTCAAAATTGTGTATATACGTAATAATTTTCGAACTTTACAAGTCGATTTAAATCTAGAAACAATTGTTCTTGCTAAATTTTATCAAAGAGAAAAAATGTAGTGTAAACATACCTTGAGTCATAATTATAGTAGTACATTTTGTAAATTCAGATATGTCCCACCAGTTGTAGAACAACAGTTAATGATAAATACAAAACCAAAAAACAAGTTAAAAAGTGAATTTTGAATTTTTGTAGAACTTTTTGAGTGAAAATCACGATTTTATTAAAAAAAATCGACCATTTTATTGTTTAAAACAAGTTTTAATTATTGTTTAAAAAATCCTTCCTTTACGGAAAAGTTATATATGTATAAAATAAGTCTGGAAAATTTCAAATGGATCGGTGCATTAGTTTTTGAGAAATCGTGTCCATCGACTTCGAAAATGTAGTTTTGAGATACTTAAACGCGTTTAAAGTTTTCAATAAAAATAAAGCCTTGATAAATTTTTTTTCAACTCACACTGAATCGTCGATTTTGTTCCAATCGTCTTTTGTCTAATACAACTAAATTTTACTGGAATTAATTAAATATTTTGTTCTCATGCATGCACAGAAATGGCCACTTTTTTTGCCTGAAACGCATAAATATCTATTCTAAGTGTACGTTTCTTTTGCTTCAGGAGGTACATACACTTTCAAAAATGAAGATTGTCACGGTTCTTTTGCTTTGCAGTTCTATGGTATTTTCTGATACTGGTATTTATTCTGTTTTCATTAATATATATATTTTCATTCTCAAAATTAGCGTGTCTCTAAATTTTTAAAAATCTTTTCAAAGGCTCTAATTCGTCACTGATTGAGAGTAAAATAGATGGAGGGCAGAGAGTTGTTTCTGGCAAACATAAATTTACTTTTGTTGTTAGAGTAAAAATAGTAGCAAATGAAAATGTTACGCGATCATGTGGAGGTACCATAATTTCTAAGTGGTTTGTTCTCACTGCCGCTCATTGTTTTCGCTTCCCTTACGATGTACATAATATTGTCGACAAAACTACTGTTAGAGCAGGAAGTTATTTGTTGTCAGAAGGTGGGGACACTTTTCCTGCTAAGGAGATAAAGATTTGCGGAAAAACTAAAATTATTGGAAACTGTGTTTACTGCGATATTGCATTTATAAAGGTAAATATAATTGCGTCGATATTTTGCTGTTTTTATTTATTAAAAATGCCTAATTGAATCAAAAATTTTTTTAATTCTTCAGGTCCAACGGAAGTTTACTGTGTCAGAGACTATTTCTATAGTTGACTTACAGGAATCGGAACCTATAATCGGCGAGAATATTACAGTATTTGGATGGGGTGATCAAAAAGAGACCCAAAAGCCAGCAGAAACATTAAGAACTCTGACACTTCAAACTTCGAATTCCATCACCTGTGATACGTATCCTGGATTTGACGATTCTGTAATTTGTGCAAAGACGTATCATCCAGAAGATAACATTGGCAATGTAAATAAGAAAATTCAGCTACATTCAATGAACTATTCACCACGTAAATAAGTAATAAAATTTTTTTTAGGGTGACAGTGGTGGACCTGCTCTTCAAGATGGCAAACTTATAGGGGTGATTTCCTGCCGTAAGAAAGATGGAATCAAACCTTCCCTATATACAAAAATTTATGGCCACATTAATGATATTAAGAAATTGATAAACAGCGCAACTAACTTTTTTAAACTCATCTGTTTATCTAGAAAAAAATAAACTGCAAAAATTACGTTTGAACACTGTAAATGCTAAAAGCGTTACCAAATTCATATTATGAATAAAACATTTTCTTCCTATTATATATCTACACTGTTAGAAATTTTTCTCGGAATATTGTTAATTATTAATTAATTTGAATTAATTTTAAATTAAGATTAATATTACGAATTCAGATTATTTATTTGAGGGGAACCTTGCCAGATATTAAAAGTTTAAAAAAGAAAATAGTTCTAATAAATAATTTTATCCTCTGTGAGTCTCTTTTTAGTCAAAATGAATCAAAAATTTGATAAAAAAAAAAAATGAATCCTGAGTGACTTAAGGGGGGAAGTCGATGCAAACGCCTCAAAACCAGTGATATTTTAAAAATGTTTTTGAAGGTGATAAAATAATTTTATTTTTTTAAATTTTTAACATAACTTTATTTAACTTTTCTAAAGTATGGAATTTTTTTTTCTTCTAAAATGGCGGCTCAGGATCATTTTTCGTCTGTCGTCTTCGGCGCGAGGTCCAAAAGTGCCCTATTTATCACACATTAACCATTGATCTGAAACAAAAAAATTAAATTCCAACGGGAAGGATAAACCTATAACACTAAAAAAAACATAAAATTCTATAATGTTTGTTCATTTCTTTGGCATAGGGTCAGTTTCTTCTTATTTTCTTTGAAAATTTATTTATTTAAATTTATCACATAGCTTGCAATTCAAAATGAAGTAGTCCAGTATGCAGCATCACGAATTGAAAAATTACTTGAAGTTCACTATGAATAAAAAACCGGATAAAATGAAGAAATATAAAAGATTTTGCACACGAACCGACCGGAATTTTTTTCAAAAAATGTTTATTATTAATGAATGATGCCAAATTGGTTCACAATGGCACAACGCGAACAAGTTTTACATTCATGAAAACTTCTCGTGAAGACTTTAATACCGGCGTCTCTCACAGTATGATCTGAACTGTTTTAAAAACCGACTCGGGACATGTGGCTTTGCTGACCGAAAATTTTTTTCCTATAAGCAATCCTGAGAGGTTCTTTTCCTCCTTGAAGAAGACTATTGTCCTATACTTAGTTAAGAAATTCGAGACGTTTATGATGATTTTCACGAGTGGACGAAGGCGTTTATTTTTCAAGAAAACGATTTTGTATATAGGCTTCACAGACAATCCATTTTACACTGAATTTGCAAGCAAGGCGTTACATAAAGATAAAATATTATAATATCCATATATGTAATTTTACTCCATATTTAAAAAAATTGAAAGTTGTTTATTTTCACATTCAGATTTATTCTGAGATGTTTTGGAAAAATGATAATAAATTTATCTTTAAAAATTAATAAAAATGCAACTTGAATATTCGTGATATTAATTATCACATTTGAAGTTATTATTAAATTCAACTAGTTCTGAAAATGGTCAGAACTGTAAGATTTTTAAATTTTTTTCAAATTTTTAAATGTAATAATAATTTTAATCAAAGAAAATAAGAAGAAACTGATACATTTGAACTGCGCATGCGTCTATTACAATACGCTACTACTACACAAGATTGAGGAAATCAAAATGGCCGGAAGTATTCGCGAAATGTCAAGTGAGATGGGCGATAATCACGGCAATTTCGACCTTTTCAGATTGGATTCGAGTGTACGCACAAAAACTCGTAAATGCGTCGAAGTCACATAAAATAGAATATGCGCCAATACACACAATTCGGGTAATTACGAGACTCGCTTAAAATGCTCGCAGGACTGATCGCGCCTCGGTTTTGTCTCGGCTTTGTCTCGGCTTAGATTTGATCTCCTACGAGCATTGTCGCTCGTCGCGTAATAACCCCCATTATGCGCCTAGGCACACAATATATTATTTTATTATTATTTTACATATTTATAAGTTAATAAAGATGGATATTTTACTATGTGAATAAAAATGCGAGGCTTCAAACGAAAAATGCCTGTAGCTCATAAATAAGAAGAAGCAAAGCGCGAAGCTCGCATAAAGCAATGCGCGACCACATGCAAAACGCAAATTCGTAAGATTTTTCAGATGTCCAGGTGAAAAATAGTCTTTTGCAGTGGCAATGCATATCTCGGGGGATTTTCGCGCGGCGTACTTTAGAGAAATGAACCTGTTGCAGAGCTTTATGTGCGACATTAACATACGAATACATATACATTGTCAGGTCACACTGAAATGCACGGCTTTATTCGCTGCTTGTGTATGTATTTAGCAACGATTGATGCAAACGGCAACAGCGTTGAGGTGTCGTAAAAAATGCACTTGTTGCTTTTTTTAACTTATATCAACCCGAAGTGGTGATCTATTTGAGCGAGTTGACAAAAATAGCAATATAATCATTGAAGGGATAATTTGGAAGAGAAAAGATTATTTTCCTTAATAAAAATTTAAAACATAAATAAATAATGCATTTAACAAATTTTATTTTTACCCAAACTTTTTTTCTTATCATCTCATATCAAATCTTTAAAAATGTGGTTCTAATAAATCACGGATCATTTTTTCAGGAAAACGATTCTCTACAACTTAACCGTTTCCAATTTTCTAAAATGAATAAATTATTACCAAATTCAGTAATTTGTTTATAAAAAATTTTGTTTCAGAAAATTGATTTTTAATAGTTTTAGCCATTAAAGAATTTATTTTCCAAAAATTGGAAACGGTAAAGTTGTGAAGATTTTTTTTTTCTAAAAAAATAATTCGTGATTTATTAGAATCGCATCATTTTGTAAAATTTGGTATGAAGCGATAAAAAATAAAGTTCGGGTAAAAATAAAAATTTTTAAATCGATTATTTTTTTATGTTTCAAATTTCTTACTTGGAAAATAATCTCTTTTTTTTAAAATGATCCCTTTAATAATAATATTGCTTTTCTTGATAGCAAAATTATATATTTTTACCTGAGTTCTAATTTTATTCATCTTGGTTCAACAGTGATAAAAAATTTTGTTTCATTATATTTGATTTTACTTACATATTCAATTGTAATTACTGTCATAAGCTCAAGCTTTTACGTCTTCTATCTCTAGAATCTTTTTATGTTAGCTCTTTCTGATGTTATTTTTCCGTTATACTTTTCTTCACAAGTCGATCTAAGAAAAAATAATTAAATCTAAAAATTTCACAAATTCAAGAGTTTTTAAAATCCAAAAGTTGATGAGCGATTATTAAGAAATTTGTATTATGCTATTGGATTACTAATTTTAACAATAAACTTAAGAATTGTTATCATTTTATTTTTGAGTAATTTTTAAAACATTTTTGTCTTGGAAATTGTTCTATAATAGTTCCAAATTATTGGTATAGATATATTTGAATTTTTTCAAATTTCCAAAAGGTTTTGAATCGTTATCACGTGACTAAATTATACATTAATTTTTTCATCTAAGATAACTTTTTTCATTCTCATCACATATAAGAAGATATTATATTTGTATAATTTCATATACAAAGCATCTTTCTTTAAAGTTGACAGACGTTCTTTATCGTCTTCTCTTTTCCTTTCCAACTTTTCAAGAAGATATTTCGTGAAATGAAAAAATTATATTACATGAAATTTTACAGGAAAACTTAAAAAAATTCAACGAATTAAAAAGCAGTTTGTACAGACCAATTTTAATTCTTTCTAGAATTATTTTACAAGAAACTAATTTGCGAAATGTAATCAGTTATAAATAATTTGAAATAAAGGATTTTGATTCTGAGTTTATCTTTATGGGAAATGCTGGTATGGGAGAACGAAGTCATTTGAAGTAGCTGGTGAAGCTTAATTGTGAAGATGAGCTAAGAGGGACCAAGCTGTGAAAATAATTACACCTCGAAAGACAGAGATTGTTGAAGGGAAACGGTATAAAAAAAACGGTTCCCAGGACTCGAATAGCTTCGTATGTCTCTTATAAAAGGAAGATTGTTCTTCCGCTACTGTGCGGAGGGACGAATAGAACGATGAGGGGTTGATGCCAACTTCGAGACGCTTCGCGTCGATTTTAGGGTCCTACTGGGATGCTGCCGCATCTGCCTCTTTAGGCCTTTAGTGTAATGATATCCGAGAGAAAGAAATAGAGGGAGGGAGAGACGAATATTATTTTGATCATCATTCTTCCCTATCAGTCTGCTCCAAAGTAAAAACCTTCCAATGCAACATTTAAATAAATAATATTATATTTTAACTTTAAGACACTAAGTTGTCAAATTATTATACTCAATTTTCTTTATTAGTCGCATAAAATCTTCTAATATTGACAATAGACATATTAAAACTTTCCCCTAAAAATAATATGATAGACGCCAAAATTATGCATAAAACGACCTCAAGTTGAAGTGTTTTCAAACTTTTCTTAAATTATAAATAATTGATGTTTTTAAATGTTCTTTGAATCATTTTTAAGGTGAATTTATTTAAAATGTAAAAAAAGTACCAGAAAAATATACTAATTGCAAAATTATTTATAAAAAAATACTAGAAATAATTATATTCAAGAAAATTTAATTAATTCTTGTGAGTTATCTCTTTTATTTATTTTTAAAATCCGTTTTTTGAGGATTAGAATTTTTCAATTTTCACGCCTTTTTTGCTATAAGTTTAGACATTTCCAAATTTTTTGGCACGTTTTTTACATTCTATGTAAATTTACCTTTAGAATGGATAGAAAAACATTGAGATGTATCAATTATTTCGGGAGTTATTTATAATTTAAGGTTTTACACCCGCGAAAATTAGGCCTGAGGCAAAAATAGATAATATTGCTTTCAAAAGAAAAGAGGAAAGATTGATTACCAAGAAAAAATTTTGAAACACAGATAAATAATTTTATTAATAAATTTGATTTTTGCTAGACATTTTTTTCTTATCACTTCAAACAAAGTTTCAAAAATGATGCAATTCTAATAAATCACGGATAATTTTTTCAGGGAAAAGATTCCCTATAACTTGACCGTTTACAATTTAAAAAATAAATTCTTTAAGGGGATCACGCGATCCTAGAAAGCCTTTGGAAAATTTAATGAATTACCACTTCAAAAAATATTAATGCTGTTATTCAATACATATTCTACGAGAAAAATGTTCACTTTACTAAGAAACAAATTTAAAAATATTAAAAATGTCTTTTTTAGTAACAGTTAAAGAGTAAACTTGGAAAAAACTGCATTGAACTTTGACCTACAGTAATTTTTACTAGAAAATACATTTTTTACATTTCTAAACTTTTTCTCCGTAAAATGAATATTTTTCTCTTAGAATATGTATTGAATAACATCATTAAAAAACAAATTTGAAATGAAAAAATGTCTTTTTCAGTGACAAATCCTGTAGGTCAAAGTTCAATGCAGTTTTTTCCAAGTTTACTCTTTAATTGTTACTAAAAAAGACATTTTTAATATTTAAAAATTTTTTTCTCAGTAAAGTGAACATTTTTCTCTTAGAATATGTATTGAATAAGAGCATTAACAGTTTTAAAATTGGTAATTAATTAAGTTTTCCAAAGGCTTCAAGGGAACGGCATGATCCATCTTAATGGCTGAAACTATTAAGAAAATTTTTATAAATGAATTACTGAATTCCATAGTAATGATCTTGAGGTCGTTTTATGTATAATTTTATTTTCATATTATTTTTAGGGAAAAATGTTAATATGCGTAATGTCAATATTGGGAGGCTTTAAGCGACTAACAAAAGCAAAGTGAGTATAGTAATTTAGCAACCTACTTTTTCTTCAAAATCCTAATTTGAAACAATATTCAAATATAATTAAAACTCACAATATTTAAATGAACAGTAGAAGAATAATTATTTATTCATGGTAGCATTTTCTAACTCTTTGAATATAAATTCTACTCTCTAAATTTGAATCAGTCAAAATCTACTGATTATCAGTGAAATTTGACTGATTATTTCAGTGAAAATTAACTGATTTAACAGTGAAAAATATTTTTCACTGATGAATCAGTGAAAACTTTACTGATTCCGATTTAGAGAGTATAGTTAAAATTCAGAATAAAATTTGATGTTTTTCTATGAATTAGATTAGGTAACGTTCTTTGTCTCTGATTAATTTGAGAAAATCATGTTGCGTAGAAGAACAAGGAAACTGGTATTTCGGATTCCCTATCAAGTTTCCTGTTCTTTGTAAATAGCCTTAGTGAAGAAGTTGTAAGCTGTCAAGTTGCCGATTCTTCAAAGTCTCTTCAAAAATTGCTGAACCGTTAACTAAGTGCATGCCAGTCGAGAACGCGATAAATCTCTAAAGCGAGATGGATTTCGAAGCATCATCGATGACCTTCGATGAAGATCAGCTTTCCAATGGAGCCGCTTTATCTCCAATAGAAGAAATCTCCTCAAAGTACTCGACCAATGACAAGTCTTTTACAGAGGCAAAGATTGTAGGACTGAAGTTCAAAGTGAAACTTAATGCCCTTTAAGGGCTTCGAAAGCGAATTTCTAAGAAAAAGAATTTCCAGGTTCTCAACCTGAATGAGCGAGAAGAGAGCAAAGTAGACTTTATGAGGAGGTTCTCATATCCTCATTTATTTTATTTTTCCATCCACAAAAATATAATTATTCTCTGAACTGAAAATAGTTGTCTTAAGTCGAGAAAGTACTGTTAAGAGCAAGTCACGTGATGCACGTTGATACGTGCCCTTAATGTGCTCCTCATCAGACAGCTTCAAAAAGTCGATTTTTTTTTGTTGCTTCAATCGTTAGAATTATTATCTGAGAATATTCTTGCAAAGTTTCAAAGTATAGCTGATTAATACCTCATGCCTGTAAGTTTCCTTTAATTTGATTTTTTTCCTTCGAAAAACTTTAAAGCCCATTTTATGAAAACCATGTTTTTTGAAATTCCGTGCACGATTACAAAAAAACTATAAAAGCTATGTATGCAAGTAAAACACTGTTTTTTAGATAATTTAATTGTGTACAGACTGAGTTAAAAAAATCTGCCCGCTTCGCGGGTAGATTCTCATTGCGCACTTAGCGCGCAGCTCGCTTCGCACTCGGTCTTGTGCTCTTCGCATACGTTTAAGTCTATTTCTTATAATTTAATACTGAAGCTCAAACCAATTTAATGATATTAAAGATGATGTAAATTAGTCTTTTTCTCAAATTCACTAAGTTTCTTTTTCAGTTTAAGTGAAACAGGAAATTCAATTTACTTAAGGCTCTATCCGCCTTAAGGAACACATTCTCATCATGACACTCGCGCTTCGCGCTCGATTTTCTGTATGCATTTTTGTAACTTTTTAATAAATTACATGATTATTGATAAATTTATTTTCTTCCAAATATCTCAAAAAGGAAAAACAATCGTAGACTTTATTTAAGGGAACGATTTTGCAGAACAACGCTTATTTCGTATCTCACATATTTTGGTGAAAAAAATCGAATTTTTTCAATATTAAAAATCAAAAAATTAAAATATACATCCTGTCTAGAAATTTCTCGATAAGAATGTGTAGAACTTATTTAGCCAAACAAATTTTCGTCTCAAATTTTTTTTTGTATCTCACATATTTTGTCTAAAAAATGGAATTTTTGAATTTTAATCGTATTTTTTGGAATTGAAACGAAAAATATATGTTTTATCAGAAACTGTGTGAGACAAAACTTGTAGATCTTTTTGAAACTAACAACTTTGTATTCTTACGTTTTTTTCTTATTTTACATATTATTGTTAAAAAATTGAATTTTGGATTTTCAATAGTTTTTTTTTTTAATTAAAAAGAAAAATGTGCATCTTATGAAAAAATGTTACAATTCAAATTTGTAGGTCTTTATTTATTCAATAATATTGTATCATAACGTTTTTTCGTATCTCGTATAATTTAACTTGAAAATGGAATTTTGATATTGACTTTTTTCGAATTTGAATATGCTGTAACATTTCTAATTTTGATTTAATCAAAAAATGTTATCAGGATAATTTTTAGAGATTTATGAGCACTATCTAAAACCAGTATTAAAATTTTTGATTTTTTCAAAAAATTATTTTCAAAAACACAAAAGTAGTGCTCAATCCCTCAATTTTGATTGGATGTGGCTGGTTAACGAACTTGTCCTTACTTTTTCGGCTCCGATAAAGTGTACCAAAGCTCAATTCAATCTGATAATTCTATCGAGAGTTATGCCGCACACGACCTACAGACAGACAGACATACAGACAGACAGACACTTTCGTAAAAACCATTTTTTCTGACTCAGGGGGTCTCAAAACGTAAAGATTTGATGAAAATTTCGAAAGTCATTTTTCACATAAAACCAATACCTTCTCATCCATGATGAGAATGTAAAAATCTCTTTTTACAATGTTATTAACGCACTTACTGCTAAAATAAGGCCGAAAAATCGAGTACTTTATTAAAAAATGACTAAAATATTCAAATTTCAACTTTCAATCACCATAATAGACTATACTGTGCAGAAAAGCCTTCCGAATAAGGAAGTATTTTAATTTTTTGTTTCAGGTAAAAATTACGGGCTGAATTTTTCACGGAGTTTGAGTTGTCCGCGGCGAGCTGCTGCGCGAGATTGTTTATAAATCCGCCATTTTTATTTATTTTGACATTCAAAAAACTTTTTATTGTTGAATAAATATATGTTCAAAGATACGAAAAAGATCATTTGTTTCTCTTGCTCTTTTCATGTTTAAAAAAAATCCTAAAAAACTACCTTTTTATGAGCCACTGATGAGGAGACCCCCTTAAAGGTGAATTTACATATTTCATCCTATAATTAATATTTAAGATTTAAATATCATAATTATCAAAAGTTAAGTACCTTTCGGTTAAGGGTAAGTTTGGAGGATCGGATGATGTTATGTGAGACGAAACGCTATTGTTTCTAGTACAGGGATGCAGGTCAGATTCTTCCAAAGGAATTATATAATCGAATAGCATGCTAGAGAATTATGCTTGCTTATGTTAACCCTTTAGACACCAAAGTGTGCTCTACAGACTATAAATTTCGTTCGAATGAGATTGGCGGTTAAATCATTCCAAAAGGCACGCGACTATTATTCAACGATTCTAATAATGAGTTTCTATTCCGAAACGATCTTATTCAAAAGATTCAGATATTTAATACCTTTTGTTGAATATCAATTTAATCATCAGGTACAAATTTTGTTGAGAAGGGAAGTTATGATGAAAAGATATCAATGAAGGGAAGCCTTGTATAATTCCGATTTTCCAATTTGAATCAATGTAAATTTTATTCTATTTAGTTAAAAAGGTGAAAAAACTTTATTGATTGATTGAATTCAAAAATTTTTGGGTTTGAAATTTAATTTAGTAGATTTAAGGGGTTTTGTTAATTTAGAGGGAATCAAGAACGCAATTACTTTCAAAATTACACATATAATTCTTCGTTATTTCACAAGTATAAATTATACAAATATTGCTCGGAATAGATTGCAAACAAGACCGTTGTTGTTTTTAAAAGATTTAGCTGAAGTTTGTGACGTTTTGTTTTTTTCGTTGTATGATCTCCAAAACAATAAAGAATATGCAATATAGTGATTTTGGACAAAAACAACATTTTTTATGGTAAAAAAAAAATTTTAAGTTTGCCAAAAACAAACCATTCATGGACTAACACGTTAAATTATCTCGCAAACTAAAAAAAGAACATATATGGTCTTAAGTTTTTGATTACAGTCACATAGTGCTACAATAAAAAATATATAAATTAAAAACTGAGATTGTGGAGCGAAACCAAAATTGGCAAAGTTTGACCAAAGCAAGCCATTTACGGACGAACTCGTTAAATTATCTCGCTAACTAACACAGAGACATATATATATAGACTTCGATTTTTGATTAAAGTAACAATAAAAAAAAAGTAAATTAAAAATTGAGTTTGCGGAGTGAAAACAAAATTAGCAAAGTTGTTTTGGTCAAACTTTGCTAATTTTGGTTTCGCTCCGTTATCTCAACGTGTTAGCTCATGAATAGTTTGTTTTTGTCATACTTAAAATTTTTTTTTTTTACTATAAAAAATGTTGTTATTGTCAAAAATCACTATTCTGCATATTTTTTATCGTTTTGGATATCATACGACGAGAAAAATAATTTGTCACACGAGACGTTACAAACTTCAGCATTTTACCAGGTTATAAAACAATCTGACATTTTATGTTTTTAGATATTAATTCTGTTTCCGCCATATTTCAGATAAGTTTTTGGAATATGACCAAAAAATGTTAAGCAGTCATTGGAGCTATGAATCATGTTTAAACTTTGACAATTAACCAGGCAGTTTTTTCTATGAAACCACTTTTAAAATATACATAAATGATACGAGTATATATATATTCCGAAATCTGTGAGAACTTCAAATTATTTGAAAACTAAAAGGGTAACGAGACCCTTTAAAATGCCTATATATGAGAGTCATAAAATTCCATGAAGTTTTTAAAAAACACGATTCAAGACTTAAGAGTCAACGAGTGATTCAATAAATCCGTGAAATGCTCAAAAAGAGAGCTGCAAATCGAGCAAAGTTAAAAGAAGCAAAAAATGCATAAAGGAGGGTCGATTTTTTCATTATATCGTAACCACAATGGTGGAATGCGGAAGAATTACGGAATGGTCATTTCACGTTTAGTATTGTCCCTTAAATACTAAAGAGACTTCGATACCCTATATTTTGGTCTCATTTTACTAAAAGCTGATCGTATTTCACAATTCCTTCCCTCTTCGAGTGCGCATAATGCGACGGGGTGCTTCTCTTTTCTTTTTTCTCTCTTCTTTTTTCTTCACCCTGGTTTTTTTATCGCAGTTTTCTCGAAACGGTAACCTGACTTGGTTTCGCGATGGGGGCATTTTTTCCATGCGTTGTGCGTTTATAGAGACGAGGTCATTTGTCCGCAATGCGACTAAATGGCACGAATCTCTATATTTAAGGAAGATATGGGGCTCCACTTTTTTAATATTTTTTCATCTACTAAATTTTTTTCTATTTAAAGAGTCGTTTCGAAAATAAAATATCGCTCAGAGTTCAAATGGCACAACGCTTGTTGAGAAGCGTGGAAATTTAAAAATTCCATTCGTAACGGATTTTATACTCTGAAGTATCAACACCAGAAGTGCTCTTTAAATATATGTATAAGCAAAATTGTACTAATGAATGAAGTAATTCAGCTACTGATTATTTATTATGGAAATTGTCTATAAATTTTCTAAGTAAACTAGTATCTTTGTCAAATTTGCCTATAAACTTTAGAAAAATTAAATGAACAAATTTAAATTAATTAGATAAAATAGGACTTGTGACTTTCACAAAAGGTCTTTTAATTTTCGGTAATTTTTTTGAGTTGAATTTTGCATTTTTCTAAAAATAAGAAAAATAATTTAAATAGCTTATCACTTCTGTATCAATTCAATAAAAGTTTGTCAAATTTGCCTATGAACTTCCGAAAAATTCCAAACTTCTATTAAATTGGCATACACTGAGAAAAAAATTTAGCCAACAAAACTTTTTTTGTTATCCTGACAAAATATTTTGTTGTCCCAACAAAACATTTTGTTTAACCAACAAAATTTGTTTGATATAGCAAAATGTTTTGTTGGCACAACAAAAGATTTTTGTTAGCTAAATACTAACCAAATATTTTTGTTGATTTGACAAAACTGTTTTCTCAGTGTAGAAGTGATAGCGGATTACTTTCCTTATTTTTAGAAACATACAAAATTCAATTTAAGCATGTCACAGAAAATTAAAAGACATTTTTTGGAAAGTCATAAATTTCAATAAATAATCAATATTTTAATAAGAATTAATGTAAGTCTCAACTAATTATTAATCATTTTTCTATTAAATACTTTTCAAAAAGTGTTTTTCAAACTGATAATGAAATCAGTTGCAAATTTGTAATAAGTAATACAAATTTTCCTTGAAGTAAATTAGTGGCTCACCTTCCACTAATTCAAATTTAGAGAGCTAATAGAGAAATAATAATTTGAAAAGCATAATTTCTCGCAAATAAACCCAAAATCTTACGTTTTCAAATATTTACAAGTTTGTACTTCCTACTAAATGAAAATTGAAAGAAACCCAGACATTGAAAAATAAAAAGAAGCACATAGGGGGCAAAATTCGTCAAGTGTACCCGCCTAAAAACTTTTTGTCTCCGATTTCCTTGAAAGTCCGCGAAATTATTGTCCTAGTGAACCTCTTTTAATTCCCCTAAGAGAACGTCTCTAGTACGACGGGTTGTCAGTATACAGGGGTTCGAATTTTTAACCTTTTACCGCGCACGCTGATACTCAATTAACCATAACTTCTACAAAAGTTATCCAAATTAATTTTTTATGGAGGTCTTAGAAACGTTTTTTCATCAGCTTTACGCTGAAGGTAATGGTTTCAGATGAAAAAAATTATTTGAGCTTCATGTTATAATTTTAAACATATTTTTGAGTTCTTCTCCAAGTGCGGCCGCCAATTTTTTTTCCAAAATTATGTTTAAAAAAAAGCTTGCCTTTTTCCCGTTAAAATGAGCCATGGTCGAAAGTGGGGCGAAAGAAATTGGTGGAGATATATATATATATACCATGGATTATTTTAAAGGGAAAAAGTCAAGCTTTTTTTTAAACATAATTTTGGAAAGAAAATTAACGGCCGCACTTGGAGAAAAACTCAAAAATATGTTTAAAATTATAACATGAAGCTCAAATAATTTTTTTCATCTAAAACCATTACCTTCAGCGTAAAGCTGATGAAAAAACGTTTCTAAGACCTCCATAAAAAATTAATTTGGATAACTTTTGTAGAAGTTCTTAATTCTTAGAGGAATTAAAAGAGATTCACTAGGACAATAATTTCGCGGACTTTCAAGGAAATCGGAGACAAAAAGTTTTTAGGCGGGTACATTTGACGAATTTTGCCCCATATACAAAAGTAGTACAAAACACTGAATCACTTTGACCATCTAAGAAGAAAATTAAAAAGGATAATCAGGTCACTAATTCTAGGGTCACTTCGACCAATCGGACAGCGTCTCTTCTTTTAGGAAAAGGTTAACTGCATAATGTTCATGGATTACGAGAGAAAAAATCTTCAAGTAGAATAAACGACGCTTTTTGATGACCAGATGAAGGCTTCTCACAGGACATTTTCTAAAAAGAGTTGGGGAAGGGAATTTCGTCCTGGGATCTGGACGAATCCTAGAGCATATCTGGAGGCAAAAAAGACGAAAGATACACGTAGTCGTAGAGTGAATAATAGCGAATCCTGTGACAATAAGGGTCAGCTTTTTCGTCCGTTGGTAGGATCCTGCGCGTTCGGACCGTTGATACGAATTTGAATATTAATTTGGGGTCGTCCTAGACGCGAGGACGGACAAGGATATTGCCCTGGGTCACTTGGAAAGGTCCGCCGGAAGAAAAGGACCCTGGGCTCGTGTTATCCGTTGCTGGTTGTTAATAACGTTCTCTCCTAGGCACGAGTGCCCATCTCTTAACATAACGTATCAAGGGATGACAGTCGTGTGCATTGTCAGACATTATCTACCTGAGAAACTAGCACATTGGTCAGTGGCCATCCGAAGGGTTGTAAAATTTACGGTTCATAATCGAGAAGGGGTTAATTTTTTTAAAAAAGTGAGTTTCGGTTGATCATGATTTTCTAAAATTGTAACTTTATTTAGATTTTTTTATTTTTTTACAAAAAATATTTCAACAAGGGATCTTTTTTAAAAATTATTTTTCTTGTTTAGAATTTTAATGAAAATTGAGATTAACTAGATTTTGAAATCTCGGGAAATTTATATCGATGTCACTGGAATATCTTCAAAGTTCTTAAATTATTCTAAACTACCTTAAGATATTTTGTAGTATGTCAAATATTTTAAAGTAACGTGAAATATTTTTGAGCATTTCGAAATATTTTGAAGTCACTGAAAATTATTAAAGTACCTCGAAATACATTAAAATATCCTGAAGTACTTTAGAATATCCTAAAGTCACTCTGATGTCCTGGAATATCTTAAAGTTTGAAATGGATCTTGATCAATCATGTTCTCAACCCTTTTCAGAGCTGTTTTTTGTAATTTGTTCATACGTCTAAGATCCCTTCTAGAAATAATCGATTGGACATGATTTAGAACGATTTTGAATTTGAATCGTTTTGAATTGTTACTAATCGGAATCGGGGTTAATTTTTTTAAAAAAGTGAGTTTCGGTTGATCATGATTTTCTAAAATTGTAACTTTATTTAGATTTTTTTATTTTTTTACAAAAAATATTTTAGCAAGGGATCTTTTTTAAAAATTATTTTTCTTCTTTAGAATTTTAATGAAAATTGAGATTAACTAGATCTTGAAATCTCGGGAAATTTCTAATGAATAAACATGGTCTGAAGATGTCGATAACAAGTTTTGCTACACAAAGAAACCCAATTTTTGCTAAACTACGTCTCAATTTAGGGAAAAACGTCTCATAGTGAGAATTTTCCGCAGCGAAATACCAAACTTGAGATGAATTATATTATGATTTACTATAAATTGTATCAAACTTTATACTAAAGTTTCATACCATTTTTCAAATCTTTAGTATTTTGACTGCAAAAAATTTCCAGTTCGTTAGGAATAATTACCATTTCACCTAGATTTTACCTAAATTTCTGATATTTTTTAGAATTATTATTATAAAGTAAAGGAAGAAACTTGAAATTTTGAACGTATGATATAGAAAGTTTCTCCGTGTAATTAATAATGTTGTTAACAATTATATTCAGACGTTAAAGAGTTAAGAGAGTTCATGGAAATGAGATATTTAACTTAATTGTATTTTAAGAAAGAATAGGACTTAGAGTCGAAAAAAAGAGTCAAAGTCCCTCAATTTGTTCATTAAAAATATTTTTATATCCATTCTTTTTAGTGAAAGTATAAAAAATTTTATCTCAAATAAAGTGATCCATGAGAAATTCCAATCTGATAAGAATTATAGAATTTTTATCTTTCAGTTGATTTTGGATGATTCGATTCCACTAATAAAATATAGATCTGATGACTCGTTTCATTCGAGATAAAATTTCCCACCTCTACTAAATTGCCAAAAATTAAATAGACATAACGAGTCTTGTATAAATTGTTGACTTCTGAAAAGAGGGGAGGGTTCATTAAACTTTTACAGCGTCTAATTAAGATATGAGATATAATAAAAAATATTTGTTGTCTTTAATGTTCTAACCTCGAAATTCCAATTTTAAAGCTTGCGATAAAACTATGAGAAACGAAATTGCGTGCATTACATTTGAAAAGAAACGGTTATTTACTTAATGCGAAAGCTCTTGTAACATGTATCTAATTTCTCATTGTATGATTTCATAGGTTGGCCGATGTAACTTCCTCGTCATAAATCTTTCTCTTTCTGAACGGGAAATGTCCATTTCAGGTCCTCCAGGCAGAAGGGTGCCATCAAGAATTTATAACAGAAAATACATGCAATAAAACATGTAGCCCGTTCGAATTAAATATCTTTCTCGCCGATTTAAATACGATTTCGCAAAGTAGGGGGTAGGTTTAATGCATTTATAATTGTATGAATGGGCGGGCCAGGTCATCGGTCGGACATCACTGACCCAAGGGATGACCTGGTCACTGTCCGAGAGACCAAACCCTAACCTAACCCGGCTTTGTTCTGGCGATTCTAAAAGTGACCGACAGACCCAGGCACGGGCCGCACCGGTTTTCTCTTAGCCTTCCTACTTCCTACTTAATTCCTTTTCGGAACAGCCGGAAGTACGAGTACATTCGTTAAACAGAACATTACTTTTTACGATCTTGTATGAAACAACGTTTTGACTTCCTAAAAAAATTGCTTGTTCACAGACCATCTCATCAGTTTTATGGATTGTAGCCCTTCGGGTCTCGTTTTGATTATCAAATAAATAGTTAAATATGGTAATTTCTGCTTTCAGGAGATCGTTTTAATCTACAATACTCGAAGATGAGAGTTTGAAACAACATTTTTTTGAAAAATTATGCAAATGTCTTGTTAAAAGGGACCCATCTTTCGAATTTTGAATCTGAGATTCGATAAGCAAATGTTGATTTAAAAATTAGGATCAATTTTTTAATAAGAACAAATTGTAAATTATTACCTTTGTCGGCGAAAAGAAATTATAAAATTGAAAATGAAATTAGTTTAAGTAAAAAAAATATTTTTATCAAGCACTAGTTCTTTTGAGATTCTCACTGAATTCAAATCAGTGACCCACTTTTGGCTGGACAATCAGTGATTTTTCACTGAAGTCCAATGGATAATCACTGATTATCCAGCCAAAAGTGCTCTCTAAACCTGAATCAGTGAAATAGTCACTAATTCAATCAGTGAAAATATATCAACTGATGAATCAGTGCCCTGCTTTGATTTCACTGATGAATAAGTGAACGCACTACGTGAACATAACTTTTGAATTCGCGAATTCAAAAAAGAGGTTAGATTTTCGACGCGCGCTATAACATAATCGTAAATGTGCTTTGGTGATTGCAATTCCTCTTTGCAATTACATATAATTATCAAGACAATCAAAAGTATTCAACGAATACTTGCCGGATATAGTGTATGTACAGTAATTATTTTTCACGATAAAATTGGTAAGTCATTATAACCTTAAATTTTTTCATCGATTCGATCGATTTTTTCTTTTTTTCAACGATTTAAATGTTAAAATTACAAAGTAAATGGAGCTAAATTGATAATTTTTGGTCGAATAATAATATAATCAGAGTAAATATATGTCGTGAGAAATTTCGATATGATATATATTCCACTCCTAGCAAATATTTTATTAACCTTTAACAAAAGCATACCTCATGCTTCAGCCAAGGAGATGGGTGGTTCCTTACTCCACTATCATCGCCTGTTTCGGTTTTTGATCTCTTGTCCAATGTCTATTACGTTTTCAATCTCCAATTTCAAACGTCGCTCATTAACTTTTTCAATTTCTTCGCGAACTATGTGTATGGCATCGATTCCATTTTCATGAATTCTGTTTCATCGCTTCACAACAATACTAATAATCATCTTCAAAGTTCTTAAATTATTCTAAATTACCTTATAAGATATTTTGTAGTATGTCAAATATTATAAAGTAATGTGACATGTTTGATGACATGTATGCTATTATATTGACCCAAAATTCACAGAATTTTTGTTAATTTCTCATTTTTTTGGAATTGGGTCAGTTTCTTTTTATTTTCTTCTATTAAAATTATCAATGTTATTCATGATAAAAACGCAAAAAAGAGAAGGCAAACGTTTCGGCCACATATGGGGTCTTCTTCAGTTCCATAAATTAAAAGATTAATTCAAAATTTTCGTAAAAGATAAAAATGTAGAGGATAGTTAAAATAAGGATAATAATGAAACTCAAAAACTTATCTCATCGCTTACAATTCAAAATGAAGTAGTCCAGTATGTAGCATCACGAATTGAAAAAATATTTAGAATTCACTGTATATAGAAAACCGGATAAAATGAACGAAAAACTTAGAAATTTGTAAACAACAGGCTGGAATTTTTGTTTGTTTTTTTTTTCCTTTATAAAGACGGATGACCAATTGGTTATTAATAATGAAACGCGAACAGTTTACAATTTTGAAAACTTTCGTGAAATATTTTTGAGCATCTCGAAATATCTTAAAGTCACTGAAATATATTAAAGTACCTCGAAATACATTAAAATTATCCTGAAGTACTTTAGAATATTCTAAAATCACTCTGATATCCTGGAATATCTTAAAGTTTGAAATGGATCTTGATCAATCATGTTCTCAACCCTTTTCAGAGCTGTTTTTTTGTAATTTTTTCATACGTCTAAGATCCCTTCCAGAAATAATCGATTGGACACGATTTAGAACGATTCAGAGCGATCAAAAGTTCAATCGTTTTCAATTGTTACTAATCGAAGTAATGTTTTGTTAATCGGTTTGAATCGTTTTCACTTGTGATTTATCCTTTCTAGATATAATCGATTGAACACAATTTATAACGACTGAGATTGATTTAAAGTTAAATCGTTATGAATTGATGCCAATCAGGACAAGCTAAGTATATCAATTGTTCCCAATGGGATTGAATGAAGTGAATACAAATATGCACATTTAAATAAAATTCGTACTTTGCAGTTTCCGTTCGTGTTTCATCCTAAGTGTTCGGAGGTTAGAAATTGATTTCTCAATAATTTGAAGAAAAGTGTAAAGTTTTAAGGAATAAAGTCTTTCATCGGTGCATCAAATATAGGGTTTTAACGACTTATAGACATATTTTATGACAATAACCCTACTAGAAATAATCGATTGGACATACGTTTATTTCTAGAAGTGACTGGCAGTTTGAACTGTCTAGAAGCAGGATTGTTAAAACTAAATTTACTTTCAGAAAGGATACCTATTGTTAAAAATGTTCGTTCTTCGAAGAAAATAAATAAGTATTTGCAAATCATTTTTGTGAAATCATAAAATGCTCTCATCAAATTGAGAACTTAACCTCAAATAGTAATAAAAATCAAAGACCCAATTTGGAGATGTAAAAAGCGCAATCGCGTGTGGATACAATTAAGAAACATATTTAAAACTAATTAAAATTTTGATTTTGTCGTTTTTGATTTATTTCAATCCACTCCTTATACAAAGGCACAAAATTAAGTACACGATTGAAAACGATTGGGCACCTGTATGCGTTGAATTGAGCTCAATCGAGTAGATCCAATTAAGAAACACATTTGAAAACGATTGGGACTTTCATTCTATCGTTTTCAATTGATTCCAATCGATTATTTCTACTCTCCAAATCTGAATCAGTCAAATTTTCACTGATTGAATCAGTGAAAAAATATTTTTCACTGTCAAATCAGTCAATTTTCACTGAAATAATCAGTGAAATTTGACTGATTTACAGTAACCTCTTTTTAGCTATTTGAATCAGTCAAATTTCACTGATAATCAGTAGATTTTGACTGATCCAAATTTAGGGAGTAGAAGGGATAATTTACAATTGCTTCAAAAAATTTCAGATTAGAGAGATATTCTAATGAAACAGTTACAGCAAATTTGGAATTATACTCTCAACTAGTCGGTTATGTAAAACTAACGTGATCTTTCCAGTCTTCTGCTGACCGAAACCCTTTTTAATTGCTTGGGAGGCAACGTCAAGACTATATATTCACGAATCACGAAAGGTGCTCGGTTATATTTGTATCCAAAACCTATTACATTCACTATAGGTGTATGAATTTGCAATGTCCGTTTTAAGCATTAGAAACACCCTTTTTGCATCATACTATGTATATTATTTACTCCGAGCACAATGTCTGTCTAGTATTGTTCTTCTAATTTATGCTAAGGTGGGTCTAGCTCGCTCTCATGCACGTACATCACTCGTGAATTATGATGTCCACTGCGCTAAATCTTCCTGGGGTCTAATTGAATTATTGCCGAACTCTGGACATTAATGGGAATGAGAGTGCAAACCTCGATTTCGAATTGATTCCATGAATGTCAAAATGTTCTTCAGGTAAATGCTTCATTTGTTTTTCGTTTATAGAAAACAACTAAACTTCTCTAAATCTTACTTTCTTAATTTTTCAACAGAGAAATACAATTATGATTTATGCCAGTGTTCGGTAAGTTACTTAAGGTAGTTGATCCAAGAAAATTAGACCTCAAGCAAAAATAGATAATTTTGCTTTCAAGAATAGCAATATTATTATTGAAGGGCTATTTTGAAAGAGAAAAGATTATTTTATATGAAAAAAATTTGAAACACAGAAAAATAATTTTATTAATAAATTTTATTTTTGCCCCAACTTTTTTTCTTATCGCTTCTTACCAAATTTTAAAAAATTATGCGATTCTAATAAATCATGAATCATTTTTTCAGAGAAAAGATTTCCCACAACTTCACCGTTTCTGATTATTAAAAATAAATTCTTTAATGGCTGAAACCATTAAAAAAACATTTTCCAAAATGAAATTTTTATAAACAAATTGCTGAATTTGATAATAATTTATCCATTTTCGAAAATTGGAAATGCTTAAGTTGTAGGGAATCTTTTTCTTGAAAAAGTGATTTGTTATTTATTAAAATCGCATAATTTTTTAAAATTTGGTAAGAAGCGATAAGAAAAAAAATTGGGGCAAAAATAAAATTTATTAATAAAATTATTTTTCTGTGTTTCAAATTTTTTTTATGTAAATTAATCTTTTCTCTTTCAAAATAGCCCTTCAATAATAATATTGCTATTCTTGAAAGCAAAATTATCTATTTTTGCCTGAGGTCTAATTTTCTTGGATCAACTACCTTAAGGGGGAAACCACTGAGTGGTTTAAAAATTCGATTTTTTTAACAGCATTAATTATTTGCGAAACATCTCAAAAATATACTCTCAAAGTTTTAGAACGAAATTCGAATTCTTTCCGATGCTATGCGCACAATAAATAATCACTTATTAATTTGAGTTTCTCGTTTTCGAAACTTTGAACGCGCTTTTCTCGAAACTCATTCTCAAAATTGGTATACGTTTAACTTCATTCCATTGATAAGAACATGAACCTACGATTGAGATGATAGCATTTTTGCACTATCATTATTATTGCAAAAAAACTAAAAAAAATTGTGAAAATTAACACCATTTTTTTAAACACTCCAGAAAAATTCAGTTTACAATTTTTGTGGTCGCAGGTTGGTTTATATTCTTTAAAAAAAATATTATTAATGAAGAGAAATCGTTGGATTTAATTC
Organism: Diplolepis rosae; assembly: GCA_030998225.1. Classification (NCBI taxonomy): domain Eukaryota; kingdom Metazoa; phylum Arthropoda; class Insecta; order Hymenoptera; family Diplolepididae; genus Diplolepis; species Diplolepis rosae. Next base: position 29,279,356 of record JAPYXD010000710.1, on the reverse strand, counting down.
AGATAAAAAAGGCGACCTCTAAAAATTGGAAAAAATTACCACATGTACTTCAAAACAAGAATAAAAGATGCTCAAAATCTAAAAAGTGTTCATTGTGTTCTTCTCCGTCAAAAAAAAACACTTAATATTTAGCCATCTAATGTGGTTTTCTTCTTTAAAATAATAACCACATTAATTACAGATTTTGTAGTTGTGTCAAAAAACAGGTCTCTGGGAAAAAAGTTTTTCTATGATTTTAAGACTTGGAATGATATTATCAATCGTGTCTTATGAATGAAAAATCATTATAATTTATTTAAAAAATTTAAGGAGAATCATGCCGTTCCTAGGCAGCCTAAGGAAAACTTAATTAATTATCACTTTCAAAATTGTTGAAGTTGTTATTTAATAAATATTGTAAGAGAAAAATGTTCGCTTCACTGAAAAAAAAATTTTAAATTATAAAAATGTCTTTTTTATTAACAATTACTGTGGATCAAAGTTCAATACAGTTTTTTCCAAGTTAACTCTTTAAAAATAATAAGATTTTAAAGAGTCAAATTGACATGTTTGGTAACATGTCTATTATTGTATTGACCCAAATTCATATAATGTTTGTTCATTTCTTTGGCATAGGGTCAGTTTCTTCTTGTTTTCATTGATTAAAATTATTGTTACATTTAAAAATGCGCAAAAAGAAAGAAAGGCAAACGTTTCGGCCACATATGGGGGCCCTCTTCAGTGCCATAAATTCAAAGATTAATTCAAAATTTATGTAAAGAATTACAATATAGAAGATAATGAAAAAAGAATTATAATAAAAATTAAAAACTTATCACATAGCTTGCAATTGAAAATGAAGTAGTCCAGTATGCAGCATCACGAATTGAAAAATTACGTGAAGTTCACTATGAATAACAAAACGGATAAAATGAAAAAATATAAAAGATTTAGCACACGAAACGACGGGAATTTTTTTCAAAAAATGTTTATTATTAATGAATGATGCCAAATTGGTTCACAATGGCAAAACGCGAACAAGTTTTACATTAATGAAAACTTCTCGTGAAGACTATAATACCGGCGTCTCTCACAGAATGATCTGAACTGTTTTAAAAACCGACTCGGGACATGTGGCTTTGCTGACCGAAAATTTTTTTCCTATAAGCAATCCTGAGAGGTTCTTTTCCTCCTTGAAGAAGACTATTGTCCTGTACTTAGTTAAGAAATTCGAGACGTTTATGATGATTTTCACGAGTGGACGAAGGCGTTTATTTTTCAAGAAAACGATTTTGTATAGAGGCTTCACGGACAATCCATTTTACACTGAATTTGCAAGCAAGACGTTACATAAAGATCAAATATTATAATATCGATATATGTAATTTTACTCCATATTTAAAAAAAATTGAAAGTTGTTTATTTTCACATTCAGATTTATTCTGAGATGTTTTGGAAAAATGATAATAAATTTATCTTTAAAAATTAATAAAAATGCAACTTGAATATTCGTGATATTAATTATCACATTTGAAGTTATTATTAAATTCAACTAGTTCTGAAAATGGTCAGAACTGTTAGATATTCTAACTTTATAGTGAAAGTGCCATTTTTAAATTTCAAATTGACATGTTTGGTAACATGTCTATTATTGTATTGACCCAAATTCATATAATGTTTGTTCATTTCTTTGGCATAGGGTCAGTTTCTTCTTGTTTTCATTGATTAAAATTATTGTTACATTTAAAAATGCGCAAAAAGAAAGAAAGGCAAACGTTTCGGCCACATATGGGGGCCCTCTTCAGTGCCATAAATTCAAAGATTAATTCAAAATTTATGTAAAGAATTACAATATAGAAGATAATGAAAAAAGAATTATAATAAAAATTAAAAACTTATCACATAGCTTGCAATTCAAAATGAAGTAGTCCAGTATGCAGCATCACGAATTGAAAAATTACGTGAAGTTCACTATGAATAACAAAACGGATAAAATGAAAAAATATAAAAGATTTAGCACACGAAACGACGGGAATTTTTTTCAAAAAATGTTTATTATTAATGAATGATGCCAAATTGGTTCACAATGGCAAAACGCGAACAAGTTTTACATTAATGAAAACTTCTCGTGAAGACTATAATACATTTTTTATATTTTTTCTCATTTAAGCGAACATTTTTCTCTCGGAATATGTATTGAATAACATCATTAAAATTTTTTCAAGTGGTAATTAATTAATACAAATTAGATAAAAGCACAGAACTTTTTGTGGTCCATTAATAAATAATAGAATTAGAACATATAAAGCATTTGATATATTTTAGATAACAAATGTAAAATCTTCTTCGAGAATACATTCAAAAATATTCTTTTGACTTAAAATGTATAATTCACGATGAGTATGAACTATTTTAATAAAAGAAATCGTCTTTACAGTTTCACATAAAGTACGCAATAGGTCAAGTCCTTTGAAATTCAAATCAGAAGTGAAGGCTTTGGATTTTTAATTTGAACACATCGGGCAAGGGATTCATTACACAGTAATTCAATTTCCTAGCCTGGAAGATGTCCGAAGGGTTCTTACGTACGTTCACATGAGACATTTTTATTTTCTTTTCTCTATTCCTATTCAAGCTCTCATGAAGCCAAGGGAATCGAAATTTCGAAGGGTTTCAAAAAGGGTGGACCCAGGTGCGCGCGCAACTGCTCCAAATTGTTCTTCAAATCGTCCAGAGGATGTCCATCCAAATAAAGTTTTTCAACTATGAACAAATACTTATAGCCAATTTTTTACACTCTCTAAATCTGAATCAGTCAAATTTTCACTAATTGAATCAGTGATTGGCCTTTTCACTGATTCATCAGTGGAAAAATATTTTTCACTGTTAAATCAGTTAATTTACACTGACTCATCAGTAAAAAAAATATTTCTCACTGTCAAATCAGTCAATTTTCACTGAAATAATCAATTAAATTTGACTGATTTACAGTAACCTCTTTTTAGCTATTTGAATCAGTCAAATTTCACTGATAATCAGTAGATTTTGACTGATTCAAATTTAGAGAGCAGACAAGTTGTGCAATTAAAATAGAGGTCAGTAAAATCTGCAATAAAATCATAGTGATTTGAAATTTTGCCTAAAATGTGCTTGGATGTTTCTTCACTTTTTTAAAATGGATGTTAAGATTGATTATTTATTGGTGCATACCAATTGAGTGCAATAAGGACTTTCGTGTTACTATACTCATGATGAAGACGTTAAATTGACGATTTTGAATTTCTTTGCCCAGAAAACTTGATTGTAACAATAATTAGGGTTGGCTTTGGATTCTTGGTTCTAAGTTCCGGCCTCGATTTCGACCCTTCGTTTGCTTCATGCAGTTGAGGTCACTCGGAGAGAATGCGATTTCTTTGACGTAATTTCCACCTATACAATCCGCCCATTTTGGCAATACGACTTCATCGTGATTTACCTTTTAGGGATCTTCAATCATGAGATCAAACACGTAAAAACTTTTCTTTTTGTACGTGATTAATCAGATAAGTCCGATAGTACTAATTGGAAGAATAAAAGTAAACATTAGGAATAAAAATAAAAGTAGTCATAATAAATTAATTTATTCGAATACTTATCAATCGTAGTCTAATTAATGTTATCTTTGAGTTACGTTAAGGCCATGGATCAGCTGGAGCACGTGACGTCGGTAATAGCAATTACAGTATTTAAGGTTAATTAAAAAATAATAATTAAAATGGATTTTTGGTAGAGTGAAAAAAAAGATCCAAGGAGGTTTGTCTGGTACCAAAAATATTTTCTGGTTGTTAATTTGTAAATAAACTTACATACTGTAATTGTAACTATGTGTGTATAAAGAGTACACTTATGCTGGAATATTCTGACACAACTTGGAGTATCCAGAAGTACTTTGCAATCTCTTGAAGTACCTTAAAATATTTAAAAGTATTTTAAAATGTCTAAAAGTATTTGGAAATATTCTTAAGTATTTCAAATTAATTAGTTGAGTTTGAAGATTTTGCCACTGCCCATTTTTGCCATTCGAGCACAGGTCTTTCGACGGCAATCGAAAGACCTGGGCTCGAATTCCAGCGCAGTCGAAAGCGACTTTTTTTCCACAGAAAGATTTCAAATTCTTTAAAAATTCTTAAGTATCTTAAATTATTCTAAACGACCTTAAAATATCCTGAAGTACTTTGAAATATCTTAAAATATTTAAAACTACAAAGTGACATGTTTGATAAAATGTTTATTATTGTATTGACCCATATTCATAAAAGTTTTGTTCATTTCTTTGGCATAGGGTCAGTTTCTTCTTATTTTCTTTGATTAAAATTATTATTATTAGATTTAAAAATGCGCAAAAAAGAAAAGAAAGAAAGGCAAACGTTTTGGCCACATATGGGGGCCCTCTTCAGTGCCATAAATTCAAAGATAATTAAAAAAAATAATTAACATAAAAATTAAAAACTTATCTCATAGCTTGCAATTCAAAATGAAGTAGTCCAGTATGCAGCATCACGAATTGAAAAAAAAATTGAAGTTCACTATGAATAAAAACCGGATAAAATGAAAAAGTATAAACCAATTTGGCATCTTTCTTTAATAATAAACATTTTTAAAAAAAAATTCCGCTCGGTTCGTGTACAAAATCTTTATACTTTTTCATTTTATCCGGTTTTTATTCATAGTGAACTTCAAATTTTTTTCAATTTGTGATGCTGCATACTGGACTACTTCATTTTGAATTGCAAGCTATGAGATAAGTTTTTAATTTCTATGTTAATTATTTTTTTTAATTATCTTCTATATTCTAATCCTTTACTGAAATTTGGAATGAATCTTTGAATTTATAGCACTGAAGAGGGCCCCCATATGTGGCCGAAACGTTTGCCTTTCTTTCTTTTCTTTTTTGCGCATTTTTAAATCTAATAATAATAATTTTAATCAAAGAAAATAAGAAGAAACTGACCCTATGCCAAAGAAATGAACAAAACATTTAAAACTACCTTGAAATATCCTGATTCGCGTTAAAATACTTTGAAGAAATATTCTAAGTTACATTATTCAAATATCCTGAAATATATTAAAATATTTTAAGGTAATTTTTAATATCTTGAAGTACCTGGAAATATCTTATAATACAATGAAATATTTTGAAGCCAGAAGTAGTTGTACACTTTATCGGGCAATACTTCATCCCTTCAGAAATGCTTCTGTTTCTCATATACAATATATATTTTCCACCTGGACTGTAATATTATCTAAAAATTTCTGAGAAAAGAAGATTTTTAAACCACACCACTGATGTCGTTTAATTTTATAGCCACACGTGTCGAGAAAGCAATGCATTAAACATATCCTACACGTGCTGATCCACAGTATTAGCCTGAGATAGGTTTGGTACTGGTTTTGGAAGGAACCAAAAATGTATAGATTGACGTTCATAATATAAAGCACACCGTGAAAATATAGTACACGAATATCATTATTAAGGGGGAAAACTATATTAGATGGTTTAAAAAATCGATTTTTTTATCTGCATAAATTATTAACGAAACACCTTAAAAATATACTCTTTAATGTATACAGTAAAGCAGAAAAATTTGGTAAAATCTTTTTGACAAGATTCTGTGAATTATTAGAACTTCATTTGATAGCTTAATAGTTATTCAATTTAATATTATAAATATTAAATAATTATAATTGTTAAAAATATAGAGAAAATAGATAGCAGGTAGAATTATGGAAATAAACTGTAAAATATGAAGTATATGTTATAATCGTACGGAAAATAGAAAGTGATTTATTCGCTAAAAATATTTTATTAAATACAGATATAAATTTGTTTAAGAATAATTTTTTTTAAATATACCGCTTCAACTTCTAGAACTTGGCACTTGTGCCATCTAGAAGTGTCTATTCGAAGCAGGCGACTTAAGCCTTCGAGACTTTAATAGAAAAAGTAAAGTCAGAGTTTTAAAAACTATCTTCAGAAATTGTGAGGAAATACTAGAAACATTCCGACATTCAAAAATTCGAAAATTATCAAAAATTAAAATTGTTTGTAAAAAGTTAAATTTATGAATAATGCAATTTTTTAAGGAATTCTCTATTATCGACTGAAGGTTATTATACAACTTAATTCAACTTTAATATATATTTTCAATGAAAAATTATGGCACTAAAAAATTCCCGTTATTTTATAAATCTGTTCAAAAATCGCCTGCATTTAAAATTTACTTAAAGAAGCCTATTACTAAAAATTTTGTTCATTTCTTGCTTTACATTTCTTAAAGAAAGATAGCAGCAATGCTTGTTGATTTTCTTCAAGAGAATATAAACTTATTCAAATGGAAATAATATAAATTTAAGTCAATTCAAATATTAGTTAAAATATATAATTGTATTATTTCGATTCAGGACAATGTATTATCCATCGATTCCTACTTTACCGACTTTTCATTTTTAATGATACAATAAATATATATATTCAAAAATTTCATCTAAAGAATAAACAATACATATTTTAATACTTATTTTCACTTTTCACTATCAACTAGATTTGTTATGAAAAATAGTTATGCAAATAAAATTAATTAATTTAGACATATGCAAAGTAATCTATCTTGTATCATTTCATGATTCTTGTTATTATTCTTATACATAACATACTAAAAATATTTTTCATGACATGTGATAAGTTGATAAGTACATAGATAAAAATTTACAACTTTAGCATTTTCTTTATCTGAACACAAGATTGTTATTTTCTAATCTACGATACAGCATTCTAAATAACACAATATAGAGGAACTTTTAAATATTTGAAAATCAAATGCAAATTTTAAAGTTCATATAAATAAGACACATGTTATAGTAAAATTTAACATATTCGAAGCTTTGAAGAAAAAGAAATGGACAAATGAGATTCTCGTTGAATAAAAATATTCATATTCTGGACTTACATTGACCCTTAATTAATAATTGAAGATATATGTTGATGTTGGTAATTGGCTTTAGGGTCCAAGGTTGATAAAAACTCAGAGTTTTACATAATCAGACTCTTCGTCGGAGCTCATCAGTGATTTATTCAAATCTTGATTAAGATTACGACTTTTTGTATAAATGTTATTATCCAGTTTTTTCTTTTTCCGTTTTTTGGGAAGACACATAACTTAGACTGCACACACCTCTCCCCTGGGAGGTTGACTCGTAACTCCCAGGGGAGAGGTGTGTGCAGTCTAAGTTATGTGTCTTCCCAAAAAACGGAAAAAGAAAAAACTGGATAATAACATTTATACAAAAAGTCGTAATCTTAATCAAGATTTGAATAAATCACTGATGAGGGCTCCGATCAGAGCCGAAAGGTCTGATTATGTAAAACTCTGAGTTTTTATCAACCTTGGACCCTAAAGCCAATTACCAACATCAACATATATCTTCAATAAAAATATTCCCCCAAAAATCAAAAATACGCTTCGAACGATATATTACGTAAAAAATGAAGTATTAAATGTTTATTGAAGCTTATGAAAAACTTAAGGAATGTATTTATTTACAAAATGACCTCATTTAAAATTATTTAAGAAAATATTCGGTAACTTTAATACTGTAAACCTTATGTTATCTAATAAAATTAATTCTTGAAATTTTATTTAAAATCTAAAAAAAACTATTTTGATAATTATATTCTTATTTTTAAAATCTCACAAAACATTATCTCAACATGAAAATTGAATAAAAGTTTATGAAATTTTGTATATTAGGATTTTGAAAAAGGCAAAATCTTTAAAAATATAAATTCAAATCTTTTTGTGCGTATACATTTAATAAGCCTACTAAGCAACAATAAAGAAAAGAGTCGGTAAACTGTGTGATTTGCGTGACAAAACATTTAAATTTGTATTTAAATTATTGCGGAAAGGTAATTTAAAACGAGCTTGTCGAACTTCTTGGTTAACACAATAATTAGTATGATAAAAGAAGCTGTGTAAGTATTTCTCCATGAATTTACATAAAACTTCAATTCGGACATGAATAACTGTCGTGGTCAAGAGTCAAGGAAATGGCATGGAGACAATATGACTAGAAAACTCAAAGTTGTTCCAAAAAATTACTTAAATGGGGAATTGCAGTCTTCAATCACTATATGAATCTCATTTTTTCAACTCAGTAATGGGACCTTTTATAAAAATAATCGATAAAATTTAAATAAAACCGATAGACCCAAGTTAGAAACATAATTAAAACCGATTTGTTTAACTGATTTAAATGAGTTTTTCTCAATCAGATCCTATCGGGCTTTTGGAATAATTGAGAGATTCTATGTTATTTTTAGTGTTTTCATAAAATTTCTATACAAAATACCTTATTGAAGCAGATAGAAATTACTAAAACGTAAAAAAGCCGCATAGAACGTTATAGAACCTTATAAAAATCCTGTAAGATTCGATAATGTTCTATGCGGCTTTTGTTACATTGTAGTAATTTTTATCTGGTTCAATGGGGTCTTACGTATAGGATCTTGTTTGGTAAGTATATCTCATTTCAGAATAAAAAAATATATTTTATTTTATCAACATAATACTAAATGAAAGAATTATACCATCAGATTTTAATTTATATGAATTTTTTATCATCCACTCAAGATTGTTATTGACCACTTGTTAAGTTTTATGAAACTGGAAATTTCATTTTCATACTTAGTCGATGCGGTATAAATAATTGATAAGAGGTTGAACAATTTATAATCATGAAATCCCTGGAAATGTAAAACACCAAAATCAATAAAATTTGCAAAGTCCACAAAAACCACATGGATTTAAATTGAAAATTTAAAGCTGTACATTACCAAACTTACAAACCTTTAACGAATTCTAATTGTTTCTGAATAGATTTGAAATATTGACGATTATTAAAGGAAATTAAGAATTACAAAAATGACGCCTGATACAATAGCAATTAAAATCAATAAATAGCTCGATTATTTTTATTTAATCAATTTACTATAAATATAAGTAGTAAACAAATAGAAGTTGAAACAAATGGAAATGAGGATGTAGTATATACGGTAAATGGTTAAAATCATATGAAAATAGCAAAAGCGCCATGGTAACGTATACGTTTATTTCATTCACTTACTTTCATTTACAAAAAACTACTTGTTGATCGTGGCTGCTTTCTCATTTTCATGATACAGTTGACTATAGCTTAGATTTAAAATCTTATAGTTAGTCTTCTATTATATATTATTATATTACGACACCTTAAAATCAAACGGAATGATAGATATCGAACCAATCAACGGTACGTATCTTTGCGAATGTGTCGTTCAGTGCTGGCAACTCACTATTACTTTCATTCAGAATCTATACAACTCAATTCAAAACATTAAAATCTGTCTAATAAGTATAAAAACATTACTCTCTTAAATAAATGTTTTATCTTGACTGCACTCATGTATCCTTTAGAAATGTTCTTTTTGGTACATTAAATATTGAATTAATTGAATGTTAAATATTCAAAAAACAAATAAAATATTTTTGTGAACTGTAAAAATTATTGTCAGCACTAGACGTCGAGAATTCTGTTCTCTCTCACTTTTGCATATAATATTCGGAGATACTTACAATGATGTTACAACATATGTATAATAACGATAGTCACTCGCCAGCGAGCGTAGCAGTTTTCTTAATTTTTTCATATACATCAGGTGAAACCAGTTTTGTATATAATGCACATAATTACGATTCTTTACTTAAGAGTTCGAGTCAATATTATTATCTAAATAACGGATTAACGTACGAAAGGCGCGGGTAGAAAGTTGGAGACGAAAAAGTGAGTCGAGGCGCTCAGTAAGAGTCACAAAATTTATGGATTACTGGTTACTGTACCGCTTTGTATAGTCAGAAAGATAGTAATAATCACGAAGGCATTCTTCATTTTTAATTGACCGACGTTCAACAATAATCATGGTTAACACGAATAAATAACTTTCTGAGAAGTAAATTCTTGAATCAATAGCCGATATTTGCTAATGTGGCCTACCAATTCAACTACGACGATTAGGCCAAATCTTCTCGATATTCTATTAGAGATAGTAGACAAATAAATAATAATGATAAAAAATCAGGCACAAGTAGTTTTTAACGACTGTAGTTGCTCGAAACTATATTTAACAGTTTTTGGAGTAAAACCCCAAACTATAATAGTCGCCGTTCCACGGTTCGTCGAAGTGATTGGAAAACGGTTCACGAAGTCTTGAAATTACTTTAATTACCTCGTGTTAATTGTGTAAAAAGGTTTTACCTAATTTGTCACTTAAAAAACGAATAAAATGCTCAAAACGAGTTGGGATGACAATAATAACGTAAGACTAGAGTTCAACAATACATGCGGTTCAAAGGCCATGTAGACACAGTGACGGAGTATAAAAATATAAACATCTAATGTAAGAATCAATGCATGATATTGTATACAGAACATAATATAAAACTCGTACGTAATAATCGTCGATCAAACATTCTTCACAACGTAGGCCGTTTTCAATATGGAGGCAAACTGCTACGAACGATCCTGAAAAATCTCCATCTAAAAAGAATAATATCATAAGTACATGTATAATTTATTTTATAAAGTGTGGTCCCAACTCATATTTTCTCGATACTCATAATTGTTTGATTTTCTCAATGTATCTTAAAGTCAATATTTTTTTGGAAATTAACTAGCTGCATTTGATATACCCTTTAAATTTGAATTAGACAATATTAACTAATTGGGAATTTAGAGAGTATAATATTTTGCGTTTTTGCATAAAGTATCAGTCATTGAAGATAATCGTTCGTCACAATTGAATCCATATCCTCATTTACACATTTTTACACCACATACTTTTTTCGACACCAATCATTATAACAGCCATCATTGTATTGATTTTCAATCAAATGCATGGCATCCCATATCAAGGGGGTCATTTACACTCCTAGAATTTCGTTACGCAGGAAAAAATTTCATTTCTTGATGACCCATAATTACTTTTCAACTTCATTCCAGAAATTTAAACAACGATTAAAGCGTGTGAAATTGAAAGTATCTACATTAGTGAATATACAATTTTTTAGACTATTACATTATTTTCGCAAGATTTAATGGAAAGACAGATTATTGGCAACTACTTTTCTCTCATGTAAACAACTTTAAACTAAAGTTTGTTCAAATGGCCTTCTCGACATAGAATGCCTTAAATTCTCCTTCCACTCAACACTCAAAATCATTACATTTTTGGATTTCATTGTGTGGCAGCTTCGTATCCAATAAGTACACTCAACTGCCAACTACAAATAAGCTTTCTAACTACTTAATTTCTAATCATCGATTTGGAGGTGTGTTTACGCTGCGTTTTAATATATTTATATAACGTACAACATTAATTATTTATCGTACAGCTACACGCTATTTTTTACAATAAATAAAGTAGTCTACAAACTTAAAATATATTCTCGATTCTAGCTACTCGATTCTAAAGTCACAGAAATAGAATTCATTCCCTTTGTTATTTTGTTCTTTTCTCCTTGCGACACGTCTTTACCCGTCTCACGTACTTCGATTTAATTAGAGCAGAAGCCTTTTTTTCTTTTTAATTTGACATCAGGAAGAGACTATTGAAAGTTAAAAGTATTTACTGAAAATTATAGAGCCAGTCAAGTTTAAAATTTAAGAAATCTTACTAGCGTGATGATGTCATAACATTAATTTTTCTATTATTTTCTTAGTTTTACATCTAAAAAAAATAAAACCTGTAAAACCAACTAAAATTATGGCAGTCTTGAAGAATAAAATTTGTTTTATAGCGCTTCTGAAAAATTTCCATAACTCACAATGTATTTAATATTATTTAAAAAAAGAAAAAAAAAAATATATATATATATATATATAATATTATATATAACTACAAAAATTCTCGAAAATAGCTTAAGCTTCGTCACACTAGAAAGAGCTCTTAAAACCATATAAATTTTTTTAAATGTTAAAATTTACTTTAAAACCAATAAAATTTCAAAGTCTCTAAATTAAAAAGTATTGCGTATGAAAATTGAAAAGTTTAATTAAAAGTTTTCCACTTGAACATTCAAAAAATTGTTAATAAAAAGTTGTTTCTATAAATTGATGAATATAATAAAAAGTAAAGAGTATTGTGGAAAACAAAGTTTTTAGTAATCTTGAATGAACAAAATTATCGTTGAAATTATAGGAACAAGACGTGAAACCTGTAGACGTGATCGGGACTTAAACATTTAAAGCTTATTCATTTCCAGAGGAAAGGGAAGGATGAGAAGACGTGGCTGGTTCATTAATTTGCCTTTTGGGGCGAAAACTGGCAGTTAGTGAGGAGATCCATCCGCTTTGTTGAGATGGTTGCGGTTGATCATAAAGAGAGCCACTATTGCTGCTGCTTCTTGTCCCGTCGATGCTCATCCCGGATTTGAAGCGGGAAAACAAACCCGGTGATGATTTCTTCGTTGCTGCTGGAGAGGAGAAGGCGATTGGTTTTTTGCCACAAGTCGTCGTCGATTCCTTGTAGAGCATGGAATCTAAACTTCCCGTGTGTTCCTCCATTTTTTTCTGTTCCAATAAATTCAATATCGCAGATTCATTCTGCTTGGTGATCTTCGATATATCTTCCATGCTAGCAGAGCTGCGCCTGATCTCCACTTTTCCAATATCTTCATCAACAGCAGTGGAACTACCAGGATTCACAAGAATTTCGGGCTTCTTCGATCTAACGTTGATCTCATTAAACTCCCGAAAATGTATCTTTTGCTCTGTCTCCTTACTAGGACTTTGAATTTTCGCTAGACCAACTTTTCCTTCAGGATTGGAGAGGTTCCTCCTGTGTTTTGAAATAGAAGAATCCACATCACTCGCTGGTAAGATCTCTAGGGAAATAGAAGGTCTTTTTTCCTTAGCGAAGACAGACTTCCAACTTTTGTTTCTACAGTCTTGAAATTTTTTCGTTTTTGGAAAAGTCATTGAATTTTTTTCACCGCTCGAGAGATCAACTATTGTTTCTTTGCCCTCCTTCGCTGTTTTGATCAAATTGCATTTTTTACAAACTGGATTGATATTATTATTCTTCGTGGTCGAGGTTGAGCCACTAGTTATCGAGTAGCTTTTGTTTAGACTTTTGGAGGTTGTGTGCTTCACAGGTTTGGATATAGGAGACTGCTCCTTCGTGTCAAAGCTGATGCTTAAACGATCTGTGAGGTTTCTCAACCTCGAAAATAAAGACTTGTGGTTGTTAGAATTGGACTTGTCCTCGCAGCAGCAACAGCGGACTTCCTTCACAACTTCCTTGGAATTCACTCCAGTGTCTGGGCCACTATCAACGCTAAGTGCTCGTTTATTTAGATTGTTCTTCTGAGGAACGCACGTCACTGCTACGTTGCCGTTACCCTCAGATCTTTTTTGCGAGATCATGGATTCTATGAATATCATTTCGTCCTTTTCGAGTTCTTCGAGGATCTTCGGTTCTTCTCCTGATTTAGCACTGATAGGAGAACTCAAATCACTGCTGAGATTTTCTCCTTTACTTCGTCTTCTGTCGTGTTCTCTCATCGCCTTAGCAAACTCATGATTGTGGTAATCTAATGACGATTTTTCTTTGCTACCTTTGCGACTTCCTGGGTAACTTCTCCTGCCAGCTGAGGAGGTTGATATCGTTCCTTCTGTGGATATTTTAAATTTTAGAGTCTTTTCACTGATCTCAACTTCCGTGGCCGTTTCCGGATCCGAACTTTCGAGATTCTCTGCCTCTTCAATTGTCAGGTTTTCCAGAGCTTCGTCATCCGTAGACCTCGATCGAGAGTGGATTGTACAACCGGAACGCCTTGAACGAACACTGTGGGAAGAAGTTGATTTTACAACCGAAGAGGAACCAGAGCTTCCTCCGGATATGGCCAACGGTGCGTGCTCTCCAATATCTACGACGCTTTTGCGATGGTGACGCTCCTCTTTTGCCGCTTCATTGAGTTGGCGGTAATAATCGAGGGCGTACCGCACCGGCTCTACTATGAGATCCTAGAAACAAATTCAAGATGATAGGGCGAAAATATAAAAAATGGTTTAAGAAAGAATATTAAATAAATAATGTAAAGATATAAAAAATTTCAAGAGTTTAAAATTCACAAACATTTAAATCTTCAACTCAAAGTCTAGCAGAAATGAGATTCAGAAGTATTTACAATGTTACATTCAGAGATACAATTTATGTGACAAATATTGAAAGTCTTTCAAATGTATATTTCATCTGATTTTATCTTTTTGAAGATGGTTGTCAACTTTTATAGTGATAGGTAGATACACAATTCAGTCGCTCCATTTCGATGAAGGATAACGACATACTCGTGCGAAGCACGCGAACTTTCCTAAAGTAGTTTTGTATGTAAAGTGGTTCTGACTTTTGTACCTGAAGTTCTGGAAAAAGTTCTCCAAGTGCCTCGAAAAGGGGTAAAAGAACCAGGCCGATGAAGCTGCATTGCGACGAAGGCTTGGTTACTTTATCCCGGTCCATAAAGGGTGTCACTGGAAGTCCTTCCAGTTTTTCCGCATCACTCTGTTTGAAGAACTCCTGAAGAAGACTATCTAGCCATGGCTCAGCCACGTCCATCGGTCGTGCCTCATTGCTAATATCCGAAACTTTTATCAGAATCATCGAGAGCTGTAAAATGTATGAAGTTTTATACATTCTTATTTGTATTTTTTGCTTCGAAGTAAAAGTTTTAAATTAATTAAATAGCTTTAAAAGAAGAATTTTTTAAATCAACAATTATAAGAAAGTTAGTCTTTAAAGAAAATTAAACCGGGCTCGTTCATCATCCATATATTTTCCTTTATGACTTCCTCTAATAAATTCAATAAGTGTTAGAGTAAATCAGCAAATTGTACTGAAAAGTTCATTCAAGCTACTACATTATTGTAATATTAACAAGACTTTTTAAAACGAAGAATGAAGTGTGAAAAATGTAATAGGAACTTTTGATTGGGATTGTGAATTCTTACGCACCACATTCTTACCACAAAAGAAACAAAATAAGCGATATAAATTTTTCTTTTATTCCTATTGAACTTGAACGAGAAACGCGGCCACTGATCGATCTTAATGATTCTTTACTTTGTCACCATAGTTTTTACAACCTGAAACTTATGTCTGCAGAGGGTTCAATAAATAGTGAGCAAGTTTGGAGGATTGATTGGATTGAATAAATATATTATTCTTCATTAATTAAGCAGTTTACCAGATTGATATGCGCTTTATTTGTGTAGTCGAATTCTGGCACGACATCGGTGAATTGTCCGAGGATCTCGTTGTGCCTGGCCATGTCCGTGGCAAGGATGCACCTTATGATACCTTCCCTTACGGTCCTGTAAGTCGTCGAGTCCAAGGATGCCAGGATATTACATTCCGGAGCCTCAAGGACGCGAAAGGCCACCGAGCAATGATGATTCTCTAAGGGTGAGATGTCGTTGTAACGTAATGCCAACTCGGTACGGGCATTTATCTGGTAGATGTTATTATATCCAGGATGGTCAAGGTCATGGCAGATGCAAGATACAATCAAAATCAAGACTTCAAGATGACCAATTTTCGATGGCAAATCCACTGCCCAGGCGATTGCGTACATCTAAAAAGTCATTCAATGATATTTCAAAACTTTTACAATATTGTTTTTTCGTCATAAATCCATTAATGAAATACATTCACTTATTACTGTTTTCAAATTTAACTTTATTTTCGTAATTTAATGAAGAACGTACATAATCTGAAAAAGATTAAGCAGAAATTCATCATTTTACGAAAGCAAAACAATAACACACTAACGGTAAAAACACTGCAAAAATTCTCTATCAAAGTTTGTCGTACAAAATGTTTTCAAGACTTTTAAATTCAAAATTAGTCCGAAATCCTCAATCTATTGAAAATGTAATTTAGATTTGGGAAAATAAGAAAATTAAGCAAGGTTAATATATATGATTTTAAAACTTTTCTAATCCACGTTCATCCCTGCTGGAAGCAAAAAGATTTCTATTTCTATCTTTACCAACCCATTACTTTGCATCTCCAAAACTCTATCTTTTTCTATCTTCGCACTTATCCAGAGTGACCGGAAATATCTATCTTTTTCTATCCCTTAGCCTATCCGCCGACTGAAGTGGTATCTATCTTTTTTTATATATTTCTCTATCTTTCGTGATCGACCACTTGTATCTTTTTTCATGTCTCATTTATTTTACCATAGTGCAAATTTTAATCTCTCTCTATATCCCTCAGTATCTATTCTTACCATGAAATCAAGAGTGCAGTTCTAAAAAGTATTGTGTCCATTTTACATAGGGAAAGACTATTACTTCATTGGTCATAAAATATAATCACCCTCATAGAAAAAGAATATAAAGTATCTTAGTAGTGGACTGATCTTCTTT
Source organism: Diplolepis rosae (assembly GCA_030998225.1). Classification (NCBI taxonomy): domain Eukaryota; kingdom Metazoa; phylum Arthropoda; class Insecta; order Hymenoptera; family Diplolepididae; genus Diplolepis; species Diplolepis rosae. Next base: position 29,262,877 of record JAPYXD010000710.1, on the reverse strand, counting down.
TCTTGCAAGGAGAGATAATGAGAGATAAAAAGAGAGCAAGAAGATAGAAAAAGATTGACATAGACATAGACGTGAATTTAGATTGACGAAGAGATACAAAAAGATTAAGGTGGATTGATGAAGGGTTGTATGAGGTAGAGATCAGGTGATTGGAAAAGATAGCCATAGACCTAGATTAGCAAGAAGATAGAATCAAATTCACGTGAATAGATAAAGGATAGAATGAGATAAAAAAGGGAAGATTAAAAAAGATAGACGTGAATTTAGATTGACAAAGACATAGAAGAAAATTCACGTGTATAGATAAAGCATAGGATGAGATAGAGAATGAAAGATTGAAAAAGATAGACGTGAAGTTGGATTGACAAAGAGATAAAAAAGATTGACGTTGATAGATGTAGTATAGAATGAGATAGAAAAGGGGAGATTGAAAAAGATAGACGTGAATTGAGATTAACGAAGAGATAGAAAAAGATTAAGGTAGATTGATGAAGGATTGAAATGGATAGAAAAGTAGTTATTAGAAAAGATAGACACGAATTTAGAACGAAAAAGAAATAGAATTGGATAAATTATCTATATATTTTTCTATAATAAAAATTTTAAATGTCTCAAAAGGATAAGATTTCTATCTTTTTACTTCCAGCAGGAATAAATTAAAAAATTGAAATCGAGATAAAGTCAATATTACTCATTTATTGGAAATAAAGATTTCTCTGGCTAAAGAGATGCTGCAATTATTTTCTGAACACTATTCAATTTCAGGCTCTTCGTTATTAAAAGTAATTGCTAGTAAAAACATTATATGCACCATTATTACAATTATACGCCTGCACAATAAACAATTTTTAACATAACTTTTGTTCGGGAATTTTTTGTATGCTTGAACTTTAGGAGCATGCAATATTTTAGAGACCATGAAGCTTAATTAAAATGGAAAATTGAAGCTTAAAAGTAAGTTTGTTGCTAAAATCCGAACGATAAAACTTAAATAAAACTGGGTTGAAAAAAGCCAAACTCATTCAGAAGTTAAACTCACCATCTGCGCGACGCAAAAGCAATGCCTGAAATTGTGGAAGGGCACCTCGTTATAATTGTTGTAAACCTCGTAGAGGAAATTTCTTAAAGTAGAAGACGAGATATTAAATTTTTGGGGTATCTCGAGTTCCATGAACATCGTCTGGAGCATCAAAAGCAACTCCTCATCTTCCCATTGTCGTGCATCAAATGCAGGTGATCGCAACCATTCACGAACGTTGGACGATACTGCTACGTCACTAAAAACCAATATCATAAACTTGTAAATAAATTATCTTTTAGTTTCCACAAAATAAAAAAATAATCATAAGGAAATATCTTCCTTTATGTAATAATTTTACTTAACAAAATTTATGAAAGAAACAGTCGCTGCATATTATTTAGACATTTAAAAAAAATATTTTGCAAGTTTAACTTTTATCCCTTTGCAAAATACTATAACAATAGAAGACAAAAAACTATTACTTTCAAGACCTACAACAAAAAAGCAAAAACATTTTTAAAACTTTAAAGCAGAAAATAAAAAAGCAAAAAACATTTACCAAGTGCTTATCTCAAGAAATTGAAATGTGAAAGAATGAATAGAGAATTCCATCTCATTTGAAAGTTAGAAAATACTTCTTTCAATTAATTTCGTAAAAAAAATAAAACAGACTCCGAGTAAAATTTAATTCAATAAATTTGCTTTGTTGAATTTAGAGACTTCCTCCAAGAATCTCAATTTGTTGATGAATTTCTCAAATTTGTAATACTTTAAATAAGTATTACATAAGTAATAAATTTGCTAAATTATTAATACCTTTTCATCAAAATAATTTGCATTCCTAGAGGGGAATTAAAAATCCTTTCATAATCGTTGGATTTATTGAAAAAGTTATGTAAATATATTTTATTCTTAAAAGTAAGCTTCGAGTTTGCTTGAAAATCCACCATTAATAAAATTCTCTATACCATGAAAGTATATTACCCTGATTATAGATTTTTAACGACAATGCAGTAATTTTATTATCATTTATAAGTCCAGTATTAAGCTTCACAAATTATTCCTGATAACATGAAAATGTGCAGGAAATAATCCAAGTGAAACCTTTTAATTAAAAGTGATCAAATTATGATCTTATTTAATCAAATCAGTAGAAAAATTATTCAAAACATCATATCATGAAAATATTAGGAAAATATTGAATTTATATTCAGCAAAGTATAGAAAATAAAAAAGAAAGTAGGGTGTAAGCCTCATCAAGTTAATTACATTCAAATTTACTTTGGGATATTAATATTCTATTATAACAAGTACCCTTATAATTTGCATCTTGTTATACAAAAGTGGATGGGTTCTGAAGTTTCAGAACAAGAGTGAGTTGGCTTAGTGGTAAAGTAGCATCTGTCGCATTTCCTTGAAACATTATTAAGCAACCGTTATCTATATATTACCTTATTTTATAGTCTATATATATACTATACTACCATAGTCTACTATTATACAATGGTAAGCCTCATAAAGCATGGGTACCGGTGACCAGAATTTAATGAACGATCTCAATAAGGATTTTCAATTAATACACTGTTAGAAATGTTCGGAAATTTAAAAAATTTGTATGTTAGAAAGTTAAAGTAAAATTGGACGATATTTATGATGTTTTTGAATAAAGGTATCTTGAAATTGCCAAAAATGTACTGAATTTTCTGAAATTCTTCTTAATATAAACTCAAATGAATTTTCATAAAATGTATCATAAAATTATGAAAATGTAACAAAAATTTCAGTTAGACGTAACTGCATAAAACTTCAGTTACTCAAAACGTAAAATAATTCCTGTTATAAGTTTTAAAATTTCCAGATACAAGTATTAGAGTATTCAACTCTTTGTAACTGAAAATTAAGAAATTGTTTCTTAAATTTACTGAAAAGTAACTAAATTTTCTGAAATTCTATGTTAATTTTACAAAACTGTAACTGAATAAAACTCCAGTCACGCGTTTGGGGAAATTACGGTAAAAATTTCCAACAGCGTAAGTATCTCTCGTATTTCTATATAATGTTTCGTCTCGAGTGCATTCAGAGATTTTGTGACAAGATAACACTAGAACATAATCCTTGGAGAAGTTTTTTCATGGACCAGACTTAGTATAAAACGCCATTTACTGGATTTTCAATTTACCTAACCGGGCCCAGGTCTGGTTCGGCATTTCATGCCGGGCCAGTGATAAATCGAGAAACTTTCAAAAACGACTTGACTGGGAGATTCTTGTAGAAAATAATATTTAGTTCTAGCCATCTTTTCATTTATTTCCTATGAGATTTTATCTTCCTAAAACTGTTATTCAAGCAATTTTGAAATTTGCAAAGATTTTGAGATGTATAGTTTAAAAGAAATAACGAATGCAACAAGAATTTTATTTCGTAGATCGTGGGGGGTGATTCTTATAGATTTTTCGATGCTGAACACGAATCCAGAAACAAAATTTTCGTATCACATAAAGGTTTCAAGAAATTTGAGACTGAAAATAAAAAAACTCGTTTTTTGGGTATTTTCCAGTATTTTATTATAGCTGAAAAATGTTTTTTTTTCAAAATATACAAATGAAAGGTCATACGCTCCTTAAGGTAGTACGATCACGAAAATTAGACCTCAGGCAAAAATAGATAATTTTGCTTTCAAGAATAGCAATATTATTATTAAAGGGCTAATTTGAAAGAGAAAAGATTAATTTTTAGGAAAAAAATTTGAAACACAAAAAAATAATTTTATTAATAAATTTTATTTTTGCCCAAACTTATTTTCTTATCGCTTCGAGTCAAATTCTTAAAAATGATGCGATTCCAATAAATCACGGTTCATTTTTTTAGAAAAAAGATTCTCTACAACTTGACCGTTTCCTATTTTTGAAATTGAATTAATTATTATCGAATACAGCAATTTGTTTATAAAACTTTTGTTTTGAAAAATTGTTTTTTAATAATTTCAGCCATTAAAGAATTCATTTTCAAAAATCGGAAACGGTCAAGTTGTAGAGAATCTTTTTCCTCAAAAAATGAACCGTGATTTATTAGAATCGCATCATTTTTGAAAATTTGGCTCGAAGTGATAAGAAAATAAGTTTGGGCAAAAATAAAATTTATTAATAACATTAATTTTTGGTGTTTCAAATTTTATTCATGAAAAATAATATTTTCTCTTTCAAATTAGCCCTTCAATAATAATATTGCTATTCTTGAAAGAAAAATTATCTATTTTTGCCTGAGGTCTAATTTTCGTGATCGTACTACCTTAACAAATTACAATTTCAAATTAAAAAATTTTGAAATTTTCTTTCATTCTCAGTCTTAAATTTCTTAAAAACTTTATGTATTTAAATTCTATTTTTGAATTCGTCTTCAGCATTGAAAAATATATTGCTATATATTGAAATATATTTCTCACCCTCTAGTTTTCTAGAGGAGTGCCAAACTAAATTCTCTTGGAAGATGTAAAGAATAAAAAACTAATTATGAGAAAAAATTGGGAAAGTAAGAAAAGAAAATAAATGAAATTAAGATTGATTTTGTAAATTGAAAATTTAGAGATTTGGACAATGCAAAGTTAGAAGTTGAAAAATTTGAGCAAAAATAAAATCAGTTGAAAATGTTTACATTAACCATGTTTCCACTCAGAAGAGTTTTATTTGAATTACATCGACTTGATTTATGATTATTGTTAAATACAGTATGAGTTTTTTAAATTAATATAAATAAATTTTATATTTCTAAAGAGACATAATACTACAAATAGGATTTTGAAAGTCGTTGAGAAATGATTCTTTTAATTTTCTAAAATGACCAATAATAAGTCAATTTCATAAAAAAAACATTTTTTAAAGAGAAATATAATGACGCATGAGTTTCTGAATCTAATATGAATCAAATTTATGAAATTAACTCAAAATTAAAATCGCACAGAAGAGCTTACCAAGGACTTATGCATATTAAAATTGTAATTTCGAGGCAATTTCACTCTTCCTCGTTCTTCCATTGTAAAGTGTTTAAATTTAGATGATCCCGCTATTGTTTTATGTTAATAATTCGTTTTCTTTTATTTTAATGTGCTTTGCTTTCAGCATTTCTATATTTTATACCTTGATTAATCTTTTTGATACATTAGCACTAAAAAACAGCTGGCTTATTTCACCCACAAAAGATAGTTAAGGGGACTAGGAAGTCAAACTAATCTTATTTTCAAAGTCTAATTAAAAAGTAAATATCAAGATATAAATAATTAATTTTTCACGGGTTATTTATAACAATTGAATAGAATAAAAATATCTTTTTTTATTGAAAATTTCCAATATACAATTATATAATTAAATAAACAATTTAACAAAAAAAAAACTTTTTGCAGTAATATCTTCTGTTCTAATAATGGGAATTGAATTTTTTAAAGTGCGTTGTGTTCGTAATAATTCCCTCTCTGGGCTGAACCTGTTTAAATTTTAAAAAAGTAAACATTTTTCACAAAAAATTCATGTTTACGAATTTTTTTCTCAAAATCAGAAATTTTTACGGCTTAATACGGAGGTTCAGCCCATAAAGGAACATGTTCTGCGAGGGCCAAAAAATTTTGAAACCGATCTGAACCTCCGTTTTTTTGCAATCACTGCAAAACGGAGAAAAAATACAATAAGCTTCTATTTGCTGCGGCCCGTCAATTTTTGCGAAAGGAGCTCAGCCTTTTTGTCACTCATTTTTTCATTTTTCATCCAAACGATTTAAAACTTTGGCATTTTCCTTTTGAATAGTAATGCTATTGAAAAATGGAATAAAAAAATCGATTTTTTGACTTCCTAGTCCCTTTAAATATGTCAAATAATTTTGGCTCTTCAAACCAGAATTCTGGTATTTCATATTTTTATACAATTTTCTTTTATTTCTCAGATTTTCATTTCTACATAGAAAACCTTATATGAATATAAAAGAGAGCATTGTACGAAATAACGCGTTTAGTATATGACTACTAAAGGCTTGAAAATGCTATCAGAAAAGAAATGGGTTCTCTTAATGAGATTTCACTGCTATTACTCCAGTGAGAGCTTTTATGGTGAATTGTGTAAATGCAAGATTCCTCTGGATGTTTTTATTTTAAGCTTTGATTTTGAATAAAATAATATTCAACCGGACAAGAGAAAATATAAGCGAGAGAAATAAAAATAGAAAGTAAGTCGGAATCTTTGGATTAATAACACTTTTAATGGTTTCATTTACATATAATCTTCCCAATCATGACGCAAAGCCACCTTTGCTCTCTGTGAAAACATTTCTGTTGATATATTCATCCCTGATGAATAAACTAAATCCTTATTTTATCAATATTTTGATTTCAGAATATTTTCTAAAAATTTCATCTCCGAATATTCCTTAATACTTTCTTTCTCAGAACAAATTGATGAGAACTAATTACTAGAAAAACATTCCTGGAAAACGCTTTATAATTAATTAATTATATGAAAAACTTTAAATAAATTTCAACTTTTTATATCGAAATCTTGATAGATATATGTAATGAAATATATGGAAGGAATATTGTTTGAGTTGTGAGCCACACGACTCCTCTTGAAAGATTCTTCAAATATCACTCGCATTTATGGCTTTAACTCATTTCTTTCTCATAAAGCGACTCAGTCAAAGACGAGCATCTCGTGAACGTCAGTTCGTTCGACCAATGCTTGCATAACAAAGAGACAGGAGGGCATTATGCCTCTTTATTTCGGTGTTATATTCCAGAAAGAACGAGAGTCTCTCCAAGGTCTTCTTTTTGAACTAGTAGATGTTCGATATCGATTGAACGTATCAAATAGAACTGTGTCAGAAAATCCACTACGGTAAATCATCTCAATTTCTTTTTCAACTTTAGAACGTATTTGCTGCCCTAAATCCAATACATTCTGAAGATTGAAAAAAATTGAAATACAATTTTTCAAATACATAAAATAGTTACGTAAATTTGTCTGCGAAATAAAATTTTTACCTTTTCCAGTATTTAGATCATAATGAGGATCTCATGAATTCATTTTAGAACTAAGTGAAGTCTGACGGAATCATGAATAATTTATTTTCCTTACTTACTTGAAAATTCATAACAAACAAAAATGACTTGACAAATAAATAATGACTATTGAAATTCAAACAAGATATTTTTATGTACTTATTATAATTTAATGACAATTTTCGTATACATTATAAAATGTACAAGTTTTTAAATTAAATAAAAATGTACATTACTGGAAAAAAAATTTAGATATTCACATGATTTTTGATCTAATAACAAATAAATAATTATTAAGTATAGACAATTATTATAAGAAAGTTTAAATAATAGCAAATTTATTTTGTTTTTAAAAATTAGACATTTTTTAACTCTTTTTATTTTTTTACAAAAAATATTAAATAATCTACAAATATATTCCACAAAATGGAATTTGAATAAAAAGTACCTTTTGCAGCTTGCGCATAAAGCATAATAAAACGAAATTTTCCAACATGTAAAATATCACAAAAACTGAATGGAGTCATAAACTAAATTAGAGTTCAGTCACGGGAAACTGCTCTGTATTTTCGTCGATATATTTTTCCATTTTTTATTTTTCTCTGGCGATTTAAAATTCTATTCGTGTCGTCGAGAGAGAAAAAATGAACTAAAAACACTCACAGAGAAATGAATAAATAATATCTAGCTTTCATAATTCCTTTTGCAGCGGTAAAAAGATTTCAGAATTCCGTTTATAAAATTACAAACGTTTCATGCAATTTTTAAGTCTTCTCAAAGCGGATAAATATTTCATTCCAAGGAGGACAACAGAGTTTTTCTAATTTTATGTTACACTTCTTAATTAAATTTCTTAGAAAAAGAAGCTTAAGTCCTCAAGCGGCAAATTGGACGAGAATGTTATCATTGTCTTTCTTATTTTCAAAAAAATTCTCCCCCCATAACTGTTTTAAATCTAGTTGAAATAATTTTACAAAATATAAAACCAACTTTATTAATTTGTTGCAATTTGGTATTTTCGACAGAAGTCAGAAAATAGAATTTGCGATTGATGTAAATAGAAGTACATCTAAAGATAGATTTGCTTTCACGATTTTACAATTTCTATATAATTTGAAGATCAAACGATTTTTAACGAGATCGTTCTCTAAGACAGACAAATAGTGGCAACCAGAGGGAAAATAAAAATGACAAATTCTTTATAAATTCGTCCAGATGGATGGATGTTTGCTGCCTCTTGAATAATTCACGACACAATTTTGAATTCAAGGAATGAATCAAAAAAGGTATATTTACGCTACTCAGGTACTGATCTAGATTTTCACCTCGTCTCTGCAAGTAGAAAAATGTATTTATACACATATCATGGTAAATAATATGAAAGTTTAAAAATTTGACGAAAAAACGATAAATAGCTCAAACTTTTTTCGTTTCTGGATTTTCAATATAAAATAATTTCAACTAACGTAAAAATGTTGTATTACTTTTTCAAAAGAATATTTCAAGAATTACTAAATTTTAAAAGCGATAGTTCAAAGGTGCTTTCTTCTTTCTTCGTTTCCAGAAAAATACATATACAAGGAAGTAGAGGCTAAGGAGTTCCCTTTAGCAGAGGGTCGATAAATCTTTTGCTGTCAGCACAATAGTACTGACACTTTTCATATATTTTATGCAGAGTGCGTCGAACCCCTCTGAAATTTTTATTCGACTAAATCATTTTTCTCTCCTCTGCTTTAAAACTGGATAAATGCATTGAGTTAGAATTCTCTACATTTTTGTGCTGAAAAAAAATTCTTTTTATTCAAGCATGTTATTTATTTTTCAATTAGAATTAATCTAAGTTTTAAATTATTTGAATGAAAATTATAACCTGTTTGGATAAGAATAGGAACAAATTGTCTAAGCTTTACTTAATTTTGCGACAAATTTTATGAGGAGAGTTAAATCACCTGATTGTGGTGGTACAGAATACGCAGTTGATGACTGTCTGATAACAATGTAATAGCGGATAGCAAATTTAACGCTTAATGAACGTGATTATAGAGGAAGCTTAATGATTTGGGCTTCTGCATTATGGCGGTTGTTGGTAAATTATGTCGATGATAACCCAACGAGTATCGGAGCGCAGCATCGAATTATGAGCTTACGATCGACGTCATCAACTCGAAATCATAAGGGACAATAATTCGGAAATAAAGCAAATACAAACTAACTTTTTAGCTTAATTAGGAAACAGGAAATTGAAAAAAGGCTCAAAACTCATGCAGATTTAAAAACAAGAAGAAAATATCAATTATAGATATATTATGGGTTTTCTTTTAATTTATGAAAAAATTAGTAATAAATTGATTTTTTATAATCCGAAATTTAAAAGCCAGATGATATAAAATAATGTCACTTAATCTGACTTATTCAATATTCAAAAAATGTAAAAACAGTTAAAAGTAGGATTTCAAATGAATTACCCACTTTTGAGGTTTTGAAGAAAGACTAAATGGTAGAGATAAAATTTCTAATTCCTTTAACTGAAATTGTATTTATAATTGAGCAATTAAGATAAATATAACTTCCTCAACCAATTAAAAATCATCGTTTTTCATCAAGTTTTTCAGACCTTGCAGAAACTTCAATTAAATAACATTTTAAATGTTCTATGCTCTTGATTTTATGAATAATTTGAAATAAAGATAAATAACTTGTATAAGATTTCAAGTCATATATTCAGATTTACAAAATGATTAATATCAACTTTTTAATATTTGAAGAGACTCGACTTAAATAAGCCAACGTACTTTTTGGAGAGGTTCGGAGCTAAAGAACCTAAGCTTGTTTTCAATATTAGAAGAAAACGTTGCATTTCAGTCTCATTTCACGATAACAATACATTAATCCACGCTGAGTAAGCTTTTTATAATAAATCATTCTTTCTTAATTCCATAGGCGAGGAAAAATAGCTCCTGGCCAAAAACACTTTCTGTGATTACCAAAGTGCAAATCCAAATGAAAATAAAAATTAAATAGTGGTTCTAAAAATGAAAGTGGTATCGAACCTTCTAGAACCTATGTACTTACAGTTTTGAACTTTCACTGAACGATGAAAAATATATTTTTTTTTTGACTAAATGATTGCTTTCTTCCCCATTAAATTAAAAAGTAGCGCATATTCAATAACAGATTGTATATTTGAAAGGTGCTGAATAAAGACAAAATAATTAATTTTTTTTGGAAGAAAAAATGTTGCTATTGTTTAATGAACGTTTAAAACTGTAAATGCATCTAGAACATTATACACGGAGAAACTTTTTAGATCAATTTTTACTGTAGTATTTTTCAATTTAGGGAAAAACGTATCACTTTGAGAATTTTTGTTAGTAAAAATACTAAACTTTATAATAATAATATGAAACTTCAGCACTCTCTAAATTTGAATCAGTCAAAATCTACTGATTATCAGTGAAATTTGACTGATTCAAATAGCTAAAAAGAGGTTACTGTAAATCAGTCAAATTTCACTGATGATTTCAGTGAAAATTGACTGATTTGACAGTGAAAAATATTTTTTCACTGATGAATCAGTGAAAATTTGAGTGATTCAGATTTAGAGAGCATAGTTCATAGCAAATTTTACTATAGTTTATACTGAAGTTTCATATTATTCTTCTAAAGTTTAGTATTTTTACTAACAAAAATTCTCAAAGTGATACGTTTTTCCCTAAATTTAAAAGTACTATAGTAAAAACCGATATAAAAAGTTTCTTCGTGTAAAAAATTAAGCTGGACAATTTTAGAATGACACCCTTTATTTTCATTTTTCCAAATCTCTCATATCTTCTATCCCTCTGATAAATTATATATTTTATCGAAAGGTGACAACGTAGAAAAGACGTGAAGCTCAAAAAATTTATTGATTCTAGGTTTCTACATATTTGTGTTAAAAAAATACATAAAATTTTGTTTTCAAAATTTTGGAAATAGCAGGGAAGATAGAAACGGAAGTAGATCGACTACTTCTAGTATCGAAAATGAAAAAAAGTTCAATTTAAAGAAAATATATTGGAAAATTTTTTTTATTATTAAAACCCAAATTAGTCTATCTACGTCTGTTTTTATCTACTCTACCATTTCCGAAATATTGAAAACAAAATTTTATGTATTTTTTGGACACAAATATGTAGAAACTGGAGCAAGTTGTTCACATAAACTTGCTACTTTTCTCAAGTATTACATGCCTTTAGAAATATGCAGAGACTGTAAGATATAAGGAATAATAAGGAAAAGAAGGTAAAATTTGTTTCTTTGTAAAGTATTAATACATTTTTACTCACCAGATACCGAGGAACTTTTCTCGTACTTTGCGTTTTACGCTGTCACTTTTACGTCGGTATTGCAATCTACGACAAGCTTCCGATGAAATAGGTTCCGGAAGTTGCTTATAGAATCCTGTGGACAAAAGAAGGATAATGAAAGCATTTTCATAAGATGAGATCGATATAATGAACTTTTGTCATCAAACCTATAGGGTTTATGAAGCGGAACAAATTTACTACAATAATATAAAGGCATCGATATTAAGGAGAGAATTTGAAGATAATGGTTCTTTGGCACAGTTGGAGTTCCAATATTAAGAAAATTAAAGATTCGACTAAAAATTAGAATAAGTTATTTCAAATTTTTCTAGGCCATTTTTTATTTCTAATAAAATATTAGTATAATTAAAACTTTTTGCTTGGAGTATATATACACTGAGAGAAAGTATTAGTCGTGATTTTTTAATAAAACTTACTAATTGCGTTAATTGCTATTACTATTTGTCCAGTTTAGTTATTACAAAAATATATATTTTTCTGACATAACTAAAAATCGTTGAATTAAAAACTATTCCAATATCTTAATGAAAAACTGATGAATTTTTTCATCCGTACATGATTAAAATAGTAATTCCAACTTTGAAAAAAATGTTAAATTTATTATTCAATCTATTTTATTTCGGTTAAAGTCGATAGAAACTTTCTTAGGTCAGAATTGTTCAGGAGAAAAACTTTTTAAATTATGGTTTTTCAAAAAGTAACAAAGGATGATATTAGTTGAAATGTTTTTCATCACAAACTGCAAAACATTTTGAAATTATACTTTAAAATCACCTTGATTTAATTCTTCTCATTTTGATGGAAAATAAAAGCAAAATTTCAAGAAATCAATGTAGGGGAGAAGCGGCGAAATTGGCGCGTCGTCTAAATTGACGCACCCTATTTTTCAGAAAATGATAACATACCAAAAAATAAAAATAGTTCTATCGTGTGCATTCTTGTATGATATGTATTTGATGGAAAACATTATAAAAATCTAATTGCTTAATACAGTTTTATTGCGATTAATCGTTTTTTGGCATAATGGTTATGTTCGAAGCCATTGAGTTAAATCGTTAAATAATAGTAATTCAAGGTGAATTAGATTAATGCAACGATTTTATAATCTTTGATATTTAATCTTACGATTAGGATAGAATATTTGTATGAAAAAATAAGCATTTTACGTAAAAAGTATTTAATTAATGAACGATACACTTGCGGCAAAATTGGCGCATACGAGATTCAAAACAGAGGCGAAGTTGGCACACGTGTTGTGTTTCTGGAAACCGGTGACTGAAGTCAAGTGCTCGGATGTTTATGATTGAAAATATAAAGAAGATAGTAAGTACACAATTATTAATATATAGATATATACATTTGAATGTTGCTGGACTTTTCTGCTAATCTTTTTCTTAAGATTTTTTGTGACATGGGAGGTAATGTGGTTCGCAAAACTGATGTAACGACTTTGTAAGGTTATATTCATTTGAACAATCAGTGGTTAAATTTTTTTTTTTAAGTTTGAGGTATTAAGGCATTTTAAAAGCGATTTTTAATAATTAATTTGCAGTCTGACAGTGTTTTGAAAGTTTTCTCGATTTTAAGATGTGAAAGCAATGTAATTAAAAAATTTGTATTTTTGATTGATTGTTTCTATTATTTATAAGTCTTCTAAAGTTAATAATTGTATATACTTCTGATTACAAATTCAAATAATTCTCTATAAAAATGATTTCAATTTGAATATTCACTTAAATATCCACAATTGCCAGTATGTTATTGTACATATATAGAATATATTTTAACTTTGGCTGGTTTATGTGAATAAAGGTATAAAAACCTTCACATATCTTGATATACTATCTCAAATTTAGTTTCAAATTATAACTACCTCTTTTCATCAACCTTTGCTACTGAAATGTAATTCTAAATCTATGAAAATATAACTAATAAGTGGCAAGAGAAGTTTATAATATTAGTGCGTCAATTTACCCGACATGGCGGGTAAATTGACGCAGGTGCAGTCCTTCGGAAATCTGAATAAAAACCTGCTTTAATAATTTCCAATGCAATCTTTATCCATTGGAAAGTATAGAAAAGATATCCAGCTATTAACTAAATATTTTTTCATAATTTTTAGTCATATACTTTCTTTTTAAACTCGCACTTTCTATTAGGTGCGCCAATTTCGCCGCTTCTCCCCTATGTAACGATTTCAAAACGATTCAAGACAGTTGATAAGCAGGTAAAATCTAATTCGTCTGTACAATTATTTCTTGAAGTTTACTATTGTTAAAGATTTATACTCTCTAAATATAAATCAGTAAAAATCTACTGATTATCAGTGAAATTTGACTGATTCAAATAGCTAATAAAAGGTTACTGTAAATCAGTCAAATTCCACTGACTGCTTCAGTGAAAATTAACTGATTCAACAGTGAAAATATTTTTTCCACTGATTCAATTAGTGATAATCAACTGATTTAACAGTGAAATATATTTTTTAACTGGTGAATCAGTGAAAAGGCAAATCACTGATTCACATAGTAAAAATTTGACTGATTCAGATTTATAGAGTAATTACACGAAATATTACATATGGAAATAAAATATTTACATTTCTCAAACTAATTAATTTTGATAAATTTTACAAAAAAGATTAGTAGGATATTTAGTTCCATGAACTTTTGAGCATTGGTAAGTTTTACAAAATTTTTGGTACTGCTTACTAAAAATATAGGTATAGTTGTGACCTTTTAGTCAGCACAACTAATACGATTTCTCTCAGTGCAGCTAAAATTTTCTATTCAGGGGATGAAATTGTTCATAATAAGAACTTTATTCATTTTTGAAATAATTCAATTCACTGCAAAATCTCCTTTATCTGGTGGAAATGAATTAGACTAAGCCAAAATTGAAGTCGAATAAGAAATAAATATTATTCCATAGAAATCTGACGATGTCTTGATTACATGGAAAATCACCAAGAATCTCAGAAGGATTGAAGACAAAATTAGATTCTCAGTCGTGGAAATACGAGAAATATTCTGAAAAGAGGCTACGAGTTTCCGTGAAATTCGAGGATATCTTCCGAAAGACGTATTCGCGCATCTTTTAGACTTGAGAGTTTAGACGGAAGCTCCAAAGATAGGAATAGAGCGAGACGGATTTTGCAAGGGCAAATATTTATTCAACGGCATACACGTTTTGGCAAGAGGCCGTTGTTTATTCGATCATATATCCGTCATTTGCGTCAGATCGACTTTGACAGGGACGATTAAAAAATCATTCGATTTCTAGAAAAATGAATGACTAAGTTTCCATTTGTTCAAATTGGAAATTCTATTTAACCACAAGAAAATATGTAATTATAGGAAATTATTTGAGTAAATAAATAATTATTCAAATAATGAATTGAAAAAGTTATTTTTATCGAAGATATATGTTGATAGTTGGCTTTCGGGTCCAAGGTTAATAAAAACTCAAAGTTTTATATAAACAAACGTTTCGGATCTGATTGGAGCCCTCATCAGTGATTTATTTTGGATCCAAAAAATACATTAAAAAATTTTCCTACTTAAGGGCTTCTTTGATGAAGAATTTTATTATTTACCTATTTTTTTTAATGCATCGATAAAAACTAGGAATTGCTTCGAACTGTGTCCAAATTTACATAGAATTTTACGAATAGAGTCTTTTTTGATAGAAGGCTAAGTATAAAATACTCTCTAAACCCGAATCAGTGGGCAATGGATCACTGAATGAAACAGTAAAGATTTTTTTACCGTCAAACAGTTAAATATTACCGACAATCAGTGAAACCTCACTGATTCCAATAGCTGGAAATAGGTCTTATGGAAAAATCAGGTTTTTGAAATGATGGAAAAGTTTAACTTTATAAATCGGTGAAAGGAAATGTACTCTTTGAATATGAATCAGTAAAAATCTACTGATTATCAGTGAAATTTGACTGATTCAAATAGCTAAAAAGAGGTTACTGTAAATCAGTTAAATTCCACTGATTGCTTCAGTGAAAATTGACTGATTTAACAGTGAAAACACTTCTCCCACTGATTCTATCAGTGGTAATCAACTGATTTAACAGTGAAATATATTTTTTCACTGGTGAATCAGTGAAAAGGCAAATCATTGATTTAATCTGTGAAAATTTGACTGATTCAGATTTAGAGAGTAATGAATAGAAGATTATTAGAAGGCTCACCTAACCAACTAAGGTGCTCGGTGGTTTCCAACTTTTGCTTAAAAGCATCTACTTGTGCTTTGACTTCATGAAGTACTGCACAAGCTTCCGATGACGTTGCTTCCTGGTGCTTTCGTAATTCTCGTTCCAAGTCCGAGACTCGCCTTTCCAGGGCGCATAACATATCCGCCTCCTTCATTCCAAAAGAGGCAGGATGAGCTCCAACAACCTTGAAAATAAATAAAACAAATTTTAATTCTTTGATAAAATTATAAATTCCTTAAATTTCATTAATTAGGGGATTTTAATTATCCTCTCAGAGCAAAGAATGTTTTCGAAAAAAATTACATGTTGTGTTAATCTATTATTTGTTTTAACTTTTAATTTAGAACTTATCTTAAAAAAATGAAAGCGGTAATGAAAAGCAAAATCATTAATATTTATATTATTAAAATTATGGTATTTCTTTCAAGACAATTATAAAAGGACTGCCACTTAGTTCCATCCTTAAATAAATTATGGTCTCATGAAATAAGAAGTAAGTTTTTAAATACTTCAGTAAATTTATGATTGGAAATCAGTTACTCTCGAATGATAATCTCTTAGTTTAAATAACTCAAATTTAAGATTGTTAAAAAATTGATAAAAGAAGCATTTCAGTTCCCTGAAAAATGGAAAAGTTAAAAAAGTTTTGACAAACGAAAGTTAGGAAACTTTGAGATAAGAAGAAATAAATAGTAGTATTAGTGAAAGCCCTGTACTTTAAGTGAACTTAGTTTATTTGTAAAGAGATTTATTAGTTGGTACAGAACAATCAATTTTTTAACTATTAATATTTGGTTTTTTAAAAAAACAATGCGGCTAGTAATGTTAATGAAAAGGAATCCTTGTCCCAAGCAATAAATTTGCAATGGCATATATTACAAACTAAAAGAGTTGTATTGACAAACTATATATCAGTGTATTTACATCAATGGACTTTAATTAATCGTTAAATTTTGGAGTTAAGATTATATGTTTAAACTAGTCGTTAACCTAAGATTTATATGTATCAGGTGTACTAGTGTTATATTTGAGTGTGCGAGGATACTCAAAGCTTGAAACCTCGAGTAAACCAGAACTTAAGGACTTGAAGATTTAATGGTTAACCTGAGTAATTAGAGAGATACTACATTTACTGAACCAGGTACACAGCCGCTATTCAACTAAAGAAGTTTGCCGACAATAACTACATTCGTAAACTCTCTTGGTTTACTCCACTCGACTAAAATTTTCCTAATAAAATTATACAAATCACTCTCTAAATCTGAATCAGTCAAATTTTCACTGATTGAATCAGTGACTTGCCCTTTCACTGATTCATCAGTTAACTTTCACTGAAATAATCAGCGGAAAATATTTTTCACTGTCAAATCAGTCAGATTTCACTGAAATAATCAGTGAAATTTACAGTAACCTCTTTTTAGCTATTTGAATCAGTCAAATTTCACTGATAATCAGTAGATTTTGACTGCTTCAAATTTAGAGAGCAACTAGGACATTTTTTTATTTTCAGAGATATAATTTATTAGGAAATTAAACCAAAATTTAAACACGATAGACCGATTATAAATATAAAAAAGCAATTTTTAATGGAGGTCTTTGCATGTTTATTAAAAATCAAACTTGATGGATGTTCTTTTCTATTGAAAATATAAAAATTGTTGATAAAAGATGAATCTGAATTTTGCAACATTTATCCACAGGGAAAAGTAAATTTCATCTTGTCGAAAATTTTATACACGAATTATGTTGAATTCGTTGACAAATGTAAGCAAAAACAATTTCATGTAATTTAATTCCCTAACTTGAAAAATTGTTTTCATGTGTCACAATTTCCTTGATCGTGAAATTTTTTAATTGCATGTTAAAAAACTTGTATATAATGTTTGAAGTAAGAAGATCAGTACATGTTGGAGAGTAAAACTTGTGTTTCAAACATTTATCATCATATGCTAGGAAATTCAGGAATAGATTTTCTGTCAAAATACAATTTATTTTTTACTTTATTTTTCGTTGCAAATTTCAATTTAAGGAAGTTCGACCGTAACTAAGTAGCCCATGAAAAGTTTAATTAATTTTTACTTTAAAAAATGTTAGTGCTGTACTAAGTTTAGTCTGTAAAAATGATCGAACTTTAAGAAATGATGGCTCAATTTTTTCTTTAAACAGTTTTAAAAGACTCCACTGCCTCAACTTTTTAAATTAATCTCTTATTTTCTAAGAACAGCTGTTTGTTTATGAGACTTACCTAATTTTTCAACATTTATGATCAGCAGTTAAAAAATGAGAGATTAATTAAAAACTCTAAGATGGTGGCGTTTTATAAAGATGTTTAAAGAAGAAAATAAGCCATCATTCCTTGAAATTCGATCATTTTTAATGAGTAAACTTGAAAAAACTGCATTGAATCTTGGCCTACAGTAACTGTTATCAAAAAAGACATTTCTTATATTTTTAATTTTTTCCCCGACTGAATGAACTTTTTTCTCTTAGAACGTATATTAAATAAGAGATCAAAAAGTTTTCAAGGTAGTTGTCGAGCCAAAAAACAGGTTTCTGAAAAAAAGTTTTTCTATAATTTTAAGATTTGAAATGATATTATCAGTTGTGTCTTATGAAAGAAAAAACATTAAAGCTTAAAAACAATAATACTTTTAATAGAGTTTTTTGTAATAGAATTTTTTCTTACTATCATTTTTTACTATTTTTTTAAAAATAATTGGATTTTCATAAATCACGGCCTTTTTTCGGGTGAAATGTTCTCTACATCTCTAATGTTTCCGATTTTAAAAATAAGTGAAAAATCTTCAAATATAGCAATTTATTAAAAACAGTGCTTCCTTCTTAAAAATTCTTATAAGGCCATAGATCAACTAGACGATGAACAAATTCCTGTAAAAGTTCATGTAAGGTAACTTTTTCATTTTACGAAATATCTTTCTGAAAATTTGGAAAATATAACAGGAAACGATAAACAAACGTCTGTCAATTTCGTTTGAGTGAAAATTTTGCAATAATTTTTACAGTTAATTGTAATTATCGATAAGTTTTCCAATTTTTAAAAAAATTTTTACTAAAAAGAAGTCACGTGGTCCGATTGATCCATGACCTTAACGACTTCAGCCACTGCAAAACTTTTCTTTCAAAATTGGAAACAGTAGAGTTGTAGAGAATATTTTCCCCAAGAAAATAAGCTATGATTTATGAAAATCCAATTACTTTCTAAAAATTGGTAAGAAACGATAGTAAAAAAAAATTCTTCTACAAAAAAACATTATTTTTCTCAAGTATTACACGGAAAAAAATACTTGTCAAAAATGACCAAACTATTTGGAAACGCGTGACAATTTCTGAAGCTACGTTCTTTTTTCAAATAATTCAACATTTCTTAGGATTTCTATTATAAAATACCCCAAATCACCGTTAAAAATTCCCATCTAGATAATAAAATAAATCGAATTATTAATAAAAAGAAGGTAGCTTCAGAATTTATTATGCCTTTCCAAATGTTTGGTAATTTGTAACAAGTATTTTTCTGCGTGTGCATTTTTTCACAAAAAATAATGTTTTTTCATACATTAGACATGACTGATGTCATTTCAAGTCTTAAAATCATAGAAAAACTCTTTTTTTTTTCAGAAACCTTATTTTTAGCACGAAAATTACCTTAGAGTGGAAATTAATTAAGTTTTCCAAGTGCTTCTTAGCCACGGTCGAAGCTCCGTAATGATGAAAGAATATTAAAAATGTAATTCTTCGGTTATAATTTTAGAAAGCGTCAACTGAAAAGCTCGATTCTTAAATACATGGTAAACCTTGAAAATAAACCTTGAAAGTAGTAGTGGAAGAAGAGACGAAGGTTCCACCCGAAACATCAGGCACGTGCATCGTTACCTGTAGAACGTAGGGATCATCAGGCGAATTCGCCGGCAGATGAGACGAGATGTTCAAGATTTTGTCCCCTTTTCGAAGCTTCACGATATCAAGAGGTCCAGCCTCTGCCGCGCTTCTAAAAAGCTCTGAAACAATTAAATCACAAATAAATAAATCACCCAATGGAACAATTCTTTAGGCTTATATTTATTTCAAATTGACATGTTTGGTAACATGTCTATTTTTGAAAACTTCAATTAAAACAATCTATTTTTAAAATAATTAAAATAAAACAACACAGTTTATACTCTGATAACAATGGTGCGCTTAAAACAAAAACGGAAAGCTCTCCATTGTTGTGATTCGTTAACTTTTTGTCCTGCTATCTACTCTCCAATATTTTGATGAAAATGTTATATTCACTATAAAGAAATAATGCAGTAATGAATGTATCCTGCTAACGTTTGATAATGACGTCACAACCAAAATAAAATTTAAATTTGTTGAATAAGTGAATTATTTCTACAGCACGTATAACTATATCTATAGAAAAAGAAAAAGCGAAAAGAGAGCATATAGAAAAATATTATTTGAATATTTAATTAAATTATTTTATTACACATAAAAAAAATAGGAAAAAATTTTAACTTCTGGGTTTTACATCTCCAATTAGTAGATGAATTCTGAATGTGAATACGGACAGGTTTAGTTGGCATTTGGTTAAATAATAGAATGAAACTGATCCAAATGTAATTTCAAGTTTACTGGCAGATTTGTGAACCCTTCATACAAATGACCTGAATGTCCTATATAGAAGATTTGCCTCGGGGTACTCAGAGCATTAACAGACTTCTGAACTCAAATTTCAAAGTATTCTCTTCAAACTCTACTGAAACAGTCATTTTGATTTCCAAAACGCGTTTAGTTGGTTTCTAGAATAACCTCCTTTTGTGATAACAAAACAGTATCAGGGATTCAACAGAACAGTTATTAGCTCACAGATATTAGAGCCTCATAAAAAAGATAAAGAAATTATTTATCTGGAATTCTAGAGAGAAATGAAAATCCTAGACGTTTTGATATTTTGTTTACTAAAAAACTCTATTACAAACATTTTGAAAACTTATTACTCCGAGAACCTTTTATTTCGTAATTTGTATTTGCATGATTTTATGTTATATAAATTCATTTTGTATCAAAGTAGAATTTGCACTTTTATTGACATATTAATTATTGGAAACAAAAATTGATAATTAAAACTTGTTGTGAGTACCAATCACTAATCGTTTCTTTATTAAAATTTTAATATTTCAGGTTGCTATTGCAAAAAATATTAAAATATGATAGAGGGAAATTTTTTTTCAATTCATGTTTTAATTATTTTTAAACTTGATTAACTCAAATATTATTAAATTTTTTGAAAAAATTTCCAAGTTAAAATTAAAAAAAGAAATTCTAACCCTCCGTTGTTTCTGTTATTTCAAATTAAAAAATTTGCAGTAATTACAAGTTGTTTTCAATATAAAAAAGTTTCTACCCAAGATTTTTTTACATTTTCATCACATATTTTTCATTTTTCATCACTTTTTTAACAAACGTCCACGTTTCACAATCTCCTGAATCCGAAAAAGGGTTTTTTTCAATCCTGTCTGTCTGCCCAACCAAAGTTTAAAAAATTAGAGAATTTTTGGTATTTTTAAAAACTACTTTTTGGAAAAACCAAATATTTTAAGACTAGTTTCTGATGGTTTTCAGAAAGCTTTAAAAATTGCCCTTTTGAAATTTGACAATCAAAGCGAAATTATCAAAGTTACAGTACTTTAAAACTTAAAAATAATCAATAATAAAAATCCATTTTTAATCAAACTATACAAGATACGAAAAAACATTATTACAAAAAATTGTTTAATAGGAAAAGTTCTACAAATTTGAAAAAAACATATTTTTTGATAAGATGTATATTTTTTGTTTTGATCTCAAAAGAATACTTTTGAAAATCAAAAATTCCATTTCTTAACTAAAATACGTGAGATACGGAGAAAACTTCGGAATACGAAAGTAGTTGCTTGAATAAGTTCTACAAATTTGCATTTTATACATTTTTTGATAAGATTTATATTTTTTGTATTGATTAATAAAAACACTTTTTACAGTAAACAATTTCATTTTTCAACCCAAATATGGAGAAGACGTTATTATAAAAATTTTCAAGTTCTCATTCTACATTGAAAAATTTTTAAACATGGACCTCTTCCAGATTGATTGAAACTAGAAAGCTAATGAATTTACGCTATTCAATTATAAACTTGAAATTTTCGAACTTGAAAATGATTAAAACTGAAAGAAACATACATTCATAACGAAAAATGATTATATTTCCTTTTAAAAAACCAATAATAAAATGAAGATACAGTCAAAATAGGGGAAAAAGAAGCGAAAAAGAAAAAAATAAATAATATCAGGAAAGATAATCTAGAGTGGAATAAATGAGATTCCATTTTAAGGATTTGAGTTTTCAGAGTCTAGGGTGTTGGTCGAAGGTCAACTGATGGTAATGTGAACTTGCACGATCCGCATCTCGTTTACCGAGCAAACCGTTTTACTAATTGAACCAGGAGTGGCCAAGGGGGAACTCTTAATGCCTTAAACACCGACCATATTTGCGACATGGAGCAGAATCAACAATAATTAAACGCTACCAACGACTTTTGTCGCTGTGATGGTTTACTCAAACACGATTTATATGCGTTATAGTCCCTTGTGATCATAATGAAGCACAGACACTTCAAGACTCCATGCTTTTTTCTTCAATTCTACATGCTTTATTACTTGATTAATCTGCGAAATTAAAATATCGACATAATGAATGTTAATTTATTATTAAGAACCTTAAATAAATATAATTTATCTTCATATCTTGGTCACAAATTTGAAAATATTATATTCTGGATGAGGTAATAAAACTGCAGGAACGGAAGAGTTGTTATAATAAAATTTATAAAATTTAAGATAATCAGTGCTTGTTAGCTGGGAAAAAATAATATGGAAACAATTCTGTTTCATGACATTACGATTTGTAAAAAAAATTCTATTATTTTGTTACATTAGCCGTTTATTTTTCAAAATTTCAAGAATTCGAAACTGTTCGAACTCTCAAAGTACAAAAAAACGACCAAATTGGTCAATCAAATCAAAATTACAAAAGTGACAGCATTTTAGAACTTAAAAATAATCAACAATAAAAATCCATTTTTTAATCAAACTGTACAAGATACGAAAAAACGTTATTACAGAAAATTGTTTACTAGAAAAAGTTCTACAAATTTGAATTCACACATTTTTTATTAAAATCAGGATGACCGTTTTCATCGACAAAAATAATTCCCGGTCATTTCCCGGTCATCGAAAATTTTTTCCCGGTCATTAAAAAAATGGTTTCCAATGAATAACAGTTAATGCAATGAGTTTTCAAAGTTTTAAAATATTTTTTCTTGATCTTCTAGCCGAAAGTACGGTCCTCCCGGCCGCATTTCACTCCAGAAACAACGACTTTTGTGGGCTTTTTTTGCTTTTTGTGACTCAGTAATGCCGCTAAATTCATTGTATAATTCGTTTCTTTCATTTGTTTAGTTCATCTATATGTATGTGTATTTAATGTGACTTCATGCAATTGCACGAAAGAGTAACTGTTAAGAAGAAAAACAAAAAATTTATGTAGGGTAAGTGTGCCAATTACTGCGGATCGAAAATCAAGACGGATTTTAAAGTTAAATAAAAAGATTTTGAGATAAAAAAGTCGTCACGAATTAATTTTTAAAGCAGTATTTGGTATTAAGTAAGTAGCATGCAGTCCTTAAACCCTGAAAAGAAACCAGATTTACTTAGAAAATGCGAATCTAAAAAAAATGTCCCATGTAGGTATTACTGCGGGTTTGCATGAATTACTGCGCACCAATTACTGCGGAAACCCCAATTTCTGCGCGCGTAATACTGCGATATTATTTTGAGTGAACTTACAATTAATTTAGGAGTGTTGAAAATTTTATTTAATCTCAATTATAAAAAGTAAACACAACGAAGCATTCGTAACAAATTAAGATTAATAATTTTATTTAATTTAACTTAAAATTATATCACTTGAGTTCCTCTTGCATCTTTAGCAACGATTAAGGAGTGTTGAACACTTTATTTAAACTAAATTATAAAAAGTGAACATGAAGCATTTTTAAAAACTTAAGATTAAATAATATTATAACTCTTATTTAATTTACCTTAAAATTATATTACTTGACTTCCTCTTCTCTCATTAGCAACGATTTTGGAATTTTCAACATTTTGTTTAATCTCAATTATAAAAAGTAAGCATAACGAAGCAGTAATTCATACACCTATGAAAATCATGTACCAAATACTGTTTTGGTAAAAAAATGATTAAAAAACGTATTTTTTGTTATTTTGCATAAATATTTAGAAAAATAAAATATTTACTTTGCAGAAAGTAATATCACAAGAAATATTTTATTTTCAGAAACGGAATTATAACAAGTTTTTCAGAACGTGTTCATGACCTTTCAACAAATCTAAGCATTAAAACTATGGGAATCGGGAACATGAGAGTTTTAAATTGCAATCAATTAGCTACAAATATCATAACTATTGATAATTCGTTGATACTTATTATGCTTGGATTAGAAATTGATTGTTTTTAATTGTTCTGTAGCGTTATATATCTTTAAAACATTGTATATCATTAGTTTTATTTGAAAGCGCAGTAACTGGGGCATCCACAGTAATACCCACACTTACCCTACACGGTTAATTTTATATTAATAATTATATTCATAAAAGTAATAATAATTATTGTAATAAGATTAGTATTACTAGATGTGTGATGTTAACGTTACTATTGATCAATATTAATATTGTTATCTAAGAATAAATTTTCTCTGGTATTTGTTCATTTTAAACAAATTTTTGATTTTCAATTTTTTTTTGCAGTTATTTTTATAAAATAATATTATTATATTATATTTATATTAAAAATTAAAAAAAATTCCCGGTCATTTCCCGGTTTTCCCGGTTTCCCGGTCAAGCGGCCACCCTGCAAAATGTATATTTTTTGTTTCGATTTTTAAAAAGCACTTTTAGAAATCAAAAATTCCATTTCGAGGGTTCGAACAGTTTCGAATACTTGAAATTATGAATTATACTTTTGTTTGGACGTTGAGATGAATTTTAGTTTTCAAATTTGGTTTTGGACCGTTTATTTTAAGCCTATGCTCTAATGTAAAATCGATTGGGATGAATTTGACATTTTAGAAAATGTCTACAAATTTATAGTTATATTTCTATATAAATGTCAGTGCAAAAATTTTATTCATTTGTATCTGTAGCGGTTGAAAAGAGACGATGGGGGTGCGTAAGTGGGAGAAATATCTTCAACACATGCATTATATCTAATAGGATAATGAAACGTGAATCACGAACATACGATGGACGTTTATGTTTTTATTACGGGCTGCTCAATTGATTCATTATTTTGTTGAGGCCAATATCATTGCTAGGAAATATACGACGCTGTTCTGAGTTCACGAAGCACGAGGAAACATTCTGTGAGAAGCAAAACCAAACAGCATGAATTGCGCCCGCAGGAAAATGTTTTCAAACGCCTTTTTCCACGAAGAAAAACTAAATTTTTAAACTTTGTTTTATAGTTATTTCATTTATATTTTTCCTGCAATTAAAAATTAATCTGAAACAATTCTGTTACATATTTTTTAGCATAATAAATTTAAGGCCACAGTCCAACCTAACCATGTGAATTATTTATATAGTTGAGATGCATGTGAATTAACTTTTTTCATAGACAAAATATCTTTTTTGAAAACTTGGGAAATATACAATAGGATAAATAACTTTGGCTGTAGTAAACATTTACAGTTACACATTACATTTTCTAGTTTTATTTTCTATAAAAACATTTTTTGTGAAATTTTCACAAAAAATCAATTTTAATTATCAGTTACAAATTACTAGGTATTTCTACTGAGAATTTTTCGTAGCGAAATACTAAAATTTAGATGAACTATATGATAATTTACTATAGATTGTATCAAACTTCGCTATAATCTACACTAAAGTATGATATAATTTTCCGAATTTTTAGTATTTTGACTGCGAAAAATTTTCAATCGGCTAGGAATAAATACTATTGCACCTTGATTTTCCCTAGATTCCTAATATTTTTTAGAGTTATAATTATAAAATAAAACATTTATTGCTATAAAAAGTTTCTCTGTGTTCCCATGCAGAATGAGATTTTTTGATGTCATTAACTATTTATAAGTGAAAGGATTGACAATTTGATGTTTCAGAAAGACGAGCAATGAAAGCAATTTCCGAAGTAGCACAGTAGTTATAGTCGGTTAATGTCAGCCAACCAGTTAGGAATAGTGTACTTGATAAGACAAGTGGATTCGTACAAGATGAAGCTGAAATTCATTGTCGACTATATAGTGCGCTTTAGAATTAACTCTAAGCTCTTATCATTGATAAAAAATATTTTTCAAAAAGAAACAAGATATTTTTCTACAGAAAATTAAATATTTGTCGAAGTTAATATTTTAAAAACTAGGTCACTGGAAATATTCCCTTTATTCGTGTTTCAATCACACTAGACAACCAGTAGCTCGAAAAATTCACATTCCCGAGGGAGATTTTACCATTCGATGCAAAAATTCCGGAAATTCACTTGAACAGTGATTTCGAATTCCGCATGAGTGATTGGCCTGTACACTATTTTCCTCTAAATCGACCAAATTTTACAATTCGAAATTCAAGGCTTCAAATTTCTCTTCTGGACATCATTGACATGTTCGTCATTTAGAAGGATTTTCAAGAATGGGATGTTTCATCCAAAACTAAATCATCATTTTTTGTCACTTTAAAAACTTTGTCGATAAAAATAGTAATAGTAATGTTTTTTGAAAAAGTCAAATGAGTACACTTTTGTTATTTCACTCTTTAAATGATTAGAGATTTAGAGAGTAGAGATTTATGAGAACTATCAGAAGCCAGTATTTTTATTGATATATTAATTATTGGAACAAAGTATGCAGAATGTGGAAAGGTGATACCGATATAAAAAATATCAGAAAAAATTGATAATTAAAACTTGTTGTGAGTACCAATCACTAATCGTTTCTTTATTAAAATTTTAATAATTCAGGTTGCTATTGCAAAAAATATTAAAATATGATAGAGGGAAATTTTTTTTCAATTTATGTTTTAATTATTTTTAAACTTGATTAACTCAAATATTATTAAATTTTTTGAAAAAATTTCCAAGTTAAAATTAAAAAAAGAACTTTATTGAATAAAGAAATTCTATCCCTCCGTTGTTTCTGTTATTTCAAATTAAAAAATTTGCAGTAATTACAAGTTGTTTTCAATATAAAAAAGTTTCTACCCAAGATTTTTTTACATTTTCATCACATATTTTTCATTTTTCATCACTTTTTTAACAAACGTCCACGTTTCATAATCTCCTGAATCCGAAAAAGGGTTTTTTTCAATCCTGTCCATCTGTCCAACCAAAGTTTAAAAAATTAGAGAATTTTTGGTATTTCTAAAAACTACTTTTTGAAAAAACCAAATATTTTAAGACTAGTTTCTGACGGTTTTCAGAAAGCTCTAAAAATTGCCCTTTTAAAATTTGACAATCAAACCGAAATTATTAAAGTTGTATATTTTTTTGTTTTGATCTTAAAAAAATACTTTTCAAAATCAAAAATTCTTTTTATTATTATTTTATGATTCTTTGTAGATCTTTATGTAGTAAACAATTTCCTATCATAACTTTTTTCGTATTTCGTATAATTTAACTGAAGAATGGAATTTAGATATTGACTTTTTTCAAGTTTTAACATATTATAACTTTCCTAATTTTAGTCTAACCGAAAAAATTTATCAGGATAATTAGTAGAGATTTATGAGAACTATTAGAAGCCAGTATTGGTATTTTTCATTTTTTATAAAGTTTTTTTTTCAAAAACACAAAAAATGCTCCTATTTTGACAATTTTTGTCTGATGTGTCTGGTTAACGAACTTATCTTTACTTTTTGGGCTCCTATAAAGTGTGCCAAAGCTCAATTCAATCCGATAATTCTGTCAGGAGTTATTGAGTATACGACCTACTGATTCATGGCGTCTCAAAACGTAAATTTGATGAAAATTTCGAAAGTCATTTTTCACATAAAACTAATACTTTCTCATTGATAATGAGAATGTAAAAAGCTTTCCCATTCTTTATGGTGAGTAGTATTTAGTATTGATTAGAAAAGCGAAAAAGTTTTAGAGCTATAAAAGTAAAGAGAGAAGAAGCTTCTAGAAAATGGACTTGGACTTAGCGAGGAAAAAATACGCTCACCTCTCTTTTTTTTAGACTCTTAGAGGTTCTAATTAAGCCAAAGTCACTCGAATTCGCTCCAGGGTGTGATGAAGGATCGTCGTCACATCTCTAGGATCCTCTTTCACTTTAATGACAATAAATGGGAGGAAAAGAAGCTACCCTGTGAATTAAGATCTACAAAGGTCGCTCTTGAGATTTCGTAACTGCGTGTGAGACTTCTAATTGCTCAACAACGTTACAAAGTAAACGCCTGGATCGTCTTTTGCATTAAATGTATGTGAAATGTTTTTGTGTGAGACTTTTAACGGTGAGTTTGTCCAGGTTTCGCAAATCGGTCGCTATGGAAACACACCTTTAAAGGAAGAAGCACGAGTCACGTGGGTCAATGCCTCTTTTAAAGTCAACGCCACGATCGATTTCAATTGTACTTCTACGGGAGGTTGGAAGAGGTATTTCTTAACTACATTATTAGATTTAAATCAACTTCATGACCTTTGAGATTTTACACTTCATTTGGATACTTTGATCTTTTATTCATCAAGAACAAGTGTACGGTAGAAAATGTCTTTGAATCAAAGAAATTTACGAGTTTTAATACAGACAAAGAAAAGTTTCTCTGATCTATTAAACTTTGTCAAATTCTTTTTTGATTAAGCATATGTATTATGATTAGATCAAAGGGACCGTTCATTCATGTTAGATATCTTTTTTATACTCTCAGAGATGTTCGGAAATTTGACGATATTTATAATGTTTTTGAGTAAAGGTATCATAAAACTACGAAAAATGTACTGAATTTTCTGAAATTTTTCTCAATATTATGAATCTTAACTGAATTTTCATAAAATGTGTTTTAAAACTACCAAACTGTAGCAGATTTTTTTATGATTTATGATAAAATTACGAAACTGTAACAAAATTTTCAGTTACATGTAACTGTATAAAACGTCAGTTATACCCAAAACGTAAAATTATTCTTGATACAAGTTTCAAAATTTCCAGATAGAAATACCAGAGTATTCACCATTTTCTAACTGAAAATTAAGAAATTGTTTCTTAAATTTATTAAAATGTAATTGAATTTTCCGAAATTCTTATCTTAATTTTACGAAACTGCAACTAAATAAAACTCCTGTCACGTGTTTTGGGAGATTACGGTAGAATTTTTGCAAGATGTTTACTAAATTTTACTACATTAAACTCTTACTTAAATATTAAACAATTTGTTTAAACGGAACGAAAAATGAAGTATTTTTAATTTAAAATATTAGTACAGTAATTAACTCTTCTCCTCTAGCTGTAAGTTCCTAAACAGGAAAAATTTAATAACTTGATAACTAAATAATGAGCAAATGAACATTTATGGTTAGCGAGGAATTTGAAGGTTGAAATCTTTTAAAAATAAAAGTATTTCAATTTATTTTAATAATTTTCTATTATATATTCTCCCCAGTTTACCTCTTTCACAATCATTCAATTTTTTTATTCGGTAATTTCTTTTGGATTTGGAAAATAAATAATAATTTGTTATTTGAAAATTTTGAAAAAATTAAATATCTCTAGAGCTAACAATTATGACTAGAAGTCATAGTGTTTTGAAAATAAAAAATTGGAAACTCAAAGGTTGAGAAAATAAAAAAGTGTAAAAAGTTGAAAATCTTCAAACTTGGAAAAATATTTGGTTAATCCAACCAAAATTTAGTTGCATAACCCAAACAAATTTCTTATTATATGGTTGACTAATGTTTTGATTAATTCAGTCAAAGAATTTGCTTCATGCAATCAAAGATGATTTTTAAGACAATTTGGTTAAATGAAACAAATATTTTAGTTGATTTAACCAAATTTTGGTTGATTTAACAAAATTTTGTGTCACAACCAAAGATCTCGGTTTATCCAAACAAACTGTTTGGTTAGATGAAGTAAATCTTTTGTGGTTGCACGAACGAGAGTTTGAGCCAAATCTATCAGTAAATTTCATTATTTCCACGTCACTAAAAATCCTTGATAAGTAAATAATAATTAAATAGTAATGAGTATATATAAAATTAAACCTATCAATATTCTATAAATATTTATAAATTATCTTTACTACCTACAAACTATATCAGTCAATTCATGACTTCTTAGGTACCCAATTTAAAATCCAATAAATCAAGATATACCTTTTTATAAATTATGGATAAAATTCCATATTCTACATAAAAGTAATATACTTTAAAACGCACATTTATGAAATATATTTATATTCCATCGTATCAGGGGTAGATACTAGAGCAGCCTCACGAATTTTCAACATATCGATTCTGATTCGTCATTTTTTGACTACTTCAACCAGTTTCAATATTTTCAGACTCTATATTACACTCAGAAAAATATTTGTCCATTCCAACCAAAAATTCTGTTTTATCCGGCCAAAGATAATTTTTTGGACACAATTTGGATGAATCAAACATATATTTCAGATGATTCAGGCAAGTTTTGATAAATTTAAAAAAATTTTGTTTGACAACCAAAGTATCGCCCAAAATAGTTGGAAATCTATATTAATGTTATTTCAAACAATGAGGTCGTCCGTTGACTCTATTTAATAAAAAAACTCAACAAGTAACCCGCAGTAGTGGCAGTGAATTAATGTTGCAAATACAGTAAATCGGACAAGGGTGTTGCTGGGGCTTGAACGACGAATCGATACTAATCATGTGTTCCAACATACAAAGCTTGAATACATGAAGTCCTTACATTGTACAGATGCAATCACTTCGAAAGATTACGTATCATTTTATGAACAAAGTTTCTTGTAGATTTTGTAGATAATAAGAAACATATTCTGTATTTTATGATCCAATGCATTAGTTGAGAATGACCAAAATCAATAAATTCTAATAAGCTAGACTAAATTCCCTCCAATTTTTAGAAGACAGAACTTTCGAATATTGGATTTCTCTCAACCTATAATACTTTTTCAGGATTTTCCACAGTTCACATTCGAAAAATCCATCCAAACGACAAAACTTCATTTGAAGCTCCCCTTAAGAAAGGTCATTCCATTGCACAAGGGAAAAAAGTTCTGATCGAACAAGGATCGTTCGTAAGTTAATCGCAAAGTCGAAATTGTTTTTGAAGTGCTAGTGTCTCAGGTGTAAACTTGTCCTTTTCTTCATTAACATAATAATCAGATCATCTACGTATTAAAAGTTTCTTTAAAGATTTTTTCAAATTGATGATAAGATAGTGATCTAAGAGAGTGAATTTTCTAAGTGCAAAAAATCATAAAAAAGCTTTCTGCTTAAAAAAAGAACATCTGGTTTAAAATGCAGGGTTCGAAATGGTTTCAATTTTATTTGTTGTGTATGTGAGAAAGTCGATGCCGAATCTTGGTAATAGTACAGTGGCAGCTTCCCTAGGCGGAAGCAGAATTGTAATTTCCGACAAATCTCACATCCCAAAAGGAGTTTGATGCTTTGATAGGAAGCATATTGATTAATGTCTGCGGCAAACAAATCGATTGCCCAGAATCGATACATACGTTTCACTCAACCATTAAATGATCCACTTTGATGCATTGCCCATAATGTTTAAATAACGGGCTTTAATTTTATCCGCTTGATTATTTATCTATATAAACATTCACCATGATTTATTCGAAAATGAGTCTAAAATACTAGAAATTACACAATCGTAGAAATAGTCAAATATTTTAAACTTGAGAATTATTCATTTTCAAATAATCATATAGATTTTACAAAAAAAAAAGAATCTAGATAAAAAATATAAGAATATTTAAAATGTAAAATTAACGTAACTTTCGGAATAATTTTATTATGCTTTTTGTAAAGTATAATTACTTCTGAAGTTTATGCGAATAAATGATGCATCCAACGGACTCTAATGAATTTCAAAACTTTAAGGATTAAAATAGAGAATATTCTAAAATCCAGTATTAAATGAAAAAAAATGAGAATTTGTAAACCTCATTTAGGCAAACAATTTCCCATATAAACGTTTTTTTGTGTGTCTCACATATTTTGTCTAAAAAATGGAATTTTTGAATTTTAATCGTATTTTTTGGAATTGAAACGAAAAATATATGTTTTATCAGAAACTGCGTCATACAAAATTTGTAGATCTTTTTGAAATGAACAACTTTGTATTCTTACGTTTTTTTCGTATTTTACATATTATTGTTAAAAAATTGAATTTTGGATTTTCAATAGTTTTTTTTTAATTAAAAAGAAAAATATGCATCTTATGAAAAAATGTTACAATTTAAATTTGTAGGTCTTTATGTAGAAAATAATATTGTATCATAACGTTTTTTCGTATCTCGTATAATTTAACTGGAAAATGGAATTTTGATATTGACTTTTTTCGAATTTGAATATGCTGTAACATTTCTAATTTTGATTTAATCAAAAAATGTTATCAGGATAATTTGTAGAGATTTATGAGCACTATCAAAAACCAGTATTGGAATTTTTGATTTTTTCAAAAAATTATTTACCAAAACACAAAAGTGTTTCACTTTCGTAAAAACCATTTTTTCTGACTCAGAGGGTCTCAAAACGTAAAGATTTGATGAAAATTTCGAAAGTGATTTTTCACATAAGACCAATACCTTCTCATCCACGATGAGAATGTAAAAATATAGAATGGAAGAAAAAAGAGGAAATAGTATTGCAAAAGTTTATAATGAACTTTGAAGAACATTTTTTCTCCTAATCCTCAGAGATGAATTCTCAGCTGGAATTTCCTAAAGATTTCTTTAAAATATTCTTTGGATTGAAAGGGAAAGAAAATAGCGGTGTATCCAGAGAGTATCCACTATTTTCTCAGATTATCTAATGCACTTCCGAAAGTTTTCCTTTATTCAGTGAGCAATAAGTAAAAATCTGACGTTACAGATGTTTACTTATTTTTAGATTTAAAGAACATAAATTTTATAAGAAATTTTAAAGTGACATGTTTGATAACATGTCTGCTATTATATTGACCCAAAATTCATAGAATTTTTATCATTTCTCATTAATTTGGCATAGGGTCAGATTCTTTTTATTTTCTTTGATTAAAATTTTCCCTATTCGATATAAAAATACTCAAGTCATTTTATAATGCCAATTTTTCGATGTATTATTATCTAATATACTGCTGTGCAAAAGTCAACGGACACTTGTTTTAACGATTCACATAAAAGCTTCTAATTTATAAAATACCTAACAATTAATTTTTTCCCTAGAATAACATGGAAGATAACAAAATTCTGCATTTAATAACCCCAAAATGAAAATTTTTAGTCAATTATTAACGAAGATATTGCCAAAAAAAGACAAAAATTCAAAACTTTTTTGAATTTTGAAGAACTCTTGAAATAATGAATATATTTTAACTTTTCTTGACTCATTTTAAAATGAGATTTACGAAGAATGTCTGTAATGTAAGAAGTAAATTTTAATAATTTTTTCTAGAATGCAACCAAAATCTGAGCTCAAAACGAAAAAATTGTGAAACTTCTTTGTGAAATTATTTATGAAAGAAAATTTTTAAATAATTTTATTGTATTTTTGAGTGATGTTTTGTATTTTTTTCGTATTATCAATTTTTATAATTTTTAAAATCCATTTTTCAAGTATGAAAATCCTTTGCATTCTCACAACTTTGTTTTTTTAAATTTTAACTTTAATAGTATCAAACAAAATCTATCAAAAATACGTTTCTAATAGTCTATGTAAATTTAACTTCATTATGTAAAAAAAACATTCTATTTCGTTATACATATAAATAAAATCAATATCAAAAATAACTGTGTATTATTAATTGTCTCACTTTCCGAGGGTACATTTGTTGATTCTAAATAACATATTATGCGAAATCCTATTTTGCGTGTAAATTTTAGAGGGAGCTAATAAAGAAATGCTGATTAAATTTCATATGAAAATACATCGTTTACGGGAGCATTAACGCCTTTCGATCCGTAAAGGGAATTCAGAATAGGACTTTGAGAACAAAAGCAACATCAGCAAACATAATTTCGGTAGTAAACATAGATATTGTTTGTCAGAGAAGCACTAGTGAGCAAGAGCTTTGATTAAGTCTATTTTGCAAAATATTTATTCAATATGCTGCTATAGTTAGTTAATCTTTTCTTAATTAGTATTAAAAAATTTCAGAACATTATTTAAATTATGTACATCAATGTAATTTAAAATTAGATAATTTCAAAAAGAGTTGATTAAAATATTTTGAACTTTAGGAGTTTAAAGAACATTAAAGTTTTTTAAATTTGCTAATACATAAAAATTAGAAATTTAAAAATGAATTTTTTCGAAAATGTTATAAAATTTGAACTATTTAATCAAAAATTAATCCATTAATATCAATTGCTTTTGACTGATAATAAATTAAAACTTATAGCTACTTACGTATTTATAAATAAATTTGATTGATTTTAACAAAAAAAAAAGATTAATTTCTCTATATATATTTAAGTTGATTAATAAAATAGTCGAATTAAATTTTGTTCAGTTCTTACAATTATTTTTCTGCATGGAGAGTAGATTTACTTTAAAGATTCATTATCACATCAGCTTCCATTTAAATTAAAAATAAATACTTATACTGAGAATAAGAGGGAGTTTTTGTAAAAAGTTCTTACCCTGGAGTTCTTTGTTTGAGACTTGGTCAGGTCGAAAACTGGCCGTTTCTTTGCGGCCCCCGATTAAGAAATGGATATTGATAAATTCGTCGTCGGCGTCGTTGCTGCCAGTTCCGTTTCTGGTCTCGTGGTCCATGGCCATGAAAGACAGTCGTTCGGTTGACCCAAGTCGTACCTTTAAATTTTTCTGATTTGTAGAAACCTGTCCTGGTTACGGGATGAGCTTCTTCAGGGGGTTGTCGGGTGACGTAGTGCCCCTCTTTCAACGGGCTCATCGTCGCATCGCCACCCTGGCACCCCTGCCGCACCCAACGAGGACTGACCCCGAAATATTTTGCGACCCCAGGAGAGACAAGCACCACTGGGAAGAACTCGATAACCACCGTCGAGGAACCACGACTGATGTCAACTCTATCTGAACCCTCCACGCTACATCATCATCCATCCTGGAATAAATAAAGTCTTTTTCATCATTTCGTTTTTCACTATAATTATCGATCCTATTTTCAGTTCAGATTATCTTTTAACAAATAAATATAAATGTCGCAATAAAATTTCAATCTTTTCTAATATTCCAATTCCCCATTTATCTATATATGCAATAAGAAGTATTCATGATATCATGAAAACAAAGCAGGTACTTTAAAATATTTGAAACACGTTTACTTAAATGATAGGATTGACTCGAGATCGTGTTCGACATCCCATACGAACATCTTGAAATTCTTTGGAATCGAATTCGAAATACTTGGTCAAGCGTGATACGCCAGTTATCTAATACGAGAAGCTATTTCGGCTCCGAGAAAACCAAGTGGATTCACTGCAGTGTTACCACCGATGAAAAATAACTATCGGGAGACGTATAAACTTGTCGGGAGATTAATGAAAATTCGGGAGATTTTATAATATTCACTTATTTATGACAGCAAAAGTACTGGTATTGTTTACTTTTTACCACCGTAGTATAAAATAAGTTTAAAGAAATTTCTTTTCACTTTCTAGAAAATATGTGTGTAATTTACTACTCTCTAAATATGAATCAGTTAAATTTTCACTGATTGAATCAGTGATTTACCTTTTCACTGATTCATCAGTGAAAAAAAATATTTCTCACTATCAAATCAGTCAATTTCTACTGAAATAATCAGTGAAATTTGACTGATTTGCAGTAACCTCTTTTTAGCTATTTGAATCAGTCAAATTTGACTGATAATCTGTAGATTTTCACTGATTCAAATTTAGAGAGTAGATATTACTACAGCCTTCAACTAATCAGGTCACGGAACTATTTCTTGTTTTTGAAGGGTAATTCAAAATTGTAGTTAGAAAGTACTAAATTAACTACTACTTTTAGAACCATCATTTTGCAATTCGAAGTTCTGTTTTTAATTTTTTTTTAATTTTTGGCTGAAGAAAGTTTATATATATTGCTGATATAAAAAATATAAATATCTAAATTATAAAGTTCAAAATAATTGTTTATTATTTGTTATTAATTATTAAATATCAGAACGCGATATTTATTACATCTTTTAACCATAAATGTACCAGTTAATGCACACTAAACATCTCGTTAACATACTTAAATTACGCACGCTTCCCTTTTTATGAACAATTTATAATATGATTTTACAGAACTACCAATATTTTAAGCACCTGAATGAGAGAAAAAAATCGTTTTAAAGTTCAAAAATATCGGTTTTTAATCAGAATCTAGAAAAGTCGGGAGGTTTGACAGAAAAATCGATATATCGGGAGGAAAGGCTACAAATCGGAAGCCGTTGGCAACACTAAATTCGATGAGAAATCTAAACGAAAATTTTCTCTTGAATTTACTCTAAATTAAAAAAGAGTATTTTCAATCTTGAATAAAATGAATAATAATAATTTAAATTCAAAAATTTCCTTATGGATAATTCCAATAAAATAAATTTACTCTCTAAATCTGAATCAGTAAAATTTTCACTGATTGAATCAGTGATTTGACTTTTCACTGATTCATCAGTGAAAAAATATTTTTCACTGTTAAATCAGTTAATTTTCACTGATTCACCAGTGAAAAAAATATTTTTCCCTGTTAAATCAGTCAATTTTCACTGAAATAATCAGTGAAATTTGACTGATTAACAGTAACCTATTTTGAGCTATTTTAATCAGTCAAATTTCACTGATAATCAGTAGATTTTGACTGATTCAAATTTAGAGAGTATAAACAATTATTTCACCTATTCATTTAATTGTTCTACATTGTCTATTCCGCAATGAATTTTCAATATATTTTTATGTACCTAAAAAAACAAGGAAATTTAAACTGTACGAGTCATTGTCACTGTTTCTAGATCATAACTCATGCAGCGATATTTATCTTCTAGGAAATTTTCAACATGCGGGAAACTTTTCATCAGAGTTATTTTCCATCTCTTTGGATTTTGTGAGGTATAACTTTTGTGATTAACGAGAACTTTTCCCTCTCCAGTCTTAAGGAAATTGCGTAGAACTGCACAATATAACGTCATTAGTTGGAGTACAGACGGTGGTTTTATAAAAATTCATGTGATTTAGGAAGACTTGGTTTCTCCCTTTATTTTTGATAGGCGAAGATAATATTGTTTTTGCATATTAATAAAGCTTCCTACTTTGGTAAACCGTCATCCTGATAAAAACTTAATCCTGACAGGAACCTTCTCGAGGTTTCTTAGTTTAGAGTAGGGAACCGAAGTAAAGACTTGTTCATCTTCTCGAGTGAACCATGACTATATCCTTTGCAAAGGATAAAAAAGGAAAAAGTTCCCTTCAGATCCAATACCAATTTATAACCCCTGTAATCTTATTGCGATGTGCTATCATCTATCAATTTTCTATTCCACGATAGCAGTCATCATTTTACCTATTCATGTTAAAATAGATGAATAGGTGAACTTTTTTTCAAAAATAGCCGACAAAATTTTTTTTATAAAATGAATAAATATGCAATTCAAGAGATAATAAAAAAATGTCATTAAAATTGAAGAATTTTAATTGAAATTATATACTTTTTAACAAAATTATGCTATTTTCTATAAAATTAATGAATTTTCAATAAAAATAATGAACTACCGACACAAGTATTGAATTTTCATCAAAATTAATGATGTTACAACAAAATTATAAAATCACTAGTTTCATTGCAGTTCTAGAATTATGATTGAAATTATATAATGCTAAAAAATAATTGAATATTTAAAAAAATTATATAATTTCCAACAAAATAATAGAACTTTCAACAATTCAATGACTTTTCAAAACAATTAACGAAGTTTCATAAAAATTAATGAATTTTCCACGCAACTTTACAATTTTCCAAAAATTGATGAATTAAAAAAAAAAAGGAATTTTTAAAATAATCAATTAATTTTCAACAAAAATCATGAATATCCAACAAAATTATTAAACATCTATTATAGTGAATGGATTTTCAAAAAAATTGATGAATTTCCATGAAAATTAATGAATTTTTCATGAATTGTTATAATTTTACAAAAAATTAATGAATTTCTAACAAAAGTATGGAATCTTCATAAAAATTAAGGAATTTTCAACAAAATTAATGAATGGCATAAATTTTGCTGAAATTTTTCCAACCATTTGTCAACTTTAACTATCATTATTATGTAAAGGGTTTCCCAATAGGGGTGATATGATTTTGAATGTCCCTATCGGGCTGATTTGAACTGAAATTTTTGACGTCTGCTGTCAGTTGTCATCAGTAAGGTTTGCCATTTAATCATGAGTAGTTTCACGCTTCCACAACGTTTGGAAATTGTCCAATTATTTTATCAAAATTCGAGAAGTTTTGTCGGTGTTCAAAGAGCATATCGTGCAAAATATGGTCGTCATTCTGCTCCATCCGCGCTCTCAATTCGTCGAATAATCGATAAGTTGGAGAGTGAATTTACTCTATTGGATACTAAGCCTAAAAATCGTATGCGTACCGCACGTTCTACACAGAATATAGCCGCCGTACAGGCCAGTATCGAGGAAAACCGTGAATTGTCCGTGCCACGCCGATCTCAGGAATTGGGCCTGTCCAGGATGACTACCTGGCGTATTTTGCGATTGGATCTTGGCCTGAATCCCTATAAGATGATTCTGGCCCAAGAACTGAAGCCTAATGACCATCGTTTGCGTCGGGAGTTCGCGGATTGGGCTCTGGAATCAATTGAAAATCATCCCAATTTTCATCAAAAAATCATCTTTTCTGATGAGGCGCATTTTTGGCTCAAGTCTCGGGGGACATTTCGCCGAAATATTGTTTAAATCATAAATGGCATAGAATATCCAATATAATAAAAAAGATTTCGATCAATTCCGAATGAATATTCAGTGTTTTTTTTCAATTTCAAAACATATCACCCTTATTGGGAAACCCTTTACTTTAAGGCCATGGATCAACCAGACCACTTCACCAAATTCCTATAAAAGTTCATATAAGATAACTTTTTTATTTTACAAAATACCTTCCTGAAAATTTAGAAAATATAACAAAAGGAAATAAAGAACATCTGTCAAATTCGTTTGAGTGAAAATTTTGCAACAAATTTTACAGTTAACTGTAATTATCGATAAGTTTAGGAATTGGGAATTTGCACATGTTTTTTTTGTGATGAAAAAATGAAATTTGGGGGTCACTTTTGCATACAAACTGTTTTTCTGAATTTTTTAGTTAATAATAATTTATTAATGAGCGTTTGAAAAGTGTAAATTTTAAATTTTCCGAAAACGTTCCGGAAACAGCCGAATGCTTCCGATGATATGGTGACGTCACATTGTTGTATACGATCGCTCCGTGTCACATCTTTGTATAGAAGACCAATTGGAAATTGTATAAAATGTCGAAAAAAATGGTGTTTTGTCAATGAGTGTTATAATTCGACAACCAAGACACCCGATAAAAATTTTTTTCCGGTTCCAGTAAATCCGATTGTGCGAAATAAATGGTTTGAACATGCACAACGGCTATATATGCCAGGAAATAGTAACATGTTTTGCTGTCAAGATCATTTTGACATAAGTATAGTTTCTTCTTGTTCATAATATTATTCACTGTAAATGAACTGTAATTGAGAAAAAATATAGATTTATTTATATTTATATCTATAGCGCTCAAAACAAATCCTAATCTCAATTTCTCGAATGTTAAACATTGAACTTGCTGTTATTACTTTTCTCGGATTTTTCAATTAAAGATTTTCAAGTTCTGGCTTCGATAAAAATTTTATAATAATAAATTAATATTTATATCATACATTTTACCAATAATATACTCATCTTCTTTAATAACGTAATAATAATTTAACTATGTACCAGATACATTAACTTATACATGAATAATTTTTCATTATCATCAATTAGTAATTTTTTCTTTTATTTAAATTGACAGAGTAGAATAATTATAATTTGTAAATTTTACTTACAAAGTGGCTTTGATACCACGGATTTCTGGTGCGGCATATTTAGGGTTACATGTAAAATATTACAATACCATAAACATAGAAATTTTTGGAAGATTTCCCGAGTTTGCTTTTACGAAGCCACTATCCACCTTAGGAGGCATTTTTAACTAAACAAACCAGTTTATTTATTATTTAGAACTTTACTTGCACTTGGTTTGCATGTTGTCGATACGAAAATACAACGGTTTGACGTCACACTTTCAAGGAACCAATCAGAGGCGCTTGACCGCTAAAGCGGTCCGTTTCAAACACTCATTATCTTTGAATCCATCGCAAATCAACAATTAATAAGTAAGAACAAAACGCTATTGTAAATATTTTTTATTTAATATAAACTTTAGATTGCATATATAAAATTGCATAATTTTTTTGCATGCAAATTCCCTATTTTTTTCAAAATTTTTTGTCCGCCGTACATCGAAAGTTAACTTTGTCGGTGCCGTTTTGCTCGGGGAAAGTTGATTTTCACGCATTAGT
This sequence comes from Diplolepis rosae, assembly GCA_030998225.1. Taxonomy (NCBI): domain Eukaryota; kingdom Metazoa; phylum Arthropoda; class Insecta; order Hymenoptera; family Diplolepididae; genus Diplolepis; species Diplolepis rosae. Next base: position 29,222,322 of record JAPYXD010000710.1, on the reverse strand, counting down.
GCGGTAAATGTTTAAATGTACGGAAAATTAAAATAAACTTAAAATTGTACCGCAATAGTGCGAGCAAATCAACTTTCCGCACGCAAAGCGACACTGACTCGGCTAATTTTCGATATAGGGTGAACAAAAAATATCATTCGTATCACGTGCGGAATGTATTTAAACGCGGGGGCGAGTCGCGACTCGCTCTTGCGTTAAAATATGCCTTTCCGCACTTGATACGAAATATATTATAACAGACGTCTTTTATTTTTTCCAATTCCCCAATTTTTAGAAAGATTTTTCGAATATTAAAAAAGTTATCTTACATAAACGATTTAATGTACACAGAAAAAAATATTTGTCTGAAATTCCCAAATATTTGGAAACGCATTATAAATTCTTAAGCGACGCACTTTTTTCTAATAATTCACATTTATTAGGACTTCTAATATAGAATACGCTAAATTAGTGATAAAAATTACCATCCAGATGATAAAATAAATTAAATTATTAGAAAATTTTACCATTTAGATGGGAATTTTTATCGGTAATTTAGCGCATTTTATAATAGAAATCCTAATAAATGTGAATTATTAAAAAAAGTATTTCGCTTCAGAATTTAAAAATAGAGAAGAAATTAGTGTGAATGAATCTTTAAGTATCTTCAAAAAGTGTGTAAACAAAAATTCTGTATGTTTCACATGATTTGAGTAACTTTATGTATTCTCTAAGCTTATCGTATCACCATTCCCATCATAATGGAGTCTGTCTATTCACAGAGTTTTCTGTATTATGTATCCGTAGTGACTACGCCGAAGGAATTATTAATTTATAGTAACTAACTTTTCGTACTATCTCCGCAAATTGCATTGAAAAAGACCAAAGTTGTTTTTGTATCGTTATCATGTTTTCAAATTCGATGTCGACCCAAGGTTTGCATGTTTGTGACACTCCTTTTGCCGTAAACATCATTTTGATTACCTGTCAAAATTAAATTCCATGCAATAATGATTCTAGAGCAATCTATAATAAAAAATTGAAAAAAATGAACAAATACACGAGGGAAATTTAATTTCTACCTCAATCTATTTTCATTATCAAGAATAAATAAATTTTCCTTACAAAAATTATAAGAATTTGTTTCCATTCACAAGATTCAATTACTCTCATATAAAATTGATAATGTTTAATTAAAATTAATGCGGGGTTAGGGAAGTTATATAAGGTACATTTAGAAAACTAATAGGAGTAATTATTCTTCCTTTTCGAAAATTAGTTTTCATCGATTACACTAAGAGAACAGTTTGTTTAAATCAAAGTTTCCTAGATTCGAAGAAATATTCTCTAATCAAAACAAATTGTTTTCTTTAAACTTCAAATTATTTGATTGGAATGAAAAACATTTATTTGGATAAACAAATTTTTTTCGATGCAGAAAAACTTTATCTTTAGCTGTATATCAAAGATCTGTTTGTTTAACTTTCAATCTAGGCGAGTTAATTGTTTTACTCATTAAAACATGTACTTACAGTTTTGAACGTTCATTGAACGATGACAAAATTTTTTTTTTCCATAAAAAAATTAATTATTATATTTATATTTAGGGCCCTCCAAATATACAATCGTTCATGAACAATACTTTATTTTTTAATTTTCTGGACCAAAAACCAATCATTTAGTTTCACAAAAAAATTTTTCCATCGTTCAATGAACGTTCAAAACTGTAAGTACATATTAAAACTGAATTAGAGGAAAACTTCGAATTGGAAAAGTGCAAAACCGTTTATTAATTGCCTTAGTAAGCATATCTACTAATAAGTAGTATTTTTCTAACCATTCAATCGAGTTTTACTAGTTTATTTATTTATCATTTTAATTTCAGTATAATAAGTTAAAATTAAATTATTTCTAACTGAATTAGTAGAAATTACTAATTTGAGTTCCAGAGACTATGAATGATAAAATGAAAAGATAAATAACTATACAAAAAAACATATACAAGGAAATCAGCAGGTGCGTTTTCCTCACTTTTAATGTTATATTTGAACAATTATTCATGGGATTGAAACAAAGCATTCGACGTGTTGAAAAGAGTTACGTATGACAAAGCTCCTAATCCAATTGGTGTGCTTGTCAGTTTTACTTGATAACTCGACAAGACGTATGATGCAGTATGTAATTGAATGAGGCTCGATATAGGGAGACAGGAGATGTGATACGAAGACTAAAAGTGATGAACCAATCAGCATCCAGCAACACTGGCAGAATCGACCTCCCGCACATTCGCGTTTATAAACTCGATCTCAAACATAATTGCCTAGGTTTTAATCCCAAAAATCTGCCGGTGCGCAGGAACAAGATTAAAGTTGGATTCAATGGAAATATATAACTAGGAAATCTAAAACGAAAGGACAGAAAGCACTTTGGAAAATTGCACTCACACATTTACATTCAAGCAAATTGTATAAAATCTTCTGGTTTTACACTTCAGATGAGGTATTTCGTCCAACATTTTTGCATTAAATTGTTTTTTTTTATTGTGTTTTTGATGGTCTCAAAGTTTGATCGTAAAAGGATGTTCGTAATGATAAAGATTTTACGAGGCATAAAAATAACGTTTTCGAGCCACGGACAATAAAGTTGTAGCGTGAAATTTTTTTTTTTGAAGAGGAAATTTCAAACAGAACATGTACTATATGTCATACAATGTCATATAAATGCACGAAAAATAAAATTCACTTGATCCAAAAACATAATCAGTTAACTTTTTTCGGAATATTAATTGAATCAATTCAAGTTAAATTTACATTGATCAAGTATATTCTTTTTGGATCAAATAAATAAATACATTTTTTTACATCATTCTTCTTCTTCTTCAAAAATATTTTCCCAGACGAATAACAACATCATGATCGAATACTTCAAATAAATTTTATTTTCCGTGCATAGAGAAAAATAATTCGAGAAACTTTACTCAACTTTTGAGCAAAGTTGGAAGATATGGACAAATTGAAGATTATTTAATATTAATTAGATGAGTTTGAGCAATCGAAAGACCTGGGCTCGAATCCCAGCGCAGTCGAAAGCGTCATTTTTTCCACAGAAAGATTTTCAAATTCTTTAAATATTATTTAATATTATTGTAATAATTTTTGAGGTATATTTTGAAACTATACTCTACATTTTTAAAGTTAACCAATCTGTGATGGAGTTTTTAACAGGTACGCTACAAATTATTAAAATAATATTAAATAATCTTCAACTTGTTCATGTCCTAAATTTGCTCAAAAGTTAAATAAAGTTTCTCGAACTATTTTTCTCCGTGTGTGCCTTAAATGTAAAATTTGATCAAATGGACTGAAATCGTGAGTTTACTGTAAATAAATGTCGGTAAAATAGGTATTGATAAGTAATATATGGGCTTAAGGCCATGGATCAATCAGATTACGTGACCAAATTCCTGTAAGAGTTCATGTAAGATAACTTTTTTATTTTACAAAATATCTTCCTGAATATTTGGAAAATATAACAAAAGGCAATAAAAAACATTTGTCAACTTCGTTTGAGTGAAAATTTTGTAACAAATTTTACAGTTAACTGTAATTGTCGATAAGTTTCGAATTTTTTTCAGAATTTTTACTAAAGAGAAGTTAACAGACGTGCTTTATTATCTTTGTTACGTTTCCCAAATTTTCAGAAAGATGTTTTGTAAAGGAAATTACATTAATATAATACTTTTTTATATATGATGAGAATGAAAAAGGTTATCTTAACTCAACGAATTAATTTCTGATATGGATCCAGTGCCAGAAGAAGTTTTTGTTTTTATTTAGTAAAAAATTGAAATCTTAAATTGAAAAATTCATTATGGAGCTATAAATCCAGATGATTTAATAAGGTAACAAGTGATAAAATTAACCAATTCTTATCTGTAAATTTTTTCGCTAATTTTCACTCAAACGAAGTTGACAGACATTCTCTATCGTGTTCTGTAGTATTTTCCAAATTTTCAGGAAGATATTTTGTAAAATAAAAAGTTATGTTACAGGAAATTTTACAGGAAATTGGTCACGTGATCTGCTTGATCCATGGCCTTAAGGGGGTCGTCTATCTTCATCCCAAAATCTTCCAAAAACCAAAACTGTTGAAAAACACGACTTTTGGGGAAAAGCATTTAAACATAAAACATAATTAGAGAAACTTACGATTTAATCGGCTATGCCAGGGGACATTTTTAGAAATGTCTAGATTCGAAATATGCAAAAAAAAAATCGATTTTTTGAAACCTCGAAGGTAGACGACCTCCTTAAGAACTCAAGTAATTCCGTCTGAATTAAATTACACTGAATTTATTTCAATTTAATTGGCGGAAATTTAACAACAGATGCACTTTTATAGTTAATATTCTCAAATACATATTTGAAAAATGGAAATAAAATTTCAAAGTAAAATCAACGTTGCTCAAATAGTAGGGAAGATTGAATCTAGTTTTTCAATGTCCTCTGGTTGGTTTAATTCATTGGGAGTGGACATGCCGAGCTTTGAATACCTCTATAATTTAGGCGAGGATGAGAAAAGCCACTGTGACAGAAGCAAAGGTTGATTGGTGTGACCAATCAATGCCATTGATAGGCAGGAACATAGTGATAACCCCTCATTACGTAGAATGCGAATACGTGGTTCTCGATTCCCACCGCCATACCCATGAAAAATCCAGTTTGATCACCAGAGGAATGCATAATGATCGTTCACAAAATATTCTTGTATTGCTGATTGTGGTCGGATTATACTGGAAATCAACCTCAGCGAAACACAAAGACTCTAGATACAGATATCAATTCACAATCATTAACGACTCAATCCTTTTACTTGAACCATAAATAAAATATTATAAAACTAATTTTAGCTTTTCAATATCATTTTTTTTTAAATCGTATAATAATTAAATCTCAAGGAAAGTTGCACTAATTAGAGTTGACTTTTAAAATTACTTATATTTTAGTTATTGGTACTCTCTGAATTCGAATCAGTGAAATTTCACTGACGAAATAGCTGAATATTTTTTATTATTCTTTCACTCCAGTGAACATTTTACTGATACAAATCTAAAGAATGCTCGAATAATATCAAAATTCGAAAGATAATAAGAAAGTTATAGACAGATTAATAATACTTGGTAAATTAAAAATTTTGAAATTTTAAAATTATGGGGTTTCTTGAATGTCTAGGAAGTTAGTACCGCCATTTTTTTCTCAAAAAAACAAAAGTTGTGCTGAAATGTGCTGAAAACGATTTTTGAAAAAAATGAAAATTAGGGCTAAAATTTTGAAAAAACGATTTTTTTACCAGCACCGCCATTTTGTTTTTTTAAAAAACAAAAGCTGTGCTGAGTTATGCTAGGTTTGAATCGATTGCAGTTTGCAACTTTCTTTTCATTAAGGTAGTTGTCGTGCCAAAAATCAGGTCTCTGGAAAAAAAAGTTTTTCTATGATTTCAAGACTGGAAATTATATCATCAGCCGTGTCATATGTAAGGAAAGACACTCTTTTTAATGAAAAAATTTAAAAATTACGAAAAATAATTTTTTAATAATGTTTTTTGTAATAGGATTTTTCCTTACTATCGCTTCTTACCAATTTTTTGAAAATGATTGAAGTTTCTTAAATCATAGCTTATTTTTTCGAGGAAAATATTCTCTACAACTTAACCGTTTCCAATTTTTGAAAATAAATTCTTTAATGGCTGAAATCATTAAAAATCAATTTTCCAAAACAACATTTTTATAAACAAATTGCTGTATTTGATAATAATTGATCCATTTTCAAAAATTGGAAACGGTTAAGTTGTAGAGAATATTTTTCCCGAAAAAATAAGCTATGATTTAAGAAACTTCAATCATTTTCAAAAAATTGGTAAGAAGCGATAGTAAGGAAAAATCCTATTACAAAAAACATTATTAAAAAATTATTTTTCGTAATTTTTAAATTTTTTCATTAAAAAGAGTGTCTTTCCTTACATATGACATGGCTGATGATATAATTTCCAGTCTTGAAATCATAGAAAAACTTTTTTTTCTAGAGACCTGATTTTTGGCACGACAACTACCTTAAGGGGATCATCCCGTGTAACTAGTTAAAGAAATTGTATTTTTTTTTGCCAACAAACTGCTTTACAGGACTTTTTTAAGGAAGCTGAAGGTTTAATTTATGGACCAGGGATAGCAGATTGACGGTGAGTCAAAATTGTATTGGTCGTAATAGTATTTGAACCTTTAAACGCGCTTTTCTCAAACTTCACAAAAAAATATTCAATAACATGCCGAAAATGTAATTTTCAACATTTTTAAATAATCCTAGTTCAAAGATTAGTTCTTATTTCGCAGATTAAAATGTTGTTTGATTTTTTTGTTTTAGATAAGCAGAATGTTTGCAATCTTGGTCAGCGCAAACAACTTTTTTTAGAGATGAGTGGCTAAGTTGCCGTATAGTTCAGCAATGAGAGACGATTTCGGACTGACAAAATTTTAAAGTGTGCTCCAAATATGAATAAATATATACTGAAAAGTTCGCAGTTGTATGTTCATTTAGTTCACCAAAATAAATTTCCAAAAAAAGCGAAAAAAAATTGCCATCACACGGGATGACCCCCTTAAGGGCATGTGATACTCAGAAAATTAGTAAATTTGATTGATTTTAAGTTTCTACATGTTTGCGTCCGAAATAAGTAGAATTTTTTTTCTCCGAAATTTGGGAAATGATAAAGAAGATAAAAAACGGGCGTAGATAGACAATTTTTTATTTGGAAAATGAGAAAAAGTTCAATTTCAGCAAAATTTATCGGAAAATTGTTTTCATTACCATAACCAAAACTAGTTCTATCTACATCCGTTTCAGTATTTCCTACCATTTCCAAAATTCTGAAAGCAACATATTTTATATTTTTGACGTAAACATGTAGAAATTGGGCCAAGTTGTTTACATAAAGTTATTACTTTTCTCAAGAATCATATGTCCTTAAGGAAGTTAAAGCGTCGCTGGGAATCCTTCGGAAAACTTAATTACCATTTTAAGAAATGTTAGTTCTGTTATTCAATACATAATTTTAGAAAAAAAATTTCGCTTTACTGTGAAAAGATTTAGAAATATAAAAAATGTCTATTTTAGTAACAATTACTGTAGGTCAAAGTTCAGTGCACTTTTTTCCAAGTATACTCTTCAAAAATGATTGGATTGTAATAAATAATGGCTCATTTTCTTTCTTGAACAATTTTAAAAGACTACTGTTTTAAATTTTTTAGATAATTGTTCATTTCCTAACTACTGCTATTTGTTTATAAAACTTATTTCATTTTTAAAAATTTACGATAAGCAGTTATAAAATAAGAAATTAAATAAAAAATTTTAAATGATCAAGTTTTCGAAAAATGTACAAAGAATAAAATAAGCCATCATTCTCTAAAATCCAATCATTTTTAAAAAGTAAACATGGAAAAAACTGGATTCAAATATGACCTTCAGTATTTGTTATTAAAAAAGACATTTTTTATACTTTTAATTTTTTTCCCTATCAAATGAACATTTTTCTCTTATAATATGTATCAAATAAGAGCTCAAAAAGTTTTTAAAGTGGTAGTTAATTAAGTTTTCCAAGGTCTTTCTAGTCACGATCGAACATCCTTAAACGAAAATTAAAATCGGCTGCTTCTTTCGCTAGATGGGAAGATAATTTTTCTACTTTATCTATCACTTTCATACAATCTTGACCTTATTATCAAAATCATCTTAGCCAAAATGCATCGGTGTGATATAAATAAAAAGGTTATAGTTGATAGAACAAAGCGGAACAAAAGTAACAAGTTCTCGTGTTCAAGGTAGTCGACAAGAAGCCAAAATCGTTATCGATCGAAGGGTATTTTTAGGTATTTTTACATCTCTCTCGCAACGACCCAGTTTTTCGAGATCTCTCATTAACATTCCCATGTTGTCGACTGTCGTTTGTTTTTTCATTCCACCCACGTGAATAAATTCTACAAGTGAGTCAATTCCACCGAGTGTGAAGCCACTGTTTTGAATCTATAGAAGAAAAATCTTGTTTTACGTTCATTACGCTTTAACGTTTTACGAGTGGGGTTGTTTTGCAGAAAATAGAAGAGAGTACGAAATCAAATATGCATTTTCGACGTATGTGGGTATCGACGATCGGCCAACCGTTTCCGATTGACTATAACATGATCGAAAAGGAAATTGTCGGATTACAAGAGAGGCGTCGAGTTATGGAAGCTTGACGAGTTGGAAAATCCTCTGCAAAAAAATGAAATACACGAGCCATAAATCTCGAATAAAACTTGCACTCTCTTCGTCGAGTGAGAGACGATCGGGAAATTGAAATTCCACCTTCCTAAAGTTTCTCGAAAATGAAATTCGTAAAAATGAATCAATGGGAAAAAATGATCAATCGTACTAGAAAATAGAATTTAAATAGCTCAAAAATACACAAATAAATATTCAATTTACCTTTTCCAAAATTCTCTATTTCTCGTAGAATTCCACTTATAAGAAATAAAAAACCCCTTCATACCTGCAACAGAAAGAAAAATTCTTACAACAAAAAAAACAACCAGAATCTTAAATTGGGATTGTAAAAATGAATTAGCAACTAAGAATAAAATAAGAGAGATTCAAGAAAGCAGAGAAGATTTTATAGAGCGTTAAATTGAATAATTTGAGTCTTTTTCAAAGAAGAAATTATCACCTTTCGTAGTTTTCATCTCGAAGTAAACCTTCATTAAAACTGATTCTCTTTCTAAATTTAAGTGCTGGAAAAATACAATTTTTTTATTTTTTATGGATTCCCTTTCTCTGAGTTGCCGGAAAAATAGTCGAAAAAAGGAAAAAGATGTACATGGATAAGCGGAACGAAGCTAGAATGTTCTTTTCCGGTTTCTCGCAGCACTCTCTTTTGCTTCCTCTTGATTCTTGACTGCCCGTCGAGCGGAATGAGTCAGGGAAAAAGGAAACGTGCTAACGAGCCCCGGTCAACATTAATTGTGACATCCTCTTAAAGGCGTGGAGCACTTCCGTCGCGCGACTGCTTCAGGCATAGAGCGAAAGGAAGCTGCCAAGACGACCTCATCGCCCACACTTGTGACAAAAGTCACTGGCTGATCTTTATTCGTAAAGTTTACGAGCTCCCATAATTGCGTGAGTGATGACTGACGTAAAACGCCTGTGCAAAATCAAAAATAATGGAGAAAATAAAGCAAACATGTTTATTAAACATGTGTGTTACGCAGTTGAACAAACTCATTCCCACCTACGTCCAATCAATGGCCTTGATTCAAGTATAGAAAAACGATAGAACTATTCTTACAATAAAAATTTTTTAATATTCAGAATACCACAATTTTAAATTTCCATTGAAAATTGTGATTATTTGGATATCAGTTTAAAATCAGTTAAAAATGTACAAAAATCTACTTCAAAGAGGAAAGATAAATAGTTATATGACATAAATGTTTATTATAGGTAAAAAATAAATATTGTGTTTCTCGAACATCAGTGAAAAGTAGGGGAATGGTGATAAATTAGAATGACGCCGTGGAGCTATAAGTTAGGATTTTCCCGAATGTGGTTTTTTGGTATTTTATTTTTCTACTCAAAAAATATATTCTAACTATTGAACCGAGGCTTTGAAACAACGAATCAATAAAGAAAGTCTCTCTAAAATCAGATTAGCGAAAAAATATACACCAACTTACTTTAGCAGATTTTCAAAATAATCATTTAATTTTGAAACCATATTATGTTCTCTGACTTAAGGGAATCCGCCAGCTTTACACTGAGAAAAAGATTTGATTGAATCAAAGAAAATAATTTGTTTGAACGACTTTCTTTGATTTGAAGAAATGATTTGTTTAAATGAAATAAAATTTGTTTGGTTCAAACAAAATATCTTTGAACCAAATAAATATTTGTTTGAATCAAATTAATTTTTCTTCAAAATAAAGAAATTAATGCATTGATATATGGCCAAAGATATGATTTGTTTGATTTAAGGCAGAAATTTATTTGATTCAAACAAATATTTATTTGGTCCAAAGATATTTTGTTTGAATGAAACGAATTTTGTTTCATTTAAACAAATCATTTCTTTAAATCAAAGAAAGTCGCTCAAACAAATTATTTTCTTTGATTCAATCAAATCTTTTTTCTCAGTGTAATTGGTATAGAATTTTTTTTTTCATTTCTCGTTATCACTTTAAAATTTAATTGGTACATTTTTGACATTTTCCAAAAATGTTATTTTTTTATTGTCTATACTTTTCTGAGCATGTGTGTAAATTTTCAGGTCAATCTGTTTTTTCTTCTTGGTAAAATAAATAAAATTGAAAGTTACTATTGTACGATTTACGAATAACGTGTTTTTAGGGAAAATTAGCTTTTTTACGCGAAATAGTTTGTTCATTTATTTACTAATATTTCTGAATTACATGGAAAATAGTATATAATAGATATCCCTATAAAGAGAAGAAAATTATTTTAGTTAATTAATTTTTTTATTTTATTCATCACTTTTTTCAGTCATGTTACCTTATTTTCCATAAAAAAGTTGCTATATATTATAAGAAACAAAATAAAAAAAGAATCATAACAATTTATTAAAAACAAAAAAGTTATTAAAAGTCAAAAAATGTGAAAAAAATGTTCAAAAAACTCAAAATTTTTAGTTTAAAAATACATAAAGGTTCTAGAATTTAAAACAAAACCCAAAACCTTTCTAAATAAAGGTACTGAACATAAAAAAATTATATGGAAGGTCTAAATTCGAAAAACTAAAAATATTAAAGGTGGCCGATTCCCTTAAATAGATCAGACGTTTTTCATTGCTTTAGAGAACAAAGCTCGGATCTTTGAATTCATGTGAGATAATTCTAATTTCGCTTTAATTAGCCTCTTGTGAAATTTTCTTTGATCTTTCTAGTAATACGTTATAAAACCGTAAAGGACGAGAAATTGAATCAAATTGAGATCACATGATGAAACAGCAAAAAGCAGTCATGAAAAACTTGAAGGGATGGAAAGCAGGATAAGTTTTATGATGTGAATATACGTATACATTTTATATTTCTCAAAGTAAAATAGAAATAGCAAATAATTATAATGAATAATAATACAGGAAAAATAGGAAACTGAAGGCAAATACACTTTTAATTTTAATAATAGTTATTTTCTACTAATTTCATTCACTGATTCATTATAAGATATTTAATCAATTGATTTTGACTCATTCTGTAATGGATTTGAATCAATAAACTGATTGCTAATCAAAATCTAATTTGATAATGCATAACTAAATTCATTATTATATGTGATTGAGAAAAAAGCTTTATAGAAAGAAATATTGATTTAATATTTACACAGACAAGCAATATTCTAAATTACGATTTCCAAAAAAAATTAATAATGCGAGTACACCATAAAATCAGAGATAAAAGGTGTGAATGGTTCCAAAGGCATCACTTATGATTATTGTTATAAAAATCCATATTAATTATAAATAATAACTACAATGAGTATTAAATGATATTGAATAAAATGGCCTTTCTGGTTTATTCAATATCATTAATATTATACTGGTAACAACTACAATGAGTATTAAACTTTGAAAATGAAAAAAAACTCCTAAATCTTGTATTAACCCTCGAAAAGAAAAAAATAGCTAAACGTCGTTTGTGACTTTTTACTGCAAGTGGAAAAATACTTTAATTTTTAATGAAATAAGCTTTACCTCTTCCTATTGCGGAAACAAAGAATTTATACCAAAGATACAGTTCCCTCCTAATTGCCAACGATCCAATCTGATCGGATATGTGTGTGATATACCTATAAACATACACACTCACATACACACTCACATACACACCACGGACATAAATACTAATAAATGATTACACCCTGCCATGCCATTGCTATTAATTATCCTTGTGCGGCCATGTGAGCGCCGAAACAATCACTCAGGAGTAATTTAATTTGCAAATAGCCAATTCACAAACTTTATGTCCACCATATTTGAAGGACCAATCGACAAGTAATAAAGATATTAATAGCGTCGTAATTTATTTAATTAAAACATTCACTAGATTCAAATTATCTTTAGAGCTTTTGTATCAAATTATTATAGACTGTTGTAGTTTATGTTAATTTATTCATGTCCTTTAGAAAGTGATTAAGTACCTAAAATTATTCTTGAATTTTGAAATAAATTCTCTAAAAATTCTATGATTTATTTGTATGTGAACAGAAAACATTTTAAATGGCGAAGATCACTATTTTTGTCAATTTTGTAAATTAATTATATTTCTTATTATATGAATAATTTAAAAAATTTTAAATGCTTTGGAAATCGAACCCGGAAACTGATCGAGATCCGGATGGATAGCCCTAGTTGTTACCGGGAACCGGTAGGGCTATCCGACCAGGAACCCGCCAGAAACGTCACGCTGGTTTGGTTATGTTCCCAACTAGACGCGTGCATTCTGTCGGATCGAATGTCGCAAATTCGATTTGATTCACCTTATTTGTTGGATCGGATTTTTTCGATTCGATCGGCCGCATAGTCGAATGTCCAATATTCGACATTCGAAGCGCCCTTCTTCGGATGTCGGATTTTCGACATTCGATCAGCTGTCCGTCGAATGTCGAATATTCGACATCCGAAGCACCCTTCTTCGGATGTCGGATTTTCGACATTCGAACAGCCGTCCGTCGAATGTCGAATATTCGACATCCGAAGCGCCTCAATTAGGATATTGAACATTCGATGAGCGCAGGATGTAGTTTGCAACTTTTAATCAGACATCAGACAATATACATACATTGTATAATTGTATATTAATTTTATATCGCCATAGTCGAAAGAATTTATTATTTTTAGTCTTATGCACAATTTAGATTGTTTTCATTTGAGTGTACAAAATTTAATTTCTATAAATTAGTGTACAATTTCATTGTGCTTAAAAAATTATTAATAAAATTATGTTTAGCAGGGTGTTCTCTTTTATCGTACAGAGTTTTATTGTGTAAAGTTTATTCAAATTTCCAAAATTAAAATTATTATGTCTTGTTTCAGTTGTAGAGTTTTATCGTATAGGATAAATTTTAGTGAGTCGGTTAAAAATATTAAAATTGTTAAATATATATAACTGTGTACAGTCCCTGTGCGTATAATTATTTATCTCGAGATTTCAGGCATATAGAATTTGATTTTGTAGTTAGTTTATATTAAATACAAATCACGTTGCCTGATTCTTCAAACAATTTTAATACACATTCCTTTAAATGATATGAATAAATAGCATATTAAAAAAAGAATTCTTTCGACTCACGATTCTGTTTTGATAAACTATTAATAATACCTTCAAAAATTTATTTACAAAGTATTTTAAATTTGATAAAATGAATAATTATATATTTTTAAAAAATTAGTTAAAATTATGTAACATTAATGTGTCAAATTGAAATAATTAATATTTTTTTATTCTTTAAATATGACGATATAAAATTAAAATACAACTATTCAATGTATATTGTGTAATGTCTAATTAAAAATTGCAAACTAGCTACTGCGCCGGTCGAATGTTAAAAATCCGTCATTCGATCGGAAAATTTGGGAAATGGTGGAGGATAAAAACAGACGTAGATAGATAACTTTTGGTTTAATAAATAGAAAACAATTCAATTTAAGCAAAATCTATGGAGAACATTTTTTTATTATCAAAACCAAAAGTAGTCTATCTACGTCCGTTTTCATCTTCTCTACCATTTCCCAAATTTAGAAAAAAAAATTTAATGTATTTTGGACACAAACATGTAGAAAGTGGTCCAAGTTGTTCACATATATTTGCTACTTTTCTCAAGTATCACATGCCCTTAAGGAAAACTACTGCGTAATCAATCTGCACTATTCCGAGCCATTCCGGAATCTGATTCCGAACTAAACCGAGTTATTCCGAATGACTCCAAAGCAAATTTTCAATCCGAATCAACTCGAAGCCAATTAAAAAACAATCCGAATCAACTCGAAGCCAATTAAAAAACAATCCGAATAAATCCGAAATTTCAATTCGAATTAAAACTGGCTTCGGATTTATTCGGAATAACTCGGATTGGTTCAGAAACAGATTTCTGAATGGGTCGCAATGATTTGGAATAAATAAAATATTAAATTGATTTTAAATTTTGGTCGACTTAACAAAATCTTGATGGATTTGAAAAATTTTTGGTTCAAGCTACAAAAGATTTTAGTCTAAAAAACCAAAAATTTGGTTAAAACAGTCAAAGATTTTTAAAAATAAAACTAAAATAAATAATTTCCGCTTATAAACCAAATACCGCTATGAATAAATGATTTGGTTGAGTAAAATAGATTTTTCCTGAGTATGACAGAATTACAACATCTGATTTAACGTAAAAATGACTTTTGAAATTGCTTTTTTTATCGGAGCAATAAAACTTGTGTGTAATTTTAATACTGATTTTATTTTCCTCGATGCTTTTTTCCTCCTACCTGGTGTTACACGATTTGATGTTTTATTCAGTATATGGGATATATCAATAAAATAGTTGAGTAAAGTTCTTTTTGGTGGCGAAAACGTATCGATTTTCCAAAGAATTATCTTCTGATCGGGAACTAATAAGCACTATATTTTTATATTATTTTCTTGATACAATTTAAGTGTACCCGTTTCAGAAGAATGAAAATAAACGTCATTTGTACACTTATCACGACATAGAGATCTGCACGAACACTAAAATATCGATTTTTAGGTGTTGGATATTGTAATATATAATGGATTTAATTGACATTGTGAATAAGACCACATGCATGCTAAAGCAATTGAAGTAAATATAAGTTTAAATTTTTTCTATCTTAAACTTTTCTCTGCATGATGAATAAAAAATGATAGGTGGATAATAGATGCTTATAATAGAAAAAGATTCGGGAATCGGAATTACGATATGTATTTACAGTAATAAAAATCAGTTGAAAGAAATAAAACAGTAAGTTGTGCAGATATCGCCTTTCAAGATATACAAAACAATTGGTCACTTATCTGAGCTGAGATTCATCGCATAAATTGAAATACTTTTTACAAGGATCGCTCTGCATATTGAAACCGAATAAAAAGCCAGAGGCTCAGAAATAAGCAAAAATGCGGATTTTTTGGGTTCCCAGAAATTTTTTGTTCAAAATATTTAAATGCACCAAACCAAGTAATTTTAAAATAATTGAAGATATATGTTGATGTTGGTAATTGGCTTTAGGGTCCAAGGTTGATAAAAACTCAGAGTTTTACATAATCAGACGTTTCGGCTCTGATCGGAGCCCTCATCAGTGATTTATTCAAATCTAAAAATACAGAAAAAGGGTTTTGCTAACATAGGATATTTTGCATACAAAATTTTTTGTAAAAATTTAACAAGTAATTATAATTATGTTTTTACATGTAGGTAAATAAATTTTGATATTACTTTGAGGTAAATATTTCATTCACATAACCTAACAAACTAGATACCAGAAAGCATTTTTTGGAAGGTTGGAATTAAGTGTCTAAATATAAAAAATATTTTTAATTGACATTCGTGCATGGAATTGTAGATTGAAATTTTTGTGGTGTAGTTTTTAATATACATACATACACAACCACATATATATATATATATATATATATATATATATATATATATATATATATATATATATATATATATATACATACACACATATAGATACATACATATACATATATATATATATATATATATATATATATATATATATATATATATACATATATATATATATACACATATATACACATACATACACATACATACACATACATATACATACATATACATATATACATACACATATATACATATATACACACATACACACATACACATACATACATCACGCATGCAATATATACACATATATATGTGCAACATACAATGTACATATACTATATAATATGCATACGTACATACACACATACATACATACATATGACATGCACATAACATTATATATACCACACATATAAAATATTTTCAAATTCTTTAAATATTATTTCTTTTGGTATGAAGTGCAATCTGTAAATTTTATTTAATTTAACATTTTTTTCTTTGGCATATTTTCCTTAGAAATTTGTCCGCTGTGATACTTTTTTAGCAAGAAGAACTGAAAAATTGATAGTTTTTTTGCAATGACTTAGAACATAAAGAGTCCGTAGAGTTATAAAAAAGGCTTTTTCCCAATCGTGGGTATAGACAATGAGGCTGCTTATTCGGAATGTACACAAAAAGGCCATAAATTTTCATATAATATTGCACATAAAGTTTTCTTTGGTTTGAGTCTAGATCTAAAAATTACCTATGTAAATATTTCTTATGTGTAAAGCAATGAGAATAGCACTGTGTAAAATCCAGTTTTTTGGAAGTAAATTGCCGATTTTTTGGTTTGACAAGTAGATGTAAGAAAAAATATTGTAAAAAATTATAAGTTGTGTAAAGAAATTTAGATGCGATTGTACATAGAAAGAAAAAAAAAAATTGTTTACATCAATAAAGGTATGAAAAGACGTAGAGAGCCGCGAAAAAAATTCTAGGAGTAATTTTATCGAAATCTAATAGTAATGTCTTAGTGTTTAATGTGTAGTACTTTCAAATGTGTAGGTATGGTATTTTTTATTATTAAATTTGTGCACAATTCTATCCAAATTTTTAAATCCTATCACAGACTATATATAGAGTAAAAAAGGAGGACTAACCTTGATTAAAATTACGACTTTTTGTATAAATGTTATTATCCAGTTTTTTCTTTTTCCGTTTTTTGGGAAGACACATAACTTAGACTGCACACACCTCTCCCCTGGGAGGTTGACTCGTAAACTGAGTTATGTTTTGGTTTTTAGGCATGCATATTGGGATGAGAGTGGAGGGTAAGATTTTTTTCCCCTTTAGGGATTTTTTTGGAGAAAGAAAAGGATGTGCTGGAGGTGGCTGGACTGTTAGGACAATGAGAAGACCATAAATTGTAACCGGAGACATAAAGGTTTCGTCGGCATATTTTGAGTGTTTCCAGAAAGTATGTGTATTTATGTATTTCAGGACTTTCAGGATTTTTTAATATTATGAATTTTGAATGGAGTTAGGCTTGGTTGTTTAAGAGAGGGAGATAAAAAACTGATAAATTTTCTGTATCAGTCCTTTGATTTACAGAATGTGAAGTACTGGCTATGTGGGTCATTTCTAGAATCATGCGTTTTTTGTAGTTATCTGATCTGTCTATTATTGTGACTTCATCAAAATTAAATTTGTGATCTTGGTGCCATGCGTGTTTCGTTAGGACAGTCCATTTTTCTGGAGGGTTAAAGACATCTTTTTTATGCTCATGGATTCTGGTTTTTAAGGGGCGTTTGGTCGTGCCTATATAAGTAGCTTTACAATCTGAGCAAGGTATATTGTAGACGACATCAGCGGCATCAAGCAACGGGATTGGGTCCTTGGCTGATTTGAAAAGGTGTGATAGGTCGTTAATATTACGGGGAGCTATTTTTATATTAAATGGTTTTAAGATACCCGAAATTTTTTCAGTGAGTCCTTGTACGTAAGGTAATGGTATGTACCTTGAAAGTTGACCCGCCGTGTTGGAGTGTGTGTCTGTGATTGTGTCGTTCTTGGGTGCTTTTTGTGTGTGTGCGTTTGTAACAGAGGCTTTTTTCGAGAGGTAATTTAGTCTTTTTTGAATCGTTGAATTGATGATTTTTCGTGGGTAATTATTTTTAATCAAAGTCATTTTTATTTTTTGAATGTTTTTTGTGTGAAAGCTTTTGTGTGCTAGAGTAATGCCTCTGTCGACTAAATTATTAATTATGTTGATTTTGTATTTGAGCGGGTGATGTGAATGAAAATTGAGAAGGCGGCCGGACCATGTTGGTTTCTGGTACCAGTCTGTTTTTATGTTTTCTCCGTCTCGAATAACGAGAACATCAAGAAAACAGATTTTGTTTTCCGATTCTTCTTCTATTGTGAATTGTATTTTATGGTTATGGCTGTTGAATGTATTTTTTATTGTGTCGATTTCGTTGACTGGTACCGCTGTTAATATGTCGTCCACATATCTGAAATAAAGATTTGAATAAATCACTGATGAGGGCTCCGATCAGAGCCGAAACGTCTGATTATGTAAAACTCTGAGTTTTTATCAACCTTGGACCCTAAAGCCAATTACCAACATCAACATATATCTTCAATTATTAATTAAGGGTCAATGTAAGTCCAGAATATGAATTTTAAAATAAATTTATAAAAAAATCACAAATTTCAATACTGGTTTTTGATAGCGCTCATAAATCTCTACTAATTATCCCAATAACATTTTTCGATTAAACCAAAATTAGAAATGTTACAGCATGTTAAAACTTGAAAAAATTCAATATGAAAATTCCATTTTCCAGTTAAATTATACGATATATGAAAAAAAGTTATCATACAAAATTATTTTCTAAATTAAGATCTACAAATTTGAATTGCAAAATTTTTTCATAAGTTGTATATTTTTCTATTTAATTTAAAAAAATAATATTGAAAATCCAAAATTCAACATTTTTAACAATAATATGTGACATACGAAAAAAACGTAAGAATGCAAATTTGTTCGTTTAAAAAAGATCTACAATTTTCATCTCACACAGTTTCGAATAAAACATACATTTTTTGCTTCAATTCCAAAAAATACGATTAAAATTCAAAAATTCCATTTTTTAGACAATATATGTGAGATACAAAAAAAACGTTTATATGGAAAATTATTTGCCTAAATGAGGACTACAAATTCTCCTTGTAACATTTTTCGACAGGATGTATATTTTATGTTTTGATTTTCAATATTGAAAAAATTCCATTTTTACATTCTCATCATGGATGAAAAGGTATTAGTTTTATGTGAAAAATGAATTTCGAAATTTTCATGAAATCTTTACGTTTTGAGACCCCCTGAATCAGAAAAAACGGTTTTTACGAAAGTGTCTGTCTGTCTGTCTGTCTGTCTGAGAGGTTATAAATACTCTTTTAAGGTTCTCCATCTTGAATATAAAATTAACTACAGTTTTCTGCGTATTTTGCGTAATTACCGCAATTTATGAAATTTTTTTTAACAATAATATGTGAAATACGAAAAAAATTAAGAATGCAAATTTGTTTGTTTCAATAAGGTCTACAAATGTTGTCTCACATAGTTTCTGATAAAACATATATTTTTCGTTTTAATTCCAAAAAATACGATTAAAATTAAAAAATTCTATTTCTTAGAAGAAATATGGGAGATAAAAAAAGCGTTTAGATGGGAAATTATTTGCATAAATGAAGTCTACAAACTTTCATCAAGACACTTCTCGACAGGATGTATATTTTATGTTTTGATTATAAGAAACGCTATTAAAATTCCATTTTTTAACCTAAATATGTGAGATACGAAATAAATGTTGTTCTGCAAAATCGTTTCCTTAAATAAAGTCTACGATTGTTTTTCATTTTTGAGATATTTGGAAGAAAATAAATTATTTTAATCATGTAATTTGTTAAAAAGTTACTGAAATGTATATAGAAAATCGAGCGCGAAGCGCGAGTGTCATGATGAGAATGTCTTCCTTAACGCCGATAGTCTTAAGTAAATTGGATTTCCTGTTTCACTTAAATTCAAAAAGAAATTTAGTGACTTTGAGAAAATGTGTAATTCACATTATCTGTAATATTATAAAATTAGTTTGAGAACTTAAATGTATGCGAAAAGCATAAGACCGAGCGCTAAGCGCGAAGTCTAAAAAGAACGGAGCTCTACGTCCAAATATTCCGGAGCGCGAAGCGCCACGATCAAATCACGCGCCCTAGGCGCGCTCAAACTTGCGAGCTGCGCGCGAAGCGGGCAGATTTTTTCGTTACATTTGTAACTGAAAATTTCGTAAATTTAATTAATTATCAATATCATTTTGTTTAATCGTTTCATTCGCATTAAAACTATCTGAATGAGTAGCCATTTCACAAAAAGCAGGTAGAAAGGCTGAATCGCTATATTTGAGCTCAATTTTAGAGTTCGCGCGAAATTGGATTATTCCACATAATAGAGAAACTCAAAAACAATATAAAACGATCAAAGTCTAAAATTCAAATTTTTGGACGTAAGCCCCCGTTTCTCATTCAGCCTGACACTTTCATAAAGTTAGTAAAATGAACTATTGGAGATTAATTTTGTAATTTATGTGTCTAGTTATTTTTAAATGAAGTGAAACTGGTGAAAATAAATTAAAATTTCATCTTGTGCAATTTTGTTTTCAAATATGTCGATTAAAATCAAATTGAAAGGGTAGCATCAATCAATGACTCTTTCAAGTCTCTCGAGGATTGATAGGTTCGCTCATTCAACCCCAAGAAGGGAAGCCTATCGTCGAAAATCACGTGGTCTCTTTCAATCAACTTATATCTCCTATGTATTTACCATCAAATTACTACATTGGCCTCAATCAAAAGTAATGATTTTTCCGAAATCTCTGCCGCTTCGCGTAAAAGACAAGATTTTATCATTGTTTTAAGAAAATGTACTATTTAAAGAAAAAAAAATAAAGAAAAACAGGAAAACCAAAATTTTGCTTTTACTCCTATTCTGATGTATAGTTCTCTCTAAATCTGAATCAGTCAAATTTTTACTGATTGAATCAGTGATTTGCCTTTTCACTGATTCACCAGTTAAAAAATATATTTCACTGTTAAATCAGTTGATTATCACTAATTGAATAAGTGGACAAAATATTTTCACTGTTGAATCAGTTAATTTTCACTGAAGCAATCAGTGGAATTTGACAGATTTACAGTAACCTTTTTTTAGCTATTTGAATCAGTCAAATTTCACTGATAATCAGTAGATTTTGACTGATTCATATTTAGAGAGTTCATCTGAAAGAGAAATTAGTCATTGTGATGGCGACATTTTTTACGTGACCAGAATAAACAAATTAAATTATAGTTGTATAGAAACTTTCAAAATGTGCTCAAAACACTGAACTGAAAATGATATGAATGTTAGTTTGGCTATTGATTATAATATTTCATTTATTTTTAAAAAATACAGTAAATCAATAATTATATGTACTTACAGTTTTGAACGTTCTTTTGACGATGAAAAATAATATTTTTCGAAACGAAATGATTGGCTTGTGCCCTATTAAATGAAAAAATAGTCTATATTCCCTAACATTGTATATTTGATAGGCTCTAAATAAAAATATGATAAGACATTTTGTTTTGAAAAAAGACTTTTTTATTGTTCCATAAACATTTAGAACTTTAGGTACATATAAATATGGCTACGCACGTATTAAATTATTAGATTATGTTTCACGAATAGTGGAATATAATTTAACCAAATATTGTTCCTGTGGTAATAGATCTTTAACAATACATAACTCGGAAATAATGCTCTTGATATTTGGAGGAAAACAAATGTTGTGTAATAGAATTCACGTTTGTATCATAAATCTTTACGGCGTGAATGACGAATCGTTGGATCGTAGTTGCAAAGATAATTCGTTTCTCAAGAAAGTGCAACCATCAATAATGGGTTTAAAAGTACGTAAGTTTCGAAGATGAAATGAACTTCTTCTTCCAAGACGAAGAAAAGCTCAAGCGAGAGTTAAGAGAAAAAAACATAATTCTTTCTGATAAATTAATGTCGACCGTTATCCCTTCAAGAAATCCGTCCATATACAAAGAAAAACTTAATTTGCATTTTTTAACAACTTTTTTATGAATTGAAAAAGTATGATAAATTGTCGATGCTTTTTTAGAAGTTTATACAAAAGCGTATAATAAACTGCATCTGATGTTTTAATAGTCTGGAGAAAGTTTCTCAAAAAATTCGATATTATTTTCATTATTTAAGGGTATAATTAACAAAAAGTTCTATATTGAACGAATTATTGATAAAATAAGCTGTTAATAAAAAAAAGATTATTATCAAAACTACAAGAAATACTTGAAGGTTCCGAAGTTTTAGACTACGAGTATTAAAAATTATCCACCTATTTAAAAAATAGTTTTACTATTGCCATGTGACCAAAATCCTCTAAAGGTTCGAATAACTTTTATAGTTCGAAAAATATCTTTCTGAAAATTAAAAAAATACAACAGAAGACGAAAAAAAAAAGATTTAGTGAAAATTTTGCATTCAACTGTAATCTTTTCCAAAAGTTTTCTTGAAAACTTAACAGACGTTCTTTATTGTCTTTCATCAGGTTTCACAAATTTCCAGAAAGATAGCTTGTAAATTGAAAAAGTTATTTTACAAGAGTAAATTTATATTTTTTTAGTCACGTAGTCCAGTTGATGTATGGTTTTAAGGTAGTGTCGTGCCAAAAATCAGTCTCTGGAAAAAGAAGTTCTTCTATGATTTCAAGACTGGAAATTATACCATCAGCCGTGTCATATGTAAGGAAAGACACTCTTTTTAATGAAAAAATTTAAAAATTACGAAAAATAATTTTTTAATAATGTTTTTTGTAATAGGATTTTTCCTTACTATCGCTTCTTACCAATTTTTTGAAAATGATTGAAGTTTCTTAAATCATAGCTTATTTTTTCGGGGAAAATATTCTCTACAACTTAACCGTTTCCAATTTTTGAAAATAAATTCTTTAATGGCTGAAATCATTAAAAATCAATTTTCCAAAACAAAATTTTTATAAACAAATTGCTGTATTTGATAATAATTGATTCATTTTAAAAAATTGGAAACGGTTAAGTTGTAGAGAATATTTTCCCCGAAAAAATATTATGATTTAAGAAACTTCAATCATTTTCAAAAAATTGGTAAGAAGCGATAGTAAGGAAAAATCCTATTACAAAAAACATTATTAAAAAATTATTTTTCGTAATTTTTAAATTTTTTGATTAAAAAGAGTGTCTTTCCTTACATATGACACGGCTGATGATATAATTTCCAGTCTTGAAATCATAGAAAAACTTCTTTTTCCAGAGACTGATTTTTGGCACGACAACTACCTTAAGTTAAGTTTTTCTATGTAAGCAATGTAAACGAAAAAGAATAATAATGATAAAAAAATCTTTCCAATAAATTGAATTTAATAAATCTTTGACATAGTATGATAAATAAAAATAACAGAATTGTTTGAAAATTAAAGAAGCTTATTGTTTTTGCCTTGTTAACAGCCAAGTATATGTTAAGCTAGGATATCCCGATTCAAAGCACAGTTACTACATCATCTGTCTTTCTATATATGTATGTGTTATACTTATGATCGTCATGGGAAGTATCTATTCTCTGTCCATAAGAAAATTACCCGGGAGAGATATTCCAAAGAGACAAAGACATAGATGTATAAGGTCCCTCCTCGAATCAGATACAACGGTGTCACGAGTAAACAATTGAGTTTATTTTATCATAGTTCGGTTAAATTATGGTCAGTGTTGATAATCTGAACGCCACTTTAAAGCGGAGCCAAATTTTCAAAAGCAGATTTTTTGGAATTCTGCACTTAAAATAGTACTGATTAATTATCATCAATTAAGTATTAGTATTTGAATCAGTCAAAATCTACTGATTATCAGTGAAATTTGACTGATTCAAATAGCTAAAAAGAGGTTACTGTAAATCAGTCAAAGTTCACTGATTATTTCAGTGAAAATTGACTGATTTGACAGTGAAAAATATTTTTTCACTGATGAATAAGTGAAAATTAACTGATTTAACAGTTAAAAATATTTTTTCACTGATCAATCAGTGAAAATTTGACTGATTCAGATTTAGAGAGTAGTTATCACAAACTTTTATAATTTTTGCCTTCAGGGATCTGATAATTATGTCTTTATTAATATTACAAAACCACAAAAGATTACAAGAATCTTTAGGATTTAATAATTACAAATAATCAGATAAGATTAAATATCATCTGGCAGATAGCTTCATCGTTAAAATATTATTGCTGACGAAATGTAGGGAACTTGAGGTTCAAGAAGCTAAATTGATGTTACGTGATTGGCAGACAGAACGATTGCCATTTTCTCCGCCAATGGTCAGTTATTTCCTTTTTCTCATTTCGTTTTATCCTAATACTTGTACTATTTTTCCCCCTTGTTACATTCAGTCTTTGTCAGTGCAATATGGAACCAAAACTGTAGTTTGAAGAATTACTTGCGTTCTATTCTTCAACGAAATGTTCACATAAAAAATTCGCGTCACGTGTTTCAGCTTAGAATTAAGATTAGCTTTAGTTTACCTAATAATTTATATAAGAAATCGGAATATCAGAAAATTTATAAAATTTATACTAAATTATTGTTTGCATTTCTCAGATCGACCCACGTATATTTTTTGTGTTATTTATTGCTGTTTACAAGAATTGACTAGAAAGACGAGCCAGTTTTATAGAATGACTGATACTTTGCCTAATATACATTTGGTTTCCGGTGATCGCCCAGTAGTCACTGCTAAATCAGAATTAATGTCGAATTATACGCCATCTAGACATATACTCAATTGCAGATTAGCAAAGAAAAAAAAATATCTGACACATTTCTTCAAGGAAAGTGATCATTCAAATATAACTGATCACTGACCCTTACTTTACATAATGAGATTCAAACTCATATTTCAGCCCACAATCAACAATCGCAAATGTAAACAATAATTATTTCGTAAATAATTAACATAATTGTTGCTAATATAATTACTCATCATATTCCCTAAATCTGAAACAGTAAAAAC